>CM035155.1:39994384-41239974 GCA_020205615.1 Panax quinquefolius | reverse complement strand
CTTTCCATAGTTCATAGGGAGTCTTCTTAATCGTAGAGTGTATGAGTGATCTTACGAGGTATAACATGCAAGGTGTTGATCGCTTCGCCTGAGAAGTACTCAAGCGGATGAGTCATTGCTAGTAGAGTCCTTCCAAATTCTATTAATGTCTGTTCTTTCTCTCAGCAACTCCATTTTTTGAGGAGTTCGTGGAGCTGAGAAGTTGTGACTAATGCCATTGTTTGTGCAGAATTGGTCCATTTCTGAGAAGTCGAATTCTCTACCATGATCACTCCTTATAGCCTTGATTTTCTCTCCTTTCTCGTTCATCACAAGCGTGAACATTTTGATCAGCTGGGAACTTGTCTCATCTTTCGAGGTTAGAAAGAACACCCATGTAAATCTGGTGAAGTCATCAACTACGACCAGAGAGTATCTCTTTCCTCCAAGGCTCGTTGTTGGAATTGGCCCAAAAAGATCCATGTGTAGCAGCTGCAACGGCTTGTCAATTGAGTTAATAGATTTGCTCTTGAATGTGCTTCTGGTCTGTTTTCCAAGTTGGCAGGCATTGTACGACCTTTCTTTAATGAAGTTGAACTTGGGTAGGCCTGCAACTAGATCTTTTGAAGCTAATTTGGACATGCTTTAGAAGTTGAGATGAGACAGTCTTCGATGCCATAGCCAGCTCATTTCTTCAGAATCCTTAGCCAAAAAGCATATTGTCTCTTCTGAGCTCAATGTTCCAAGATTTACTGTGTAGACATTTCCTTCTCTTGTTCCGATTAGCTTCACTGCAGATGTCTTCAGGTCTCGAACATGATATTGATTGTTGAGAAATGTTACTTGATGGCCCTTGTCGCAGAGTTGGCTAATGCTTAGAAGATTGTGTTGTAGTCCTTCCACATAGGCCACCATGCTGAAGGATACCGCACCATTTCCAGCTGAGCCATAGCCTCTTGTCATGCCAGAGCCATTATCTCCAAAGATGATTGAGGGACCCTCCTTCTCTATGTAGTTAGACAGAAGGGCTTTGTTCCCAGTCATGTGTCTTGAACATCCACTATCCAGATACCAGGTTGTGTTTGTGGAGCTCTTTTCCTGAGGTAACATTAAACCTTCATTTTGGTACACATACTTGCATGGGTCCTACTATGTTAGTACCCTTGGGGACCCAAATCTACTTGATTTTGGGTCTCACATGCATGGAATTATAATGACACTTTGCAGCCTTGTGGCCAACTCTGTAGCACACAAAATATTTGATATGATGTATGTTAGTGTGTGTGTGAAAGTTCTTCCCCTATTTAGACTTTTGTGGGTTATTGGTCATCCTCCTGCTAGGCTGATATTCTTTTTTCCATGCGTTCTTTTGTTTCATTATTTGTGAGGAATGTATCTTACTTCTCATCAGATCTTCCTCGTTGGTTCGTGAGTGACGCGCCCCAAAATAGTATACATCACCCATTCCGAGTTGTCGATACATGGTACGTAAACAACTACAACTTTATTATTACAACAAGAAATTGTGAGTTTGAATACAAATATTATCTTCTAGACAATATCTATACTCAAATAAATCCTCATCACAATTATTGATACATTATTTTACAAAAATGGTGAGGACTACTAAACAACTCTCTCTAAACCTTCTTCATTCCATACCCCCCGACTGCATCTCGCTTATATTCTCGCCCCCGAGAAGAAAAATGGAACAAAAAGAAAAGGGTGAGCTCAACTAGCCCAAGAAAGAATATTATGACTAAGATAATATACAACAATTTATCATTAGTCTTCAACAGGAAAAATCTAATAGAATACAATAGACAACAAGTTTTTAAATCAATATTCATAAGCTGAAATAATAATTCATTAGAAGAGTTAAGTAGAGAATGCAAACTACTATCTTCTATGTATGAATTTAAAAGTTCATCGCCTATCTTTTATCCCCGTAACATCAATCAATATATATCCGAATCAAATATTCATCTTTGCACTACCACAGCCAAAGATATTCATCACCGGTCATGTTCATCTAAACACTGCTCATCTTTGCACTACTACGCCAAAGATATTCTTCAAAATCATTCATCTTTGCACTACAGCCAAAGATATTCCATAATATCGGCATTTAAGACCAAGATGATGAAAAATATTTTTAAAGAAACGAATCCAAAGGAACAAAATGATAAGGATTAAGGATTAAGGATTCGTGACTTTGTTTTATCCACGTCCAAAAATACCTCAAAAATAATCACAGTGGTGTAAAATTCAAGAATGATCAAAACATGGATACAATCAAAGCTAGTATCCGAATTAGATATTTTGACGAAAAGAAAATTTTTCATTTTTCATGAATAGTGGCCGATTCGTGAATAAGTGTCAGATACGTGAATAAAGTCTTCCGATACGTGAATAAGAACTCCACACCAAAAGTTTCCAAATTTGATAAAAACTTCAGATCAATATTTCAACATAATGATATTGAAGAAATAATATCATTACGAAAAAAAATAATATCCCTTACCTCGAAAGATCAAGATTTAAATTTGAAACACCTGATATAAAGGCTATGACTTGAACTTGCAATCAGATAGCAATACTCAAATTATACTCAAAATACTCACAAGAATACGCCGATAATATAGAGAGAAAAACTTCAGCTTAAAGCGTGATTTTCAATTCTAACCTAAGACCCTATTTATAGAAAATGCTTAGAACACCAAAGCGAAAATTTAATATAATAATAATATATATAATCAAATTTCCTACGCACACAAATCTGGTCCAAACTTCAGCCACACATGTGCCAAAAACAATAAAAATGTTTTTTTCTTAATAAAATAATTAAAACTTCCAAAATCAATTATTTTGAGCTTCTAACTTCAATAATTCGTAATAAATAGCCCTTTTATCAAAAAAATTCAAATCTCGCTTTTTTTATAGAAATTCAATTCTCTACAACTTTGCGAAGAAAGTTTTCCCAAATTCCAAATGTAAATTGACCAAAATCTACAAACGGGCGATTTTACAAGCTATAATCAAATTTCACTAATAAATGGGGTCCACCGACATGTTTAACATGTTTTAAACATTTATTGCAACAAAAATACTCTTCCTCCTCAGATACTCATATATCCCACATTCGTTGTAAAAATATCACCATTATTATATTATTAAAATATAATAATATATTTAAATGAATTATCTTATCGTAAAAGATAAAATTTCAATTTTCAACAATTGTCACATTAAAATTTTTCTCCATCTATATCCACATAAAATTAATATTTTTCTCATCATATGAATCAATAATTAATTATTCACAAATAATATTACAGTAGTCACAATATCGACAACTGTGCGCTTCCCGTGAAAGAGGGGCTTTCATAAGAATTTTCTCTCCTTCTTGGCGCAAGCAATTAGGTGACCAAACCTCTCCTTAGATGTAACTTTCTAGACATTGCCAATAATGTTATCTAATAATATTATTCAAATAATATGAATTATTGCTTCGATAATGAAAAATACTGCCGTAATGACAATTATTAAAACAATGAGAATATAAAATATCAACGCAAAGAATTATTAAATCAATAAAATAAATCGAATAAGAATTATCGTAAACCATTATTGAGTAGTGCCTTCACGTAAGAATCAATAATTGGTGCAATACCGCAAAGCTTGTGTTTTAACCACCGAGTATTTTAACAAAGATAATCTGTGAATAACTACGCCGTTATTTTTAAACAACTTATATTTGTCGCTTTTCTTCATCCAATCGCTTTTTTACATGGGCCCACAAAAAGATCGCTACCATCGCATTTAATATTCCCTCGACAACAAGAATATTCCACGACCAAACGAATATTCTTCGACAACAATGAATATTTTATAACCACTTGCTTATTTTGAAATATTTATGTATTTTACCCATAACTATCCAAATTAATCAAATCAACCCTTACTATTTCAAAATAGAGAAAATTAAATTTCATTAATAATAAGTTGGGGTCTTACAACCTCCCTCCTTATGAAATTTCGTCCTCGAAATCGACGTGACGTATTCGTGTTTCAAAAGGTGAGGATACCTCGCTTTCATTTTCGCTTTCCAATTCCCGTGTCATTTCTCTATAAGCATGATTCCTCCACGTAACTTTAACTTGTGGTATGACCTTTGCACGTGTAGGGACATGCTCCTTCCTATCCAAGATCTTAACAGTACCTCCTCATACGTTAAGTCTTCTATTATTTCGTCCTGCCTCTAACTATATAACGTGGTTCGGTCTTTCACATATTTATGAAGTACGAGATATGTGAAACACATTATGAACACGAGACATACTTTGAGGTAACGCGAGTCTATAGGCTACATTTCCTACTTCGGTCAAGAATTTGAAATGGACCAATAAATCGTGGATCGAGCTTTCCTCTCTTCCCAAATCTTGTAACTCCCTTCCATGGAGCAACTCGCAACAATACATGATCCCCTATACTAAATTCCACGCCCTTTCGATGAAGATCTCGCATAACTCTTTTGTCGATCTTGTGCCGCTTTGTATACGCTGTCGAATCATTTGGATCTTTTCCAGTAGTCATACGTATCTCAACTCGGGTCCCAACAATGTTGCTTCACCCACCTCGTCCCCAACATACCGGAGAGCGACACTTTCGTCCATATAATGCTTCAAATAGAGCCACACCTATACTTGCCGATAACTCATTGTTGTAGGAGAATTCCACCAATGGTAAATACTTATCCCAACCGCCTCAAGTCTAGGACACAGTAGTCTTAATAAATCTTCAAGAGTTTGAATAGTCCTTTCGATTGTCCGTCTGCTTGAGGATGGTATGCCGAATCAATCGTAAATTGCGCCCATAGCTTTTTGCAAGCTAACCCAAAATCTTGAAGTGAATCTTGGGTCACGATCCAAACTATGGATACAGGCATGCCATGCAACCTCATAATCTCATTCACGCATATACTAGCAAGACGCTCAAGGAATAAGTCTCCTCAGATTTCGGCAAGAAATGAGCAGACTTGGTTAATCTATCAACAATAACCCAAATAGCATTGATGCCTTGAGAAACCGTAGGAAGACCCATAACGAAATCCATGGTAATATGTTCCCACTTCCATTTCGAATCTCAAGTGGTTGCAACGGACCCTTAGGTACTAGATGCTCCGCCTTTACACGCTGACAAGTTAAACACATTGAGATAAACTTTGCAATCTCTCTCTTCATATTGTTCCACCAAAATGTATGTCAAGATCACGATACATTTTAGTACTTCCGTGATGGATTGCAAATGGTGTATCAGGTGCCTCCATCATAATCTTGTACTTCAAATCGTAGTCGTTAGGGACACAAAGTCCGGAATGGACTCAAAGTATTCCTTCTTCATCAATTCTCGCCCTAATAGCTCCTTCTTGTACTTTCTTCTTCATACGATCACCTCCGGCCTGCGGGCTTGAGCAACCTTAACTTTTCTATTAAAGTTGGCTCTACGCGCATATAATTGACATCATCGCACTTATTCCCGCATATATGATCTTCTACTCAACGCGCCACCTACCACGCTCGCTTTTTCGGATGGTATTGAATAGTGTGGTCGTAGTCTTCAATAGCTCGAGCCAACGTCACGCCCGCATGTTGAGTTCTTTTGAGTGAAGAAATATTTAAGGCTTTTATGGTCCAGAATATATCTCCACTTTCTCCCCATATAGATAGTGCCTCCATATCTTTAGCGTGGAAAAAACGATCGCCGCTAACTCTAGATCATGAGTAGGATAATTCCTCTCATATTCTTTAAGTTGTCGCAAGGCATAAAGCTATGACTTTCCCACGCTGCATGAGAACACATCCTAACCCTTTGCCCAAAGCATCATCAGAGATAACAAATCCATCCGCATTCGGATGGTATTGTTAGAACAGTGTCGAAATGAGTCTCCTCTAAGCTCTTGGAAACTCTTCTCGCATTCTTCGCTCCAAATGAATTTTGTATCCATCCTAGTTAGTTTGGGTTAATGGAGTAGCGATTCGAGAAAACCTTCCATAAATCTCCGATAATAACCAAATTTAAGCCCAAAAGCTACGATTTTTTCAACACCACACTTCGCTGCTCTAACTTCAGATTGCCTCAATCTTCGCGGATCAACAGATACTCCATGTTTCGACACCACGCGCCCAAGGAATGCTACTTCCTCAAGCCGTAACTCGCATTTCTTCAATTTGGCATATAATTGGTTTTCACGGGTTTTGGAGTACCAAATTTTCAAATGGTGCTCATGATCTTCACGGCTTTTGAATATATGAGGATGTCATCAATAAAGACAACAACGAATCGATCCAAATATTCCTTGAATACTCGGTTCATCATATCCATGAAAGTCATTAGGAGCATTAGTCAACCGAAAGACATGACTAAGAATTCATAATGCCCGCATCGAGTTCTAAAGGCGCCTTTAGAATATCCTCGCCTAATCTTCAAATTGATGATATCCGTAATCGAAGATCGATTTTTGAAAAGAATTGTGCCCTTTGCAATCGGTCAAACAAGTCATCAATACGAGGTAGAGGATACCTATTATTGATGGTGACATGGTTCAATTCCGATAGTCAATACAAAAGTCGCATACTCCCGCCTTTTCTTCTTTACGAATAAAATAGAGCACCCCAAGGAGATGTACTAGATCGAATGAAACCGATGTCCAACAATTCTCGTAGTTGACCTTTAACTCCTCAAGTTCAATAGAGCCATTCGATATGGGGTTTTAGAAATGGGCTTTGTACCAGTGTTCAAGATCAATAAAGAATTCAACTTCACGCTCGGGGTAGACCGGGAAGTTCTTCAGAAATACGTCAGAAAGTCAATAACAACAGAATATTATTCAAATTTGACGTGTCTTTATTCAAATCCATAACATGGGCTAAGAAAGCTTGACATCCGCTTTTTCAATAAACGAATAGCTTTATGATTAGATATGACAAAGTGATTGATTTTAATGGTTTAGTTACTTGAATTAAATAACAAAGTTGTTAGGAATATGAAAACTAACAACCTTACGAAAAACAATCAATTTTGGCATGATGAGTAGTTAACCAATCAATCCCTAAAATCACATCAAAAGCAAGTATCTTTAAAGAGATAAGGTCAATGTGTAAGGTGATGGTGCCAACTTGAATCAAACAAGATTTATAACAAAGGATGTGATGAAAGTTTCTCCTAACTGAGTTTCCACAGATAGGTCAAAGTCTAATTTCTCCTGAGTCAAGTTTAAACGTTGAGCACATGCAGAGAGATAAATGAATGGGTAGCACCCTAGATCAAGTAAGGTATAAACTTCGCAAGAATTTATAAATAGCTTACCCGTGATCACCTCGTTTGGGTTCCTCGATTTTGACCAAATCACAACAAACGCTTCTTCCCTAATCGCTGACTTTGACTTTTCAGGACAATCTTTTTTCGAGTCACCGTCCCATTTAACTAGGTTTCGCTATCGTGCAATCTCGAGCGATATGTCCTTCCTTTCCACAATTATAGCATACCTTGAATCATTGTGGGCGCTTTGACCGATATGTCCCTCTTTTCCCATTTTGTAGCATATGACGGGTGGTGGTTCTTCTCCTCCTTAGAACCCGCCACGCACGCCAAGACCGCTGCCTTCACATGGTCGTTGTTAAATCTCCTTTTTTAAAATCTCCTCCCGACTCGCTTTTTCTATTTTCACGGCCATGATTACCACCAGAGTGGTTACCATTTTTGTCCGCCTCTGCTTTTCTCCGCCGTTATCATTATTTCTCATTGACCGCTATCCTCGGTACGATCCTCGTTATGGTCCCTCGGTTGAACATACTCGTTATCTCGCTTCTAACAATTGAGCCCTCAAGTAACAACATCCTGAATAGAGAAAAAATTTATGAGAAATGAGATATTTACGACGCCGGGTTTCAAACCTCTCGTAAACATCCGCCATATACGCTCCTCATTCTCCACCAAATGAGGTGCAAACTCGATAACTCTCAAACTTTGCCTCGTGATCGAGACACCGCCATGTTGTTTTGTTCTAATCGATGAACTCCACTTCCTTCATATATGAACACTTTCGTGAAAGTATTTGTCATTAAATAGTTTCAAACGCTCTCCCAAGACATCTTTGAGTGTGGGTGGATGGGTACGCTTCTGCACTCCCACCAAAGAGTCCGCCTCACCACGGAACATAAAGGTGGCGAATGGAACCTTCGTTCTCCGCGCATCCCAAGACATCGAATATCTTGGTAATTTGCTTCGACCCATGTTTCTACCATGATCGGATCCGCTTTCCCTTAAATTCGTGGTCCCAACTTTTTGAATCGCTTGGGCATGAAAACCCGTGAATTGCTATCATTTCCTCCTATATTTTGAACACGAGTCTCCTCGCCCGATTTTGCATGAATCGCAAAAAGCTTCTAAACATCCCTCGCTCATCATCTCGCTTCGGTGGTGTTGTTCACAGAGAGGAACATTGCCACTGTTGCACGCTTCCTCGCTGGTGAGTCACAAAGCGCCTCCACGGTCTCATTTCCATTGTTAATATTCTCACGACATTCTCAAATACCGCTATAAAACAAGGGTTAATTAAGGAAATCAATATATCACATAATATCCTTATATATTGACCAACCAACTAACAAATAAGCTTAGTAGGACACACTAGCGAAGGATTTACTCGCCTCTCCCTCCTAGTTCATTTCCCGATCTCCGCCAGAGATCATATCCCTAAGCTCGATACCAACCGCGACGCCCCCAAAATAGGTATACATCACCCATTCTCGAAAGGTCAATACATGGTATGTAAACAACTACAACTTTATTATTACAACAAGAAATTGTGAGTTTGAATACAAATATTATCTTCTGTACAATATCTATACTCAAATAAATCCTCATCACATTTATTGATACATTATTTTACAAAATGGTGAGGACTACTAAACAACTCTCTCTAGAACCTTCATTCCATACCCCGACTGCACTCGCTTATATTCTCGCCTCTTGAGAAGAAAAATGGAACAAAAGGAAAAGGGTGAGCTCAACTAGCCCAAGAAAGAATATTATGACTAAGATAATATACAACAATTTATCATTAGTCTTCAACAGAAAAAAATCTAATAGAATACAATAGACAACAAGTTTTTAAATCAATATTCGCAGCGAAATAATAATTCATTAGAAGAGTTAAGTAGAGAATGCAAACTACTATCTTCTATGTATGAATTTAAAAGTTCATCGCTCATCTTTTATCCCCAGTAACATCAATCAATATATATCCGAATCAAATATTCATCTTTACACTACAAAAAGCCAAAGATATTCATCACCGGTCATGTTCATCTAAACACATGTTCATCTTTGCACTACGGCCAAAGATATTCTTCAGAATCATTCATCTTTGCACTACAGGCCAAAGATATTCCATAATATCAAGATTTAAGATCAAGATGATGAAAAATATTTTTAAAAAATGAATCCAAAGGAAACAAAATGATAAGGATTAAGGATTAAGGATTCAGTACTTTGTTTTATCCACGTCCAAAAATACCTCAAAAATAATCACAAGTGGTGTAAAATTCAAGAATGATCAAAACATGGATACAATCAAAGCTAAGATCTAGAATAGATATTTTGACTGAAAAGAAAATTTTTCATTTTTCATGAATAGTGTCGATTCGTGAATAAATCGATATCGTGAATAAAGGCCGATACGTGAATAAGAATCTCACACCAAAAAAGTTCCAAATTTGATAAAACTTCAGATCAATATTTCAACATAATGATATTGAAGAAATAATATCATTACGAAAAAAATAATATCCCTTACCTCGAAAGATCAAGATTTCTAGTTGAACACCTTGGATATAAAGCATGACTTGAACTTGCAATCAGATAGCAATACTCAAATTATACTCAAAATACTCACAAGAATACGCTGAGATAATATAGAGAGAGAAACTTCAGCTTTAAAAAGCGTGATTTTCAATTCTAACCTAAAGACCCTATTTATAGAAAAATGCTTAGAACACCAAAAGCGAAAAATTTAATATAATAATAATATATATAATCAAATTTCCTACGCACACAAATCTGGTCCAAACTTCACCACACATGTGCTAAAAAACAATAAAAACGTTTTTCTTAATAAAATAATTAAAACTTCCAAAATCAATTATTTTGAGCTTTGGAACTTCAATAATTCGTAATAAATAGCCCTTTTTTATCAAAAAAATTCAAATCTCGCTTATTTTTATAGGAAATTCAATTCTCTACAACTTTGCAAAAGAAAGTTTTTCCAAATTCCAAATAGAAATTGACCAAATCTACAAACCAAGCGATTTTACAAGCTATAATCAAATTTCAAACCAATAAATGGGGTCCAATTTACATGTTTAACATGTTTTAAACATTTATTGCAACAAAAATACTCTTCCTCCTCAGTATACTCATATATCCCACATTCGTTGTAAAATATCACCATTATTATATTATTAAAATATAATAATATATTTAAATGAATTATCTTATCGTAAAAAGATAAAATTTCAATTTTCAACAATTGTCACATTAAAATTTTTCTCCATCTATATCCACATAAAATTAATATTTTTCTCATCATATGAATCAATAATTAATTATTCACAAATAATATTACAGAATCACAATATCGACAACCAGTGCAGCTTCCTGTGAAAGAGGGGCTTTCCGATAAGAATTTCTCCTCATCAAGGCGCAATTAGGTGACCAAACCTCTCCTGACATGTAACTTTCTAGACATTGCCAATAATGTTATCTAATAATATTATTCAAATAATATGAATTATTGCTCGATAATGAAAAATACCGTGTAATGACAATTATTAAAACAACAAAGAATATAAAATATCAACGCAAAGAATTATTAAATCAATAAAATATCGAATAAGAATTATCAGAACCATTATTGAGTAGTGCCTTCTTACGTAAGAATCAATAATTGTGCAATACTGCGGTAAGCTTCTTGTGTTTTAACCACCGAGTATTTTAACAAGATTAATGGTAACAACTACTACCAAGTTATTTTTAAACAACTTATATTTGTCGCTTTCTTTCATCCAATCGCTTTTACATGGGCCCATTAAAGATCATGGCATCGTATTTAATATTCCCCGACAAAGAAAGAATATTTCACGACCAAACGAATATTCCCCCACAACAATGAATATTTTATAACCACTTGCTTATTTTGAAATATTTGCGTATTTTAACCATAACTATCCACATTAATCAAATCAACCCTTACTATTTCAAAATAGAGAAAATTAAATTTTATTAATAATAAGTTGGGGTTTTACACGTAGAGTTGGTTTTATTGGACTCTACGATCCTTCGAGGTTGATGAGTAGTAGCTAGATTACTCTTCTCTTTTCTGAAACCTAGACCAGCATGAGATCCCTTACTCCTGGGAATATGAATTGAATCAGCTGGGCAGGGCTTGACAGGCTCATCCTTCTGTGAGGATTTCACAAATATAATGCCTCTATTGAAACCTGAGACATTACCAATGCTAGTTTTCTTTGCTTTTTCCACACATGACTCTGAGGTAGATTCCCCAAAGCCTAACCTGTTCTATCAAAGACACTTCTTTGGTTAGAGATTAAGGAGTCCATGGATGAAGAAGATTTATTTCATGTAGAGACTGTCTTTTCTAGATCCTCAATCTTAGAGGTTAGAATAGACTCTCTTTGAGTACTGAGCTCATTTGCCTGTCTCAAGAGCTTATTCTCAGCTTCAAACTTGGAGAGAGAATCAAGATCTTGAGAAGGGTCATTTCAGCCTTCCTCTTGAACCTTTTCTTTCTCCTTTTGAAGAAGTGAATAGTCTTTAGATAAAACTCTAAACCACTTCATGTATTGGTGCAGATCAGATGTTATGCCATGTAATGCAATTCTAAGGTCATCAATATCTACATCAGGAGAATTGAAGTCAAATACCTCATCGATACTTATTTCATGTATGTAGGAGTTCTGTTTGTCCCTTGAATTTTTGGCTATCATTCAGAGATTAGCCATTTAAGGATCTTCGTCATCTCTAGATTCTGGAGTTCAGTCATTATCAGAGTCACTCCACGATCCTCCGACTACAAGGCCTTTGTCTTTTTTTACTGGCCTTTTGTTGCCTTTGTATTCCTTCTTTGCATGTGATTTCTTCTTGAGTTCTTCTCTGAGAGTTTTGTTGCAGTTGGCAATGAAGTGACCAGGTTTCTTGCAGTTGTAGCATAGATCATTCATTTGCTCATGGCTGTTGTAGTTGCTAACTTTCTTTGGCTTGCTGGTTTTGCCTTGTCGCATGAATCTTCTTAGTCTTTTAACCAGCATTGCAAAGTCCTCATCATCATCTTCATCGTAGTCAGAATCAATTTCAGTGTTAACTTTGGAGATGTTTTCGGTTACTTTGAGAGCAACACCTTTATCCTTCTTTCTTCTTCAGACAACGTTTCTACTCGTTGTGTTAGCTCCAGTTCGTACGTGAGGAGGTTGCCATATAACTGTTGAACAGTCATTTCATGTAGATTCTTTAATTCTCTAATAGCAGTGGTTTTGGCATCCCACTTGCTTGGAAAAGCTCTCATGAACTTTATGATCATATCTTTGTTTGGATAGATCTTTCCATAGGCTCGTAGAGAGTTAAGCAGAATATTGAATCTCTCGTATGTGGCAGTGACGTTCTCTCCTTGAACGTGAGCAAACATCTCATATTGTTGAGTCAAGAGAGATTGTTTATTTTCTCTGACTTCTTCTGTTCCTTCATGCATAATAAACAGTGCTTCCCAAACCTCCTTTGTTGTTTTGAAGTTGACCACGTTTTCAAATAGATAATCTTCTAATGATTGAAATAGGATGTTCTTGCCTTTTTGTCAAAATTTGGACAGCCTCTTTTATCGCTCTCCTCATTCATTCTCCTTTAACCTCGATCCAGACTCTGTTTGGGTCCTCTCAGAGTTGGTGCAAGCGCCAGTAGGAACGTAGGGGCCCATTTGGAATAGTTTCAAATAGATCTTCATCTATTGAATCCATGTAAGCTTGCATCCTAACCTTCCAGTTAGCGAATTTATCTTTGTTGCACATAAGTGGCTTGCTGCCTCCTCCAGTCTTTGATTCACTTGGTAAGTATGCCATTGGATCTATTTAAGCTTTGTAGGCTGTATTATAGAACCTGCTCTAATACTAATTATTAGTTCTCGGAGGCACAATAGTTATCTAGAAGGGGGGGGGGGTGAATAGATATTTAAAAACTTTTCTTTTGAACCAGTTAGAATGATTGATTAATGCACAATGGAGTGAGTATATGATACACCTTCTTTTAGATATCTTGAGTTAATGGGAGTAAGGCAGTTATAGCAGTTATAAATAGACACAGTTGTTTTTAAGTGGTTCAGAGCACTTAAAGCTCCTAGTCCACTCTTCTACTCCTCGAGTAGAAATCCACTAAGGATGTCTTTTACACTTTCCTAATCTCACAGATTCCTTCTGCAGAATGAAATTAGAAAGGAGTTCTAATTTGCATTATTTGGAGTTTGTGCATTATCGAAATACAGCACTTCTAAGTTCACTATTTACTTTCTTTTATGATTAATGCTATATTATAAGAAAGTCGTTGATCAAGTCCAAAATATGGAGAACAGACACCATAAAAGGAAGAATAATTATTTAAAGTTAATGGCATAATCGCTATGTTAAGTATATTTAATTTAATCTTGATAGAATAAATTAAATAGCAATATTATTATTTAATATTTTAAAAATATTAAATATAAATTAATAAGAGAGGAATCTTATTAATATTATTACAATTATTATTATTTTAATTTCTAAAGGTTTAGGAATTAATTTATTATAAAAGTACTCTCATTTATTCTTTGGAGAAGGAAAATTGAGTTAAGCTGAGTTTAATTAATTATCTCTAAGATTAAGTCCTTCCTTAATTGTTAAGATGGGTTTGCCCAACATACATAAATAAGAGAAGTCTTAACTTTTACTAATAATATTTCATAGTTGGGGAGAGTACCCTTTTACATAGATAGTTTATGACCACCAATCTTCTTGAATTTTCTTCGTGATTAAACATTTGGGGTGGCTACGTTGATCAAAGGAAGGAACCAAACTTGCATGGAAAGATTGCTTGTACACGAGGAAGGCTTAAGCACTTTTTACTACGCTTTAGCATTATTTTGCAATTTGATTGCTTGAAACACTTTCTTGAAGACCCAGAAATTTTTTTAAATAAAAAGGAATTTTATTTATTATTTTTGAAATAGTAAGGTTGATTTGATTAATGATAGTTAAAAGGGTTAAATACAAAATATTTCAAAAATAAGCTTTATTCGTTTGAGTAAATGGAATATTAAATCTTTATCTGGGAATATTATAATGATCACTTTAAAACGACCATGTATAGGCCCATCGAGCGATTGGATGAAGAAACGTAAGTTGTTTTTAAATAACTAGTGTAGTTATTTACTTAGATAATCTTGTTGGAATACTGGGTGGTTAAGAACACGTATGAGATTATGCTGTTCTTTACGTAGAAGGCCTACTTCATAATGGTTACGCTTTTTATTTTATTTTATTGTTCAATACTTTGTTTCAATAATTGTCTTTTTTTCTCTCATATATCCGAATAATATTATTAGATAACATTATTAGATTACATCAGCGGCCATAGGAGCGCACACCGGTTGTCAATATTGTGATTACGTAATATTATTTGTGAATAATTAATTATTGATTTATATGATGAGGAAAATATTGATTTATGTGGATATAGATGGAGAAAATTTTAAAATGACAATTGTTGAAAATTAATATTTATCTTTTACGATAAAATAATTCATTTAAATATATTACTTTAATAATATATTACTTGATGATATTTTTACAATGAATGTGGGATATATAGTATATGAGGAGGAAGAGTATTTTGTGGCATTAAATGTTTAACACATGTTTTGTATGTTGGTGGACCTAACAATTATCGTATTCCTAATTTGATTATAGCTTGTAAAATCACTTGTTTGTAGATTCGGTCCAATTTCTATTGGAATTTGGAAAAATTTCTTACGCAGTTGTATGAAATTGAATTTCCTATAAAAGTCGTGAGATTCGAATTTTCTGATGAAAGACTATTTATTATGAATTATTGAAGTTAGAAGCTCAAAATAATTGATTTTGGAAGTTTAAAATATTTAAAAAAAAATAGGAAAAACGTTTTTTGGAGATGTTAGGTAGCCTCATTTTAACATGTGTAGGGAGCTGAATTCAGTTGGCAGTTGTGTATGAGGTTTTGGAGAAATAAATATTAATATTATATTAAATTTTACTTTTGGTGTTAGCAATTTCTACATAAATAGGTGCTTGGGATTTAATTGAAAATCACACGGCTAAAGTTTTCTCTCTATATTATCGGTATTCTTGTGAGTATTTTGAGTATACTTTAGTATTGCTATCTGATTGCAAGTTCAAGTCATAGCCTTATATCAGGTGTTTAACTGCGTCTTGATCTTTGAGGTAAGGGGATGTTATTTTCTTACGTAATTGATATTATTTCTTCAATATCATTATACCCGAAATATTGGTGTAAATTTTTATTAAAATTTGGAACTTTTAAATACGCGGGGTTACTATTCATGAGTTACTTATTCACGAGTTACTATTCAGCTGAGATTCTTATTCGATGATTCTTATTCACGAGTACTATTCACGGCGTGAAGATGTTTTTGGGAAATTTCTATCTTTTGGTGTCGAGATTACTATTCACGTGCTCACGGCACTATTCACGTATCTTGAGACTATTCATAGAAAAATAAAATTTCTTCTTTTTGTCCCAAAATATCTATTACGGATACTAGCTTTGATTGTATCCGTGTTTTGATCATTCTTGAATTTTACACCACTATGATTATTTTGCAGGTATTTTTTGGATGTGGATAAAACAAATGTACGAATCCTTAATCCTTAATCCTTGTCATTTTGTTTCTTTGGATTCGTTTCTTTAAAATATATTTTCATCGTCCTCGATCTTAAATGATGATATTATAGAATATCTTTGGCATGTAGTGGCAGATGAATGATTTGAAGAATATCTTTTGGCACAATGGTGCAAAGATGAGCAGGTGTTAGAGATGAACATGGCCATACGATTGATTAATATCTTTGCTTTTGTAGTGCAAAGATGAGCAGTGTTTAAATGAACATGACTAGTCGATGAATATCTTTGGCACATAGTGCAAGATGAATATTTGATTCCAGATGTATATTGATTGATATTCTGGGGATAAAATATTGATGATGAATTTTGTTAAATTCATAGATTATAGTAGATTTCATTCTCTACGTAACTCTTCTATGAATTATTATTTCGTACGAATATTGATGAAACTTGTTTAATATTGTATTCATCAGATTTTTCCTGACTGTTGAAGACTAACGATAATTTGTTGTATATTATCTTGGTCATAATATTCTTCTTGGGCTAGTTGAGCTCACCCTTTTTTCCTTGTTGTTCATTTTTTCTTCTGGAGGCGAGAATGTAATGCGAGTCTTAGTCGAGGTATGGAATGAAGGTTCTAGAGAGGTTGTTTAGTAGTCCTCACCATTTTTGTAAAATAATGAATCAATAATTATGATGGGGATTTATTTGCATGTGGATACTTGTCTAGAAGACAATATTATATTTAAACTCACGTTATATATTGTCCAGTATTTCACGACACTACATTGTATTATTAAGTTGTAGTTTACTTTTTTGTACCATGTATTTGGCTAGGAATGGGTGTTGTGTATACCTATTTTGGGGGCGTCGTAGGTTAATATCGAGCTTAGGGATATGATCGAGTATGATACACCTTCTTTAGATATCTCTGAGTTAATAGGAGTAAGGCGCTTATAGCAGCTTATAAATAGACACGCTTGTTTTTAAGTGGTTCGAGCACTTAAAGCTCCTAGTCCACTCTTCTACTCCTCGAGTAGAAATCCACTAAGGATGTCTTTTACACTTTCTCAATCTCACAGATTCCTTCTAGATCGGCCAATGAATGTGGGGATATGAAGTATATGAGGAGGAAGAGTATTTTGTGGCATGGCCCAGCACTTCTAAGTTCACTCTTGAGCTCTTCAAGTCCAGCAGACTTGGCTCTTCACAGTTCACTTAGAACTCTTTAAGTCCTTCTGACTTGTAACTTTTACTTCAATTGATTGATAGTTGTTGAACTGTGATTAAGGCTACTCAATTGCAGTTAAGCACTTGTTCGAAAGAACTGAGTAGCTGAGCAAACTTTCTCTTTTTCTCAGATCGTAGAGTTGAGCGTTGAGTGTTCTTGTGCGTTTTTGTTCAATACTTGCTTTTTTCTCTCATATGTCTGTATTCTGTATATATATTTGATCTTTTAAATCTATCCGTTGAAGTCATCTGATGAAACATTAAATGCGTTTGACATTTTTGAGCTTTGATGGAGACATTTTTGCACATCTTCTGAATTTCATTCTGGCCCACTAACATGGCAGACTGTTTTCTCACCTAACACCTGAAAATGTGTTTTCCTCTGCCCAATGGTCCTTTTCTTATCTTCTTGAACACGTTCCTTTTGATGAATACTAAGGATATCTTTGTATCAGCTTGGGATCGGTGAGTGCTTCAACGTTTGAAACCCATTCCTTATTTGTTGGAATTTATCTCCAAACAGAAGATAGACCTCAATGCTTCTGACACAAGAGAGATGATACTCTATGATCCATATTGTGGTGTCTTGTCATATTTGTGCTTGGTCTGAACACTACGATTCCTTTCAAGAAATTGCACACTACGATCTTTACTTGCTCGTCTTGCACACTACGATCTCTGAGTTAGCTTCGGCAAACGTCTGGATTACTCTACGATTCTTGAAGAGGTCCTCCAAGGCAGATACATTACGATCTGCTAAGCTTTACGATCCTGTCTTAGCTTCTGCAATCTGTTGGACAACTTGATAGACTACGATTCTTGTTGAAAGCCTATCTATTCGTTATAAGTCATAGATCAACCTAACATCTTTGATCTCTTAATCTATACATTCGATTCTGAAATGATGAACATTAAAAACTAAGATCAACCAAACAAATTTGATCTATCACTAAGCCCTTGTACATATATTCCTTGAAGGGCTTTACATATAATCATGAGTATTTTCTTTAAACATCAAATCAAGATATGCATTCTTCCAACATATTTTTCATCATCCCCAGTCCTAAATGGTGATATAACTGAATATATTTGGCCTGTAGTGCAAAGATTAATGATTTTATGATGAATATCTTTGGCCCGTAGTGCAAAGATGAACAGGTGTTGAGATGAACATGACCAACTGATGAATATCTTTGGCCTGTAGTGCAAAGATAAATATTTGATTCAAGATGTATATTGATTGATGCTATAGGGATAAAATATTGATGATAAACTTTTAAATTCATAGAAGAAAGTAGATTTCATTCTCTACGTAACTCTTCTAATTAATTGTTATTTTCGCTGCGAATATTGATTTAAAACTTGTTGTCTATTGTATTCTATCAAATTTTTCCCTGTTGAGGACTAACGATAATTTGTTCTTTATTATCTTAGTCATAATATTCTTTACTGGGCTAGTTGAGCTCACCCTTTTTCTTTTTGTTCCATTTTTCTTCTCAGGAGGCGAGAATGTAAGGAGTACTAGTCGGGGTATGGAATGAAGGTTCTAGAAAGTTATTTTAGTAGTCCTCACTATTTTGTAAAATAGTGTATCAATAATTATAATGAGGACTTATTTGAGTGTTGATATTATCTAGAAAACAATGTTTTTTTTTAAACTCACAGTTTATTTGTTGTCGTATTTTGCACGACAATTATAATAATAAAGATGTAGTTGTTTCTGTACCATGTATTTGGCAACTCATAATGGGTGTTGTATACCTATTTTGGGGGCGTCATAGTTGGTATCAGAGCTTAGGGATATGATCTCTGGCGGAGATCAGGGAATAGAACTAGGAGGGGAGAGATGAGTAAATCCTTTGCTAGTGTGTCCTACCTAAGCTTATTTGTTGGTTGGTCAAAATATAGGGATATTATGTGATATGTTAATTTCTTTAATTAACCCTTGTTTTATGGCAGTATTTGAGAATGGAAACCGAGAATGTTAACAGTGGAGTAAATGAAACCGTGGAGACACCTTTACTCACCAATTAGGAGAACGTGGAACAGGCCGGTAATGTTCCTCCTGTAAACAACACCACTGATCAGACGATGAACGATGGGATGTTTAGAAGCTTTTTGCAGTTCATGCAAAATCAGACGAAGGAGACTTGTGTACAAAATACAAGTGGAAATGATAGCAACGCACAGTTTGTCACAGCCAAGAAGTTCAAAGAGTTGGGACCACCAGAATTTTGGGGAAAGCCGGATCCGATTAAAGCGAAGACATGGGTCAAGCAAATTACCAAGATATTCGATGTTTTGGGATGCACGGAGGAACAGAAGGTTCCATTCGCCACTTTTATGTTTCAGAATGATGAGGCAGATTCTCGGTGGGAATCATGAAGCATACCCATCCATCCAAGACTCAAGATATGTCTTGGGAGACATTTCAGAAACTGTTCAATGACAAGTACTTTCCTGAAAGTATTCGTCATATGAAGGAAGTGGAGTTTATTAGACTAGAACAAAATAACATGACGGTGTCCCAATACGAGGCGAAGTTTGCCGAGTTATCCAGGTTTGCACCTCATTTGGTGGAGAATGAGGAACGTATGACGCGGATGTTTCTGAGAGGTTTGAAACCCAGATACGTCCAATATCTCATTTCTCATAAATTTTCTCTATTCGGATGTTGTCAATGTGGCTCAATTATTAGAATGAGATAACGAGTACGTTCAACCAAGGACTACAACCCAGGATCATACCATATAACAACCATCGAACAACAATAACCAAATGGAGAAAGAAAAATACTTGACAATGCAGAAACCACTCTAGTGGTAATCATGGCCATGAAAATAGAAGAAGCGAGTCTGGGAAGATTTTAAAAGAGGAGATTCAACAATGACAATGCGAAGACGTCAAAGACCAAAGAGTAACCGGTTCTATGGAGGAGAAACGACCACCCGGTCGTATCTTATAAATATGGAAAAGAGGGACATATCATCCCAAACTGCCCACAACAGTTCAAGGTATGTTATAATTATGGAAAGGAAGGACATATCGCTTGAGATTGTATTGTAGTGAAACCAAGTCCAGCGGGGATGGTGACTCAAAAGGTTGTCCCAAAAAAGTCAAAGTCAACGGTTCCTGGAAAAGCGTTTGTCGTGACTGGTCAAAATGCGAGGAACCCAAATGAGGTGATCACGGGTAAGCTAATCATAAATTCTTCCGAAGTTTATACCTTACTAGATAACGGTGCTACCCATTCATTTATCTCTCCTGCTTGTGCTCAACATTTAAACTTGACTCCGGAGAAATTAGACTTTGATTTATCTCATGGAGACTCAGCTTAGAGAAACTTTCATTACATCCATTGTTTATAAATCTTATTTGATCCAAGTTGGCACCATCACATTACTTATCTCTTTAAAGATCTTATCTCTTTAAAGATACTTTCTTTTTGATATGATTTTAGGGATCGACTGATTGAATTGTTAACTACTCATCATATCGCTAAAATTGATTATTTTCGTAAGGGACACGTGTTTGAATAATTTCATATTCCTAATCAACTTCCGGGGTTCAATTCAACACGGCCAACTAAACCACTAAAATCAATCAACTCGTTTGGACATTATATCAAGCCATAAAGCCATTCGACTTATATTCCAAAGACCGCCTTAAGAACTCCTTTGATGACTGTTTGCATTATGAATTCTTAGTCATCGAGGTTGAAGTCTTTTGGATTGACTAAT
The DNA here is from genome assembly GCA_020205615.1 of Panax quinquefolius. NCBI lineage: Eukaryota > Viridiplantae > Streptophyta > Magnoliopsida > Apiales > Araliaceae > Panax > Panax quinquefolius. The sequence continues at coordinate 41,219,026 of CM035155.1, read as the reverse complement.
GCTCCTGTGGCTTTTTCATGGATATGATGAACCGAGTATTCAAGGAATATTTGGATCGGGCCTTCGTTGTTGTCTTTATTGATGACATCCTCATATATTCCAAAAGCCGTGAAGATCATGAGCACCATTTGAAGCTGGTACTCCAAAGGCTTCGTGAAAACAAGTTATATGTCAAGTTGAAGAAATGCGAGTTCTGGCTTGAGGAAGTAACATTCCTTGGGCACGTGGTGTCAAAACATGGATTATCTGTCGACCCGGCGAAGATTGAAGCAATACAAAGTTAGGAGCAACCGAAGACGGAGACCGAAGTTCGTCGCTTTCTAGGCTTAGCTGGTTATTATCAAAGATTCGTGGAAGGATTTTGTCGAATCGCTACTCCATTAACTCAGTTGACTTGGAAGGATACAAAATTAGTATGGAGTGAGGAATGCGAAAAGAGTTTTCAAGAGCTCAAGAGGAGACTCATTTCGGCACCTATTCTAAGAATACCATCTGGATCGGATGGATTTGTTATCTACAGTGATGCTTCAAGTAAAGGGTTAGGATGTGTTCTCATGCAACATGGGAAAGTCATAGTCTATGCCTCACGACAACTTAAAGAATATGAGAGGAATTATCCTACTCATGATCTAGAGTTGGCAGCAGTCATTTTTGCGCTAAAGATCTGGAGGCACTATCTATATGGGGAGAAAGTGGAGAAAGTGGAGATATATTCAGATCATAAAAGCCTCAAATATTTCTTCACTCAAAAGGAACTCAACATGCGGCAACAACGTTGGCTCGAGCTGTTGAAAAAGACTACGACCACACCATTCAATACCATCCTGGAAAAGCGAATGTGGTAGCTGACGCATTGAGTAGAAGATCATATGCGGGAACGAGTGCGATGTTGTCAATGTAAATGCCCATTTTGTGTGATTTACAAAAAATGAAGATAGAATTCAAGACTCTGGGGACCCATGCGATGATGTAAAGTATACACATAGAACCAGCTTTAATCGATAAAGTTAAAGTTGCTCAAGCCACAGACCCGGAGCTGATGCATATTAAGAAGAAAGTACAAGAAGGTGCCATCCTAGAAGCAAGAATCGATGAAAAAGGAATACTTCGAGTTAACTCTAGACTTTGTGTTCCTAACGACTCTGATTTGAAGTACAAGATCATGATGGAGGCACACAATACCCCATTTGCAATCCATCCTGGAAGTACCAAAATGTATCATGATCTTCGACATACATTTTGGTGGAACAATATGAAGAGAGAGATTGCAAAGTTTATCTCGAAGTGTTTAACTTGTCAACGTGTAAAGGCGGAGCATCAAGTGCCTAAGGGTTCATTGCAACCACTTGAGATTCAGAAATGGAAGTGGGAACACATTACCATGGATTTCGTTACGGGTCTTCCCACGATTTCTCAAGGTATAAATGTTATTTGGGCTATTGTTGATAGATTAACCAAGTCTGCTCATTTCTTGCTGATACAGGAGACTTATCCCCTTGAACGTCTTACTCGTATGTACGTAAATAAGATTATGAGATTGCATGCCAGTATCCATATTTTTGGATCGTGACCCAAGATTTACTTCACGATTTTGGGTTAGCTTGCAAAAAGCTATGGGCACGGATTTACGATTCAGTTCGGCATACCATCCTCAAACGGACGGACAATCAGAGAGGACTATTCAAACTCATAAAGATCTATTAAGACTCTGTGTCCTAGACTTCAAAGGGAGTTGGGATAAGTATTTACCATTGGTGGAATTCTCCTACAACAACAGTTATCAGGCAAGTATAGATGTGGCTCCATTCGAAGCATTATATGGTCGTAAGTGTCGCTCCCCAGTATGTTGGGATGAGGTGGGTGAAGCAACATTGTTGGGACCAGAGTTGGTACGTATTACTACAGAAAAGATCCAAATGATTCGACAACATATACAAACGGCACAAGATCGACAAAAGAGTTATGCGGATCTTTATCGAAAGGACGTGGAATTTAGTATTGGGGATCATGTACTATTGCGTGTTGCTCCATGGAAGGGAGTTACAAGATTTGGGAAAAGAGGAAAGCTCAATCCACGATTTATTGGTCCATTTCAAATTCTTGACCGAGTAGAAAATGTGGCCTATAGACTCGCGTTACCTCCAAGCATGTCTCGTGTTCATAATGTTTTTCACATATCTGTGCTTCGTAAATATGTGAAAGACCCGAACCACGTTATTGAGTTAGAACCGGATGAGATAGTGAAGACTTAACGTATGTGAGGAGGTACCAGTCAAGATCTTGGATAGAAAGGAGCATGTCCTACGTACAAAGGTCATACCACAAGTCAAAGTTTTGTGGAGGAACCATGCTATTGAGGAAATGACCTGGGAGTTGGAAACGGAAATGAAAGCGAGGTATCCTCACCTTTTCGAAACACCAGGTACGTACGTCAATTTCGAGGACGAAATTTCATAAGGTGGGGAGGTTGTAAGACCCCAACTTATTATAAATGAAATTGAATTTCCTCTATTTATTATTTTAAAATAGTAAGGGTTGATTTGATTAATGTGGTTAGTTATGGGTAAAATGCGCAAATATTTTAAATAAGCAAGTGGTTATAAAATATTCATTGTTGTTGGGGAATATTCGTTTGGTCGTGGAATATTCTTTAGCTTGCTCGGGAATATTCGTATGCGACGGCAAAAGACCTTGTGTGGGCCCTATAACGAAAAAGCGATTGGATGAAGAAAACGACAAGTATAAGTTGTTTATAAATAACTACGTAGTTATTACTGCAAGTATCTTGTTGAAATACTTTGGTGGTTAAAACACAAAGAAGATACCAGTATTGCACTCAATTATTGATTCTTACGTAAAAAGGCACTACTCAATAATTGTTACAGTAATTATTATTCAATATTTTATTTTATCGATTCAATAATTGCTACGTTGATATTTTATATTATTGTTGTTTCAATAATTATCAACGCATGATATTTTCTTTATCAAATCAATGATTCATATTATTTGAATAATATTATTAGATAGCATTATTGGCAATGTCTAGAAAGTTCTCATCTAAGGAGAGGTTTGGTCACCTAATTGCGCCCATGAAGAGAAATCCTTATTGAAAGCCCCTTTCCCCGGAAACTACTTAGTTATTTGTATTGTGATTCTCAGTAATATTATTTGTGAATAATTAATTATTGATTATTATGATAAGGAAAATATTCATTTTATGTAGATATAGATGGAGAAAATTTTAATGTGACAATTGTTGAAAATTGATATTTTATCTTTTTCGATAAAATAATTTATTTAAATATATTATTATATTTTAATAATATAATAATAGTGATATTTTACAATGAATGTGTGATATATGAATAAATGATAAGGAAGAGTATTTTTGTTACAAAAATTATTTAAAACATGTTAAACATGTTTGTGGGCTCATTTCTTTTCTTAACTGAAATTTGATTTATAGCCTGTAAAATCGCCCGTTTGTGGATTTCGGTCAACTTCTGCTTGGAATTTAGAAAAACTTAAATCTACAAAGTTGTAGAGAATTGAATTTCCTATGGAATGGACATAAGATTCAAATTTTTATGATAAAATGACTATTTTTTATGAGGTATTGAAGTTCCGAAATAATTGATTTTTTGAAGTTTTAATTATTTTTAATAACAAAAATATTTTTTTTGATTTTATCATTATTGTGGGCCTCACTGGTGGCTGAATTCAGATCTTCAAAAGTGGGCGTAGGAAATTTTTAAAAAATAATAATATTTTATTAAATTTTCTGCTTTGGTGTTCTAAGTATTTTCCTATAAATAGGGTGCTTAGGTTAGAATTGAAAATCACACCAGAAACTAAAGTTTTATCTCTCTTTCTCTCTCTATATTATCGAGCGTATTATTGTGAGTATTTTGAAACTTTGAGTGTTGCTATACTGATACAAGTTCCTTCAAAGACTATATCCAAAGATTCCAAATGTAAGTCTTGTCTTTTCAAGGTAAGGGATGTTATTTTTTTTATAAATGATATTATTTCTTTCAATATCATTATGCCAAAATATTGGTAAGATTTTTCTTGTGAAATTCTTGTCTTTTTAGTGTCGGGTTACTATTCACACGATACGACATATTCATAGAAAAAATTAAATTTTGTGTTTTCATGTCTAAATATCTATTATGGATACTAGCTTTGATTGTATCCGTGTTTTGATCATTCGTGAATTTTACTTCACTATGGTTATTTATGAAGTATTTTTGAACTTGGACTGTTTAAAGTACGAATTCTTATTATTTGTTATTTTGTTTCACTGGATTCGTTTTTTTTAAAATATTTTTCATCATTCTCAGTCCTAAATGATGATATAACTGAATATCTTTGGCCTGTAGTGCAAAGATTAATAATTTTATGATGAATATCTTTGGCCCGTAGTGCAAAGATGAACAGGTGTTGAGATGAACATGACCAACTGATGAATATCTTTGGCCTTTAGTGCAAAGATAAATATTTGATTCAAGATGTATATTGATTGATGCTACAAGGATAAAATATTGATGATAAACTTTTAAATTCATAGAAGAAAGTAGATTTCATTCTCTACGTAACTCTTCTAATGAATTGTTATTTCCACTGCGAATATTGATTTAAAACTTGTTGTCTATCAGATTCTATCGATTTTCCTGCCGAGGACTAACGATAATTTGTTCTTTATTATCTTAGTCATAATATTCTTTTTCTTGGGCTAGTTGAGCTCACCCTTTTCTTTTTGTTCCATTTTTCTTCTCGTGAGGCGAGAATGTAAATGAAAGTACTAGTCGGGGTATGGAATGAAGGTTCTAGAAAGTTATTTTAGTAGTCCTCACTATTTTGTAAAATAGTGTATCAATAATTATAATGAGGACTTATTTGAGTGTTAATATTGTCTAGAAGACAATATTTGTTTTTAAACTCATAGTTTATGGGTTGTCGTATTTTGCACGATAATTATAATAATAAAGTTGTAGTTATTTATGTACCATGTATTTGGCGACTCAGAATGGGTGTTGTATACCTATTTTGGGGGCTTCACACTTGTAGATACGAGTTTTCACAGGTACGAGTTCAACTTCTATTTCTCAGTGATCTCCTTAAATCTCCAACTAGATTCCTTCCTTTGATCAATGTTAGCCACCCAAGTGTATGGCCTCTATAGGTGATCCACCAAGAAAGAAGAATTTTCAAGAAAAATAGTGCATTGGCTCAAACCCTAGTTTTTCCTATCTCCATAGAAAAAGGGGCGCAATCTCCTATAAGACCCCAACTTTTATGAATAAAGATTTAATTTTCTCGAAATATCTTTTTGAATAATAAGGTGTGGATTTGATATAATGTTATAGTTGTTGGTAATATTTATAAATTTTGTAAAGTTAGCAAGTTATCATAAAATATTCGATTGGTTGAGGAATATTCGTTTTATCAAGGAATATTCGTACGACGACACAATCATTGGTGGACCCCACAATAGAATTATTGTCGGAGTTAGAAAATGACAGAAATATCTTTTTATAAAAATAACGGCGAAAATTTTACCGTTAACTGTTAAAATACCCAGTAATAAAAGTACATTAATACGCGTGGTTGCATAGTAGCACACGGTATTGATTATTGATGCTTACGTGAGAAGTCACTCAGTTTGTTCAATTATTACCACAGTAATTGCTTCATAGTATCTCACATTATTGATTCAATTATTGTCACAATATTTTATATTATTAAGTCAATAATTGAGACGACAAAGTTATTAATAGTAGTATTTACATTATTAACGATGTCTAGAAAGTTCTGACGAGAAAAGGGGCTTGGTCACCTAATTGCACGTCAATAAAGAGAAATTCTTATCGAAAAATCCCCTCTTTTCTGGGAATGATCTGGTTGTTAATATTGTGAGTTATAATATTATTGATGAATGTTATTAAAAATATGTTTTGAGAAGCCAAGTGAATTGAGATAAATAGAGGGGATTTTTATGAAATATTTGTTGTAAATTTGACTTATTATATGGACCCCCACTTACTCATTTTTCAAAATCGTCGGGAGAAAGTTATCTCAGTTTTTTTATATATATATATATTATATTATATATATATATATATATTTATTATAATAAGTTTTATTTTTTATGAAAAAAAATATATTATATTTTATTATGTATAGTATTTGCATAGTATCTGCATAGTACAACATAGTAAATCAAAAAAAAAAAATTCAGACAAGTTCGATTTTGGCGCCCGTGATTTTCTTCTATTCACCCGTTATTTTATGGACGCACTAATTTTGTAATTACTTTTTAATTGTTGTATAATAATTTAAAGAATTCTGATCTTTAATAGCACTAGATCTTAAAAAATATGTATTCACACATCAATTCATTTTGATTCAAAATATTAAATACAAAATACACATCATAATAGAAAAAAACTAAATAATAAATTAATAATATGAACAAATCAAACACCACTAGTATAGCCTTAAAACAAAATTATATATTCAAAATTTATGTTTTATTGATTTAAACACAACATCAAATGACACGCCGAAAACTTAAATATATATTGTAAAATTAAAGAGCATTTATGGATGTGCTATTTAATATGAATGAATAAAAACAAATAAGAATCAAAACTTATAATTAATTAGTCATGGATACTTAATAAAAAATTAGAGAAAAAAATAATGATATTTATCCTTAATCCTAAAAAATTGAGAAAATCAAATGGACTCATGAAAATAAAAAATTTGAATTTAAAAGAGTATATTAGAAATATTTAATTGTTGATAAGTGACTAGATTATTTTTTTTAAATTGGGAGCACTACTTTACCATATTAACCCTACACCTATAAAAAAAATCAAAAAGCAAGGGTGGGGACTTGCCCTCCCTTATCCCTCTTGGATCTGCCTATAATAATATATATCATATATAATAAGAATTATTAATTAATAAATTTATTTTATTTAAAAATTTTATAGTTTTACTAATGTTAAATTTTAATATGTTGTTATCGTTTAATTTTAAAAGTTAAAATATATTTTAATTTTAAAACGAATATATTATTTAAGATATAGATGTACGTGCATGGTCTTGTAAAAACTTTAGGTGATAGAAAAATAAATATATAATTGTTTGATACTAAAAATAATTTCCTTTAAAATATTGGAAAAGTTGAGCAACAAATATTATATATCACGACAAATAAAAAGGAACAGAAAGCGTAACAAAAATACTAAACATATATAAAAGAAAAGATAAGATAAGAAAAAGAGTTTTGTTATTTAATACGATAAATTTATATTAAATTATAATTGTGAAATTTATTAATATATGTTATTAAATAAAAATATAAGAAGACCCCAAAGATTTTTTTAAAAGTTATTACTAATACTTATTTATATAATTAATAATTCATAAATTACTATATACATTTAATAGTCAAATTCTCATAAATTAATAATTAATAAAGAATATCTAACTTTAATAGTCAAATTCTCATAAATTTAAACTAAGTTTAACTACATTTCAAAATTTATTTTTTATTATTTAGAAGCCTTTTTCATTGATTATAAATTTTAAATAGTAACTTGACAATTAAAAACTATTGTTTGATTGTAGATGTGGGTGAGATGATGGATGTGAGTTTGAGAGAGAGTGAGATGATGGATGTGAAATAATTTTGAGAGATAAATTATTTGGTCGTTGGATGTCAGTTCTCAAATAATTTTAGATGATTGGATGTCAGTTTTAAAATTGATTTGAGACCGCTGAATGTCAGTTTCTAATTAAGTTCAGCTCTGCTTTTATATTATAGATTATTAACTTTTAAAATTAATTTGAGATCTTTTTAAATTTAATTTTAGTCAATATATTAATTTAATTTTAGTCAATATAACAAAGACACACATATATATATATATATATATATATATATATATATATACTGATAATTATTACTGAATCATATCTATTATTTGTGAGTTTAATATGTAAAATTAACTTTTAAAAAGTTGATAATAAACTTATTGTTTAGAATGAAAAAAATATTGTGTAAGATTAGAAAATAGGACCCAAAAATCATTGAAAATATACCTTTTCTTTTTTATAATTGTGGAAAGTACCCAACTTGCGAGAGCATGTCTCTATTTTCTCAGTCCTTTTGTGTCCTCTCATTTAAATTTTGACACCTAGTCTTTTATTTAATTTTAAAATTATTTGGTATTAAATAAAAGGATATATGCCAAAAAATTTAAATGGATGACACATTTAAATTTATATGTTATTTATTTATATTTTTTACGAAGTTATGTGGAAAATTATTTTTAGTATTATTTTAACGATATATTTGATATAATAAATTAAATTATAATCATACTCAATTTTATATATTAATATATATTGCAATTGTAATTCGAAATAAAATTTAGCGTGAATAATATCTCTACTACTCTACATCAATCAATATCCATTTTAGTCCTTTCATTTTTAGAAATAATTAAAACACACCATGCACGTTATTATTGTATGCGTGTATATGTATGCAACGTTTATCACGTGTAAATTTTGTGTCTCAAAAAAATATACACCCTTTTCTACAATATATTATGCGGTTGTTGATAGTCTATATAATATTCTACATAAATTTGATTTAGAACATTTAATTGAAAATTTTGTCTCTATAAATACTAGAAGAAGTATTGAAATATATTTTTATATATTTTGTTGTAGTCGAACTTCTCATATATTTTGTTGTAGTTGAAATTTTCATATATTTTGTTGTAGTCGAATTATTATATTTTAAACTACGAAAAATTCACTTTTTAGGATACAACTTGTACTTTTTATTTATTTATTTTTACTTTTTTTTTGTCAAGACAATATTTCGAAAAATGTCACATTTTCATTCTTCGTCCTAGACCATTAAAATCTCAGGAACGGCCCTGAGTTTAAGGTCTTATTTGGATGAATTTAATTCAATTCGGACTTAGGAATTGACCCAAGATTTGTTCTGGACTCGGAATTTGACCCGGGTTGTTTCATATGGTATCAAAACCGACTCTCGAAAGCTCGGGTAGGGTTATCCGATCGGGTAACCAAAGGTGGGGATGCGAAGGCTGGTGGTATTTGAGTAAGTGCTATTGTGCTAGTTGTTTAAGACTTTATTTGGATGAATTTAATTCGATTCAGACTTGGGATTTAACTCAAAATTTATTTCAGACTTTAGATTTGATCGGTATTGTTTCAATAAATATGCATGCATGCTTTCTCAATTGTAATTTTGTAAATTATATAATGCAATGTGAAAATTAACTTGGAGAATTATTTGGCCATGCTAATTCCTGTACGCTTTCAAAAAAGTTAATTAATAATTTTATGTACAATAACAACTGTGTAGAAACGGTGTACTTATAAAGAAAAAAATAAAGAGAAAGTATACAAATTCTATTCTTCAAATTGAACCTCTATAATGTTTTTCTAAATTTGTATGTTGTGAATAATTGTTAGCGCACAAAAAATAAACAAAATTATATGGTGTCGAATAATGCTATAAATACGAAATTACAAATAGTAATAGGAAATAGAAAAAAAAAAACAGTGAAGACTGAAGAGATTAAGTTATTTCAAACACAAACTAAGCTAAAATTCAGATAAAACATGAATTTTGTTATTTTTTATGTCATTTAAATAAAACTCAAAACTTTATATTATAACTAGTTTAACCTTACAGGCTTTAAAATTTTAAATTTTAAATATATTTTCAATACATATGTTATGTAACGTTGAGCAATTAATATAATAATAAAATATATATTTGAGACATATTTATTCTTGAGTTATTAGCATCTGTGGCGCACATGTTACTTGTTTAAATTATATAAAGTAAAATTAAAATTTTATAAAATTTGAAAAGTTAAATAGAACGATAAAAAAATAAAATTAAAATGGATAAAATAATAATAATGTCTAAAGTTATAGGGGTAAAAGAGGAAGAACAAAAAATCAAGAGTTGCATAAAATTACCAAAATTATCATGAAAGCTTTATTATAATATAGATATAGATAGATAGTTATCATTACTTGTAATTGTTAAACCGAGTCAAATATAGTCATGTTTTATAAGTTATTTGTATCCAAAAAAAAAAATTATCTGTTAGCACAACTCCACATAAAAATTTATCCTAGTTATCTAAAGACAAGATTTTTTTTCTGATATGTGGAGTATTCCGACTTAGGTCGGACTAAATTTTCAATTCCGAACAAGACTTTTAAAATAGGCTTACGCATGTGATCCGTAACTTTTATATTGCTTCGAGTAGGAATTGAACTCAAGAAGCAAGTATGTTCCGTTAGATTTGAGTTAAGCTTCAAATTTAGTTCACAAAATTTATCGAAGATAAAATAAGGCTTGATTGAGACTCATTTAGAGATTTAGTCGAAGACGATTCCTCAATCGAAATTTCGAATAAATAACTTTTCGATTGAATACGATCAGAGTATCAATAGAAAATTATAATTTAAGGAGGTTCGGGTAATTTATCGAATTTTAAAATATACACATATTTGATTCGTTTATTTTTCGGTGAAATTTCGAATCAAGTTTTAATGAATGAAGATAAAATGTTTTCAAATGCTTTAAACCTTTGCTTTCATTTTATACCTTTATTCAAGAGTTTCAGTTTTACGATTGGATTCAAATTCTCTCTTAAACCACTAAGACAAGAGACGAATTTAAAAAGGCGTTTTAAATTATATCTACATTTAAATTGGGTCCCCACGAATAAAATGCACAACGATTTCCTCTGCAATATAGAGAAATATCTTCCCCATCGCATGTGCATTTAAATGAAAAAAAAAATAAAATAAAAAATAAAAACAAGATTCAGAGCATGACTAGAAAATAAGTTTAAACTAATATTATAAAAATAAAATAAAATAATTGTGTTTGATGACTCAATTCAATAACTTTAAGAAGTATTATGTTGAAGTAAAAAATTGTGTATTTGACTCAATTATTTTTGGGGTCACAAAAAACATTAATCCCTTTAAAATATTAAATAAAAATAAAATTACATAGCATACACTAACTAATAAGTTTATAATCAACTTTTTACTTAATGAAAAATATAATCAAATATAAGAAGATTTTTTGTTCTTATTATAACATCGTAATTAGTTATACATATATTTGGTAAAGATAATAATCTTCTCTTCTGAGTTTGAGAATAATTAAAATAGAAAATATTCAATTGAAACATGAAAGCGTGATTAAATTGATCATAGTTATCTTCGAATGGAGTGAATAAAAAGAAAAGGATTCTCAAACTCGAAAAAAATCCAATAATTTTAAAAGAATTGAATGAAAAATTGTATAAAGTTAAAATGTCATGTAGATTTTTTAAAGTAAGAATGATTTATGTGTCAATTTTTCCACTAGGTCAATAATATTACTAAAAAAATATTATAAAATACAACATAAAGATAAGGGAACTATTAACTAATAAAAATTCGACCCTTCAAAATTTCAACAACGAGAGTGGTTAGTATGAAATTAACTTTATTAATTAACCAATACAGTATTAACACGCATATAAAAAGTGATATCTCCATATGCGTATCAGCATTATATCGCTCAATTGACCAAACCGAATCCCCAACTACCATTATATTACTCTCTCCGTTCTTTAATATAAATCGTTTTAGAAAATTATTTTTGTTTCTTAATATAAGTAGTTTGAGAATTTCAAGTAAGTATTAATTGTTTAGTTTTCAATATTACCCAAGTAATAAATATAAATTTGATTCTCTCACTATTTTTTATCCAATAAATAACACTCTCTTTTTTTAATACAAAGGTAATATAAATAATTAATATTATATTTAATATTATATAATCATTTCTTTAATACTTATGTACAACTCTAAAATGATTTATATTAAAAAAATTGAGAGAGTATATGCTCTGACCCTCACCCTTTGACCAAACGGTTGGGGCACACTAATTAAAATTTGTTAAATTGTAGTCACGGCCAATTGGTGGAAGTGTATTGGAATTAGAATGTCTACAGCTTGAATTTTCGACTACATTTAATACTTTCTCCTTTTAAAATTAGTTTTATATATATATATATATATATATATATATATATATAAAAAATTAAGGATATTTTTTATATCATACAAGGATATGAATTTATCAAGGCATCACTCCTATATTTTTAACTAACTAAGTATAAGTACATTTGATAAAAATTGAATAAATTCAATAAATTGAATCTAAATGAAAAAAATTGTTTGATAATTGACATGTTTTGCAAACATCCTAATAACAAAATTTTATTATTTTACTCATCTGAAAAAATTCAAAATTGTTATAAATTTATTTAATTTTACTTAATATAATAGTTAATATTTTTTAAAAAAAAATTAATTTTTTTTTTACTTCAATCAGTTGCTCATTCTCGCCATTCAATAAAAAAAATCGACTTTCTAGCCATTCAAATTTCGTCCATCTTACCGATTCAAATTTATTCGCACTCAAAAACAAACGACCGAATTTATCAACCATTTAGATTCAACTTCATTCAGCTCTAAACAAACACCTCCTAAGTTAAAAAAATAAAATTTTCCCTTGCTAGTTTCGAAATTGAGGGAGTAACTTTTAGGCATTGCATATATAGAAAAATGATATATATGTTATGAATGTTTGTGTCAATTTTTTTTATTGTTAATTAAATAAATAAGTATAAATATAATTCTTCTAGAAAAATACATAATCTGTGTCATCTGATAATTATATCCAATATCATGTTTTGGTATGTATCACAATTATAATTTAACACATTTACGCAAAAAATCAACTTGAGATATTTATAATTTTTTTAAAAAAATACAAATATCATGTTTTGGTATGTATCACAATTGTCGCATTTACGCAAAAAATTCAACTTGAGATATTTATAAAATTTTTTAAAAAATAGTTCCAAATTGATCTTTAAAATTATATAATTTATTTTAGTAACAATGGCATAATGATGCAATCATAATGATAAATTTTAGAATGTTAGGTAATTTATACTATTTTAAATTAATTGAAATGACACTTCTTCTTCTTCTTTTTTTCGAAAGACAAAATTATTAAATGAATTTCTTGGTAAATGTAACTTCTTTTTTGCTTGGAATGAAGAGGGTATTAAGCTTTAGCTCATTTGTTTCGGGAATAAAGTTTTGTTGGAAATGGGTTTGACAATATAAATATTTAAGTATTTTGAGGATTAATTTAATATGGGACTCGCACGCCAGATATGTCGGGTCTTTGCACCAATGTGTTCTCCTTCGTGAGGAGTATAACTTGGTATATTTATGTGTTCAAATCCATTAAGAATTGAATAAGAAAATTGACTCCAAAGTCACCTACTTGAAAAATGTTGTAAATTGTAAAAGTTCCACATAAAGATTAGAGGAAAAAATGAAGAACATATATATGTGATGTTTGCTCAATGGGAAGGGTCCCAAGGAGCACCCCACTTTTGTGGAAGGGAGAGGACCTAGCCAAGGCTTGATTCAAACCCACACGTGCGCCGTCGCCTTCCGATCGGGCCGGGCCGGGTTCGGGCGGGTGGGTTGGGTCGTGATATATATTTTTTAGACAAAATTTGTTTACTAGTTATCATCACGATACTACGTCGTTTTGACGACAGTTGCACGCCAACAGTATTATCTCAACTGAATCGCAAAAATTTATTCTATAAATATACTATCTGGGCGTGCATTATGGGATATATTTTTTTTTCTCGTCCCGTTCTACGGTATATTATTTTCCCGTTACCGTGTTCTGCCCCTTCCCATTTTCTGCACTTCTCGTTTCCCATTCTCTGCAAGTTTGACAAACAAACATTGTAAAATCCCAAATTTTACGAATAAAGATTTAAATTTTTTGATTTTTTTTTTGAATATTATGGTGTGGATTTAATATAATATTATATTGTGAGTAATATTTATAAATTTTACAAAGTATGCAAGTTGTTATATTATATTCGATTGGTCGGGGAATATTCTTTATGTCAGGGAATATTCATACGACTTTAGACAATTATCATGGACCCCTATTAAAATTAAATTATCATTTTGATTGAGAAAAACGACAAAAATATTTTTATAAAAATAACGGTGGAAGTTTTACCGTTAATATCGTTGAACTACTCTCTTAGTAGTACAAGAATACGATGTCGTGTGTGATAAGAAGTACACTGCGGTATTGATTATCGATACTTACGTGAGAAGTCACCAGCTTTGTTCAATTATTATTACGATGAGTACTTTGATAAGATCTTTACGTTATTTGATTCAATTATTGTTGATTGTTATATATATATATATATATATATATATATATAAGTTTTGTTTTATTAGTATTATTAATGTAATAAAATGTAAAAAGCTTTTTATATAAAATGTAATACTTTTATAAAGTTATTCTATAAATAAAATATATTATATTCTATTATGCATAATGTTTTGCATAGTAAATTTTTTTTATAAAATGTAATACTTTTATAAAGTTATTCTATAAATAGAATATATTATATTTTATTATGCATAGTATTGTATAAAGCTCGATAGTGTTTTTGTATAGTAAAATCTTTTTTATAAAAATGTAATACTTTTATAAAGTTATTCGTTTTATTAGATTATAAATAGAATATATTATATTTTATTTAAAAGATTTTGCTTTAAATCTGACCGTCCGATTAAAAGTAAATCAATTTGGACCGCTCATGAATAAGTTATTATGCAATTCATTCTCCTATAAATAAAGCTCATTCCTTCATTATTTCTTACTTAATTCAATTTAAACTCTAGAGAGAAAACTATAGAGAGAATTTTCTTCTATAATCTTGGCGTATTTCTTTAGAGTTTAAGAAAACTTTGAGCGTAGTGCAAGTTTTCTTTCGAAAGTATATCCTCGCCTCCTACCAAATTTAATACTCTTCTTTCAAAGGTAAGGGTATTTTTTCATATTTATGAAGAGAACTTCATTATTCCATTCTTTATTATTCTATTGAATAACTCGATACGCCGATTTACCCTATACTTGGTGAAATTCTTCATTATTCCATTATTTATTATTCTCGCTGAATAACTCGCTTTGTCATGCTAAGCACCGCATACATAGTGAAATTCTCGTTGTTATTCCATTATTTATTATTCTGCTGAATATCCTCGTCTCATGCGCTTTTACGCCGGACCTGGGTTCTCGCTTTTATTATTCTCTTGAATATTCTATTCATGCATGCGTTTTACGCCGGATCGGGTTCCGTTATTTATTATTCTCGTTGAATAACCTCTCTATGCTAAGTACCGCATGCATGGTGATTTCGTTGTTATTCCATTCTTTATTATTCTGTTGAACATCCTGTTGCGCATGCGAATTTCGCCGACCGGTTCCGTTATTTATTATTCTCGTTGAATAACCTTCTTACGCTGGTACCGCATGCATTGCGATTTCTATTGTTATTCCATTCTTTATTATTCTCGTTGAAATATCCTCATCGGTGCATATTACGCTGACCGGTTCCATTATTTATTATTCGTTGAATAACTGCCTCTACATCTGAGTACCGCATGCACGGTGATTTCTTTTGTTATTCCATTCTTTATTATACTCAATTTGATTAAAGTTTTAACTTCTATACTCCATGAAATTAGTGGAATATCCTCGATATTTGCGCTTCATCCAAAGATCTTTTCATGGAAATATTCTTCCGAGCATTCTTGAATTTTACTCTACAAAGAAGTATCATGTCGACAATTTGACGTTATTAGTTCCTGAATAATTTAATTCTTGAACTTGTTTTATTGAATTCTTATATCATTGTCATCATCCTCATGTTTATATTTTGTTGAAAGTCATCTCATGGCACTGTAGTGCATAGATGGACTTGGTATGATTATGACATCAGTGATTATTCTTGTATAATAATGACCGTAATGTTACAAATGATGTGGAAAAAGTTCTCATCGCCCGTAGTGGCATCGATGGGACGCTTTTGGTATGATTATGGCTATGGATTCTCTTCTTCGCCCAAGGGAGCAAAGATGAATTATTTTATGGCATGATCAGACTGTTGATGAAAACACGATTATCTTTGGCCCGTAGTGCATGGATAATTCGTGGTCATGATTCTAAATAATATCCTCGGCCAGTAGTGCAGGATGATTTGATGATGTGGATTATTTATTGTTTAGTCTCAAATGATAAAAGTGATGAAAAACTTTTTAAATCATAAAAGATAGTAGATTTTATTCTCTACTTGACTCTTCTAATGGATTGCTTGTTCCGCTGCAGTTAAACTTGATGTCTATTGTATTTTATCAGTTTATCATTATTAAAGACTAATGATAATTTATTATGCATTATCTTAGTCATAATATTTCTTACTGGGCTAGTTGAGCTCACCCTTTCCTTCAATGTTCTCTTCAGAAAATGAGAATATAGTTGGGATGAGTCGGGGAACGGATTGACAGTCCAGATGATAACATTAGTAGTCCTCACTATTCTGTTAAATAGTGTGACAATAAATGTAATGAGGACTTATTCTGAGAGTGGATATTGTCTAGAAGACAATATTTGTATTAAAACTCACAGCTCTCTTGTTGTATATTAAAGATTGTATTTGTATTCTGTACCATGTATCTGGTGACTCAAGATGGGTGATGTATACCTATTTTTGGGGGCGTCACAATTGGTATCAAAGCTTAGGGATATGATCCCTGAATGAGATGTGAGACAAGAACTAGGAGGGGAGAGACGAGGAATTCCTTCGCTAGTATAACCTACCTAAGTTTATTTGGTATTTAATTGGTTGGTCAGAGTATAGGGATAATATGTGATATGTTAATTAACCCTTGTTTTGTGGCAGTATTTAAAAATAACATCCGAGAATGTTGAGAATAGCAATGGAGCACAGGAGACCGTTGAGTCTCCACATATCAATAATTAGGATAATGTGCATCGTGAAGGCGATAATCCTCCAGAAATAACAACACCGACCAAATGATGAACGATGGAATGTTCAGAGGCTTTATGCAATTCATGCAACAACAAAAAGAGAGACTCATGTTCAAAATATAGGTGGAAATAATGGCAACCTCACTTGGGTCACCGCTAAGCGCTTCAAGGAGCTGGGACCACCGAGTTTTTGGGAAAGCCGTAACCACTTAAAGGCGAGACATGGTTAAAGTAGATCACCAAGATATTTGATGTCTTGGGATGCTCAGAGGAGAAAAAGGTTCCATTTGTCACCTTTATGTTGCGTGAAGAGGCGAGACATCGTGGGAATCAGAAAACGCACTCAGCCGACGACTCAAGATGTCTTGGGAGAAGTTCCAAGAGTCGTTCAACGATAAGTACTTTCCGTAAAGTATTCGGCACACGGGCGAAGTGGAGTTCATCAAGTCGAGCAAAAACAATATGGCCGTGTCGCAAAGACGAGGCTAAGTTTGCCGAAGTTATCTCGGTTTGCATCCCATTTGGTCGATAATGAGGAGCAAATGACGTGAATGTTTCTAAGAGGTTCAAACCCAATATACGCCAATACCTCATTTCTCAAAAACATTGTTTATATTCGGATGTGTTGTGAATAGGGCTCGCTATTGGAGTGCGATAATGAGTCAAGACAACTAAAAGGCAACGACCAACAACACGATAATAATCGTATTCTGGGCAATTCACCATCTAACAATGATAACCATCATGGGGATATTATCATGCCATGAATGGTAACCACTTTGGTGGTAATCATGGCCAAGATAATAGAAGTGGAAATTTCAAGAAGAAAAGGTTCAATAATGATTGAAGACAAAGAAAGATCAAAGACCCGCTTCAAAGGAAGAAGAACGACCACCGCCCTTATGTTTCAAATGCGACAGAAGGACACATCCGTCCAAACTGTGACGCAATAATCCAAAGCGTGTTTTAATTACTTTAAGACAAGGTCACCTAGCTCGATTTTGTTGTATGGTGAAGTCAAGTCCAAATTGGGATGGTGATGCCAAAGGATGTCCCGCATGTCCAAAGCCTAG
This sequence comes from Panax quinquefolius, assembly GCA_020205615.1. Taxonomy (NCBI): domain Eukaryota; kingdom Viridiplantae; phylum Streptophyta; class Magnoliopsida; order Apiales; family Araliaceae; genus Panax; species Panax quinquefolius. The sequence continues at coordinate 41,200,918 of CM035155.1, read as the reverse complement.
AGTTTAAGAGAGAGCATTTTTTTTTCGTGATGAGGAACCTGAATAAAATTATCATGGGTAAGTTAATCATAAACTCTTACGAAGTCTATACCGTGTTAGATATCGGTTCTACTAACTCTTTCATTCCACTTAGTTGTGTTCAATGTTTGAATTTAACTCTGGAGAAGTTAGACTTTGATTTATCTGTTGAAACTCAGTTGGGAGAAACCTTCATTACCTCCACTATTTATAAATCTTGTTTGATTCAAATCAACACTTTCACGTTCCTGTCGATCTTATCTATTTGAAAATACTAGACTTTGATGTAATTTTAGGAATCGATTGGTTAACTACTCATCATGCTTTTAATAAGGTTGTTAGCTTTCATATTCCTAACCAACCTGTTATGCGAATTCAAAGTAACCAAACCACTAAAGTCAATCATTGTCATATCAAGCCATAAGTAAAGAGCCCCGAGCCTTTATCTGGTGACTTCTTTCAGGTGGAACGCACCGGCCCGACTTTACTTCTCGTAGGGCAATGTCGTGAATAACGATGGCAAGTCGATAGTATCAATGTGACGACTATCCAAGTCTTGGATGAATGTCACGCTTTTGAATGATATTTCTATTGTTAATAAATTTCTCGACGATTCTTGAAGACTTCTTAGCCTACCCTAGAGCGTGAAATCAAATTTTGTATCGACCCCAAAGATAAAACCCATTTCTTAAACCCTCAAATATTTTCTTCACCTAAAATGAACGTAACATGCGCTGAAGACGTTGACTCGAGCTATTGAAGATTACGATCATACCATTCAATATCATCGTGGAAGAGCGAACGTTATAGCTGACGCGTTGAGTAGAAGATCGTATGCGTTTAAGAGTGCGAATATACGAACCCACGTGAAGATAACGAATATACGAGTAGAATCGACTTTAATCGATAAAGTTAAAGCCGCTCAAGCTAAAAACTCGGAGTTGATGAATGTGAAAAAGAAGGTTCAAGAAAGCGTTATTCTAGAAGCAAAAATCGATGAAGAGAGGAAATCTCAACCCTCGATTTTATTGACTCATCTGAAATCCTTGATCGAGTAGGAACTGTGGCCTATAAACTCATTTTACCGCCAAGTATGTCGCGTGTTCATAACGTTTTTCACATATCGATGTTACGTAAATATGTGGACGACCCGAACCACATTATTGATTTAGAACCGGACGAGATAGCGGATAATTTAATGTATGAAGATGTACCTTTTAAAATCCTGGAATGTATTCAACACTCAAAGGTTATACCTCAAGAGTTAGAATCGGACGAAGTGTCCTCATCAGTTCGGCATACCAGGTACGTACGTAAATTTTGAGGGCAAAATTTCATAAGGAGGGGGGATTGTAAAATCCCAAATTTTACGAATAAAGATTTAAATTTTTCGATTTTTTTTTTTGAATATTATGGTGTGGATTTAATATAATATTATATTGTGAGTAATATTTATAAATTTTGCAAAGTATGCAAGTTGTTATATTATATTCGATTGGTCGGGGAATATTCTTTGTGTCGGGGAATATTCGTACGACGACACAATTATTGGCGGACCCCACAACGGAATTATTGTCGGATTGAGAAAACGACAAAAATATTTTTATAAAAATAACGGCGGAAGTTTTACCATTATTATCGCTGAACTACTCTTAGTAGTAAAAATACAAAGAATACGCAGTGGTTGCATAAAGAGCACGCCTAGCAGATTGATTATTGATACTTACGTGAGAAGTCACCAGCTTTTGTTCAATTATTATTACAATAGTTCTTTGACATAGTATCTTTACGTTATTTGATTCAATTATTGTTGATTGTTATATATATATATATATATATATATATATATAAGTTTTGTTTTATTAGTATTATTAATGTAATAAAATGTAAAAGCTTTTTATATAAAATGTAATACTTTTATAAAGTTATTCTATAAATAGAATATATTATATTCTATTATGCATAGTGTTTTGCATAGTAGTAAAATCTTTTTATATAAAATGTATACTTTTATAAAGTTATTCTATAAATAGAATATATTATATTTTATTATGCATAGTATTGCATAAAGCCTCGTATAGTGTTTTGCATAGTAAAATCTTTTTATATAAAATAGAATACTTTTATAAAGTTATTCATTTTATTAGATTATAAATAGAATATATTATATTTTATTTAAAAAATTGCTTTTAAATCTGACCGTCCGATTAAAAGTAAATCAATCTGCCCGCTCATGAATTAGTTACTATGCAATCCATTCTCCTATAAATGAAGCTCATTCCTTCATTATTTCTTACGAATTCAATTTAAAACTCTAGAGAGAGAAACTATAGATGTAATTCTTCTTCTATAATCTCGAAAGCGATTTCTTTAGAGTTTAAGAAAGCTTTGAGCGTAGTGAAAGTTTTCTTCGAGTATATCCTCGCCTACTACCAAATAATACTCTTCTTTCAAAGGTAAGGGGGTATTTTTTTTTCATATTCATAAAGAGAACTTCATTATTCCATTCTTTATTATTCTATTGAATAACTCAGATATGCTGGCTTCACCCTATACTTGGTGAAATTCTTCATTATTCTATTATTTATTATTCTACCTGAATAACTCCTCATGGCGCAACCGCATACATGGTGAAATTCTCGTTGTTATTCCATTCTTTATTATTTTGTTGAATATCCTCGCTCATGCTTTTTACGCCGGACTTGGTTCCGTTATTTATTATTCCGCTGGAATAACCTCGCCTATGTGAAGTACGGCATGCATGATGATTTCGTTGTTATTCCATTCTTTATTATTCTCGCTGAACATCCCGTCGCAAGTAATTTCGCCGACCTGAGTTCCGCTTATTTATTATTCTCGTTGAATAACCTCCTTCTGCGCGGGCACCGCATGCATGGTGATTTCGCTTGTTATTTCATTCTTTATTATTCTCATTGAATATCCTCGCCGGCAAGTATTACGCCTGACCGGTTCTATTATTTATTATTCTGTTGGAATAACCTGTCTATGCGAAGTACCGCATGCATGGTGATTTCTTTTGTTATTCCATTCTTTATTATACTTAGTTGATTAAAGTTTTGACTTCTATACTCCATGAAATTAGTGGACTATTCTTGATATTTGCGCTTCATCCTGTATCTTTTCATGGAAATATTCTTCTGAGCATTCTTGAATTTTACTCTACAAAGAAGTATCATGTTGACAATTTGGACGTTATTAGTTCTTGAATAATTTAATTCTTGAACTTGTTTTATTGAATTCTTATATCATTGTCATCATCCTCATGTTTATATTTTGTTGAAAGTTATCTGTGGCCTGTAGTGCATAGATGGACTTGGTATGATTATGACCAGAGATTATTCGGTATAATCATGATCGTAATGTTACAAATGATGTGGAAAAAGTTCTCATTGGCCCGTAGTGCATTGATGGACAGTTTTTGGTATGATTATGGCTATGGATTCTCTTCGGCCAAGGGAGCAAAGATGAATTATTTTATGGCATGATCAGGACCGTTGATGAAAACACGATTATCTTTGGCCCGTAGTGCATGGATAATTCGTGGTCATGATTCTAAATAATATCCTTGGCCTGTAGTGCAGGGATGATTTGATGATGTGGATTATTTATTAAGCCGAGTGTCAGCGATAAAAGTGATGAAAAACTTTTTAAATCATAAAAGATAGTAGATTTTATTCTCTACTTGACTCTTTTAATGGATCGCTTGTTCCACCGCAGCTTAAACTTGATGTCTATCAGATTTTATCAGTTTATCATTATTAAAGACTAATGATAATTTATTATGCATTATCTTAGTCATAATATTTCTTCCTGGGCTAGTTGAGCTCACCCTTTCCTTCAATGTTCTCTTCAGAAAATGAGAATATAGTCGGACTTAGCCTGGGAAATGGATCGACAAATCCGTATGATAGAATTAGTAGTCTTCACTATTCTGTTAAATAGTGTGACAATAAATGTAATGAGGACTTATTCTTAGAGTGAATATTGTCTAGAAGACAATATTTGTATTAAAACTCACAGCTCTCTTGTTGTATATTAAAGATTGTATTTGTATTCTGTACCATGTATCTGACGACTCAAGATGGGTGACATATACCTATTTTTGGGGGCGTCACAAACATTGTGCAGTAAAATTTTTGTTTAAAAATCTTTTTCCAGTTTACTTCATGCATGCATCATTAGTATTCTTTTCGGTTCAGTACATAACATAAATTTTGGTTCGAAGTGTTCTTAATTTTGAAATGCTTCTAATTAAGAACTGGAAATCCGTTTTATCTTGGGAAGTAATTATTCAATTAATCCTTAGCACCAGTGAGGGAATAAATTTGCTTTAAGGAGACTTTGTGAATTCAAAGGACTCGGATTTATCTGTTTATATTTTTCTGTGTTATATATATATATATATATATAATTTATTATTTTTATTATATTTATATTTATATTTATATATATATATATATATATATATTAAATAATACTATATATTATGGATTACAATCTTAAAGCAAATTTATTATTCGTAATAGTAGTATTATTTAATCATAATATTCGAAATTGTTTGCATGTTAATAGATACTATTCTCTTATTATATATATTATAGGCATATTATATGTATTAATTGTTTGCATGTTAATTTCATTATTTTATATGCAAGCGTAATATTATATATGTATTACATGTAAACTGATTTGTATATTATGGTCCATGTTATTTTGTATTCTGTTACATGTATTGGATTTTAACAAAACCTGTCCAACTATAGAATACAAATCTGTTAAACAAAAATTTGTAAACTGAAAGTTGTAAACAAAATTTGGAAAACAGAAATTCTATAAATAGAATTTTCTGCAAAATAAATTGTTAACAGATTTTGTAAACAAATTTTCTACAACAGAAATTTTGTAAACAAAATTTATTGTTTGAATTCTATTAAATTTTGTACAACAGAAATTTGTTTCTGTTTATTGATAATTGTCTTTTTTTTGTATAACAGAAATGACATCTACTAGCAGTACCATTCATGCCGTGAGTATGTCTCATGGAGAAAAGCCTGAAAAGTTCAATGGAACTGATTTCAAGCGTTGGCAACAAAAGATGTTCTTCTATCTCACAACATTAAATTTGGCAAGGTTTCTACAAGAGGACTGTCCTACTCTTGTTGAAGGAGAAACAAACAAGGAAAAGGTGGCTGCTGTTGACGCATGAAAACATGCGGATTTCCTTTGCAGAAACTATGTGATGAATGGTTTAGATAATACGTATATTATATAATGTATATTGTAAAATTCAAACTGCAAAAGAACTTTGGGAATCTTTAGACAAGAAATATAAAACTGAAGATGCTGGCATGAAGAAATTCATAGTCGATAGATTTTTTTATTATAAAATGGTAGATTCTAAAGCAGTTATCACTCTAGTTCAAGAATTACAAGTAATTCTACATGACATTCATTCTGAAGGAATGTCATTAAGTGACTCATTCCAAGTTGCTGCAATGATTGAAAAACTTCCACCATCATGGAAAGATTTCAAGAATTATCTAAAGCATAAATGCAAAGAGATGAATCTTGAAGAACTGATCGTGCAACTTAGGATTGAAGAAGACAATCGAGGGTCTGAGAAGATTGGAAAGAATTTCATTGAAGCAAAGGCAAATGTTGTAGAATAAAGGCCAAACAATAATAAAAGGAAGCGTGAAGGAAAAGATACTTTCAAGGCCAAGAAAAAATTCAAAGGAAAGTGCTTCAACTATTGCATCCAAGGACATAAATCAAGTGAATGTCGCAAGCCAAAGAAATTCAAGAAAGAACAAAAGCCTCAAGCAAATGTGACAGAACTAGAAAAGCTTTCTGAAAATATTTCAGACATGAATCTCTCTGTAGTTGTATCTGAATGTAACTTGGTAGGAAACCCTAAAGAATGGTGGGTGGACACTAGGGCTACTCGCCACATTTGTTCCAACTAATGGATGTTTTCTACATACAAACCAGTAGAAAATGATGATCAACTCTTTATGGGAAACTCCTCAAGTTCAAAGGTTTAAGGACGTGGAAAGATTGTACTAAAAATGACATCTGGCAAAGAACTGACTTTGAACGAAGTGCTTCATGTGCCAGATAGGGCATTAAGATTTGAATGAGAAAATTGACTCTAAAGTCACCTACTTGAAATGTTGTAAATTGTAAAAGTCCCACATAAGGCATTAGAGAGAAAAATGAAGAACATATATATGGGATGTTTGCTCAATGGGAAGGGCCCCAAGGGGCACCCCACTTTTGTGGAAGGGAGAGGACCTAGCCAAGGCTTGGTTCAAACCCACACGCTGCCGCTTATCACCATTGCCGTTTAGCCGGGCGAGTAGCCGGGTTCGAGTTCGGGTGGGTCGGGTCGTGATATATATTTTTTAGACAAAATTTGTTTACTAATTATCATCACGATACAACGTTGTTTTGACGACAGTTGCACGCCAACGGTATTATCTCAACTGAACCGCAGAAATTTATTCTATAAATATACTATCTGGGCGTGCATTATGGGATATATATATTATTTTCCCGTTCCCGTGTTCTACCCCTTCCCATTTTCTGCACTTCCCGTTTTCCGTTCTCTGCAAGTTTGACAGACAAACATTGTGCAGTAAGATTTTTTTTTTAATCTTTTTCCAGTTTACTTCATGCATGCATCATTAGTATTCTTTTCGGTTTAGTACATAACATAAATTTTGGTTTGAAGTGTTCTTAATTTTGAAGTGTTTCTAATTAAGAACTGAAATCTATTTTATCTTGGGAAGCAATTATTCAATTAATCCTTAGCACCAGTGAGGGAATAAATTTGCTTTAAAGAGACTTTGTGAATTCAAAGGACTCGGATTTATCTGTTTATATTTTTTTGTGTTACATATATATATATATATATATATATAAAATTCTATTCTGTTTTATTATATTTATATATATTAAATAATACTATATATTACGGATTACAAGTTTGACATTTTTCAATAAAATTTGTTTTAGGAGATTTGGCACTCCTTCATTACACCTTCTCTCTAACTTGATCAAATATACCAATTATTTGATATTAACAGTTTTGTCAGTAATTATTAAAATATGTTAATAAATTGTTGATAATATTAAGATCAATGCTAACTGAAATCATTAATAAAACAACAAATCGCCTGTGGGGTACCCAAATTAAAGAACCACGTAAATTTCTGTATTAATTCTCTATTGTCATGTGCGTGTATGATCCTAATTCTAACAAATCTTATATTTCAAGATAGAGATAGTATTAGTAAATTTTTTATAAACAATTATAAAAAAGTTTACTTATACATAAAATCTCCTATTTAACTAGATGCAAGTCTCATTTATAGACCATCGCGAATCCGCTTTGTTTACTAACAAGACGGGTTCCTTTTATACGTACAAATTCAAATTGTATGAAGAGTACGTTTTGACCTGTGGTCCCTACTCCGGGAGGAGGGGCGACTCCTCCGTTGTGGGTAAACGAGTCAGTTTAAGGGTTCTTTACATAAATATACAACAAATATAAAGTAATTACAACAATAGTGCATCAATTAAATAATTTTAATAACAGTGAACTAATGAATAATAATGCCAAAAATAATGCAATACACATCAGTATATCCAAACCAACAAAAAAAGAAATCCCTAATTTCAAGGAGAAAACTACTCCACCTATTTTGTCGGGCCACCAACTAAACCAGATACTCACCAAATCACGCCACCAAATTACCCAAAAATCCGACGAAGAAAAAAAAAAAGCAGCCCAAAATAGAAGCAAGCGAGAAGAAGGTTTATCGAAATATAGAGGAAATCAAATCGAAAGCAATGTAAAAGCGAATTGGAATGTAAGAAAAAATTATATTCGAGAAATCAAACTAAATCTGCATCTTCATTCAAAGGTACGTTTTCGTTACAAAATTTAAGTTTGGGGATATTCATATCAAGGTTTGGTTACTTTGATTAACGTAAACAATATTTCAAAATTAACCATACAAAATCATATCTTTTCAAAATTTAATAAAATGAATGAACATAAAATTTTGCGTAAAATATTGATACTATTAATATATATTTTGGAGACTATAAAATGTTGATTTGGAAACCCATAAAGTAATATTATTAATATCGGTTTAGAAAGGGAATTGTATTTTCATTCATTGATTGAAGAATTCATTTAATATATTAGCAACATTAAAATATAGATTTGGTTACTTTAAACGCATGCATAAATAAATACAATTTAGTTTCAATGTAAATGTTCATTCTTTATAACTTATCCTCTCAAAAAACATTATTTTTGTTTTGTTTATAAATTGACTTAAGACATACTTGTTACATATGTATATATACTAAATATTTCTATTTTGGTTACTTAAAATTGTTAATTTAGATACATGGAAAATAAGAATAATTTTATTACTTTTTAAATAATACTATTTTATTTTTAAATATAAGCATGCATAATCTGAATAATTCATAAAATATTTTGGTTACTATAAAATGTTGATTTGGAAACCAATAAAAAATATTATTAATTTCGCTTACTAAAGGAAATGAAATGTTCAATCGTGGTTCAAATTTTAATATTCATTCTTTAGTATTTAACCTCCCAAACCATAATTTGTGTTTTCTTTATAAAATGAATGAAAACAAATAATTACATATGATAGATACTACTTATATCCTGCTTTTGGAAACCAATATTTTGATTCACTCAACTAATAATAATTTAAAAATTTAAACATGCATAATCCGCATCATTCATATAATAATTTGGTTACATATGTATGTCTATTCATTCTTTAAAGTTGACAATGCAAACATTGTGTAAAAAATAATTATTACTAAAAAGTTATAATTGATTACTATGTGATTTACATATTCTAACTACCTACTAATATACATTCATAATCAGAAGTTGATTATGGAAAAAGTAAGAGTAGATACCAATTTCATAACTTTTAAAAATTTAATGACATGAGTTGAAAACAAATTTTTCCAAAAATATTGATACTAATAATATATATTTTGGCAACTATGTAAAGTTGATTTGGAAACCAATAAAGTAGTAGTATACAACTAAAAAAAATTGATGATTTGGCAACCAATAAAGGAGTAAAATTAATTTCAATTATAAAAGGAAAATGTAATTCACATTCATAGCTTGAGGAAACTTCGTAATGTCTATTTTGATTACTGAATGTCTATTTTGATTACCGAATGTCTATTTTAATTCACATTCATAGATACTCATAATGTCTATTTTGATTCTTGAAAATTGTTGATTAAGCATTACTGCAAAATAATAAATAAAATTTCAATTCAAACATTCATAATCATCGACATTTAAAAAATATTTTGGTTACAGTTGACTATCTAAGCATTCTTAAATTTGAAAATGGAAATAATGTAGGGAAAATTTATTAGTACTAAAAAAGTGACAATTTGATTACTATATGTTCATATACTGACTATTTACATAATTGTAATAATTTTACTGTTTCAGTTGCCGTAACATGGATATGATTCCAGTTGTAATTTACTTCAACGGTACGTGGAGTGACAGTAACCAATATCAAAATTTCGAAGTCACCGGCCTACTAGTCCCTTCAACATGTTCATTCACAGAAATGCACAACTTGATATGCAATGCATTAAGCCTAGAATGCTACAAAACAGAGTTGTCAATCAAATTTCATATTAGCAGCAACATCCCTCCAATCAAGGTGACAAATGAATCAACTTTCAAATTCTATATGGAAATCAGTAAAAAATCAGTTGAACATGGCAAGTATCCTCTGATTATAGATTCTGAATACCACATTGGAGGAACTACAGACTTACAAAACGTCATAATTGAAGAAGAAAATATAATGCAAGATGAAACGCCGATGAGATTGGCACAAAGGAATACTGATCTTGAATTTTTGGAAACACAAGGAGACCAATTTGGATCAAATTTTGTTGAGCATCTGGCCATTGAAGCTGTTGGTAAAGAACATGACAGACAACACAAGAAAGAAAGAACAAGTGATGAGGTCATATCAGATCCGAATAAGTTTGAGGTAAGAATTCATCAAACTTACAAAGACAAAAGAATATTAACACAAGCAATAAGGCTACATTCAATCAGACAAAACAGGCAACACAAGGTAGAAAGAACAAGTGGAAGGGACTTTGTTCTGGTATGCATCGACAATGAAAGTTGCAAATGGAAACTAAGAGCATCAAAATTACGGAAAACAAATATGTTCAAGGTGAGAGAGTTTAATGATATACACACTTGTTCATCCAACATACTACTTGGAGATCATAGACAAGCAAATAGTGAAATGGTTAGTGAATGCATAATGCATAGACTAACTAACTTCAAGAAAATTTACACACCAACCGATATTGTGGAAGATATGATGACGGAGTATAATGTGTCCATCTCCTACCAAAAAGCATGGAGAGCGAAAGAAAAAGCAATGGAAAAAGTAAGAGGGAATCCACACGACTACACTATGATTCCTTCGTGGTTGCACATGCTAAAAAAAACAAATCCAGGTATCAATTAGAAACCATTTTTTTATGTTTTTAAAATTTTAATTACCAATATTAAATGATTTGGTTACCTATTAATTAAAGTTTGGCTAATAAATATAATAATTAAAAAAAAATAAAAATAATTTTTTCATGCGAGCAGTGTATACAATAAATATAACTATTTAAAAAGCATTTTAGACACCATCTGAACACTATAAAAATTATTAAATTATGATTACTTGCAAACCATTAGTACTAAACTTAGAGCATTATCAACTACAAATATTGGCAATATGTAGTACATATATTTACATTGACCAAACTGAAAATTCATTTCAGGTTCAATTACAGCCTTACAGTTGGATAATAATGGTCGATTCAAATATCTCTTATTTGCAATAAGAGCATCCATTGAAGCATGGCGCCATTGTTTTCCCATCATTGTAATTGATGGCACCTTCATCTAATCAACCTACTGGGGTACACTTCTCATAAGCAAGCACTTTCAAGATGCAAACGAAACATTATACCAATTGCTTTTGGAGTTGTGGATGGTGAAAATGAATTATCCTGGACATGGTTTTCATTAATTTGAGAGATGCTTGTGGAGTTAGAGAAGACAATGCATTGTTTCGAGATAGACATGAAAGCAATTATAAAGGGACTTAACGATGTGTTCCCTCGATGTCATTGCGGTTCATGCACATACCATATTTTGAAAAACATAAAAAGCGAGTTCAAAAGAAAGGAGAAAGAAGTCAAACAAGCATACAACGCGGCATGCAGAGCTTACACCTTGAAGAATTCAACATACACATGAATCAACTTGATGCGATTGATGCTCGAATAAGAAAATATTTGGAAGAAGAAGTTCATCTAGACAAGTGTACGAGGCTCCATGGGATCGTATGTTAGATACTCAACAATGACTTGAACACCATAGAATCTATTAATAATGCAATAAAGGAAATCGAAATCTTCCAATTGCATCAATGATTGAATGCCTACGTTGTATGGTTCAAAGATGGTATTTCACAAACAAACAATCGATGAATGTCTTCTTTCACTACCCTTTCCACAACAAATTTGAGAGAAAATTGCAATCTAATATCATTGAGTCAAAGAAACTTAAGGTAAGTCATACATCTTTTAAATTGTTAGTGCTGCGTACCTACAACTAAATTGCATCTCTAAATGAAATTAAACAAAGTTATGCAGTTTTGTTTTCCAGCATAAAAGTTTGATAAAGATACCAACATTACATATGACTTTCATTATTTCAAATTACATATACAAAAATATTATTATACATACTGACTACACAATTAAATGCTATTGTAGGTTGAGACATCAAACCTAGTGATTTTCACTGTTTATGATAACGCCAAACAATTTATCGTGGACATGGAACAAAAGACATGCACATGCCGAAAATTTCAGTACCATGAGATGCCTTGCGCACACGCTGCTGCTGTTATTGGAAAGAGGAATTTGAGCTGTTATGATTTTTGCTCAGAATATTATTCAAATAAAACTTTGGTCGACACGTATTCAACTTCCATCATGCCATTAGATGACAGAGAGAATTGGGATGTTCCAGAAGCTATTAAGACCATATGTGTCAAACCACCAAATCTGAAGAAGACCAAATAGGAAGACCAAAGAAAGGTAGATATAAGCATATATCTGAAATTACATTTCAAAATAAGTGCAGCAGATGCCAAGAAAAAGGACACAATAGAAAAACATGCAATAAACCACCAATTTCGAGACCACGAAAAATTTGATATATACATACATTCTGTAATCAGACATATTGTAATCATTTTAATCATTTTGCTTGTGTAATAAAAAAAAATTTCAATTGCACAGTATTTAAAGATGATTAATTTCATAATTGGTTAATTAAGTTGTATTTCTTCTTAATGGCATGTGATAATTGGATAATTAAGTTGTAATTCTTCTTTATGACATTCTGGCTACACACTAACATTTAATTGGAAACCTTTGAATTCATAGTTGGCAACCAACGGTGCCGTGTTAAAAAAATATAATTGTAAGCTTTGTAATTGTTTTATGTATTTTAGTTAATTATTAGTTTTTAAAGCATAACATAAAAATTGATTACATTTCTTTGTATTCTTGGGTACACTATAAACATTAGAAAACCCATAGTATTTAGTTAACTGAATTTTAAATTACTATACCAATTTGGTTACCAACAATTACTATTGATTATAATTATAACAAACGTTCTTTAGAAACCTTTATGACATTCTGCCTACACACTAACATTTAACTGGAAACCTTTGGATTCATAGTTGGCAACCAACTGTGCCGTGTTAAAAAAATATAATTGTAAGCTTTGTAATTGTTTTATGTATATTAGTTAATCATTAGTTTTTTAAAGCATAGCATAAAAAATGATTACATTTCTTTGTATGCTTGGGTACACTATAAACATTAGAAAACCCATAGTATTTAGTTAATGAATTTTAAATTACTATACCAATTTGGTTACCAACAATTACTATTGATTATAACTATAACAAACGTTCTTTAGAAACCTTTATGACATTACTCCTTTACACACTAACATTTAACTGAAACCTTTGGATTCATAGTTGGCAACCAACTCGTGTCGTGTGTTAAAAAATATAATTGTAAGCTTTGTAATTATTTTTATGTATATTAGTTAATCATTAGTTTTTTAAAGCATAGCATAAAAAATGATTACATTTCTTTGTATGCTTGGGTACACTATAAACATTAGAAACCCATAGTATTTAGTTTATTTGAATTTTAAATTACTATACCAATTTGGTTACCAACAATTACTATTGATTATAACAATAACAAACGTTCTTTAAAAACCTTTATGACATTACGCTATGTATCTAACATTTAACTGGAAACCATTAGATTCATAGTTGGCAACCAACTGTGCCGTGTTAAAAAAATTATAATTGTAAGCTTTGTAATTGTTTTATGTATTTTAGTTAATTATTAGTTTTTAAAGTATAGCATAAAAAATGATTACAATTCTTTGTATGCTTGGGTACACTATAAACATTAGAAAACCCATAGTATTTAGTTAAATGAATTTTAAATTACTATACAAATTTGGTTACCAACAATTACTATTGATTATAACAATAACAAACGTTCTTTAAAAACCTTTATATGACTGATTGCAACCCATTTGAATAAAAAAGGCCAAAAATTTTAAAAAAAAGATTCATTAAATTTCTTTGTTATCAATGTTTTTTACTAACATAAACTAATATAGTTACATTATAATCAAATTTTGTAACGAATCAAAACATATAAATAACATTTATTTTTAACTTAAAATGAATGATTATGATGATAACAAACAATAGTTGGTAACTTTGGTATTCTGTTTCCAACAAACCCAAACATAAAGAACAAATTCATGATACAAATCATTAATCGTTTCTATAATTTCTTCATTAGTATTAATTAATTACTTACCAACAACAATAAAAAATGTTACCTATACATTCAAATTTGGCAACCAACTAAATCATAACAAACAAATACGATCTGAGGTATAAAATGCTTATACATAAGATCATTAAGATTGAATGGTTACCAACCAACGATAAAATTATTACCCGTATATACAAAGATGTAAACCCTCTTGAACCGAAAAAAATAATACCAATATTGTTTAAAAATAAAAAAAACAAAACAAAAAAATAAAAAATTTGAACCAACAAAACAATATCATACGTGTAACAAAGAAAAAATTAATACATCATTCCATCATCAAAATATTTATAATATCATTTCACGATCAATAACCATATCAAATGGTATCTAATGTCAAAACAAAAATGAAAAATGATGCAAAACCAAACTAGACATCACTACCAATTACTGCACTGGGTGTTGGGATTCGGACTTCATATCCGCTTCTTTTGCTTGTTCCTCGCATGAATAAACAAATTGACACACACGCTTTCTTGCGGTATTGAGTTATTGGGAATGGATTTGGCGGTCTGAGTGCTCTGCCAGGAGAATATGTTCCACAAAAAGAAATAGTGAACATACCACAATCAACTTTGAAAAATAAAAAGATATAATGGAAATCGATCTGAGACATCATAATATATGGAAAACTAAAAAATATAGAAAATGTAAACTTACCCATCAATTTGCTCGGGTAGACCCTCAAAGAAATTCAAGATCAATAATATCATTTTCTCCTTTTGTGCGATATGGTTTACTATTGAAATCAATATCACATCTATTCTTCCAAAAACCACAACCGAGACAATATTATCGGAAGAATGAAAATATAAAGGCTCGCACACATCCATTATATTTGTTAGCATGATGTTCTTGATACCTCAACAAGAGAATTATAAACTACTAACACCTACGATGGACATCAAAACCAATAAAACCAATGTCCGAGAACTGTCATATGAATGGGAAACATGACAAAATCAACATCAACCCACGGTTTGTTGACCTCCATATAAAACCCTTGAATGTACTTCACCACATCAATGTTGCCCAACAACAAAGTTTTATCACCATTGTTATTACAATATTCCCCATATAAGTTGGTTAACTTCACATAAAACCAACAATCATTGTTGTAACCCTTAATTGGATATTGTTTGAGTATCTAGCCAATTTACGCATATAAATACAAACAGACGTTGATGTCTTTGAACCGAAATGAAACCATAATAACAATCAGATATTAACAAAAAAAAAAAAAACTTTAATATAAGTTGTATCCGAAACAGAAACATATAGTAACCAAACTTATAAGATAAGATATCCGAAACTAACATGCATTAATTAAAAAAAAATAAAAAACTCACATCATCATCAAGCCATTGTCCGAGTCTTGACTTGTAAAACCACATTTTGGAGGATATTGTAATAGACCCAAATCTGAAGGGAGGCTCTATTTTGTCATTGTTCCCCACGAATTTTTCAATTCTTCAAAACAAACACATATAGCAAATATAAAATGAATGATTTTATCTCCTAGAAAAAAAATAATATAAATATATTAAACTCCAATAAACATACCTTTTTCTATTATTTAATCCAATTTTAAACCAATTTGGTCAAACATGACATCTTCAGATTTCAAAGGCATTCCCATAAAAATGTCTGAAAATGCATACAGTCCCTCTGCGTAATGTTTTATCATCAACAACAGCTACGAAGTTGAGTCAGCAGAACCAAACTTCGACGTATAAGGACTCTTCAACACAAAGACTCTCAGATATACGCATGCAGACGGGCCTACCAAGTGGGTTAGTTGCAGATTTTTCAACTTCAACACAATGGATTAAATCTTGAGTTGTCAAAACCATATCATCAAGCATCGGCATATCCGGAGTTTCACTTTTCTTTACCTCTGTATTGGATTTTAAGACATGACACAAAATACTATTTCAATATCAAATAAAAATTCTAAAAGAATCAATATTAACATAAACACACCATAACTAAATTCTTGCCAGATTGGATTTTAATACCCTATATTGGATTTTAAGACATGACACACCATAACTAAGTTACTAATACAACATGTAAATGTAACTAATATTGAAAAATTCACTAACCTCGACCGGGTTGAAAGCAACAATTTCTTGACCACTGCACTGACTTAAAATATCAAAACTTGGAATATCATTAATCTTTTCAACCTACCAAAAAAAAAAAACATCTCATCAATATAAGACATAAGAATATAACATAAAAAAAATTGTAAAAAAAATTTGTTACCTTTTCATTCTCCACATTAATTAGGACCCGTCTAGGGGTAAAAACAACAATCTCTTTACCATCGGAATTTAAATTGCCATTCTTATACTGAACCTGTAAAAAAAATAAGGCCAAACAAATCAGCATTTACTTAATAAACATAAAATAAAAATGGAAAATCTAACATATTTGTAAACCTTTGCATCGATTTCTTCAAACTTATTCGGACCAACCTCACCAACATTCGCAGTATTACTTCCATGAAACTGTTTTGAATTGTCACCACCTTCAATTACAACATCACCCTCAACCTTCAAAACATCATCAACTACTACATTAACATTGCCACCATCAACATTCTCATCCATCTCAACATCATAAGCATCAACATTCTCATCCATCTCAACATCATCACCATCATCATCAAAATCATCATCATCATCGTATGAATCATCATCATTATCATCGTCATCACCATCACCATCATCATTAACATTTACACTTCTCCGTTTAAGATAACTAGACTTTCCATAAAACTGCTTTCTAAACATCTTTTTAATGTCCATACAAATTTGAACATGAAACACCTTGCAAATGATCTTTAACCTCAACACCCAAATTCTCGATTTCTTTCTTCACTTTCATCAACTTCCCTTCCAATGGCTTCACCCGTTCATCAATAATTTTTTCAAGATCAGAAATAGAAAACATAGGGTCTCTAAACTTCCTTAATGATTCAACTTTAATATCAGACCTTTTGGCTCCACTGTCATTTCCACTGAAAAATAAAAAAACTCCTAAATCCAACCGAAACTTCTCAACCTCCGTAGGAACAATGTTTTGGATAGTCAACTGAAACAAATTAAAAAGCACCAAATATACCATATCAGAAACATTGAAAATAAAAAAGAAAAAAAGTCAGTACACAAAAAAAAAAAAAAAAACCAATAACTTATGAAAAGGAAACTGCATTTAATGAAAATGGTAACCAAAGATACGACCGAACCAAAAACCGTGTCGTTCAACTTCTCATTCTTGAGACCTTTCCTAGCTCTCTCCATCCGAATAATCTGATTAATCATTATCATCAATCTGAAACCCTCGACTTTCAATGTGGGAATTGTTTCAAACAAGAAAACTTGAAACACATAAGGTAAACCACTAAGCTTGTAAGATTTACAATAACTATCACTATAAAAATTGTATATCACCCCAATCAACTTATCCTTCTTTACATGTCCCTTTACAAACAGGGATAGAGAATTCTTTGTTTGTTCAAAAGCAACTTTTCCCCATGGATAACTTAAATCACCATATGACAATAAGTTAAACAAAACTTCATCAACATAATTATCGAAAAGCGATTAGCTAGTATGAAATTAAAACCAAGAAAATGATAGACATCTAATTGCCTCATCATCATCATCAAAACAAGCACTCCTATAAATCCTCCCTATAGTAGAGCGAGTTAGAACCTCATTTTGAAAAAATTTCTTAACCAAAAAGTTTTCAATCCCCTTGAAACTACCAATGTCTTCATCTCCTTGCCAATTTAGACCCGAAATTAAACAAAATTCAGGCAATCCAAATCTAACCCTTTTCTCGCCAAATATAAACCACATTTCCCCACTATCCCTCTGATAAACTTCCCTAATCAAAGCATGATGTAATATTTGGGAAAACATCTGAAATTTGCCCAAAATCTAAAAATTTACCAAAACAATCAACTTAAACTTATCCAATGAAAGCTACGAGATAATTTATTTTTAATAATATTTGGAACATTCATTTCACACCAATATATAACTTTTACTTGAGAAAGTTCCGTTGATGCTCCTCATAGAAAAACTCCCAAATCGAAAATGCAAAAAATATACATTACAAAAACAAATTGGGAAATCAAAATATAACATCTGTAAACTTTAACCATTTTTCCACAAACATTAAAAACATGCATCAATCTCCAACTCTTTTATAATAAAAAAATCATTTTATCATTATGAAATAATCAGTTTCCATAATGATAAATGTTGGTAACCAAAACTCAATTAGCAAGTAATCATCAAAAGATTGTCAACATACATAATCACAATAATGTAAACTACTTACCAAGACATAATACACTATTAACTCGACTCCACAAATATGAATGACAATAATAATGTAAACAAATTCAATTTAAAAAATCATTAAAGCAACTAGAACTCTAATGTAATATAATACATTTGAATAACTATGAAATCTTCATTTTCCAAACATATACATGTTAGAAACCAAAACTCAATTAGCAAGTTACCATCAAAACATAAACAACACGCATAATAACAACAATGAAATTTAGATACTAATCTTCGAAACTAAACACAATCGGAAACACTGTAAAGGTTGAAACATCACCTTAAACAAAAACAAAATAAATGTAAACAAAACAACAAAAAAATATATTATTTAAAAAAAAAACAAACCTTCAATTTTTTTGCACGAAACAATTTTTTCGTTTGTGAGCCTCGACTGCATCTTCTTTCCCCTCTTTTTTAAAGAAACTTCAAAATCAGAATCGAAGCATACCAATGATTTAGCCTTCTTATTGGTATGTCTACCCATATTCTTATCTTCAACCTCTGATTTCAACATTAACAACTTCCCCTGTTTTGAAGACTTTGCCATTTTATCACTCCCCTCTACAAATTTCTTCATATCCTTTCTACAATCATCATCCCTAACCCGTTTACCCTTCTCATCACTCTTTTTATGCCCAACTCCCTCCATTTTCTTCCTCGTAGACACCATCACAAATAAATACCAAAATAAATCTAAGAATGTAGAAACGAGAAACCACTCAACTTACAAATAATCACGAGGATAATAATAAAACGAACACAACGACCCAAAAATCCAAAACGCCGACAAGCAATCTCTGCCGGAAAGAACTAAGGCCAACAGCATAAAGAAGAAAAGTTTAGCATAAGGCGTTTCAAACACACAAAATAAGGGTTTCAAATGAAAAACGCGAAGACTAACAAAGATAATAACAAAATTTAAATTGAAAAAGCGAGCCCACTCTCTACTCAAGCATAAAGCGTGATCAGTTTTTTTTCAAAATTAAACCGAATTGCCATGTCACCAAAACATTAAATAACACACCATAATTAAAGGGATAATATATTTTCACTACTAATGAAAAAAAAATTATATATATTAAAAATATAAATATTTAATGAGTGCACTATTATTATTGTAATTACTTTTCAAAATATAATATAAACTGTAAATTACCCTTTTCTTTTTTAAAATCGAGCAAAGTAAGGTTATATTAAAATAAGTGATATTAGATGTATTTATAACATTTGTTAGATAAAATTTATTTAATTAACTATACTATAAGTTATTATATTAAATACCATGTCATTTGAAATAAAAAAAAATTAAAACCCTTAATATTACTATAATAGGCTTAACTATTTTTATTACTCCATAAATAGTAATTGAATGAAAGAAAATTCCGATTAAATCGAAAATGTGAAAAGCATGGATTGTAGGTAGGTGATGATTCCTGGCTCGACCGCTTGGGTTAGTGCATGTCAGTGGTACAAATCATTAGGGTGACTGACTGGTGGTCTATTAAATGCTATACAGAGAAAACTAATGACAAATCCACATAATTTTTAAAGTCCATTATAACATTATTTCAAGTCCGTTTTAATTCTATATTTGTTTAATTGTAGTCTTCGGTCCTATAAAATATATTAAAATAAAATATATCATATTAACAATTTATAAAATATTTATAAAATAATTTATCTATACCATTATTCAAAATTTTGTTAACCCATTAGCCAGAATTTAACATGGTTGATAACTTTTATGTCTAATTAACATTTTTTTCTTGTCAAGTGATTTATGATTTGTATGTTGACTTATTTTATGTTAGATATGGATTGTGATTAATGTGAAGATAAAATAAAATAATATTTTATCCGTTTTAAAATTAGAGATATAATTTAATTTTTGATGTGAACCGACAACATATTAAACATTAAATTGATATGAATTTATTTAATTTTAGTTAATACAATTATTATAATTGTATAGCATATAACAAAAAAATTATTAATTACAATTTATTTTATTCTAAACTTTTGTAAGTCATATAAATTTTAAAATTTAATATTTCGTCATTTGACTTCGAAATTAAATTACATCTCTGATTTTAAAAACAGATATAATATTATGTAGATTTTTTTAAAAATATCTTTTATAACACTAGATACATCGAAAATCTAGTATTAACATTAATCTGTTTTCATATAAACACTCAAGATAATCTGTAGTTAGGGTCTTTTCAATTGTCATTTTTTTGTAACACTCCAGTTTTATATTGTAAAATACTAAAATTTTTTGTCAGTATATAAAGAATTAAATTATTAACAATAGTATTTTTAATTATGATCTTTTGAGTGAGTCATTCAAGATTTATTCTGAACTTGAGAGTTGACCTATATTATTTTATATTGTATCAAAGTCGACTTTCAAAATTTTGAGTCGAGTCATCTGATTTGGTTGTCGGAAGTAGGGATACGAAGGCTGGTGGTATTATTCAACAATGAAGAGAGGTTCGGAGGTGGAAACATGAAGTCAACCGGTATTATCCCATAATGACTATAGAGACAATGATTTATAGACCGCGTGTGTGATCGATTCTAACGAGGATGCCAAAATTTTAAGCGAGTGAGTTTGTAATACCATAGTCCACATCGAAAGATTTGAATTTTTTTTTTGGTCTGTATATAAGAAATTAAGTTACTAACGATAATACTTTCAGTCATTATTTTTTTGGTGAGCCTAGTATTTGACCCAAGATTTATTTTGAATTCAGAATTTGACTTGGGTTGTTTCATTTTCTCCGTTTCTAAACTAAATAAGTACTTCTTTCTTTTCTTTTTATTTGTCATTACATAGAGAATTTTTTGTTCATTTTTATTTGTCATTTGTAAATTTCAAGAAAGTATTAAATGCTTAATTTATCATATCATCCTTTATGCTTAAAGACTAATTTATTTCTCTCTCATCTCTCTACTAAATTTTATGGCCCAAATATAAAAATAAAAGTTCTTATAACCGGACCGTTCATCTAATCGAAAATAGTATTTGGATGGATGGATGAGTCCAACCGTGATCGAACGTTATTAACTCAAATGACGCCATTAATATATAAAAAAAATATATATTAGTAGTAATTAATAAAGTTTTTAAAAATTAACATAATAAAGATGAGTTAAAATATTAATAAAAATGGTTAATTTTAATATTAATTTTTTTTGATAAAAAAATTTAAAAATCGGGTGAACCTGGGTTTACTGGTTGGATCGGTGGTCAACGGGCCAACCCGAGTTTTGACCAAAATCAGATTATTGATCCAAATTAAATTGAAAGGCGGACCAATTCCGATTTTTGCTGGTCCCATTATCAGCCTAATCTGGATTTTAAAACACTAATAAAAATTTCATACTCAGTCAAATAAAATATTAATTATATTCTTAATTTATGTGGAATTAAAAAGATAGGAAGGGAGTACACAATTAGATAAACAAATCTATGGATACTTAAAATCTTTTTTGATAAGTGGAATTAAATATGTAATTTGAGAAAATAAAAGATTTTTAAGGGATCAGAGGCGTTTGTCCCTAACATAAATGCCACTGGCTTGCATATGGATGACCATGTAAGATCAGCAACCAGATACCCTTTTTTGAACTTCATACAATGGCAATCACGTAAATACACACAAAAACCATGGGCAAAAAAACTTAACGCCAGGACTCCGAATTCACGAATTCTACATTTGGGGCGCCCTTCCCTCGCGGCACTCTCCATCTATATATAACCAACGGAAATATGTAAGCCTCCTCACAATTCTCTCTCTACGAATTTGTAGGATTCCTTCCTTTTCTCTCCCTCTCAAATATCCACACTCCGTTCTAGAGAGAGAAATTATATCTGTTTATATCTTTTTCGATTTATTAGGTTCTCCAGAATCTTTGAGGAAGAAGAAGAAGAAGGAGAAATGGCGTCTCAGAAGAATGTCGGAATTCTTGCCATGGAAATCTACTTCCCTCCTACTTGTATCCAGCAGGTCAGTATATACTCAGCTTATTGTATTTGTCGTTTTGGCTTTTGATTCGAGAATTTATAGATCTTTATATGTTTTATGTGTCATGTTGAAGTATTTGTTTTGGTTCTGTGATTGATCACTGTTTCGGAAAAGCAATTCTTTTTTGTTTTGTTTACTGTAGAAAAGCGAATTTTGTAACGGAAAAGTGAAAATGGAAGTGATGTAGATGTGTGTTAGAAATTTGGAAGTATATAGTGCAGGAAAATATATTTTTTCAATGTTTTCTCTTGAAATTTCGGCCAGCTTGTTTGTTTGATCATTTTCAAAATTTAGCTAATTTGATATCACACGCACAATCGTATCACACGCTGGGGCGGATCCAGAAATTTTGCCCAGCAGGGGCGGATTTTAATTAATTTTTTTTGTTGAAGTTAAATAATTTTTTTTTGAACTAATCATAATATTAAGTAATTATAATAATGTTTATAAATTATAATAAATATTCATAATTCAAACTAAAAAAAGAATTTCAAATAAAAAACATTTAGTTAAAATTTAGAAACTTATTTCGGTTACTTGTCATAGTTCAATAATGATTCTCCAAATGCTCAAAGTCTCAAACCAAATTTTTTTTCTATATTCAAACAAAACCATAAAACCATGAATTAATTTCAAAGCATAAACTAGTTTTGGTATCTTTTTATAAGTTTCAAATAAGTTTTACTTGTATTTAAAATTAGTTTATGGATTTTTTTTGCCCCTCTAAATTTATCTTTTCCATTAATCTGCCCTCTTAAATTTATTAATTTACATATTTGTCCTACCCCTATACCCATATAAAAAAATTCTAGCAGGGGCAGCTGCCTATGCTGCCCCTTGCTAGATCCGCCACTGATCACACGCACAATAGTGTTCGACAATACCAAGCAGAAAAAGGTTTTGACGGTTTTGTGCTTGTATGGAAGTTCTGGTGGCTAATTCTTATAATTTGAGACGAGATTTAAGCTCTGTTTTGAACTTGGATAGGTCTAGATTACTAGGAAGAAAAATGACAGGAGACAAAAATCAGATCTACATTACACTTATTTTAGCATTGGATTTGTTTTTGGATATTTTAAAAGAATAAATGATTAGATTTGTATTCATTAAGAGGGTTTGTTTATATTTTACTTTTCTTTACCTTTTCCATTCCCTTAAATTTTCCAGACTTCCAAAACTTGCATTAAGTTTATATATATATCTTAAAGTAGTAATTTTTGCCTTTCATATATGAGGTTTCTCAAACAGATTTTCATCAGCTCCTTAATCTCTCCTTTAGTTGCTATCTCAGAAGCTTGTGGTTTTTCAACTTTTTTACTATTTTGGTGAGTTCACATATTGGCTAATACATTTTTTACTATCCAAGGAATAACGCCCACATTTACATTTATATTTCTTGCTTAATTTTACAAGGATAAAAGGCTATTGTAAACTTTTAGTTATATATATGGTGCTGTAGCTTTTTTTGGGTCTAAACTATCCTTTATAATAGTACTATAATTTCAACTTATTCAAAATTTGGATTCCTTTTATTGTCTATGTTAATCTAAAGTCTGCAATATGAATCATCCTCATGATTTTTTCCTCAAATTTGCTAAATAGGAAGTACTGGAGGCTCATGATGGAGCAAGTAAAGGGAAATATACCATTGGACTGGGTCAAGATTGCATGGGATTTTGTACGGAGGTGGAAGATGTAATCTCAATGAGGTTGTGACTCCATATCATATCAATATTTATTTATATAACTACAACTAATTCTTATCATCATTCTCAATTATTGCATTTGTTATATAATTATTTCCTTTATTCCAATGAGAATGATGGTTTACGCTGTCAGGATATTCCTTCCTTAAGTTGGCTTTGTAATTACAGAATTAGATACCATGGATTTTAACAGATAAGCAGTAGATTTTACCCACTAATTAGCTGAAACCTTCAATTCAAAAATTTTCATATATTGTCCCTGGATTAGTTATAAACCTTTATTTATGTTGGTTGGTGAAACTTGATCCAGTGCAATGGACCAACTTTTTGGGCTAATTTTGACTTTAGGGGTGAATTAGGTTTTCTTGTATCCCAGTATTTAAGGAGGGGGTCTTGCTGCACGGTTGATGTACGCCTTTTTGAATAGTGAGAGTGATTTATCGCTAACCGTGTTACACAGCCCAAGATTGGGTGAACCATGTAAATTATGTGCATCGTGCGCTAGGAAGCACGACACTCCCCGGAGGGTTACAAATTATGTCGCGGACATGCACCCGATACACACCCATGGACTCCTCCCACTTTTTAAAAAAAAAATTAATGTCTGACCAAGCGAGAACACACCAAGAAACACACCCTTGGACAGGACACGGCAGGGGTCTATCAAAATTAAAGAAAAAATGTGCAGTACTTAAATTGTAATATACAAGTTAAATGAGGGTACCCATACACAATTCCTCCCTTTTAAATCTAAAACATTCTAAGTAAATTAATTTTATTCCAAATACTTTTGGAGCAATCATAATCGAATATTTGTAACTTGTTAGCAATAAGTATGTTTATTATTTTTGTTTTGCTTGAACATATGTGAGTGGCTGCCCATATTTGAACATTATCTTTTGTTGAGTTCTTAACTTGTTTTTTTCTCGACTTCTCTTTTCCATTATCTTTCGTTGCCCTGTTAATTACTAACAATTTAATGTTGCTAAGCTGGAAAGCTAACATTGTCAATGTAAATATTTGTCAAATTTATTCAGCTCTGTTTTCTTTTCATTCAATATCTGTGTAGTAACATGATTACACAATCTAAGAGAGCATAGGCCAATATGAGATCACATGTAACAGTTGATTAAACAATGCTCAGTTTCGTCAAACTTTTAAACTGACGACCTCAGAATATTTATTAAAAAAAATAGAGTCTAATCCTGAAAGATGAACCTATTAACAGGAAGTAATTATGTTATCCAAGTTAAACAAGCTGAATGTCTACACCGTATCAATATTCACCCTTTTGTAATATTGGAAGTTGGAACCTGATACCTGAAGGTCCAGAACCTTGCCAAAAAATTAGTAGCTATTCTATAATTGAAATGATGAATTATGAATAAAAAAATTTAATATTAGCTTATTTTCTTTAAACGTTGCTCTGTGCTTGTGACTGTTTTTAATTTATAATCAATGAAATTTTATGGTTTGTAAGTATAGCAACTATTTTTGGTTCTGCCAAATCTGATTTACAATTTGACCTTTGAAATCATCAATTTTGTACACACCAACAGCATTACATCACTTATAGTTTGCTTGAATTTTTGCAATAAAGCCCCTAATACTCGTAGTTCAAAAATATATTATCTTGGTCCTTTTACTGTGGATAATATTTCTAATTAACCTTTGAATTTTTAGTTTGACAACCGTCACTTCTCTTCTCGAAAAATACAAGATTGATCCAAAACAAATTGGTCGGTTGGAAGTTGGCAGCGAGACTGTGATAGACAAGAGCAAATCCATTAAGACATTTCTCATGCAAATTTTTGAGGTAATAGTCCATTTGTGGTGGTAATAGTGCTTTACTTAGTTTTTCTTGAGAAGATGAAAGCTTAACCCAACATACGTTAGCGAATGATTTCTAGAATTATTGTGGTCAATATGATCTGATATGGGACCAGTCATTGGTTTATTGATCAGGGACCCAGTTACTCTTTTTTTTGGGCATGCTCTTCCCTATGCTACATATTGTTACATAGTTTTTCTTCATAAAAGAAAAGGACTAAAAAAAGGTTTTTAGTTATCCAGGATTGTTTCTATGCTTTCTGCTTTTAATTATTCCTATAAAATGAAGTTTTACTAGTGCTAATTTGTGTGATTGAATTATCTTCTACAGCTGTCATTAGAAACTGATCCTCCTTTTTGTGTCATGTGAAACTATCAGAAGTGTGGAAATACTGACATTGAAGGTGTTGATTCAACCAATGCTTGCTATGGAGGAACTGCAGCATTGTTCAACTGTGTCAATTGGGTGGAAAGTAGCTCATGGGATGGACGCTATGGACTAGTTGTGTGCACAGACAGCGCGGTATTACCATGTTTCCCAGACATTTTACTTTTTCTTGAAATACTTATTAATACATTTAGAATTTGTGCTGGAAAGTTCATTTACCCTTTGAAGCCTGTATTATGAATACTGCAATTCTTTTCCATTTAAAATATCATGGGACTAGCCTATCTATTTATTGGGATGTTGTACTCATCAGCGGTAGGACTTTGAATTGAATTCTGTGATTCTCTCGCCTTATGTTGGGTTTCACCATTTGCTGTTCATCAAGTCCTAAATTTTGGGGATAAGAAAAGCTGTACTCACTTGAGGAACTGTTGTATTGCACGTAAAAACAACTTTCAGGGTGAAGATACAACTAGACTAGTTATAAAACCTCTTGGTAGTTTTAGTAGAGACATGATCCCTTCGTCCCAGTTTTTTTTTTCCTTTTTACTTTTCTTTCCCTGTTCTTTTGCTGCTAAAAGGGGTTGGGGATAGGGAGACGTCCAGAGACTAGCCCATTAGGCAATCACTGATAGTTTCAGAACCTTGACCGCACCCACACCTTCTCTCAAGGACGAGCCTGACTAGGTCAACATAGTAATTACTGATCAGTGACCAAACCGCAATTGGGAACGCCAAGATTTGAACCCTTTATCTCAAGGATATTCCTCGCTACCTACCAGTGAACCATCCTACTTAATGTTTTTGTTTCCTTTAGTTAAACTTCCCCCCCCTTAAAATTATCATGTGATTGACTAATTGTGGTCAGAGTGCTAGCTAATTGATGCATGCCCATCTTTAATTTTCTGGGATGATTTATCTTATATTTGTATCCAAATTATTGTTATTTAGTTCCTATAACATTTGTTAATAGAGCAAATATGTTCTATTTCTTACCTGAGGCTTCCTTCATAAGGTCTATGCTGAGGGACCTGCTCGGCCCACTGGAGGAGCAGCTACAATTGCTATGCTAATAGGGACTGATGCCCCTATCACATTTGAAAGCAAATTCAGGGGGA
This sequence comes from Panax quinquefolius, assembly GCA_020205615.1. Classification (NCBI taxonomy): domain Eukaryota; kingdom Viridiplantae; phylum Streptophyta; class Magnoliopsida; order Apiales; family Araliaceae; genus Panax; species Panax quinquefolius. Next base: position 41,173,369 of record CM035155.1, on the reverse strand, counting down.
GTCATATGTCTCATGCGTATGACTTTTACAAGCCCAATCTTGCAAGTGAATATCCGGTACTTAAATCTAACCTCTTTACTTGTCATGTTCATGTTTCTCAATCATTTACAATTCTTTCTGTTCATGTGATTCACTTTGCATTGGTTTCAAGACGAATGAAGAAGGCATTTGAACTTTTTTCTTTATCTTTTGTCTAATTTCCAGTCAGCAAGATGCAAAATTTGATGTAGGGGGACCATTGCTAAAGTGAAATAACTCATATATGTAGGAGTTTATAAATGCATGATGAAGGGAAAAAGCTAAAGTAGTTGCATATTTTCCAATAATTATGGGAATTGTTAAATCCATAACACTTTTTGTTATTTTCACAACGAAAGTGTCGCTGTAGATGTAGAGCGACGGTGAAAATCGTCGCTATAGGATCTATAGCGACACTTTTGTTGTGGAAATAACATTTTCAGTTGTGGATTTAACAATTTCCATTATGTATTTTGCTTTCAATCTATTGCTTACATTGATGCTAGCAGTAAAGCTAGAACCATGCTTTTGAAGTCATGAACCTCTAGAATTTTAAATTACAGATTTCTTTACTAAATGCATTAGTAAATATGTCAAACCCTAAAAATACTTAAAAAATATATAAATATAAAAAAATTAAAAAAACAAAAAACAAACTGGCGGTCGTTATTAAATACTATGCCTTACTTTAAAGTTAATTATTTTTTGTAGTGTATTCTTTTCAATTCTCATACGGTTCAATCATACCTTGTAGGTTGTTGATGGGAAGCTTTCACAAACTTGTTACCTCATGGCACTTGATTCTTGCTATAAACGATATTGTAATAAGTAAGCTGCTATTTAAATCTAGAAACATTTGCTTTGTTTTGATTTTGACTTTGGTGAGCAACTGTACAGTTGTACTATGAAAATGCCTTACCATCTTACAATTATAGGTATGAGAAATTGGAGGGCAAACAATTTTCTATGGATGATGCTGACTATTTTGTATTTCATTCTCCATATAATAAGGTACTTATCTACTGCAGTTCTGATCTTGCATGGTAAACTAGTTTTTCTATTTAATTTGTATAAGAGTTGAAAAATAACTTATCTGAACTTTCACATGAATCTATGCAGCTTGTACAGAAGAGTTTTGCTCGGCTAATGTTCAATGATTTCTTGAGGAATGCAAGGTGGTTATAAACTTCTAAATTTTAGAAATTCATATTTTTGTGCTGCATAAGTACCCAATTATTATTCATATCGTCTATTATTTGCAGCTCTGTCGATGAGAGTGCTAAAGAAAAGCTGGCACCATTTTCAACTTTAACTGGTGATGAAAGCTATGCTAGCCGGGACCTTGAAAAGGTGCATTTTGAGTTCCCATATGTATTTCTGTTTCTCTCATGTTTCATGTGTTTTGAGATACCCTCTTCCTAATTCGTACTTCGCCTTGTTTATTGACCATATTTTGGATTATATCTAAAAATTTGCTAGTTGATCTCAATTTGGATGGATATGCTAAGAATTTATGTTTTAGAACAATTTAAATACTGGTATTACTCTAAATCTGAAGTAGCTGATAAGTTATAACTCTGTAATGTCTACAGGCAACCCAGCAGGTTGCAAAGTCCCAGTACGATGTAAAGGTTCAACCAACTACTTTGATACCAAAACAAGTTGGCAACATGTACACAGCATCTCTATATGCGGCATTTGCTTCCCTTATTCACAATAAGCATAGCACACTGGTACATGCCTAACCTATTGATGGATTCTGGCAGTTTGGCCTGTACACTAATTTTCTAGCATTTCTCTTCTATTTCTATAATATCCTCTATCACTTTCAGGACAACAAAAGGGTAATAATGTTCTCCTATGGGAGTGGTTTATCTGCCACAATGTTTTCATTGCGTCTTCGTGAAGGTCAACATCCTTTTAGCTTGTCCAACATTGCAAATGTAATGAATGTTGCAGAGAAATTGAAGTCGAGGAATGAGGTATACTTGGTTTTCTGTTTTAATATTACTTCCTGATATAATAGCTGGATATTAACGCGGACCTTCATAGTTTTTAAATTATCAACTCCTTTTGGTTTTAATTGTGAAAGCCTTTAGCTATTCTGCTTTCTAACAGTGACATCTTCATGCAGTTTCCTCCAGAAAAATTTGTCGAAATCATGAAGCTGATGGAGCATAGGTATGGGGCTAAGGACTTTGTGACAAGCAAGGACTGTAGCCTCCTATCTCCGGGTACCTACTATCTCACGGAAGTAGATTCCATGTACCGAAGATTCTATGCAAAGAAGGCTGTGGACAAAACCATTGGCACCGAGAATGGAACGTTGGCAAATGGTCATTGATAATCTACTGAATGGTATTGTATCCATGGAGTTGGCTCTAGCGTGTCTTATTAGATGTTAGCATATAAAGGAATAACTATGCTTCCATTAGCTTGTTGCATAACTGCAAAATGGTATTATTTTAGCAGTGTATTATCAGTTTAAAATTAAATTAGAATTCCTTGTTTCTTGTGCTCTCCCTCATATGAAGATAGTTTGATGATGATGACGTAATATATATATATATATATATATATATATATATATATATATATATATATATATATAGCATATTCTAGTTACTAGTGAAGATCTTGTGAGGAAATTTATCAAGTAGTGCCTTGATATTTATTTTTTTAATTTTTTTTTTTTGGGTACTGTTAACGCCAAATTTTGTACGCTTGACGAAATTATCAAAATAGCATGTCAAAATCGTGCTAACGGTTGATTGTATTGTTGTGAAATTAAACTCACGAAATACACTCACATAAACATAAACAAAGAAATATAAAATATGAGTACAAGAATTTACGTGAAAATTCAATTGGAAAAAATTATGGAGAGAAATTCACTAAAATAATATGGAGAGTACGAAGTGTTTATTTGTGTCATATGTAATTGTGTTCCGTATCTTCTAAACCATTGCTTATTGTTGTATTTATAGCTGTCATGTCCACCATAATCCAATAAGGAGTAGAAATCCTTTGTAGAATCATCTTATAACTACAATTAATGGTTGATAGATTCCTTCCTAAATTAAACCTCTTTATCTCACTAAATAACTCTCCCACTGTGAGACCCCGAATTTTATGAAATAAAAGTATTCAATTTTTCTATTTTGGTAAATAGTTAAATTGATAAAAGTTTAAAATTAAGGGTGATATGTGAAAATTTTACAAAGTAAATCAGTTGATATAAAATATTCGTTGTGTCGGGGAATATTCGATTAGTCGGGGAATATTCTTTTTATCAGGGAATATTCGTACAACGCCACAATTATTGGTGGACCCCACAACAAAATTATTGTCAGATTGAGAAAACGATAAAAATATTTTTATGAAAATAACGGCGGAATTTTTACCGTTAACTGTTGAAACACCCGGTGTTAAAAATGCGATGTCTGGCGTGGTTGTATAAGATACACCACGTATTGATTATTGATGCTTACGTAAGAAGTCACTCGCTTTTGTTCAATTATTGCTACAAATAATTGTTGCATAGTATCTCACGTTATTTGATTCAATTATTATCGATATTTTATATATTATTAAATCAATAATTGAGACGACGAAGTTATTAATATTATTATTTGCAATATTAACGATGTCTGAAGTTACATCGAGGAGAGGTTTGATCACCTAATTAATTGCGCCAATAGGGAGAAATCTTTATTGAAAAGCTCCTCTTTCCTTAACAACCCAGTCGATTAATATTGTGAATTATAATAATGGTGATAAGTTTGTTTTATTATTATTATAAATGTAATAAAATGCAAATTTTTTTATATAAAATGTAATACTTTTATAAAATTATTTGTTTTATTAGATTATAAATATAATATATTATATTTTATTATGCGTAGTGTTTGTATAGTAAAATCTTTTTATATAAAACAAAATACTTTTTATAAAGTTTTGTTTTATTTGATTATAAATAGAATATAATATATTTTATTATGCATAGTGTTTGCATAAATACCTACATAATGTTTGTATAGTAAATTTTTTATATAAAATGTAATACTTTTATAAAGTTATTTATTTTATTAGATTATAAATAGAATATATTATATTTCATTATGCATAGTGTTTTTTATAGTACTGCGTAGTATTTGCATAGTAAAATCTTTTTATATAAAATGAATAATTTTATAAAGTTATTTGTTTTATTAGATTATAAATAGAATATATTATATTTTATTGCATAGTGCAACATAGTATCCTTTCCATTCTCCTATAAATAGGATACTTAGTTAGAATTAAAAATTACACCAGAAGTTCAGAGAATTCTTCTTCTATAATCTTAAGCGTATTTCTTTAGAGTTTAAGAAAGCTTTGAGAGTAGAAATAGTGCAAGTTTTCTTCAAGAATATCCTCTCCCTACCAGTCGGAATACTCTTCTTTCTAAGGTAAGGGATATTATTTGTTGTACTCGTAAGGGGTATTTTTTTTTTTGTATTCATGAAGAGAACTATTGTTATTCCATTCCTTATTATTCATTGTTGAATAACTTTGATACGCTTTATTACACCGTATACATGGTGAAATTCTTCTTCATATTCTATTCTTTATTATTACGGTTTAATATCCCGTCTGCGTATGTTTACGCATGACCGGTTCCATTCTTTATTATTACGTCGTAATATCTTGTCTGCGTGCGTTACGCATGACCGGTTCCATTCTTTATTATTCTGCTTGGAATAACTCATCATGCGCTGGCCTATCGCATGTATGGTGAATTCGGTTGTTATTCCATTCTTTATTATTCTGTTAGGAATAACCTGTCTGTGCGGTCTATCGCATGCATGGTGAATTCTTCTGTTATTCCATTCTTTATTATTCTGTTAGAATAACCTGTCTATGTGGATTACCACATGCATGGTGAATGATCCTTCGTACTCATATGAATAGTATTTTCATTCAAAAGGAGTTTCTACCAGGGGCAGTTTCATAATTTTTCTGACCCTCAAAAATTCTGGAAAAATTTAAAATGATAATTTGATGAGTTTTCTAGATTGTGTCCAAAAATGGCGATTTTTGGATGTATAGATTAGGAGTGATGAATTTTATAGGAAAAGACTATTTTAAAAGTAAACCCTTATAACTCCTTGTGGTTAACTCCAAAATTGGTAAAATTTTTATTGGGAGTACATGTATATAACAGGAGTATATCCTGTAAATTTTGGAATTTTTGGATAAAAGTACAATTTATGATAAATGTCTAAATATTCGGCAGTTTTAGCCATATGAAAAATAGGAAATGAATTTTAAAAATTCCGAGAAAAATATATGTTCAATATGGGACTATATTCTGCTAAATTTCAGGAAAAAAATATTTTTGGACTGATTGGTATTTTTCATGAAAATGAACTAGTTATGAGTAAATGAATTAAATATGTTATGTGAAGTAACAAAATTGGAAAATAGGATTTTATGGCTTGGGAATCCTATATAGGGTATATGCAGATTTTTGATGAGGGATGTGACCATTGATGATGAAATCTTTCGAGTATGATATTTTTGAATGATTAAATGCATTATTTGATAAAGTGTAAACAATTAAAATAAATTGTTTATAAGTTTAAGAAATATTTAAAATATTGTTATAATATTAATGATATTAGATTATGAGATTATTAAGTGATTAATAACATTTGGTTATTATTGAACGCTGGATAAATTGTATTATAAATGTTTAATATTTATCCTTTATCTCATTTGATTGATTCTTTATATCATTGTCATTATACTCATGCTTATATTATGATGAAAGTCATCTGTGGCCTGTAGTGCATAGATGGACTTGGTATGATTATGACAAGAGATTATTCGGTATAATCATGACCATAATGTTACAAATGATGTGGTAAAAGTCCTCATTGGCCCGTAGTGCATTGATGGACAGTTTTTGGTATGATTATGGCTATGGATTCTCTTCGTCCAAAGGTGCAAAAATGAATTGTTTTATGGCATGATCAGGACCGTTGATGAAAACACGATTATCTTTGGCCCGTAGTGCATAGATAATTCGTGGTCGTGATATTAACGAATATCATCGGCACAGTGTAGTGCATGGATGATTCGATGATGTGGATTAATTATTGAAATGAGTCTCAAAGAATGAAATATTAATTCATGGATGTGATATTAACGAATATCCTCGATCGTAGTGTGGGGGTGATTTGATGTGGATTATTTATTAAGGCGAGTCTCAAATGATAAAATATTGATAATAAATTTTAATTAAGTAAAAGATAGTAGATATCATGCTCTACTCAACTCTTCTAAAATACAAATTGTATGTCTTCGGCTTGTAGTGCAAAAGATTTAATTGTTAATGAATATCTTTGGTAGTAGTGCAAAGATGAATTTATTAGTATGATTATGAGCAGAAATTGTGATTTGGTATAACCATGATTTTTGATGTTTCAGGTGAAGATAGGTGATGAAATTTTTTTTCGTCCTGGGTGCGAAGAGGAATTTAGAATCACAATTATGATTATGAGTTATTCATATGATTGTGGACATGAATTGTTGATTGATGTTACAGGGATAAAACATTATCGGTGGACTTTTAACATAGAGAAGATAATAGATCTGATGGCCTATTTGAATCTTCTAATGGATTGCTCGTTCCGCTGCAACTATGGTTGAAAAGTTTTATCATCTACCATATGTTCTAAATCTCTGATTTATTACTGATGAAGGCTATTGATGATGTAAATTATCTTTAGTCATGATATTCTTTACTGGGCTAGTTGTGCTCACCCTTTTTGCTTCACAATTCCTTTCAGGTAATAAGAGTGTAGCTGGGTTGAACGGGGATAACATGGGAATAGAACGGTAGTCTATAGCTATTGAGGTTCTCCCTAAATAGTATAAAAATAATTTTATTGATGACTTTAGATAAGTGTGTCGTATTGTATACGTCATTTGATATTTAATTTTTGTGAACCGAATAGGATGAGGTGAACCCAACTTTGGAAGGGTGTTTTGCCACTATCATACAAGATGTCTAATGACATTCAACCTCGTGTTATCATAAGACAGAGTTTTGCACATCCACTTGCATAGTATATCTACGAGCACTACCTATATGATCTTGGAGTTTATTTGAAATATAATTTTCACTTGAAGACAGTGGAGATAGTTATATGTCAAGAGAAGACTCACCATTGGAAAGAAGATGATAGTAATCTTCTCATTTTTTTGGGGTCTATTGGGTCAACCAAGGATAATTACGTGGACATATGATATCTATCATAACCTGTGACGCACGGCCTCCCATGTATACGAAGGTTTCTTGAGCACTTTCCTAAGATTTTAATTTCTAAAATAGTTTTTGACTATACTTTTATGTAAAGTATCATTGTAAGGATGTGGTCGAGGCACCATGAGAGTTACATACATTTGTATTAAAACTCACAGTTAACTGTGGTCGTATTCTATGCGACAGTTCAACAATTGTATAAATGAAGTTTGTATTTGATTTTTATAGTATGATATCTAGCGACTCAGAATGGGTTGTGTGGACCTATTTTGGGGGCGTCACACCCACTGTCTAAATAAATCCAAATAATCACACCCCAACATTCCCCCAATCTCTTATTTTAAACTTAAAATAAGAGAGTATACAAATTTATACCAACAAAAAATCTGTATCCGCCGAAGACGAACTATCCCACCCGAACTCCATACGCCGAACAAAAATTTTAACTCCCAATATCGCCGCCTCACTCCTCTTGTTTACTCCTAAGATAGACAAACAATTGTCCTTATTACTACCGAAGATATAAAAACCAACCTTATACCAATCGAACCAACCTTATCACCGAAGATATAAAGAACCAACCTTATACCAACCGAACCAACCTTATCACTACCGAAGATATAAATAACCAATCTTATACCAACCGAACCAACTTTATTACTATCGAAGATATAAAGAACCAACCTTATCACAACCGAAGATAAAAAGAACCAACCTTATCACAACTGAAAATATAAAAAACCAACTTTATCACAACCGAACCAACCTTATCACAACCGAATATATAGATAATCGAGCCAACCTTATTACAACCAAATATAGATAAATAACCCACTAAACACCAATAAAGTTCATTCCAAAGAACTGAACATCCAACCGAACACCAATTATAAATTTCGTTCCGAGGAACTGAATATATTCGTTCTGAAGAAATGAATAAATGTTTATGTTATATGAATGAATGAATAAATGAACAAATGAATGAAAATATGAATGAATGAATAAACAAATGAATGAAAATATGAATGAATGTTTATATCCACCGAACACCAAATAATCATGTTCACCTCTAAAGGGTCGAACAGATTCCTCCGAACCTCTAAACGAACCTGTTCACCATCATAGGGTTGAATAGATCCCTCCGAACCTCCAAACGATCCTGTTCACCATCATAGGATTGAACAGATCCCTTCGAACCTCCAAATTATTTTGTTCACCATCATAGGGTCGAACATATACCACCGAACCTCCAAACGATCATGTTCACCATCATATGGTTAAACAGATCCTTCCGAACCTCTAAACGATCATGTTCACCATCATAGGGTTGAACAGATCCCTCTGAACCTTCAAACAATCCTGTTCACCATCATAGGGTTGAACAGATTCCACCGAATCTCCTTTATCACCAATGTTCGCACAAAGGCTGAACGTATCTCCGAACGTAAAATATTTGTTCGTCCAAAGGCTGAACACACACCACCGAACCTCTAAAAACACCAAAGTAGATAATCGAAGCTAGAATAAAGCTGATATGACGTAATTCAAAGTATCATAGGCAAACATCTCAGACCTTTGAAGCTTACACCAAGCTTGTGAATCCTGCCCACCAGCCAATTCAGCCCGAATAAATAAAGAAGCCTGAATCAAATACCAAACTTATATCTTGTCCAAAAATATTTTCTCCTACTAATTTTGTTGTCATGCCAAAAAGAGTGACAATAACCAATAATCAAAGTCCGAAGTACTCTCCCTCCATATCCGAAGTACCTTCCCACCAGTAGTTTTCATATCCGAAGTACTCTCCCTCCATATCCGAAGTACCTTCCCACCAGTAGTTTTCATATCCGAAGTACTCTCCCACTAGTAGCCTCCATACCCGAAGTACTCTCCCACCAGCTGCTCCCATGCCCGAAGTACTCTCCCACCAGTAGCTTCTAAATTCGAAGTACTCTCTGATCAGTAGCTTCCATATCCGAAGTGAGTTGCTATTATCCGAAGAGGACTGTTGTTACCTGAAGTGAGTTGTTGCCTAAAGTGTCATTGCTAACAATTTTTGACTGTCGAAGTGTGCTAAATTCTGAACTTTGATTCTGACTTTAGTGTCAAAGTCGGAGTTGATGTCCTTGAAGACGAAGCTGGCATTGAAGTGGTACAAAAATTAATCTAAGTCTTGAAGCTGACCAATTGTCGTATAATTTATTTTACGCATCCCGAAGTGGCGAATGTTTCTGGCCCTGTTTTCAGGATGAAGATTTTTTCATGAGCTCCTCTATTTGAGACTGCTGCTTCAATACTCCAGAGTCTGAACTATTCTTCTCTTGATTTAAGTTGCAGAACGATGAATTAGTCTCAACCTTTTATTACTCCGAAGGGATGACGATGGTGAAATATGAAGAATGATGAGGCTATTTACGCTTGGCCTGCTTGAAATCTTCATCATTAACCTCTTATCTTGAAAATGCCGAGTGTACAAGTTATGTGAGACCCCAAATTTTATGAATAAATATTTAAATTTCTTAAAATATTTTTTTGAATATTGTGGTGTGGATTTGATATAATGTTATAGTTGTGGGTAATATTTATAAATTTTGCAAAGTAAGCAAGTGGTTATATAATATTCGATTGGTCGGAGAATATTTGTGTTAACAAGGAATATTCGTACGACGGTACAATCATTGGTGGACCCCACAACGGAAGTATTGTCGTAGTAAAGAAAATGACAGAGTTATCTTTTATTAAAAATAACTACGAAAGTGTTACCGTTAAAACCGCATTGAACTACCCTTAGTAGTAAAAGTACAATGTCTACGCGTGGTTTGCATTAGAGCACATACGGTATTGATTATTGATGCTTACGTGAGAAGTCACTCGCTTATACTCAATTATTGCTACATGAATTCACGTGCATCATATCTCTCATATTATTGATTCGATTATTGTCACAGTATCATCTACATAAAATGTTATATTATTAAATCAATAATTGAGACGACAAAGTTATTCATATTATTAAATTGCAATATTTACAATGTCTAGAAGTTCTGTCAAGGAGAGGTTTGGTCATCTAATTGCGCGCCAATAAGGAGAAATCCTTATCGAAAAGCCCCCTTTTTCCTGGCAACGATCTGGTTGTTAAATATTGTGAGTTATAATATTAATGATGAATGTTATTAAAAATTAAATTTGAGTTTGGAGTTGAATTTGGAGACGCAGATGTGATATTTGAGTCCGGAACGATGAAATTAGTAGGAATAGACTATAAACACAAAATTTATCGGGGTTGACTTTTTGGTCAAAAAAGTCAACAGGTGACTTTTTCAGAAAAAGTCAAACTTCGAAATTTTAAAAATAAAATTTTTGAGAAAAATATTTCCATTGTGTTGGGATTGTTAGTGTTAGTGGAAATCGACATTTATTTCGATAATAATTGATGTCTGGTGGTTATATTGACCAATCGGGTAATTAATCGAATAAATGAGTAATTAATTGCTATTAATTCACATGATTATAACTATTTGTTCACATATGTGTACTATTGATTCACATTCTTGTACTAGTAGGGGAGTTGGTGCAAGATTGATAATACTTGCATGACTAAGTTAAAAATGGAGGTATAGATGGAGGTACTATACTGTAATTTATATTTTCACATGATTATAACTATTGATTCACATGATTGAACTATTGATTCACATTATTTATTATTAGGGGAGGTGGTGCAAGTTTGATAATACTTGCAGGACTAAATTAAAAATGAAGAAGAAGAGAAAGGTATTATACTGTAATATTTTGAGCCCCAAAACGTGCAATTATCAAAACTATATTTTTCTATAAATAGAAGCTCATTCTTCCTTCATTTCTCACCAATTCACTAAAGCTTTAGAACAATTATTATAGAGAGAAATTATAGAGAGAAAGAAGAAGAGAAGTCTGCTACCTCATTATTCCAATATCCAGATTCTTCTAAGGTAAGGGGTATTATTCTTTTGTATTCATGAAGAGAATTATTTTCTTTCAATACTCGTAAGAGTTGTTATTCCATTCTTTATTATTATGTTGGAATAACTTTGTCATGCAAGCAATCGCATACATGGTGAAATTCTTCACATTATTCCATTCTTTATTATTCATTGGAATAACTTTTCTGCATGCGATCTATCGCATGCCTGGTGAATTCTGTTGTTATTCCATTCTTTATTATTCTGTTGGAATATCATGTCTGTGCGGATTACGCATGACCTGGTTCTATTCTTTATTATTCTGTTAGAATATCCTGTCTGTGCGGATTACGCATGACCTGGTTCCATTCTTTATTATTCTGTTGGGAATAACCTATTTGTACCGTCTATCACATGCATGGTGAACTATTCTGTTATTCTATTTTTTATTATTCTGTTGGAATAACTTGTCTATGTGGATTACCGCATGCATGGTGAATGATCCTTTTGTATTCATTCCTTATTAAATTGTGGAAATGATCTGTTTACGTGGATTACCGCATGGCAGGTGAAAATCCATTTGCAGTTTCGTAATTTTTCTGACCCTCAAAAATTCTGGAAAAGTTTGAAATAATAATTTGATGAGTTTTCTATATTGTGTCCAAAGATGACGATTTTTGGATGTATAGATTAAGAGTTATGGATTTTATGAGAAAAGACTATTTTAAAAGTAAACCCTTATAACTCCTTGTGGTTAACTCCAAAATTGGTAAAATTTTTATTGGAAGTACATGTATATAACAGGAGTATACCCTGTAAATTTCGGAATTTTTGGACAAAAGTACAAATTATGATAAATGTCTAAATATTAAAAGCGCTTTTGGCCATATGAAAAATAGTAAATGAATTTTAAAATTCTCGAGAAAATATATGTTCAATATGGGACTATATTCTGCTAAATCCCGAAAAAAAAATATTTTGGGACTAATTTGGTATTTTCATGAAAATAAACTAGTTATGAGTAAATGAATTAAATATGTTATGTGAAGTAACAAAATTAAAAATAGAATTTTATAGCTTGGGAATCCTATATAGGGTATATGCGAGATTTTGATGAGGATTTGATCATTGGTGATGAAATCTTATGAGCATGTCATTTTTGAATGATTAAATGCATTATTTGGTAAAGTGTGAACAATTGAAATAAATTTTTTATAAGTTTAAGAAGTGATTAAAATATTTTTATAATATTAATAATATTGGATTATGTGTTTATTAAGTGATTAATAATATTTGGATAAATTTAAAGTCTTTAATATTTATCCTTATTTTCGTTTGATTAATGCTTATATCATCATTGTCATCATCCTCATGCTTATATTGTGATGAAAGTCATCTTTGGCTTTCGTGCATAGATGAACTTGGTATGATTATGACCAGGGATTATTCAGTATAATCATGACCGTAATGTGACGAATGATGCGGTGAAAGTCCTTAGTGGCCTGAAGTGCATTGATGGACAGTTTTTGATATGATTATGACCAGGATTATTCTAAGATAGTCACTGACCATTAATGATTTAATGAATATCCTCGGCCCGTAGTGCGGGATGATTCGATGATATGGTTTATTTATTAAGTGAGTCTCAAATGATAAAAATGATGAAAATATTTTAAATCATAGAAGATAGTAAATATCATGCTCTACTTGACTCTTCTAATGGATTGCTTATTCCGCTGCAGTTAAACTTGATGTCTATTATATTTTATCAGTTTAACAAATTTGAAGGCTAATGATAACTTTTTCTGCATTATCTTAGTCATAATATTTCTTACTGGGCTAGTTGAGCTCACCCTTTCTTCACTGTTCTCTTCAGGAAATGAGAACGTAGCCGGGACTAGTGGGAATGGAGTGAAGGTCCAGATGATAGCATTAGTAATCCTCACTATTCTGTTAAATAGTGTAACAATAAATGTAATGAGGACTCCATTGAGTGTGGATATTGTCTAGATAACAATATTCTTATTAAAACTCTTAGATTATGTTTTGTCGTATTTTACACGACTGTTGTATAATTAAGTTGTATTTGAATTTTGTACCATGTATTTGGCGACTCAAGATGGGTGATGTATACCTGTTTTGGGGGCATCACAGTTGGTATTAAAGCTTAGGGATATGATCCCTGGCTGATATGTGAGACAAGAACTAGGAGGGGAGAGACGGGGAATTCCTTCGCTAGTATGACCTACCTAAGTTTATTTGATATTTAATTGGTCGGTCAGAGTATAGGGATAATATGTGATATGTTAATTAACCCTTATTTTGTGGCAGTGTTTGAAAATGGCATCTGAAAATGTTAAGATCAGCAATGAAGCACATGAGATTGTTGAGACACCTTTAATCACCAACCAGGTTAATGTGATGTCAAACGAAGAAGAAATTAGAGATATCTACGTGGTGAATGAAGAACTAATAGCTGCACCCAAGCTAGTCGCAGAGGTAGCAGCTAAGAGTGAGGAAGAAGAGGAACATGAGGAAAATTTATTAGAAGAATTTTATGATCAAAATTTAGAATTACAAAATCGTATTCATGAGTTAGAAGAGCAAGCTGAAGAACGGCAGACGGTCGTGGAGCAAAGGGATGTAACAATTCAAAATTGTGTTACCCGATGTGCGATGCTTGAACAGAAGCACTCTTTGGCAGAGTATAAGATATTATAGCTGGAATATGAGAATGCCATGATTAAGGTTTTGATGAAAGAAGAAGCAAATGAACGAATGAGAATAGATGATGCATGGGTAAAAGCCGCACGACGCGTTGATATTGTAGAAAAAGACGTCCGCTCTAATAAGGCCAAAATAGATGAAATGGATTTTGCTTTTTGGACAACAATTGAGAGAATCCAACATCGAATTCGGAATTACCCGGTGCAGAACAGTCAACCCCAATTCGATGTGGATCAGAGAGTAATGATTCAAATCATGGATCAGGAATGTGGCGAAGCAATTAAAGGTGGAATGTAGTCTATAGAAAATTTAAGTCCAACTGGGATGGTGACGCCAAAGGATGTCCCAGACAAGTCAAACTCGGTAGTTTAATTGAGAGCGTTTATCGAGGAACCCGAATGAAGTTATCACGGGTAAGTTAATCATAAACTCTTGCAAAATCTATACCTTATTCGATACCGTTTCTACCCACTCTTTTATTTCACCTAGTGGTGTTCAATGTTTGAACTTTGCTCTTTTATCTGTTGAAACTCTGTTAGGAGAAACATTCATTACCTCCACTATTTATAAATCTTGTTTAAATAGACACTTTCACGTTACCTGTCGATCTTATTTCTTTGAAAATACTTGCATTTGCTGTGATTTTAGGGATTGATTGGTTAACTACTCATCATGCTAAAATCGATTATTTTCGTAAGGTTGTTAGCTTTCATATTCCTAACCAACCTGTTATGTGAATTCAAGAAACCAAACCACTAAAGTCAATCATTGTCATATCAAGCCATAAGTAAAGAGTCCTGAGCCTTTCGCTGGTGACTTCCAAGTCTTGGAATACACCGAAGCTAGAATATCTGTAGGGGACGTCGTGAATAACGGTGAAAAGTTGATAGATATCAATGTGACGTGTTATCCAAGTCTTGGATGAGGGTCACAATTTTGAATGATATATCTATTGTTAATAAATTTCCTAACGTATTCCTGAAGACTTCTTAGCTTACCCCTAGAGCGTGAAATCGAATTTTGTTTTGACCCCAGTACAAAACCCATTTCTAAAACCCTCAAATATTTCTTCAACTAAAATGAACGTAACATGCGCCAAAGATGTTGGCTCGAGCTGTTGAAGATTACGATCATACCATTCAATATCATTGTGGAAGAGAGAATCTGGTAGCTGACGCGTTGAGTAGAAGATGGTATGCGTTTACGAATGCGATGTTGTTAACACAAAAACCCATTTCGTATAACTTACAAATGATGAAGATAGAGTTAAAGACTCTAAGGACCCACGTGGTGATATCAAATATACGAGTAGAATCGACTTTAATCGATAAAGTGAAAGCCGCTCAAGCTACACCCCCGAATATGATGAATGTGAAGAAGAAGGTTCAAGAAGGCATTATCTTAACCCTCAATTTAATTGGCCCTTTTGAAATCCTCGATGGAGTAGGAACTGTGGCCTATAGATTCGTTTTACCGCCAAGTATGTCGCGTGTTCATAACATTTTTTGCGTATCGATGTTACGTAAATATGTGGAATATGAAATGAAGTCAAGGTATCCTCACTTCTTTGGCATACCAGGTATGTACGTAAATTTCGAGGGCAAAATTTCATAAGGAGGGGAGATTGTGAGACCCCAAATTTTATGAATAAAGATTTAAATTTCTCAAAATATTTATTTGAATATTATGGTGTGGATTTGATATAATGTTATAGTTGTGGGTAATATTTACAAATTTTGCAAAGTAAGCAAGTGGTTATATAATATTCGATTGGTCGGGAAATATTCGTTTTAACAGGGAATATTCGTACGACGACACAATCATTGGTGGACCCCACAACAGAAGTATTATCGTAGTAAGAAAACGACAAAGTTATCTTTTATTAAAAATAACGACTAAAAGTGTTACCATTAAAAGCTGTTGAACTACCCTTAGTAAAAGTACGATGTCTGCTGGTTGGTTAATAATAGCACACGGTATTGATTATTGATGCTTACGTGAGAAGTCACTCAGTTATATTCAATTATTGCTACAATAATTGCTGCATCATATCTCTCATATTATTGATTCGATTATTATCACAGTATCATCTGCATAAAATGTTATATTATTAAATCAATAATTGAGACGACAAAGTTATTCATATTATTAAATTAAAATATTTATAATGTCTAGAAGTTCTGTCAAGGAGAGGTTTGGTCATCTAATTGCGCGCTAATAAGGAGAAATACTTATCGGAAAGACCCCTTTTCCTGGGAACGACCTGATTGTTAAATATTGTGAGTTATAATATTAATGATGAATGTTATTAAAAATTAAATTTGAGTTCAGAGTTGAATTTGGAGACGCAGACGTGATATCTGAGTCCGGAACGATGAAATTAGTAGGAATAGACTATAAACACAAAATTTGTCGGAGTTGACTTTTTGGTCAAAAAAGTCAACAGATGACTTTTTCGGAAAAAGTCAATGTGTATAACAGGAGTATACCCTGTAAATTTCAAAATTGGTTAACTCCAAAATTGGTGAAATTTTTATTGGAAGTACATGTGTATAACAGGAGTATACCCTGTAAATTTCAAAATTTTTGGACAAAAGTATAATTTATGATAAATGTCTAAATATTCGGTAGTTTTGGCCATATGAAAAATAGTAAATGAATTTTTAAAATTTTGAGAAAAATATATGTTCAATATGGGACTATATTCTGCTAAATCTCAGAAAAGAAATATTTTTGGGACTGATTTAGTATTTTTCATGAAAATGAACTAGTTATGAGTAAATGAATTAAATATGTTATGTGAAGTAAGAAAATTGGAAAATAGGATTTTATGGCTTGGAAATCCTATATAGGGTATATGCAGATTTTTGATGAGGGATTTGATCATTGGTGATGAAATCTTATGAGTATGACATTTTTGAATGATTAAATGCATTATTTGGTAAAGTGTGAACAATTGAAATAAATTTTTTATAAGTTTAAGAAGTGTTTAAAATATTTTTATAATATTAATAATATTAGATTATGAGTTTATTAAATGATTAATAATATTTGGATAAATTTAAAGTCTTTAATATTTATCCTTATTTTCGTTTAATTAATGCTTATATCATTGTCATCATCCTCTTGCTTATATTGTGATGAAAGTCATCTTTGGCTTACGTGCATAGATGGACTTGGTATGATTATGACCAAGGATTATTCGGTATAATCATGACCGTAATGTGACGAATGATGTGGTGATAGTCCTCAGTGACCTGAAGTGCATTGATGGACAGTTTTTAGTATGATTATGACCAGGGATTATTCGGTATAGTCATCACCATTGATGATTTAATGAATATCCTTGGCCCGTAGTGCAGCGAAGATTCGATGATATGGTTTATTTATTAAGCTGAGTCTCAGCGATAAAAATTGATGAAAATATTTTAAATCATAGAAGATAGTAGATATCATGCTCTACTTGACTCTTCTAATGGATTGCTTATTCCGCTGCAGTTAAACTTGATATCTATTGTATTTTATCAGTTTAACATTGTTGAAGGCTAATGATAATTTATTCTAAATTATCTTAGTCATAATATTTCTTACTGGGCTAGTTGAGCTTACCCTTTCTTCACTGTTCTCTTCAGGAAATGAGAACGTAGTCGGGACTAGTCGGGGAATGGAGTGACGGTCCAGATGATAGCATTAATAGTCCTCACTATTATGTTAAATATTGTGACAATAAATGTAATGAGGACTCCATTGAGTATGGATATTGTCTAGATGACAATATTCTTATTAAAACTCTTAGATTATGTTTTGTCGTATTTTACACGACTGTTGTATAATTAAGTTGTATTTGAATTTTGTATCATGTATTTGGCGACTCAAGATGGGTGATGTATACCTATTTTTGGGGCGTCATAGGTTAATACTCGTGGATCCTACTGGTTGGGTTGAGTCTTTTTTCTTCTTCCAATCTTCATATTAGAGAAAATCCAAGAGATGAATTGTATTTTGGGAGTGAACTCGGGGATTTGCGCCAGTATTGCCAAGCTCTCCACTTTTTGTTTCTTTATAATTCTGACTAATTTTGAGATCGTCCACCATGCATAGTTGATTGCCGCCATAATCCATGAATCATATTATGCCTTGATTAAATTATTCGCAATTACTAGTGTTCGGGAGTATTTTTCCGACCTCCAGGTGGGCTGAAGGCCTGGTGCTAGAAGGGGATGTTAAGCCCATTGGGACGAAGCCCTCAGGGATGTCGAAGGAGTTCGGGCATTCGAGCCCTCCGAGACGGAGTCCTATTCGGGTTTATGGCGTTCGGGTTCGGGCATCCGAGTTCTTTGGGCCGGAGCCCTAATTTGGTGTGTGGTGTTCGGTTGGGTATTCAGTCCATCGGTAGAAGCCCAAACCAGAGGTCTGAGTTCTATTGGATTGGGCTGTCAGCATAAAGGGGTTGTCCAGCGTCTGAGTCTAAAGTCATAAGGAGTTTAAATGGTCAAGGTGTAAGACCCCAACTTTTAGGAATAAAAATGAATTTTCTATAAATATTATTTTTTTAATATTATGGAGTGAATTTGATATAATGTTATAGTTGTGGGTAATATTTATAAATTTTGCAAAGTACGCAAGTTGTTATATAATATTCGATTGGTCAGGGAGTATTCGTTATAATAGGGAATATTTGTACGACGACACAATCATTGGTGGACCCCATAATGGAATTATTGTTAGATTGAGAAAATGACAAAAATATTTTTATGAAAATAACGACGGAAGTTTTACCGTTAACTGTTGAAACACCAGGTGTTAAATGTACAGTAATACGCTTGGTTGCATAGTAGCACACGGTATTGATTATTGATGCTTACGTGAGAAGTCACTCAATTTTGTTCAATTATTGCTACAGTAATTGTTGCATAGTATCTTAGGTTATTTGATTCAATTATTGTCGATATTTTATATATTATTAAATCAATAATTGAGATAACAAAGTTATTAATATTATTATTTGCAATATTAACGATGTCTGTAAGTTACACGAGGAGAGGTTTGGTCACCTAATTGCGAGCCAATAGGGAGAAATCCTTATTGGAAAGCCCCCTCTTTCTTGGGAATGACCTGGTCGATTAATAGTGTGAATTATAATAATGATGATAAAGTTTGTTTTATTATTATTATAAATGTAATAAAACAGAATACTTTTTATAAAGTTTTTGTTTTATTTGATTATAAATAGAATAGAATATATTTTATTATGCATAGTATTTGCATAGTGCCTTCGTAGTATTTGCATAGTAAAATCTTTTATATAAAATGTAATACTTTTATAAAGTTATTTGTTTTATTAGATTATAAATAAAATATATTATATTTTATTATGCATAGTGTTTGATATAGTGCTGCATAGTGTTTGCATAGTAAAATCTTTTTTATATAAAACAAAATACTTTTATAAAGTTATTTGTTTTATTAGATTTTAAATAAAATATATATATATATATATATATAATATAAATATAATATATTATATTTATCATTGATAGTATCCTTTCCATTCTCCTATAAATAGATGCTTAGTTAGAATTGAAAACACACCGTAAATTCGGAGAATTCTTCTTCTATAATCTTGAGCGTATTTCTTTTAAGAAGCTTTGAGAGTAGAAAATAGTATAAGTTTTCTTCAATAATATCCTCGCCCTACCAGTCGGAATACTCTTCTTTCTAAGGTAAGGGGTATTATTTATTTCGTATTCATGAAGAGAATTATTTTCTTTCAAATACTCGTAAGAGCTATTATTCCATTCTTTATTATTATGTTGGAATAACTTATCTATGCGAAGTACCGCATATATGGTGAAATTCTTCTGTTAGTCCATTATTTATTATTCTGTTGGAATAACCTGTCTGTGTGGTCTATCGCATGCCTGGTGAATTCTGTTGTTATTCCATTCTTTATTATTCATTTTAATATGTTTGTCTGCATGTGATTACGATGACCGGTTCCATTCTTTATTATTCTCGTTGAATATCCTCACATGCAAGTGGATTACGCATGACCTGGTTCCATTCTTTATTATTATGTTAGAATAACTTGTCTATATGGATTACCGCATATATAGTGAATGATCCTTTGTATTCATTCCTTATTAAATTGTGGAAATGATTTATCTACGTGGATTACCGCATGGCGGGCAAAAATCTATTTGCAGTTTCATATATTCTATTATACGCAGTTGGTTAAAGTTTTAGCTTCTATACTCCATAAAATTAGTAGAATATCCTGGATATTTGCGCTTCATCCAGTATCTTTTCATGGAAATATTCTTCTGAGTATTCTCGAATTTTACTCCATAAAGCAGTATCATGTTGACAATTTGGACATTATTGAGTTCAGGATAAATTAACTTATAAATCTTTAAAATTTATTCTTGAACTTGTTTTATTAAATTATTATGTCATTGTCATCATCCTCATGTTTATATTATGTTGAAAGTCATCCGTGGCCTCAGAGTGCATAGATGGACTTGGTATGATTATGACCGTGAATATTCTTGATAATCATGACTGTAATTTTATAAATGATGTGGTAAAAGTCCTCATTGGCCCGTAGTGCATTGATGGACAGTTGTTGGCATGATCATGACCATTGATGAAAACACGAATATCCTTGGCCCATAGTGCATTGATAAATTGTGGTCGTGATACTAATGAATATCCTTGACCGTGGTGTAGGGATGATGTGGATTATTTATTAAGCTGAGTCTCAGCGATAAAAGTGATGAAAAACCTTTTCAAATCATAGAAGATAGTAGATTTTATTCTCTACTTGACTCTTCTAATGGATTGCTTGTTCCGCTGTAGTTAAACTTGATGTTTTTTATATTTTATCAGTTTAACACTGTTGAAAACTAATGATAAATTATTTTGCATTATCTTAGTCATAATATTTCTTACTGGGCTAGTTGAGCTCACCTTTTCGCTTTCATTGTTCTCTTCAGAAATGAGAACGTAGCAGGGACTAGTCGGGGAATAGAGTGACGGTCCAGATGATAACATTAGTAGTCCTCACTATTCTATGAAATAGTGTGATAATAAATGTATTGAGGACTTATTTTGAGTTTGAATCACATGCAGAAGATAATATTTGTATTAAAACTCACATTTCATGTTGTATATTTAAGGTTGTTTTGTATTCATGCCATGTATTTGGCGACTCGTAATAGGTGATGTATACCTATTTTGGGGGCGTCACAGCTGGTATCAAAGCTTAGGATATGATCCACCGAGATGTGAGACAAGAACTAGGAGGGAGAGACGGGAATTTCTTCGCTAGTATGACCTACCTAAGTTTATTTGGTATTTAATTGGTGATTAGGAGTTTAGGGATAATATGTGATATGTTAATTAACCCTTGTTTTGTGGCAGTATTTAAAAATGACATCCGAGAATGTTGAGAATAACAATGGAGCACAGGAGACCATTGAGTCTCCACTAATCAATAATCAGGATAATGTGCATCAGGAAGGCGACAATCCTCATGCAAATAACAACACTGACCAGATGATGAACGATGGAATGTTCAGAGGCTTTATGAAATTCATGCAACATCAGGCAAGAGCGGCTCTGTCCAAAATGCGGTGTGAAACACTAGCAACTCTCCGGACGATCACCGCTAAGCAGTTTAAGGAACTGGGTACCACGAGTAATTTTTGGAGAGCCAAAACCACTTAAAAGCGAGACGTGGATAAAGCGGATCTGCAAGATATTTGATGTCTTGGGATGCTCGGGAGGAGCAAAAGGTTCCTTTGCCACTTTCATGTTGCGAGCAGAGGCAGATTATTGGTGGGAATCTGTAAAGCGTACTCAACCTACCGCATTGAAGATGACTTGAGAGAAGTTCCAAGAATTGTTCAATGACAAGTACTTTCTCAAAAGTATTCGTCACATGAAAGAAGTAGAGTTCATCAAGCTGGAGCAAAACAACATGACCGTGTCGCAGTACGAAGCCAAGTTTGCCTAGTTGTCCCGATTTGTGTCCCATTTGGTTGATAATGAGGAGAGAATGACGCGAATATTTCTAAGAGGTTTAAAACTCTGGATACGTCAATATCTTATCTCTCATAAACTGTGTTTGTATTCAGATGTTGTTAATAGGGCTCAGTTATTGGAACGTGATAATGAGTCAACCCAACCAAAAGAGTAAAATTAAAATGATAATACCGGTAATACCAGTCTCAAGCGGTGACAATAAGCGTGGAAGGAACTAACATGCCAGAAATGGTAACCACTTCGATAGAAATCATGGCCAAAACAATAAGAATGAACATTTCAAGAAGAGGAGATTCAACAATGATGGAAAGACGTCAGCATCAGCACCCGTTGTTAAGGAACGAGAACGACCACCTATCATATGCTTTAAATGCGGAGGGAGGGACATATCACCAAAATCTGTGCGCAATAGTCCAAAATGTGTTACAATTATGGAAGAGAAGGTCACGTAGCTCGATTTTGTTGTTCGGGGAAGGTAAGTTCAGCTGGGTGGAGGCACTAAAGGTCGTCCTAGAAAAGTCAAAGCCGATAGTTCAAGGGAGAGCGTTTGTTGTGACCTCCCAAAAAGCAAGGAACCCGAACGAGGTCATCACAGGTAAGCTTATCATAAACTCTAGTGAAGTCTATACCTTATTTGATACCGGTTCTACCCATTCTTTTATTTCTCTTACTTGCGCTCAACGTTTAAATTTGACTCCAGAGAAATTAGACTTTGACTTATCTGTTAAAACTCCGTAGGGAGAAACCTTCATTGCATCCACTATTTATAAGTCTTGTTTAGTTCAAATCGGCACTCGCACGTTACCTGTCGATCTTATTTCTTTAAAAATATTTGCATTTGATATAATTCTAGGGATTGATTGGTTAACTACCCATCATGCAAAAATTGATTGTTTTTGTAAGGTTATTAGCTTTAATATTCCTAAATAACCTATTATGCGAATTTAAGCAACCAAACCATTAAAATTAATCATCATGTCGTCTCAAGCCGTAAAGCTATTCGTTTATTGAAAAAGCGGATGTCAAGCTTTCTTAGCTCATCACGGATCTAAATAAAATACGTCGATTTTGAATGATATTTCTATTGTTAATAAATTTCCCGACGTATTTCACGAAGAACTTCTGGCTACCCCGAGAAGCGTGAAATTGAATTTTGTATCGACCTTGAACCCAAAGATATTTCCAAAGACCTATATCGAATGGCTCTATTGAACTTGAGGAGTTAAAGACCCAAATTGCAGAAATTGTTAGACATCGGTTTCATTCGTCCTAATACTTCTCCTTGGGGTGCTCCTATTCTATTCGTGAAGAAGAAAGATGGGAGTATGCGACTTTGTATTGATTATCGGGAGTTGAACCATGTCACTATCAAAATAGATATCCATTGCCTCGCATTGATGACCTGTTTGACCAGTTGCAAGGCGCCAAATTCTTTTCAAAGATTGATCTTCGTTCCGGATATCACCAATTGAAGATTAGAACCGATAACATTCCAAAGACGACTTTCAGAACTTGGTACGAGCACTATGAATTCCTAGTCATGTCCTTTGGATTGACTAATGCTCCTGCTGCCTTCATGGATATGATGAACCGAGTATTCAAAGAATATTTGGATCACTTTATGGTCGTCTTTATTGATGACATCCTTATTTATTCCAAAAGCCGTGAAGATCATGAGCAACACTTGAAGCTGACATCCTTATTTATCCCACTCATGATCTGGAGTTGGCAGTAGTCGTTTTTGCACTAAAGATTTGGAGGCATTACTTGTATGGGGAGAAAGTGGAGATCTTTACGGATCATAAAAGCCTCAAATATTTCTTCACTCAAAAGGAACTCAACATGCGCGACAACAACGTTGGCTTGAACTGATGAAAGATTATGATCATACCATCCAATACCACCTCGTGGTAGCCGATTTATTGAGTAGAAAGATCATATCGCGAATGCGAGTAAGTAATATTGTCAATCTGAATGCCCATTTTATATGACTTGCAAAGGATGGAGATAGAGTTAAAGACTCCGAGGACCCATGTGATGATGGCGAATATACGAGTAGAAACCGACTTTAATCGATAAAGTTAAAGTTGCTCAAGCTACGGACACAGGTGACGCGATCAGGCAAGAAGGTGCTTATGCGGAAGCAAGAATCGATGAAGAAGAAATACTTGAGTCAACTCCGACTTTTTGTTCCTAACGACCGATTTAAAGTATAAAATCATGATGGAGGCGTACAACACAACGTTTGCAATCCATCCTGGGAGTACCAAAATGTATCATGATCTTCGACATACATTTTGGTGGAACAATATGAAGAGAGATAGCGGAATTCATCTCAAGGTGTTTAACTTGTCAACGAGTCAAGGCGGAGCATCAAGTACCTAAGGTTCCATTGCAACCACTTGAAATTCCAGAATGGAAGTGGGAGAACTTTAACATGGATTTCGTTACTGATCTTCCTAAGGTTTCTCAAGGCATAGATGCAATTTGGGTCATTGTTGATAGATTGACCAAGTCTGCTCACTTTTTGCCTATACGAGAAACTTAACACTTGAACGTCTTGCTCGTATGTACACAAACGAGGTTGTAAGATTGCATGGTATGCCAGTATCCATAGTTTCTGATCGAGACCCAAGATTCACTTCAAGATTTTGGGTTAGTTTACAAAAAGCTATGGGCAGAGATTTACGATTTAGTTAATATATCATCCTCAGACGGACGGACAATCAGAGAGGACTATTCAAACTCTTGAAGATTTATTAAGACTCTGTGTCCTTGACTTCAAGGGAAGTTGAGATAAGTTTTTAACGTTGGTGGAGTTTTCCTACAACAACAGCTATCAAGCAAGTATTGGCATGGCTCCATTCGAAGCGTTGTATAGAAGAAAGTGTCGTTCTATAGTATGCTGGGATGAGGTGGGTGAAGCAACGTTGTTGGGACCGGAGTTGGTACATATGACTACGGAAAAGATTCAAACGATCCGGCAACGTATAAAAACCTCACAAGATCGACAAAAGAGTTATGCTGATCTTCATCGAAAGGACGTGGAATTTGATATTGGAGATCATGTGTTGTTACGTGTTGCTCCATGGAAAGGAGTTACGAGATTTGGAAAGAGAGGAAAGCTCAATCCTCGATTCATTGGCCCATTTTAATCCTCGATCGAGTAGGGATCGTAGCCTATGACACCTTTTACACGCCAAGTATGTCTCGTGTTCATAACGTTTTTTCATATATCCATGTTATGTAAATATGTGAAAGACCCGAACCATATTATTGAGTTAGAACCGGATGAAATAGCGGAATATTTAACGTATGAAGAGGTTCCTGTTCAAATCTTGGATAAGAAGGAACATATTCTACGCTCCAAGGTTATACCTCAAGTCAAAGTTTTGTGGAGAAACCACGATGTTGAGGAAATGACCTGGGAGTTAGAATCTGAAATGAAATCAAGGTATCCTTACCTCTTCGACATACCAGGTACGTACCCTAATTTCGAGGGCGAAGAAGGGGAGGTTGTAAAACCCCAACTTTTAGGAATAAAAATGAATTTTCTATAAATATCATTTTTTTTAATATTATGGAGTGAATTTGATATATTGTTATAGTTGTGGGTAATATTTATAAATTTTGCAAAGTACGCAAGTTGTTATATAATATTCGATTGGCCGGGGAATATTCGTTGTAATAGGAAATATTTGTACGACGACACAATCATTGGTGGACCCCATAATGGAATTATTGTCGGATTAAAAAAATGACAAAAATATTTTTATGAAAATAATGGCTGAAATTTTACCGTTAACTGTTGAAACACCCGGTGTTAAAAGTACAGTAATGCGCGTGGTTGCATAGTAGCACATGGTATTTATTATTGATGCTTATGTGAGAAGTCACTCGCTTTTGTTCAATTATTGCTACATGAATTGTTGCATAAGTATCTCAAAGTTATTTGATTCAATTATTGTCGATATTTTATATATTATTAAATCAATAATTGAGATAACAAAGTTATTAATATTATTATTTGCAATATTAACGATGTCTAAAAGTTCTGTCAAGGAGAGGTTTGGTCACCTAATTGCGAGCCAATAGAGAGAAATCCTTATTGGAAAGCCCCTCTTTCCTGTGAACGACCTGGTCGATTAATAGTGTGAATTATAATAATGATGATGAAGTTTATTTTATTATTATTATAAATGTAATAAAACAGAATGCTTTTTATAAAGTTTTTGTTTTATTTGACTATAAATAGAATATAATATATTTTATTATGCATAGTGTTTTAGTGCATAGTATTTGTAAAAAAATCTTTTATATAAAATGTAATACTTTTATAAAATTATTTATTTTATTAGATTATAAATAGAATATATTATATTTTATTATGCATAGTGTTTGCATAGTGGTGCATAGTATTTGCATAGATAGTAAAATCTTTTTATATAAAATAGAATACTTTTATAAAGTTATTTTTTTTATTAGATTTTAAATAAAATATATATATATATAGAGAGAGAGAGAGAGCAAGGATCAAGAGCATTCTCCTTAAATAACATTCCTTAAATAATACTCCTTTATTAAAACTACGTCATTTTGGAGTCTTTTTTAAAAAATAAGTGGGGCCGTGAGTGGCATTCTTGTAAATAAAAAGAAAGCAAGTGGGACCACTCTCTTAAAAAAGACTCCAAAACGATGTAGTTTTAATAAAAGAGTGCTATTTAAGGAGGAATGCTATTTAAGGAGAATGCTCTTGATCCTTGCTTCTCTCTCTCTCTCTATATATATATATATATATATATATATTTTATAAATAGAATATATTATATTTTATTGCATAGTATCCTTTCCATTCTCCTATAAATAGGATGCTTAGTTAGAATTGAAAACACACCGTAAATTCGTAGAATTCTTTTCTATAATCTTGTTTATTTCTTTAGAGTTTTAAGAAGCTTTGAGCGTAGAAAATAGTATAAGTTTTCTTCAAGAATATCCTCGCCCTACCAGTCGAAATACTCTTTTTTCTAAGGTAAGGGGTATTATTTATTTCGTATTCATGAAGAGAATTATTTTCTTTCAAATACTCGTAAGAGCTATTATTCCATTCTTTATTATTATGTTGGAATAACCTGTTTATGCGAAGTACTGTATACATGGTGAAATTCTTCTGTTATTTCATTCATTATTATTCTGTTGGAATAACTTTTCCGCATGCGATTCATCGCATGCACGGTGAATTCTCGCTGTTATTCCATTCTTTATTATTCTCGTGGAATATCACATGCGTGCGGATTACATATGACCGGTTCCATTCTTTATTATTCATTTGGAATATCCTTGCTGCATGCGAATTACGCATTTAACCGGTTCCATTCTTTATTATTCTGCTTGGAATAACTCGCCTATGTGGATTACTGCATTTACGGTGAATGATCCTTTGTATTCATTCCTTATTAAATTGTGGAAATGATTTGTCTACGTGGATTACCACATGGCGGGCAAAAATCCATTTGCGGTTTCATATATTCTATTATACTCAGTTGGTTAAAGTTTTGGCTTCTATACTCCATGAAATTAGTAGAATATCCTCGGATATTTCAAGCGCTTCATCCAAAGATCTTTTTCATGGAAATTTTCTTCTGAGCATTCTTGAATTTTACTCCACAAAGCAGTATCATGTTGACAATTTGGACATTATTGAGTTCAGGATAAATAAACTTACAAATCTTTAAAATTTATTCTTGAACTTGTTTTATTGAATTATTATGTCATTGTCATCATCCTCATGTTTATATTATGTTGAAAGTCATCTCAGTGGCACAGAAGTGCATAGATGGACTTGGTATGATTATGACCAGGGATTATTCGGTATAATCATGACCGTAATTTTATAAATGATGTGGTAAAAGTCCTCATTGGCCCGTAGTGCATTGATGGATAGTTGTTGGCATGATCATGACCATTGATGAAAACACGAATATCCTTGGCCCGTAGTGCATTAATAAATTGTGGTCGTGATACTAATGAATATCCTTGGCCGTGGTGTAGGGATGATGTGGATTATTTATTAAGCTGAGTCTCAGGGATAAAAGTGATGAAAAAACTTTTTAAATCATAGAAGATAGTAGATTTTATTCTCTACTTGACTCTTCTAATGGATTGCTTGTTCCGCTGCAGTTAAACTTGATGTTTGTTATATTTTATCAGTTTAACACTGTTGAAGACTAATGATAATTTATTTTGCATTATCTTAGTCATAATATTTCTTACTGGGCTAGTTGAGCTCACCCTTTCGCTTTCATTGTTCTTTTCAGGAAATGAGAACGTAGCAGGGACTAGTCGGGGAACAAAGTGACGGTCCAGATGATAGCATTAGTAGTCCTCACTATTCAATGAAATAGTGTGATAATAAATGTATTGAGGACTTATTCTGAGTTTGAATACTGTCTAGAAGACAATATTTGTATTAAAACTCACAGCTCATGTTGTATATTTAAGGTTGTATTTGTATTCTGTACCATGTATTTGACGACTCAGAATAAGTGATGTATACCTATTTTGGGGGCGTCACATAAGGATTCTAGTCCTAACCATATTCAAATAAGGTAACTCCAAAGGTAGTATTGGGATTGGATTCCACTTGCACCTTTTACGGAGATTACTATAACCCAAATAATGGTAACTACCATATTTAGAGTCTCTAACATTCTTTGGATTCTACTAAATACTATAAATACAAGGCTTGGGTTTCAATTAACAGATAATACATTCTTTGAGAACTAAACACTAAAGCCTTTATTGTTAAATCTTGTGAACGGTGTGACGCCCCCAAAATAGGTATACATCACCCATTCTGAGTTGCCAAATACATGGTACAGAATACAAATATAAACTTAAATATACAACATGAGTTGTGAGTTTTAATACAAATATTGTCTTCTAAACGGTATTCAAACTCAAAATAAGTCCTCGATATATTTATTATCATTCTATTTCACAGAATAGTGAGGACTACTAATGTAAACATCTGGACCGTCACTCCATTCCCCGACTAGTCCCAACTATATTCTCATTTCCTGAAGAGAACAATGAATGTAAAAGGGTGAGCTCAACTAGCCCAGTAAGAAATATTATGACTAATATAATGCAGAATAAATTATCGTTAGCCTTCAACAGTGTTAAACTGATAAAATACAATAGACATCAAGTTTAACTACAACGGAACAAGCAATCCATTAGAAGAGTCAAGTAGAGCATGATATCTACTATCTTCTATACTTTAAAAAGTTTATCATCAATTTTATCGTTGAGACTCAACTTAATAAATAATCCACATCATCGAATCATCCATGCACTATGGCCAAGGACATTCCTTAGTATAACGACCACGAATTATCCATACACTACGTGCCAAAGATATTCGTGTTTTCATCACTGGTCATGATCATGCCAACACCTGTCCATCAATGCACTACGGGCCAACCACATCATTTGTAACATTACGGTCATGATTATACCGAATAATCTCTGGTCATAATCATACCAAGTCCATCTATGCACTACGGGCCAAAAATGACTTTCATAACAATATAAACATGAGGATGATGACAATGATATAAGAATTCAATTAAAAGAAAACAAAGGATAAATTTTTAAAGATTTATAATTTAATTTATCCAGAATTCAATAATGTCAAAATTGTTAACATGATACTGCTTTGTGGAGTAAAATTCAAGAATAATATTGTATCAAAAATGATTTGGATTCAAAAAGAAATCAATTTTTGTCATAAATAAGTACCCCGTGAATAAGACTTGCTTAGTGAATAGTACCCGTGAATAGTACTCCTATATGAAAAAAGTTAAAACTTATCAAGAATGCTCGTAATAATATTTTCATGAAAAGATACTGGATGAAGTGCAAATATCAAGGATATTCTACTAATTTCATGGAGTATAGAAGCCAAAACTTTAACAAAATGAGTGTAGAATTAGAAATCTGAAACGAAATAATATTACTTACATACTACAGAGTATGGAAGAAAATATTATTTCATACGAACACTGAACAAAAATAATATCCCTTACCTTAAAAAGAAGAGTATTCCGATTGGTAGGGCGAGGATATTCTTGAAGAAAACTTGCACTGTTTTCTACGCTCAAATCTTCCTTAAACTCTAAAGAAATACGCTCAATATTACAGAAGAAGAATTCTCTGATTCTGGTGTGATTTTTAATTCTAACTAAGCATCCT
Source organism: Panax quinquefolius (assembly GCA_020205615.1). NCBI lineage: Eukaryota > Viridiplantae > Streptophyta > Magnoliopsida > Apiales > Araliaceae > Panax > Panax quinquefolius. The sequence continues at coordinate 41,143,072 of CM035155.1, read as the reverse complement.
ATTTATAGGAGAATGGAAGGATACTATTTAGAAATTTTTTCACAGATCAACAGTTAAATAACTCACGAGCTGAATTCAGACGCTTGATTTTCAATAATGTCATATAAAACAAATTTTAATAATATAAATATATATATAAACACATGTTATATAGAAAATCTTCCCACCCGTGACAAACTTTCAGGATTTTCCCCCTATTTTTTTTTCTTCCAACGTGGGCCCCACGTGTTCCCCTCCCACAAACATTTCACCATCACAGGTGGGTCCCATTATATATACTGAATAACTTTCTACCGATTATTTTAAAAAATGGGTAAATGGGGGATCCAAATAATAAGCAAAATTTATAACAAATACTTCATAAAAATCCTCTCAATATTTTTAACAACATTTATTCATCATTATTATTATTCACAATATTTAACAACCAGGTCATTTCCAGGAAAGAGGGGGCTTTTAAATAAGGATTTCTCCCTATTAGCGCACAATTAGGTGACCAAACCACTCCTCAACAAAACTTTCTATACATCGTCAATAATGCAAATAATAATATGAATAACTGTATCGTCTCAATTATTGATTTAATAATATATAAAATATCGACAATAATTGAATCAAATAACGTGAGATACTACGCAACAATTACTGTAGCAATAATTGAACAAAACTGAGTGACTTCTCACGTAAGTATCAATAATTAATACAGTTTCCTACTATGCAACCACGCGTATTACTGTACTTTTAACACCGGGTATTTCAACAATTAACGGTAAAATTTTTGCCGTTATTTTTATAAAAAGATATTTTTGTCATTTTGTGACGCCCCCAAAATAGGTATACATCACCTATTCTGAGTTGCCAAATACATGATACAGAATACGAATACAATCTTTAATAAACAACAAGAGAGCTGTGAGTTTTAATACAATTATTGTCTTCTAGATAATATCCACTCTCAGAATAAGTCCTCATTACATTTATTGTCACACTATTTAATAGAATAGTGAGGACTACTAATACTATCATCTGGACCGTCACTCCGTTCCCCGATTAGTCCCGGCTACGTTCTCATTTCCTGAAGAGAATAGTAAAAGAAAGGGTGAACTCAACTAGCCCAGTAAGAAATATTATGACTAAGATAATGCAAAATAAGTTATCATTAGTCATCAACAGTGTTAAACTGATAAAATACAATAGACATCAAGTTTAACTACAGCGGAACATATAATCCATTAAAAGAGTCAAGTAGAGAATAAAATCTACTATCCTTTATGATTTAAAAAGGTTTTTCATCACTTTTATCGCTGGGACTCGACTTAAAAATAATCCACATCATCCCACGCACTACTGACGAAGGATATTCATTAGTATCACAACCACAAATTATCCATGCACTACGGGCCAAGGATATTTGCGTATTCATCAATGGTCATGATCATGCCAACAACTGTCCATCAATGCACTACGGGCCAATTAGGACTTTTACCACATCATTTGTAACATTACGGTCATGATTACACTGAATAATCCCTGATCATAATCATACCAAGTCCATCTATGCACTACATGCCACAGATGACTTTCAAAAATATATATAAACATGAGGATGATGACATTGATATAAGAATTCAATAAAACAAGTTTAAGAATTAATTTATTCAGGAACTAATAACGTCCAAATTGTCAATATGATACTTCTTTGTAGAGTAAATTTCAAGAATGCTCAGAAGAATATTTTTATGAAAAGATACTGGATGAAGCGCAAATATCAAGGATATTCCACTAATTTCATGGAGTATAGAAGTCAAAACTTTAACCAACTGAGTATAATAAAGAATGGAATAATAAAAGAAATCACCATACATGCGGTATTGTGCATGTATTGTGTTATTCCAATGTAATAATAAATAACGGAACCAGTCAAAGTAAATTGCACCGATGGATGTTCCAATAGATTAATAAAGACGAACCAAAGTTAGACGTAAAATGCATGTATACGATATTCCAATGTAATAATAAAGATTTTAACCAGTCCCACAGAAAACGCATGCATGTGATATTCCAATGTAATAATAACGAATGGAATAACGTAAGAATTTCACCAAGTATAGGGTAGCCCGCATATACAGGTTATTCCAATAGAATAATAAATAATGGAATAACAGAAGTTCTCTTCTTGAATGCAAAAGAAATAATACCCCTTACCTTTGAAAGAAGAGTACTGGATATCAGAGTAGTGAAATAGCAGAATACTTTTCTTCTTTCTCTCTATAGTTTCTCTCTCTAGAGTTTCAGTGAATTCGTAAGAATTAATGAAGGAATGAACTTCTATTTATAGAAGAATGGACTGAATAGTAACTAATTCATGAACGGTCCAGATTGATTTAATTTTAAACGGACGATCCATAAAATATTCTAATAAAACAAAACTTTTAAATAAAATATAATATATTTTATATTTAAATATATAACATATGTCTTTTATGAATTCACGGGATGAATCCCGTGATCACTCGTACCACCACAACCAAGCATCACACGACACCTTTTTTTTTTGAAAAATTGCACCCACGAGATAATTATTAACTTATGTAATACATAAGTTCTCTTTTGTATATATATATATATATATATATATATATATATATATATATAGCTAACTAGTACTACCCTCCTTTTTACGTTATTAATTCATTCTCTAGCAAAAATTTCTTCCCCAACACATGTTATCAACTCTTGTGGCCCCACCAAAAGTCATCATCACTTGTGGCCCCCCATTTTATAATATATATAAATACTGAATAACTTTCTACCGATGATTTTGAAAAATAGATAAATGGGAATCAAATAATTACATCAACTACTTCATAAAAATTTACCTCAATATTTTTAACAACATTTATCATCATTATTATAATTCACAATATTAATCGACCAGGTCGTTCCTAGGAAAGAGGGGGCTTTCCAATAAGTATTTCTCCCTATTGGTGCACAATTAAGTGACCAAACCTCTCCTTGACAGAACTTCTAGACATCGTTAATATTGCAAATAATAATATTAATAACTTTGTCATCTCAATTATTGATTTAATAATATATAAAATATTGACAATAATTGAATCAAATAACGTGAGATACTATGCAACAATTACTTTAGAAATAATTGAACAAAACTGAGTGACGTCTCACGTAAGCATCAATAATCAATACCGTGTGCTACTATGCAACCACGCATATTACTGTACTTTTACTACCGAGTAGTTCAACAGTTAACGGTAAAACTTTCGCCGTTATTTTCATAAAAAGATATTTTTATCATTTTCTCAATCCGACAATAATTTCGTTGTGGGGTCCACTTAATTATTGTCTTGCTGCATTTAATATTCCCTGTTAAAACGAATATTCCCCGACCAATCAAATATTATATAACAACTTGTATACTTTGTAAAATTTATAAATATTACCCACAACTATAACATTATATCAAATTCATTCCATAATATTCAAAAAAAATGATAATTATAGAAAATTCATCTTTATTCATAAAAGTTGGGGTCTTACACATGTGACGAATACTTCCGGGAAAGTACTTGTCGTTGAACAATTCTTGGAACTTCTCCCAAGTCATCTTCAGTGCGGTAGGTTGAGTACGTTTTACAGATTCCCACTAGTAATCTGCCTCTGCACGCAACATGAAGGTGGCAAAGGGAACCTTTTGCTCCTCAATGTATCCTAGGACATCAAATATCTTGCAGATCTGCTTTATCCACGTCTCCGCCTTAAGTAGTTTTGGCTCTCCAAAAAACTCCGGTGGTCCCAGTTCCTTGAACTGCTTAGCGGTGACCGTCCGAGAGTTTCCAGTGATTCCACGCATTTTGTACAGGAGCCGCACTTGCCTGATGTTGCATGAATTGCATAAAGCCTCTTAACATTCCATCGTTCATCATCTGGTTAGTGTTATTGTTTGCCTGAGGATTGTCACCTTCCTGATGCACATTATCCTGATTATTGATCTGTGGAGACTCAACGGTCTCCTGTGCTCCATTGATGTTCTCAACATTCTCGGATGTCATTTTCAAATACTGCCACAAAATAAGGGTTAATTAACATATCACATATTATCCCTATACTCTGACCGACCAATTAAATACCAAATAAACTTAGGTAGGTCATACTAGTGAAGGAATTCCCCGTCTCTCCCATCCTAGTTCTTGTCTCACATCTTAGCCAGGGATCATATCCCTAAGCTTTGATACCAACTGTGATGCCCCAAAAATAGGTATACATCACCTATTCTGAGTCGCCAAATACATGATACAGAATACGAATACAATCTTTAATATACAACAAGAGAGCTGTGAGTTTTAATACAATTATTGCCTTCTAGACAATATCTACTCTTAGAATAAGTCCTCATTACATTTATTGTCACACTATTTAACAGAATAGTGAGGACTACTAATACTATCATCTGGACCGTCACTCCGTTCCCCGACTAGTCCCTTGCTTACGTTCTCATTTCACAAGAGAACAAAGAAAAGAAAGGGTGAGCTCAACGAGCCTAGTAAGAAATATTATGACTAAGATAATGCAGAATAAATTATCATTAGTCATCAACAGTGTTAAACTGATAAAATACAATAGACATCATGTTTAACTGCAGCGGAACATGCAATCCATTAAAAGAGTCAACTAGAGAATAAAATCTACTATCCTTTATAATTTAAAAAGGTTTTTCATCACTTTTATCGCTGGGACTCAACTTAATAAATAATATACATCATCCCTACACTACAGCCAAGGATATTCATTAGTATCACAACCACAAATTATCCATGCACTACGGGCCAAGGATATTCATGTATTCATCAATGGTCATGATCATGCCAACAACTGTCCATCAATGCACTACGGGCCAATGAGGACTTTTACCACATCATTTATAACATTATGGTCATGATTACACCGAATAATCCCTGGTCATAATCATACCAAGTCCATCTATGTACTACAGGCCACAAATGACTTTCAAAAAATATATATATAAACATTAGGATGATGAAAATGATATAAGAATTCAATAAAACAAGTTCAAGAATTAATTTATTTAGGAACTAATAACGTCTAAATTGTTAACATGATACTTCTTTGTAGAGTAAAATTGAAGAATGCTCAGAAGAATATTTCCATGAAAAGATACTGGATGAAGCGCAAATATCAAGGATATTTCACTAATTTCATGGAGTATAGAAGTCAAAACTTTAACCAACTGAGTATAATAAAGAATGGAATAACAAAAGAAATCACCATGCATGCGGTACTTTTTGCATATGCAGTTATTCAACAGAATAATAAATAATCGGAACGGTCGGCGAAATTGCACCGAATCGGATGTTCCAATAGATTAATAAAGACGTAACCGTGTTCTAAGAAAATGCATGTATATGATATTCCAATGTAATAATAAAGATTTTAACCAGTCCCATAAAACGCATGCATGTGATGTTTCAACAGTATAATAAATACGAAATCTCAGTCCGGCCAGAAACGCATGCATGGGATATTCCAAATGTAATAATAATGAATGGAATAATGAAGAATTTCATCAAGTATAGGTAGCTCACAGATATCTGAGTTATTCCAATAGAATAATAAATAATGGAATAATGTAAGTTCTCTTCATGAATACAAAAGAAATAATACCCTTACCTTTGAAAAAGAAGAGTACCGGATATCTGAGTAGTGAAATAGCGAATACTTTTCTTCTTTCTCTCTATAGTTTCTCTCTCTAGAGTTTCAGTGAATTCGTAAGAAATAATGAAGGAATGAACTTCTATTTATAGAAGAATGGACTGAATAGTAACTAATTCTTGAACGGTCCAGATTGATTTAATTTTAAACGGACGGTCCATAAAATATTCTAATAAAACAAAACTTTTAAATAAAATATAATATATATTATATTTATATATATAACATATGTCTTTTATGAATTCACGGGATGAATCACGTGATCACTCGTACCACCACAACCAAACATCACACGACACATTTTTCTTTGAAAAATTGCACCCCTGAGACAATTATTAACTTATGTCATATATAAGTTCTCTTTTTGTATGTATATATATATATAAGCTTAACTAGTACTACCCTCCTTTTTACGTTATTAATTCATTCTCTAGCAAAAATTTCTCCCCCAACACATGTTATCAACTCTTGTGGTCCCACCAAAAGTTATCATCACTTGTGGCCCCGCATTTTATAATATATATAAATACTGAATAACTTTCTACCGATGATTTTGAAAAATAGATAAATGGGAATCAAATAATTACATCAACTACTTCATAAAAATTTACCTCAATATTTTTAACAACATTTATCATCATTATTATAATTCACAATATTAATCGACTGTGTCGTTCCTGTGAAAGAGGGCCTTTCCAATAAGGAGTTCTCCCTATTGGCGCGCAATTAGGTGACCAAACCTCTCCTTGACAGAACTTCTAGACATCGTTAATATTGCAAATAATAATAATAATAACTTTGTCATCTCAATTATTAATTTAATAATATATAAAATATTGACAATAATTGAATCAAATAACGTGAGATACTATGCAACAATTACTGTAGAAATAATTGAACAAAACTGAGTGACTTCTCACGTAAGCATCAATAATCAATACCGTGTGCTACTATGCAACCACGCGTATTACTGTACTTTTACTACCGAATAGTTCAACAGTTTTAACGGTAAAACTTCCGCCGTTATTTTCATAAAAGATATTTTATCGTTTTCTCAATCCAACAATAATTCCGTTGTGGGGTCCACCAATGATTGTGCCGTCGCATTTAATATTCCCCGTTAAAACGAATATTCCCCACCAATCGAATATTATATAACAACTTGCGTACTTTGCAAAATTTATAAATATTACCCACAACTATAACATTATATCAAATTCATTCCATAATATTCAAAAAAATGATAATTATAGAAAATTCATCTTTATTCATAAAAGTTGGGGTCTTATACTATTCACGAGTACTATTCATAAAATACTATTCACGGGGTACTATTCTCGAAGTACTATTCATGGGGTACTATTCACCCGGAGTACTATTCATGACAAAAATTGATTTCTTTTCGGTCCAAATCATTTTTGATACAATATCATTCTTGAATTTTACTCCAAAAAGTAGTATCATGTCGACAATTTGGATATTTTTAAACTCTGGATAAATTTAAAGTCTTTAATATTTATCCTTGATTTTGTTTGATTAATGCTTATATCATTGTCATCATCCTCATGCTTATATTGAGATGAAAGTCATCTTTGGCTTACGTGCAAAGATGGACTGTTGTTTATTGGTTTTACAGTTATATATCTTTGGCTTACGTGCAAAGACGAACTGTTGATTGATAGCTTTGGCCCGCAGTGCAAAGATGGACATGTGTATGACATGTTCATGACCATTGATGATAATAACGAATATTCTAGGCCCGTAGTGCATGGATAATTCGATAATGTGATTGGCAGGATCATGACCATTAGTTAACAGTAGAATGTCTTTGGCCATAGTGCACTGACAGACAATTGATTGGTATGATCATGACCATTGGTTTTATAGTTGAATATCTTTTGCCCGTAGTGCAAAGGTAGACAACTGATTGGTATGATCATTGTTATTACATTTGAATATCTTTAGCCTTTGTGGTAAGGATATTGAGTAAACGTTCTATTAAGCCTTTGTGGCAAGGAGAAACTATTGATTTACATGATTATAAATATGAATTGTGGATTTAACTATAGTCTTTGGTGGTTCAGGTGAAGACAGGTGATGAGAGTTCTTTTTGTCTTGGGTATAACAAAGAACTGTTGATGAGTATTATAGGAATAAAATATTAACGATGGACTTTTAATCTAGAGGAGATAGTAGACATTATGTTCTACTTGACTCTTCTAATAGATTGCTTATTCCGCTGCAGTTGTTGATCTAAAACTTATTTTCTTTGTATTCTATCAGTTGTTATACTGTTGAAGGCTAAGGATAATTTATTCTGCATTATCTTAGTCATAATATTTCTTACTGGGCTAGTTGAGCTCACCCTTTTCTTTCACTGTTCTCTTCAGGAAATGAGAATATAGCTGGGACGAGTCGAGGAATGGAGTGATGGTCCGAGATGGTGGCTATAGTAGTCCTCACTATTTTTATAAAATAGTGTGATAATAATTGTAATGAGGACTCCATTGAGTGTGGATATTGTCTAGAAGACAATATTCGTGTTTAAACTCTTAGCTATGTTTTATCGTATTTTGCTCGACAGTTGTATAATTAAGTTTGTAGTTGAGTTCTGTACATGTATCTGGTGACTCAAGATGGGTGATGTATACCTATTTTAGGGGCGTCACAATCACTGTAGATGACAAATCCCTCCGAGCCAGATGGTATTGTCAGAATAGGTGCTGAAATGAGTCTCCTCTTGAGTTCTTGAAAACTCTTCTCACATTCCTCGCTCCAACAAAATTTTTTATCTTTCCGAGTCAGCTGAGTTAATGGAGTAGCGATTCGAGAAAATCCTTCCACGAATCTTCGATAATAACCAGCTAAGCCCAAAAAGCTACAAACTTCGGTCACTGACTTAGGTTGCTCCCAGCTTTCTATTGCTTCAATCTTTGTTAGGTCAACAGATATTTCGTGATTTGATATCACGTGCCCAAGGAATGAAACATCCTCAAGCCAGAACTCACATTTATTCAACTTGGCATATAGCTTGTTTTCACGAAACTTTTGCAGTATCAACCTCAAGTGTTGCTCATGATCTTCACGGCTTTTGGAGTAAATGAGGATGTCATCAATAAAGACGACCACAAAATGATCCAAATATTCCCTGAATACTCGGTTCATCATATCCATGAAGGCAGCATGAGCATTAGTCAATCCAAAAGACATAACTAGGAATTCATAATGCCCGTACCGAGTTTTGAAAGTAGTATTTGGAATGTCATTAGTTTTAATCTTTAACTGATGATATCCGGAACGAAGATCGATCTTTTAAAAGAATTTGGCACCTTGCAACTAGTCAAATAGGTCATCAATACGAGGCAACGGGTACCTATTTTTGACAGTGACATGGTTCAACTCCCGATAATCAATACAAAGTCGCATACTCCCATCTTTCTTTTTCACGAATAGAACAGGAGCACCCCAAGGAGACGTACTAGGACGAATGAAACCGATGTCTAACAATTCCTGCAGTTGGGTCTTTAACTCCTGAAGTTCAATAGGAGCCATTCGATGTGGGGCTTTGGAAATGGGATTTGTACCGGGTTCAAGGTCGATAAAAAATTCAATTTCACGCTCTGGGGGTAGGCCAGGAAGTTCTTCAGGGAATACGTCAGGAAATTTATTAACAATAGAAATATCATTCAAAACTGACGTATTTTTGTTTAAATCCGTGACATGAGCTAAGAAAGCTTGACATTCGTTTTTCAATAAACGAATAGCCTTATGGCTTGAAATGACAGTGATTGATTTTAATTGTTTGGTTACTTGAATTCGCATAATAGGTTGGTCAGGAATATGAAAGCTAACAACCTTATGAAAACAATCAATTTTTGCATGATGAGTAGTTAACCAATAAATCCCTAGAATTATGTCAAATACAAGTATTTTCAATGAAATAAGATCGACATGTAATGTTAGGGTACCGATTTGAACCAAACAATACTTATAAATAGTTGATGTAATGAAGGTTTCTCCCAACGAAGTTTTAACAGATAAGTCAAAGTCTAATTTCTCCGGAGTCAAATTTAAACGTTGAGTGCAAGTAGGAAAAATAAAAGAATAGGTAGAACCAGATCAAATATGGTATAGACTTCGCTAGAGTTTATGATTAGCTTACCCGTGATGACCTCGTTCGGGTTCCTTTCTCTCTGAGAGGTCACGACAAACGCTCTCCCTTGAACTACTGGTTATAACTTGTCTGGAACGGCATTTGGTGTCACCGTTCCAACTGGACTTGGCTTCGCTGCACGATAAAATTGAGCTAAGTGACCTTCTCTTCCACAATTGTAACACATTTTGGACTGCTGCATGCAATTTGGACTGATTTGTCCCTCCCCTCCGCATTTAAAGCATACGATAGGTGGTCGTTCTCCTTCCTTAACAACGGGTGCTGGTGCTGACATCTTTCCATCATTGTTGAATCTTCTCTTCTTGAAATTTCTACTTTTATTGTCTTGGCCATGATTACCACCGAAGTGGTTACCAATTCTGGCATGTTGACTCCCTCCACATTTGTTGTCACCGCTTTGATGACTGCTACCACTGGTATTATCGACTTGTCAGCTGCTCTCTCTTGGTTGGGTTGACTCATTATCGCACTCTAATAACTGAGCCCTATTTATAACATCTGAATACAAACAAAGTTTGTGAGAACTGAGGTATTGACGTATCTCGGGTTTTAAACCTCTTAGAAACATCCGCGTCATTCTCTCCACATTATCAACTAAGTGGGACGCAAACTGGGACAACTCGACAAACTTGGCTTCGTACTGCGACACTGTAATGTTGTTTTGCTCCAGCTTGATGAACTCTACCTCCTTCATGTGACGAATACTTTTAGGAAAGTACTTGTCGTTGAACAGTTCTTGGAACTTCTCCCAAGACATCTTCAGTGTGGCAGGCTGAGTACGCTTTACAGATTCCCACCAATAATCTACCCCTCCTCGCAACATGAAAGTGGCAAATAGAACCTTTTGCTCCTCGGAGCATCCCAAGACATCAAATATATCGGTGATCTGCTTTGTCCACGTCTCCGCCTTAAGTGGTTTTGCCTCTTCCAAAAACTCCGATGGTCCCAGCTCCTTGAACTGCTTAGCGATGACCGTCCGAGAGTTGTCAGTGTTTCCACCTTTATTTTGGACAAGAGACTCTCTCGCATGATGTTGCATGAATTGCAGAAAGCCCATAAACATTCCGTCGTTCATAATTTGGTCGGTGTTGTTGTTTGTATAAGGATTGTTGCCTTCCTGATGTACATTTTCCTGGTAATTGATCGTTGGTGATTCAACGATCTCATGTGCTCCATTGCTATTCTCAATATTCTTGGATATCATTTTCAAATACTGCCACAAAACAAGGGTTAATTGACATGCAACATATTATCCCTATATTCTGACCGACCAATTAAATAACAATTAAACTTAGGTAGGTCATACTAGCGAAGGAATTACCTGTCTCTCCCCTCCTAGTTATAGTCTCACATCTTAGTCAGGGATCATATCCCTAAACTTTGATACCAACTGTGATGCCCCCAAAATAAGTATACATCACCCATTCTAAGTTGCCAAATACATGGTACAGACTACGAATACAAACTTAAATATACAACATGAGCTGTGAGTTTTAATACAGATATTATCTTTTAGACAATATTCAAACTCAAAATAAGTCCTCAATACATTTATTATCAGACTATTTTACAGAATAGTGAGGACTACTAATCTGACGCCCCCAAAATAGGTATACATCACCTATTCTGAGTCACCAAATACATGGTACAGAATACAAATACAATCTTTAATATACAACAAGAAAGCTGTGAGTTTTAATACAAATATTGTTTTTTAGACAATATCCACTCTCAGAATAAGTCCTCGTTACATTTATTTTCACACTATTTAACAGAATAGTAAGGACTACTAATACTATCATCTGGACCATCACTCCGTTCCCCGACTAGTTCTAGCACTGTTCTCATTTCCTGAAGAGAACAGTGAAGGAAAGGGTGAGCTTAACTAGCCCAGAAAGAAATATTATGACTAAGATAATGCAGAATAAATTATCATTAGTCTTCAACAATGTTAAACTGATAAAATACAATAGACATCAAGTTTAACTGCAGCGGAATAAACAATCCATTAAAAGAGTCAAGTAAAGAATAAAATCTACTATCTTTTATGATTTAAAAAGGTTTTTCATCACTTTTATCGCTGTGACTCAGCTTAATAAATAATCAACATCATCCCTGCACTACGGCCAAGGATATTCATTAGTATAACAACCACAAATTATCCATGCACTACGGCCAAGGATATTCGTGTATTCATCAATGGTCATGATCATGCCAACAACTGTCCATCAATGCACTACGGCCAATGAGGACTTTTACCACATCATTTGTAACATTACGGTATGATTATACCGATTAATCAACGGTCATAATCATACCAAGTCCATCTATGCACTACAAAAGCCATGAGATGACTTTCAACATAATATAAACATGAGGATGATGACAATGATATAAGAATTCAATAAAATAAGTTCAAGAATTAATTTATTCAGAACTAATAACGTCCCAAATTGTCAACACGATACTTCTTTGTAGAGAGTAAAATTCAAGAATGCTCGGAAGAATATTTTCATGAAAAGATACTGGATGAAGCGCAAAATATCAAGGATATTCCACTAATTTCATGGAGTATAAAAGTCAAAACTTTAACCAACTGAGTTTAATAATGAATGGAATAACAAAAGAAATCACCGAGCATCATGATATGAATCGCATGCATGTGTTATTCTCAAAATAATAAATAACGGAATCCGGTCATGTAAAACGCATGCATACGATATATTCCAACAGAATAATAAATAATCGGAACCGTGTCGTGTGAAATTCACACCCATGTAATGTTCCAATGTAATAATAAATAAATAACAACAGTCATGCGTAAACGCATTTACGTGATGTTCCAAATGAATAATAAAGAATGGAATAATGTAAGAATTTCACCATGTATGCGGTGATTGGCAGTATGCAAGTTATTCCAATATAATGATAAAGAATGGAATAACGTAAGAATTTCACCATATATGCGGTGATTAGCATGATATGTTATTCCAACATAATAATAAAGAATGGAATAACGTAAGAATTTCACCAAGTATAGGGTAGCCCGCATATATACAAGTTATTTTAATGTAATAATAAAAATGGAATAATGTGTTTTCTTCATAAATGAAAGAAATAATACCCTTACGAGTACAACAAATAATATCCCTTACCTTATAAAGAAGAGTACTCCGACGGTAGGGCAAGGATATACTTGAAGAAACTTGCACTACGCTCAAAGTTTTCTTAAACGCTAAAGAAATACGCTCAAGATTATAGAAGAATAATTCTCACTACGCTTTCTCTAGAGTTTCAAAGAATTCGTAAGAAATAATGAAGGAATGAGCTTCTATTTATAGAAGAATGGATCGAATAAGAACCAATCCATGAACGGTCCGAGATAGATTTACTTTAAACTAGATTTGGTCCAGATTGGTTTACAATAAAATATAATATATTCTATTTATAATCTAATAAAATGAATAACTTTTAAAAAGATTTTATTATCGCAAACACTACGCAGCACTATGCAAACACTATGCATAATAAAATATAATATAATCTAATTATTATTTAATAAAATGTATAACTTTATAAAAGTATTCTTTTTATATAAAAAAATTTCTATTTTATTACATTAATAATACTAATAAAACAAAACTTATATATATATATATATATATAACAATCAACAATAATTGAATCAAATAACGTGAGATACTATTAAAAGAACTATCATGAGTGGCAATAATTGAACAAAACCGAGTGACTTCTCACATAATCATCAATAATCAATACCGTGTATTACTATGCAATCACATCGATTATTCTCAGCATTTTTACTACCAAGTAGTTCAACAAAGATAATCTGTAAAACTTCCGCTTATTTTCATAAAAATATTTTGTTGTTTTCTCGATCCGATAATAATTTGCTGGGGTCCACTATCGATTGTCTTGCGCATTTAATATTCCCCGACACAAAGAATATTCCCCGACCAATCAAATAATATAACAACTTGCATACTTAACAAAATTTATAAATATTACCAACAACTATAACATTATATTAAATCTACACCATAATATTCAAAAAAAAAAATTCGAGAAATTTAAATCTTTATTCGTAAAATTTGGGATTTTACAATCTCCCCTCCTTATGAAATTTTGCCCTCAAAATTTACGTATGTACCTGGTATGCTGAACAGATGAGGACACTTCGTCCGATTCTAACTCATGAGATATAACCTTTGAGTGTTGAATACATTCCAGGATTTTAACAGGTACATCTTCATACGTTAAATTATCAGCTATCTCATCCGGTTCTAAATCAATAATGTGGTTCGAGTCGTCCACATATTTACGTAACATCGATACGTGAAAAAACGTTATGAACACGCGACATACTTGGCAGTAAAATGAGTCTATAAGCCACAGTTCCTACTTGATCGGGATTTCAAATGGGCTAATTAAATCGAGGGTTAAGATAACGCCTTCCTGAACCTTCTTCTTCACATTCATCAGCTCTGAGTATGTAGCTTGAATGGCTTTAACTTTATCGATTAAAGTCGATTCTAATCGTATATTCGTTATCTTCACGTGGGTTCGTATATTCGCACTCGTAAACGCATACGATCTTCTACTCAACGCGTTAGCTACCACGTTTGCTTTTCCACGATGGTATTAAATGGTACGATCGTAATCTTCAATGACTTCGAGTCAACGTCTTTGGCGCGTATTACGTTCGTTTTAGTTGAAGAAATATTTAAGGTTTTAGAAATGGGGTTTTGTCTTTGGGTCGATTACAAATTCGATTTCACGCTCTAGGGATAGGCTAGGAAGTCTTCATGAATACGTCAGGAAATTTATTAACGATAGAAATATCATTCAAAACTGTGACCCTCATCCAATACTTGGATAGTACATCACATTGATATCTATCAACTTGCCATCTTCATTCATGATGTCGCCTACAGAAAGTCTGGCTTCGGTGCATTCCACACAAGGAAGTCAACAACGAAAGGATCGGGCTCTGTACTTATGGCTTGATATGACAATGATTGACTTTAGTGGTTTGGTTACTTTGAATTCGCATAACAGGTTGGTTAGAAATATGAAAGCTAACAACCTTACTAAAAGCATGATGAGTAGTTAACCAATTGATTCCAAAAATCACATCAAAGGCAAGTATTTTCAAAGAGATAAGATCGACATGTAACGTGAGAGTGTTGATTTGAACAAAATTTATAAATAGTGGAGGTAACGAAGGTTTCTCCTAACTGAGTTTAAACAGATATATCAAAGTCTAACTTCTCCGAAGTTAATTTCAAACATTGAACACAACTAGGTGAAATAAAAGAGTGAGTAGAATCGGTATCTAACACGGTATAGACTTCGCAAGAGTTTATGACTAACATACCCGTGATAATTTTATTCAGGTTCCTCGTCACGAAAAAAAAATGCTCTCTCTCTTAAACTACCGGTTTGCTTCTTGTCTGGACATCCTTTGGCATCACCATCCCAATTTGGACTTGACTTCACCATACGACAAAATTGAGCTAGGTGACCTTCTCTTCGCAATTAAAACACGCTTTGGATTGATGTATGCAGCTTGGACGGATATGTCCTCCTATCCGCATTTTGAAACATACGACCGGTGGTCGTTCTTCTTCCTTGAAACGGGTCTTTGGTCTTGTTGTTTTTCCATCATTATTGAACCTTCTCTTCTTGAAATTTCCATTTCTATTATTTTGGCCATGATTACCACGTAAGTGGTTACCATTCTTGGCATGATAATTTCCCCATGATGGTTATCATTGTTCATGATCAAGTTGCCACCGCAAGACGATTATTATCGTGTTGTTGGTCGTTGCCTTTTGGTTGTGCTGACTCATTATCGCGCTCTAATAACTGAGTCCTATTCACAACATCTGAATATAAACAAAGTTTATGAGAAATGAGGTATTGACGTATATTGGGTTTCAAACCTCTTAGAAACATTCGTGTCATTCGCTCCTCATTATCGACCAAATGAGACGCAAATCGGAACAACTTGGCAAACTTGGCTTCGTACTGCGACACGGTCATGTTGTTTTGCTCCAACTTGATAAACTCCACCTCCTTCATGTGACGAATACTTTCGGAAAAGTACTTGTCATTGAACAACTCTTGGAACTTCTCCCAAGACATCTTGAAGTCGGCCAGTCAAGTACGCTTTTCTGATTCCCACCAAAGTCACCTCTTCACGCAACATAAAGGTGGCGAATGGAACCTTTTAATCCTTGGAGCATCCCAAGACATCAAATATCTTGGTGATCTGCTTTAACCACGTCTCCGCCTTAAGTGGTTCGGATTTTCAAAAACTCGGTGGTCCCAGCTCCTTCAATTTGCTTACGCGGTGACCAACCGTGGGTTGACATTGTTTCCACTGCATTATGAGCGGAGTCTCTCTCTTTGGTGTTGCATGAATTCTAAAAAGCTCCTAAACGTACCGTCGTTCGTCATTTGATCAGTGTTATTATTTACAGGAGGATTATCGCCTTCTTGATGCACATTATCCTGATTATTGATCTGTGTAGACTCAACGATCTCCTGTGCTCCATTGATGTTCTCAACATTCTCGGATGCCATTTTCAAACACTGCCATAAAACAAGGGTTAATTAACATATCACATATTATCCCTATACTCTGACCGACCAATTAAAAATCAAATAGACTTAAGTAGTGTAGGGTTTCGGTACATAAAATGCAGCGGAAATAGAACAATTCAAAGAAATTTCTGAAACCTAAAAACATGATCCATGCAAAATAGAAATTAATCCAGTGGTTTAGAAATTATACCGATTATTTTTGTTGAATCGATGCGGTTGAATCTCCAACGCAATTCAAACGGACTGCGACTCTACGGTATCCACATGAACGCTCCGCACGAATCATCCTACGATCTGCAGAAGAAGGAATTGTGGTACTAGCCACCAAAAGGAATGGATTTTCTGTTTTTCTCTAGTCTCTCTCTAAGAGCGGCTAGGGTTTTTGTTTTGATTAACCTACCTAATATGCTAATATATCATATATATAGCAATAAAACGGAATTAATCAAAACCCTAATCTAATTAAAATAAAATCCGAATATAAATATATATATATATATATATATATATATATCATCCTTTTATTTAAATTAGCGATTTAAATACTATCAATCATATTGATATAATTAAATCCTTACAATTTAAATTAATTCCCTTTTAATAACGTTCTATGTGTGTGACCCTATATTATTACGTTGGCAATAATTTTAAAATCATATTATAAAATTTTAAACAAAGAAAGCGAAAGATCTAGTAATGCATCACTGCTACCCAAGTAATAATAAGATCGATGATTCGATCTGACCTTTTAAGTGACCAATGTTTTAATGTAATTTAATCCTTTTAACCTTAATATCCTAGATTAAACTTGAGTCATGGAATGTGTCATACTCTTCATAATTTAATCTGAGTTTTCTTGATCAATGAGTAGACTATATGAAACAAATCACTATTTGAGCATGGCCATGCATTTCATAGTCCTACTCAATCAAGAACCTATGGATATCATCCCTAATATATAGGAAGGTTAAATTCCATCTAGATCACTCATATTCCTCACACGATTCATGATGTACCCAATAATCACCTTTATAGTCCACCCTATTAAAGGTGACATTTGATGATATCAAAGTACATAAATTCCGTGATAGTAATATAGTGATTTCGAATCGAGAGGACCATTACATCATTATCACTATGAGAATTGCTAATGACACTTCGCATAATGCTCCACATAGAATTCTCATGGTGGGTCCATCTAATACATCGTTCTCTAACATGCACTATGCATTGACTTAATATCTCATATATTTATGACCAATGAGATTTGGTCATCAATCGATCCACATACTAGTCTCAATGCATCATTGTTGTCCCATCAACAATGATACTCGATTAGGACATTTAAGAACAATGATACTAATTATAATTATATAATCTCATGTTCAAGTCACATACTTGAAACTATATAATTTGTATCACTATTCTAAGGATTTTTATTATGTTAACATTTATATAACGCGATAAATAAAACTATAATAAAATCATTCATTTATTCAATCAAATATAATATCAAAACGTTAAGCGGTGTAGGTCATACCAAGTGAAGGAATTCCCCTCTCCCTTCTAGTTCTTGTTTAACATCTCGGCCAGGATCACATCCTAAGCTTTGATACTTAATCTGTGATGCCCCAAAATAGGTATACATCACCTATTACGAGTTGCCAAATACATGGTACGTAATACAAATACAATCTTTAATATACAACAAGAAAGTCATGAGTTTTAATAAAAATATTGTCTTCAGCAGACAATATCCACTCTCGAATAAGTCCTCATTACATTTATTGTCACACTATTTAATGTAATAGTGAGGACTACTAATACTATCATCCGGACCGTCACTCTGCTTCCACGACTAGTTCCGGCCACGTTCTCATTTCCCTGAGAGAAGCGATGAAGGAAATGGTGAGCTTAACTAGCCCAGTAAGAAATATTATGACTAAGATAATACAGAATAAATTATCATTAGTCTTCAACAATGTTAAACTGATAAAATACAATAGACAACAAGTTTAACTGCAGCGGAACAAGCAATCCATTAAAAGAGTCAAGTAGAGAATAAAATCTATTATCTTTTATGATTTAAAAAGGTTTTCATCACTTTTATCATTGACTCACTCGACAATAAATAATCAACATCATCCCTACACTACTACCCAGGATATTCATTAGTATAACAACCACAAATTATCCATGCACTATGGCTAAGGATATTCGTGTATTCATCAATGGTCATGATCATGCCAACAACTGTCCATCAATGCACTACGGGCCAATGAGGACTTTTACCACATCATTTGTAACATTACGGTCATGATTATACCGATTAATCCTGGTCATAATCATACCAAGTCCATCTATGCACTACAGGCCACAGATGACTTTCAACATAATATAAACATGAGGATGATGACAATGATATAAGAATTCAATAAAACAAGTTCAAGAATTAATTTATTCAGGAACTAATAACGTCCATATTGTCAACATGATACTTTTTTGTAGAGTAAAATTCAAGAATGCTCATAAGAATATTTCCATGAAAAGATACTGGATGAAGCGCAAATATCAAGGATATTCCAATAATTTCATGGAGTATAGAAGTCAAAACTTTAACCAACTGAGTTTAATAAAGAATGAAATAACAAAAGAAATCACCAGGCATGCTATAGACCGCACAGACAGGTTATTCCAATAGAATAATAAATAACGGAACCATTAAATCACGTAAATGTACGTATACATGATATTCCAAATGTAATAATAAATAACGGAACCAGTCGTGAAATTGAAATTACGCATGTGAGATGTTCCAACAGAATAATAAATAACGAAACCTCGCCATGCGTAAACACACGAATGTGATGTTCCAACGAGAATAATAAAGAATAGAATAACGTAAGAATTTCACCAAGTATGCGGATTGATGCATGAAAGTTATTCAACATAATAATAAAGAATGGAATAACAGAAGAATTTCACCATATATGCGGTACTTAGCATAGACATGTTATTCCAACATAATAATAAAGAATGGAATAACAGAAGAATTTCACCAAGTATAGGGTAGCCCGCGTATACAAGTTATTTTAACAGAATAATAAAAAATGGAATAACAGAAGTTCTCTTCATGAATACGAAAGAAATAATACCCCTTACGAGTACAACAAATAATATCCCTTACCTTATAAAGAAGAGTACTCCGACGGTAAGGTGGGGATATACTTGAAGAAACTTGCACTACGCTCAAAGCTTTCTTAAACGCTAAAGAAATACGCTTTCAAGATTATAGAAGAATAATTCTCTCTACGCTTTCTCTCTAGTTTTCGGTGAATTAAAGAAATAATGAAGGAATGAGCTTATTTATAGAAGAATGGATCAATAGTAATCAATCCATGAACGGTCCAAATCGATTTACTTTTAAAACAGACGGTCAGTTTGTTTACAATAAAATATAATATATTCTATTTATAATCTAATAAACGAATAACTTTTAAAAAGATTTTACTATGCAAACACTATGCAGCACTATGCAAAACACTATGCATAATAAAATATAATATAATCTAATTATTGTCTAATAAAATGAGATAACTTTATAAAAGTATTACATTTTATATAAAAAGATTTTACTATTAGCCTAATAAAACGAATAACTTTATAAAAGTATTACATTTTATATAAAAATATTTTCTGCTTTATTACATTAATAATACTAATAAAACAAAACTTATATATAATATATATATATATAATAATCAACAATAATTGAATCAAATAACGTGAGATACCGTAAAAGACTCTTTGTAGCGCAATAATTGAACAAAACCGAGTGACTTCTCACATAATCATCAATAATCAATACCGGTGCTACTCTTATGCAATCAATAGACATTATTTACTACTTACTTTCGTTCACTACTACAAACTTTAGTTTATTTTAATAAAAATATTTTGCCGTTTCTCGGTCGAAATAATTACATTGTGGTGGTCCACCAATGATTGTGCCATCGTCTTTAATATTCCCACGACACAAAGAATATTCCCAGGCCAATCGAATAATATAACAACTTGCATACTTTGCAAAATTTATAAATATTATCCACAACTATAACATTATATTAAATCCACACCATAATATTCAAAAAAAATCTAAAAATTTAAATCTTTATTCGTAAAATTTGGGATTTTACAACTAATGCAAAAATCTGGACCGTCACTCCGTTCCCCGACTAGTCTCAGCTATATTCTCATTTCCTGAATAGAACAATGAAAGCAAAGGGTTAGCTCAACTAGCCTAGTAAGAAATATTATGACTAAGATAATGCAGAATAAATTATCGTTAGTCTTCAATAGTGTTCAACTAATAAAATACAATAGACATCAAGTTTAACTATAGCGAAACAAGCAATCCATTAGAAGAGTCAAGTAGAGCATGATATCTACTATATTATCGCTGAGACATCTTAATAAATAATCCACATCATCGAATCATCCCTGCACTACGGCCAAGGACATTTCTTAGTATCACAACCACGAATTATCCATATACTACAGGCCAAAGATATTCGTGTTTTCATCAATGGTCATGATCATACCAACAACTGTCCATCAATACACTACGGGCCAATGAGGACTTTTACCACATCATTTGTAACATTACGATCATGATTATACCGAATAATCCCTGATCATAATCATACCAAGTCCATCTATGCACTACGGGCCAAAGATGACTTTCATAAAAATATAAGCATGAGGATGATGACAATACTATAAGAATTTAATTAAAAGAAAACAAAGGATACATTTTTAAAGATTTATAATTTAATTTATCCAGAATTCAATAATGTCCAAATTGTCAACATGATACTCCTTTATGGAGTAAATTTCAAGAATAATATTGTATCAAAAATGATTTGGATTCGTAAAGAAATCAATTTTTGTAATAAATAAGACCAAAGTGAATAAGTACACGAGTGAATAGTGCCCATGAATAGTACTTGAGAATAGTACCCAAATGAATAGTACTCCAAGCATGAAAAAGTTAAAACTTATCAAGAATGCTCGAATAATATTTCCATGAAAAGATACTGGATGAAGTGCAAATATCAAGGATATTCTACTAATTTCACGGAGTATAGAAGCCAAAACTTTAACAAAATGAGTGTAGAATTAAAAATCTGAAACGAAATAATATTACTTACATACTACAGAGTATAGAAGAAAATATTATTTCATACGAATACTGAACAAAAATAATATCCCTTACCTTAAAAAGAAGAGTATTTCGACTGGTAGGGCGGGGATATTCTTGAAGAAAACTTACACTGTTTTCTACTCTCAAATCTTCCTTAAACTCTAAAGAAATACGCTCAATATTACAGAAGAAGAATTCTCGGATTCTGGTGTGATTTTCAATTCTAACTAAGCATCCTATTTACAGGAGAATGAAAGGATACTATTTAGAAAAATTTTAACGGATTAACAGTTAAATAACTCACGGGCTGAATTCAGACTCCTGATTTTCAATAATGTCATATAAAACAAAATTTAATAATATAAATATATATATAAACACATGTTATATAGAAAATCTTCCCACCTGTGACAAACTTTCAGGATCCCCCCCCCCCATTTTTTTTCTTCCAACGTGGGCCCCACGTGTTCCCCTCCCACGAACATTTTGTGACGCCCCCAAAATAGGTATACATCACCTATTCTGAGTCGCCAAATACATGATACAGAATACGAGTACAATCTTTAATCTACAACAAGAGAGCTGTGAGTTTTAATACAATTATTGTCTTCTAAACAATATTCACTCTCAGAATAAGTCCTCATTACATTTATTGTCACACTATTTAACAAAATAATGAGGACTACTAATACTATCATCTGGACCGTCACTCCGTTCCCCGACTAGTCCCGGCTACGTTCTCATTTCCTAAAGAGAACCGTGAAAGAAAGGGTGAGTTCAACTAGCCCAGTAAGAAATATTATGACTAAGATAATGCAGAATAAATTATCATTAGTCATCAACAGTGTTAAACTGATAAAATACAATAGACATCAAGTTTAACTGCAGCGGAACATGCAATCCATTAAAAGAGTCAAGTAGAGAATAAAATCTATTATCCTTTATGATTTAAAAAGATTTTTCATCACTTTTATCGCTGGGACTCGGCTTAATAAATAATCCACATCATCCCTGCACTACGGCCAAGGATATTCATTAGTATCACAAACACAAATTATCCATGCACTACGGGCCAAGAATATTCGTGTATTCATCAATGGTCATGATCATGCCAACAACTGTCCATCAATGCACTACGGGCCAATGAGGACTTTTACCACATCATTTATAACATTACGGTCATGATTACACCAAATAATCCCTGGTCATAATCATACCAAGTCCATCTATACACTACAGGCCACAGATGACTTTTAAAAAAAAATTATAAACATGAGGATGATGACAATGATATAAGAATTCAATAAAACAAGTTCAAGAATTAATTTATTCGAAAACTAATAACGTCCAAATTGTCAACATGATACTTCTTTGTAGAGTAAAATTCAAGAATGCTCAAAAGAATATTTTTATGAAAAGATACTGGATGAAGCGCAAATATCAAGGATATTCCACTAATTTCATGGAGTATAGAAGTAAAAACTTTAACCAACTGAGTATAATAAAGAATGGAATAACAAAAGAAATCACCATGCATGCGGTACTTCGCATAGACAGGTTACGTTCTCTTTTTGTGTATATATATATATATATATATATATATATATATATATATATATAAGCTTAACTAGTACTACCCTCCTTTTTACGTTATTAATTCATTCTCTAGCAAAAATTTCTCCCCCAACACATGTTATCAACTTTTGTGGCCCCACCAAAAGTCATCATCACTTGTGGCCCCCCATTTTATAATATATATAAATACTGAATAACTTTCTACCGATGATTTTGAAAAATAGATAAATGGGAATAAAATAATTACATCAACTACTTCATAAAAATTTACCTCAATATTTTTAACAACATTTATCATCATTATTATAAATCACAATATTAATCGACCAGGTCGTTCCCAGGAAAGAAGGGGCTTTCCAATAAGGATTTCTCCCTATTGGCGCGCAATTAGGTGACCAAACCTCTCCTTGACAGAACTTCTAGACATCGGTAATATTGCAAATAATATTATTAATAACTTTGTCATCTCAATTATTAATTTAATAATATATAAAATATTGACAATAATTGAATCAAATAACATGAGATACTATGCAACAATTACTGTAGAAATAATTGAACAAAACTGAGTGACTTCTCACGTAAGCATCAATAACCAATACAGTGTTCTACTATGCAACCACGTGTATTATTGTACTTTTACTACCAAGTAGTTCAACAATTAACGGTAAAACTTTCGCCATTATTTTCATAAAAAGATATTTTTATCGTTTTCTCAATCTGACAATAATTTCGTTGTGGGGTCCACCAATGATTATGTCGTTGTACGAATATTCCCTGTTAAAACGAATATTCCCCGACCAATCGAATATTATATAACAACTTGCGTACTTTGCAAAATTTATAAATATTACCCACAACTATAACATTATATCAAATTCATTTCATAATATTAAAAAAATGATAATTATAAAAAATTCATCTTTATTCATAAAAGTTGGGGTCTTACAATCTCCCTTCTTATGAAATTTCCCCTTCGAAATTAGGGTACGTACCTAGTATGTCGAAGAGATAAGGATACTTTGCTTTTATTTCAGATTCTAACTCCCAGGTCATTTCCTCAACATCGTGGTTCCTCCATAAAACTTTGACTTGAGGTATAACCTTGGAGCGTAGAATATGT
The DNA here is from genome assembly GCA_020205615.1 of Panax quinquefolius. Classification (NCBI taxonomy): domain Eukaryota; kingdom Viridiplantae; phylum Streptophyta; class Magnoliopsida; order Apiales; family Araliaceae; genus Panax; species Panax quinquefolius. The sequence continues at coordinate 41,118,616 of CM035155.1, read as the reverse complement.
TCCTTCTTATCCAAGATTTGAACAAGAACCTCTTCATACGTTAAATCTTTCGCTATTTCGTCCAGTTCTAACTCAATAATGTGGTTCGGGTCTTTCACATATTTACGTAACATGGATATATGAAAAATATTATGAACACGAGACATATATGGCGGTAAAACGAGTCTATAGGCTACAATCCCTACTCAATCGAGGATTAAAAATGGGCCAATGAATCGAGGATTGAGCTTTCCTCTCTTTCCAAATCTCGTAACTCCTTTCCATGGAGCAACACGTAACAACACATGATCTCCAATATCGAATTCCACGTCCTTTCGATGAAGATCAAGATAACTCTTTTTATCCGGTCTTGTGAGGTTTTTATCGTTATCGGATCGTTTGAATCTTTTCCGTAGTCATACGTACCAACTCCGGTCCCAACAACGTTGCTTCACCCACCTCATCCCAGCATACTGGAGAACGACACTTTCTTCCATACAACGCCTCGAATGGATACATGTCAATACTTGTTTGATAACTGTTGTTGTAAGAAAACTCCACCAATGGTAAGAACTTGTCCCAACTTCCCTTGAAGTCAAGGACATAGAGTCTTAATAAATCTTCAAGAGTTTGAATAGTTCTCTCTAATTTTCCGTCCGTCTGAGGATGATATGCCGAACTAAATCGTAAATCCGTGCCCATAGCTTTTTGTAAACTAACCGAAAATCATGAAGTGAATCTTGGGTCTTGATCAGAAACTATGGATACTGGCATACCATGCAGTCTTACAATCTCGTTTATGTATATTATAAGTTTCTCATATTTGTAAGAAATGAGCAGACTTGGTCAATCTATCAACAATGACCCAAATTGCATCTATGCCTTGAGAAACCTTGGGAAAACCAGTAACAAAATCCATGGTAATGTGCTCCCACTTCCATTCTGGAATTTCAAGTGGTTGCAATGGGCCTTTTGGTACTTGATGCTCTGCCTTGACTCATTGACAAGTTAAACACCTTGAGATAAACAGTGCTATCTCTCTCTTCATATTGCCCCACCAAAATGTATGTCGAAGATCATGATACATTTTGGTACTCCCAGGATGAATTGCAAACGGTGTGTTGTGCACCTCCATCATGATTTTATACTTTAACTCAGGATCGTTAGGAACACAAAGTCTGGAGTTGACTCGAAGTATTCCTTCTTCATCGATTCTTGTTTCCGGCATAGCACCTTCTTGTACTTTCTTCCTCATATGCACCAGCTCCAGGTCTGTAGCTTGAGCAACTTTAACTTTATCGATTAAAGTCGGTTCTACTCGTATATTTGCCATCATCACATGGGTCCCTGGAGTCTTTATCTCTATCTCCATCCTTTGCAAGTCATACAAAATGGGCCTTTGCGTTGACAATATCGCACTCGTACCCTCATATGATCTTCTACTCAATGCGTCAACTACCACGTTTGCTTTTCTAGGATGGTATTGGATGGTATGATCATAATCTTTCAACAGTTCAAGCCAACATCGTTGTCACATGTTGAGTTCTTTTTGAGTGAAGAAATATTTGAGGCTTTTATGATCCGTAAAGATCTCCATTTTCTCCCCATACAAGTAATGCCTCTAAATTTTAAGTCGAAAGACAACAGCTATGAACTCTAGATCATGAGTAAGATAATTCCTCTCATATTCTTTGAGTTATCGAGAGGCATAGGCTATGATGACTTTTCCATATTGCATGAGAACACATCCTAACCCTTTGCACGAGCATCATCATAGATGACAAATCCTCCAAGAGCGGATGGTATTGTCGAGCAGTCTTTGAAATGAGTCTTCTCTTGAGTTCTTGAAAACTCTTCTCACATTCCTCGTTCCAATCGAATTTTGTATCTTTCCGAGTCAGGTGAGTTAAGGGAATAGCGATTCGAGAAAACCCTTCTACGAATCTCCGATAATAACCAGCTAAGCCGAGAAAGCTATGTACTTTGGTCGCTAATTTAGGTTGCTCCCAGCTTTGAATAGCTTCAATCTTTGCTGGGTCAACAGATATTCCATGACTTGATACCACGTGCCCAAGGAATGCTACTTCCTCAAGCCAGAACTCACATTTCTTCAACTTGACATAAAGCTTATATTCACGAAGCTTTTGAAGTATCAGCCTCAAGTGTTACTCATGATCTTCACGACTTTCAGAATAAATAAGGATGTCATCAATAAAGACGACCACAAAGTGATCCAAATATTCCTTGAATACTCGGTTCATCATATCCATGAAGGCAACAGGAGCATTAGTCAATCCAAAAGACATGACTAGGAATTCATAATGCCCGTACCGAGTTCTGAAAGCCGTCTTTGGAATGTCATCGATTCTAATCTTCAATTGGTGATATCTGGAATGAAGATCAATCTTTGAAAAGAATTTGGTGCCTTGCAACTGGTCAAACAGGTCATCAATACGTGGCAATGGGTACCTATTTTTGATGGTGACATGATTCAACTCCCGATAATCAATACAACGTCGCATACTCCCGTCTTCTTTTTTCACGAATAGAACAGGAGCACCCCAAGGAGAAGTACTAGGACGAATAAAGCCAATGTATAACAATTCCTGCAGTTGGGTCTTTAACTCCTTAAGTTCAATAGGAGCCATTCGATATGAGGCTTTGGAAATGGGTTTTGTACCGGGTTCAAGGTCGATACAAAATTCGGTTTCACGCTTTCTGGGGTAGGCCAGGAAGTTCTTTAGGGAATACGTCAGGAAATACATTAACAATAGAAATATCATTCAAAACTGACGTATTTTTGTTTAGATCCGTGACATGAGCTAAGAAAGCTTGACATCCATTTTTTAATAAACAAATAGCTTTATGGCTTGAGATGACAGTGATTGATTTTAATGGTTTAGTTGCTTGAATTCGCATAATAGGTTGGTTAGGAATATGAAAGCTAACAACCTTACGAAAACAATCAATTTTTGCATGATGAGTAGTTAACCAATCAATCCCTAGAATTACGTCAAATGCAAGTATTTTCAATGAAATAAGATCAACAGGTAATGTGAGGGTACCGATTTGAACCAAACAAGACTTATAAACAGTGGATGTAATGAAGGTTTCTCTTAACGGAGTTTCAACAGATAAGTCAAAGTCCAATTTCTCCGGAGTCAAATTTAAACGTTGAGCGCAAGTAGGAGAAATAAAAGAATGGGTAGAACCGGTATCAAATAAGGTATAAACTTCGCTAGAGTTTATGATAAGCTTACCCGTGATGACCTCGTTCGGGTTCCTTGCTTTCTGGGAGGTCACAACAAACGCTCTCCCTTGCACTACTGGCTTTGACTTTTCTGGGACGTCCTTTGGTGCCTCTATCCTAGCTGAACTTGTCTTCGATGAACGACAAAATCGGGCTAGGTGACCTTCTCTTCCACAATTATAACATGCTTTGGACGACATTGCGTAGTTTGGACTGATGTGTCCCTCCTCTCCGCATTTGAAGCATATGATAGGTGGTCATTCTCCTTCCTTAACAACGGGTGATGGTATTGACGTATTTCCATCATTGTTGAATCTCTTCTTCTTGAAATGTCTATTCTTATTGTTTTGGCCATGATTACCACCGAAGTGGTTACCATTTCTGGCATATTGATTCCCTCCATGCTTATTGTCACCGCTTCGATGACTGTTATCACTAGTATTATCATTTTTCCGGCTGCTCTCTTTTGGTTGGGTTGACTCATTATCGCGCTCCAATAACTAAGCCCTATTAATAACATCTGAATACAAACACAGTTTATAAGAGATAAGATATTGACGTATCTCGGGTTTCAAACCTTTTAGAAACATTCGCGTCATTCTCTCCTCATTATCAACCAAATGGGACGTAAACCGGGACAACTCGGAAAACTTGGCCTCGTACTGTGACACGGTCATGTTGTTTTGCTCCAGCTTGATGAACTCTACCTCTTTCATGTGACGAATACTTTCGGGAAAGTACTTGTCATTTAAAAATTCTTGGAACTTCTCCTAAGTCATCTTCAATGCGGCAGGTTGAGTACGTTTTAAAGATTCCCACCAGTAATCTGCCTCTACACGTAACATGAAGGTGGCAAAGGGAACCTTTTGCTCCTCGAAGTATCTCAGGACATCAAATATCTTACAGATCTGCTTTATCCACGTCTCCGCCTTAAGTGGTTTTGGCTCTCCAAAAAACTCCGGTGGTCCCAGTTCCTTGAACTGCTTAGCGGTGACCGTCCGAGAGTTTCTAGTGTTTCCACCTGCATTTTGTACAGGAGCCGCTCTTGCCTGATGTTGCATGAATTGCATAAAGCCTCTGAACATTCCATCGTTCATCATCTGGTCAGTGTTATTGTTTGCCTAAGGATTGTCCCCCTCCTAATGCACATTATCCTGATTATTGATCTGTGGAGACTCAACGGTCTCCTGTGCTCCATTGATGTTCTCAACATTCTCGGATGTCATTTTCAAATACTGCCACAAAACAAGGGTTAATTAACATATCACATATTATCCCTATACTCTGACCGACCAATTAAATACCAAATAAACTTAGGTAGGTCACACTAGTGAAGGAATTCCCCGTCTCTCCCCTTCTAGTTCTTGTCTCACATCTTAGCCAGGGATCATATCTCTAAGCTTTGATACCAACTGTGACGCTCCCAAAATAGGTATACATCACCTATTCTGAGTCGCCAAATACATGATATAGAATACGAATACAATCTTTAATATACAACAAGAGAGCTGTGATTTTTAATACAATTATTGTCTTCTAGACAATATCCATTCTCAGAATAAGTCTTTATTACATTTATTGTCACACTATTTAATAGAATAGTGAGGACTACTAATACTATCATCTGGACCGTCACTCCGTTCCCCGACTAGTCCCGGCTACGTTTTCATTTCCTGAAGAGAACAGTGAAAGAAATGGTGAGCTCAACTAGCACAGTAAGAAATATTATGACTAAGATAATGCAGAATAAATTATCATTAGTCATCAACAGTGTTAAACTGATAAAATACAATAGACATCATGTTTAACCTGCAGATGAACATCTGATCCATTAAAAGAGTCAAGTAGAAATAAAATCTATTATCCTTTATGATTTAAAAGGTTTTTCATCACTTTTATCATTGGGACTCAACAATAAATAATCCACATCATCCCCTTTTACTACCAAGGATATTCATTAAGATCACAACCACAAATTATCCATGCACTACGGGCCAAGAATATTCGTGTATTCATCAATGGTCATGATCATACCAACAATCATCCATCAATGTACTACGGGCCAATGAGGACTTTTACCACATCATTTATAACATTACGGTTAAGTGATTACACCAAATAATCCTCGGTTATAATCATACCAAGTCCATCTATGCACTACATGAGCCACGTATTTGACTTTCAAAAAAATATAAACATGAGGATGATGACAATGATATAAGAATTCAATAAAACAAGTTCAAGAATTAATTTATTCGAAAACTAATAACGTCCAAATTGTCAACATGATACTTCTTTGTAGAGTAAAATTCAAGAATGCTCAAAAGAATATTTCCATGAAAAGAAACTGGATGAAGCGCAAATATCAAGGATATTCCACTAATTTCATGGAGTATAGAAGTCAAAACTTTAACCAACTGAGTATAATAAAGAATGGAATAACAAAAGAAATCACCATGCATGCGGTACTTTGCATAGACAGGTTATTCCAACAGAATAATAAATAACAGAACCAGGTCAGGCAAAATTCGCACCGATAGGATGTTCCAACAGAATAATAAAGACGGAACCAGGTCCGACGTAAAATGCACAAACAGGATATTCCAACAGAATAATAAAGAAAAGGAAACCAGTCCCAAGGCGTGGCGCATGTGAGCAGGATGTTCCAATGTAATAATAAAAAAGCGAATCCGTGTCCCACAGAAAAAGCATGAGATATGATATTTCCAACAAAATAATAACGAATGGAATAACGTAAGAATTTCACCAAGTATAGGGTAGCCACGATATCTGAGTTATTCCAATTGAATATTAAATAATGGAATAACAGAAGTTCTCTTCATGAATACAAAAGAAATAATACCCCTTACCTTTGAAAGAAGAGTACTGGATATCGGAGTAGTGAAGTAGCAGAATACTTTTCTTCTTTATCTCTATAGTTTCTCTCTCTAGAGTTTCAGTGAATTCGTAAGAAATAATGAAGGAATGAACTTCTATTTATAGAAGAATGGACTGAATAGTAACTAATTCATGAACGGTCCATAAAATATTTTAATAAAACAAAACTTTTAAATAAAATATAATATATATTATATTTATATACATAACATATGTCTTTTATGAATTCACGGGATGAATCCCGTGATCACTCGTACCACCACAACCAAGCATCACACGACACCTTTTTCTTTGAAAAATTGCACCCCTGAGACAATTATTAACTTATGTCATACATAAGTTCTCTTTTTGTATATATATATATATATATATATATATATATATATATATATAAGCTTAACTAGTACTACCGTCCTTTTTACGTTATTAATTCATTCTCTAGCAAAAATTTCTCCCCCAACACATGTTATCAACTCTTGTGGCCCCACCAAAAGTCATCATCACTTGTGGCCCCCCATTTTATAATATATATATATATATATAAATATTGAATAACTTTCTACCTATGATTTTGAAAAATAGATAAATGGGAATCAAATAATTACATCAACTACTTCATAAAAATTTACCTCAATATTTTTAACAACATTTATCATCATTATTATAATTCACAATATTAATCGACCAGGTCGTTCCCAGGAAAGAGGGGCCTTTCCAATAAGGAGTTCTCCCTATTGGCGCGTAATTAGGTGACCAAACCTCTCCTTGACAGAACTTCTAGACATCGTTAATATTGCAAATAATAATATTAATAACTTTGTCATCTCAATTATTGATTTAATAATATATAAAATATTGACAATAATTAAATCAAATAACGTGAGATATTATGTAACAATTCTTCGGAGAAATAATTGAACAAAACCGAGTGACTTCTCACGTAAGCATCAATAATCAATACCGTATTACTCTACTATGCAACCAATGCCAGACATCGCATTTTTTACTACCGAGTAGTTCAACAGCTTAACAGTAAAACTTCTGCCGTTATTTTCATAAAAAGATATTTTTATCGTTTTCTCAATTCGACAATAATTTCGTTGTGGGGTACACCAATAATTATGTCGTCGTACGAATATTCCCTGTTAAAACAAATATTCCCTGACCAATCGAATATTATATAACAACTTGCGTACTTTGCAAAATTTATAAATATTACCCACAACTATCACATTATATCAAATTCATTCCATAATATTCAAAAAAATGATAATTATAAAAAATTCATCTTTATTCATAAAAGTTGGGGTCTTACACATTTCACCATCATAGGTGGGTCCCATTATATATACTGAATAATTTTCTACTGATTATTTTAAAAATGGGTAAATGGGGGGTCAAAATAATAAGCAAAAGTTATAACAAATACTTCATAAAAATCCTCTCAATATTTTTAACAACATTTATTCATCATTATTATTATTCACAATATTTAACAACCAGATCATTCCCAGGAAAGAGGGACTTTTCAATAAGGATTTTTTCCTATTGGCGCGCAATTAGGTGACCAAACATCTCCTCGACAGAAATTTTTAGAAATCATTAATATTGCAAATAATAATATGAATAACTGTATCGTCTCAATTATTGATTTAATAATATATAAAATATTGACAATAATTGAATCAAATAACGTGAGATACTACGCAACAATTATTGTAGCAATAATTGAACAAAACTGAGTGGCTTCTCACGTAAGCATCAATAATCAATACCGTGAGCTACTATGCAACCACGCGTATTACTGTACTTTTAACACGACATATTTCAATAGTTAACGGTAAAACTTTCGCCATTATTTTTATAAAAAGATATTTTTGTCGTTTTCTCACTCCAATAATAATTCCGCTGTGGGGTCCACCAATAATTGTGTCGTCGTACGAATATTCTCTGTTAAAACGAATATTCCTCGACCAATCGAATATTTTATGACAACTTGCATACTTTGCAAAATTTATAAATACTACCCACAATTATAACATTATATCAAATCCACACCATAATATTAAAAATATATTTCGAGAAAAATTAATCTTTATTTGTAAGACCCCAACTTATTATAAATAAAATTGAATTTCCTCTATTCATTATCTTGAAATAATAAGGAGTTAATTTGATATAATGCTTTGGTTATGGGTGAAATGTGCAAATTTTGCAAAATAAGCAAGTGGTTATAAAATATTCATTTTGTCGAGGAATATTCGTTTGGCCGTGGAATATTTTTGTTGTCAGGGAATATTCGTATGACGGCACAACCATTTGTGGGCCCCATACTAAAAAAACTACGATGAATGAAGAAAACGATAAGTTTAAGTTTTTATAAATAATTGACAGTAATTGTTACTGCTTAACACCGTTGATTACACGGTGGTTAAAATACAAAATACGCTGTCTGGCGCACAAAGAATAACTACCAGTATTATACAAAGATTTTTAAATTATTGATTCTTACGTAAGAATGCACTACTCAATAATTGTTACAGTAATTACTGTTCAATATTTTATTTTATTGATTCAATAATTACTGCGTTGATATTTTATATTATTGTTATTTTAATAATTCCCATTGCACAGTTTTTTCCATTATCAGATCAATAATTCATATTATTTGAATAGTATTGTTAGATAGCATTATTGGCAATGTCTAAGGAAGTTCTGTCTAGGAAAGGAGTTTGGTCACCTAATTGCGCGCCAGTAAGGAGAAATCCTTATCGGAAAGTTCTGTCATAATTGTGATTCTGTAATATTATTTGTGAATAATTAATTATTAATTTATATGATAAGAAAATATTTATTTTATGTGGACATAAATGATGGATAGAAAAATATTTATTTTTTGTGGATATAAATGAAGGAATTAATTTGGGTGTTTTTCAGTATTTTGTCGGAATGGAAGTATTAAAAATCGTCTGTATGTGCATTTCGGGTATTTTACATTTGGAATTTTGAAAAACTTAAATCTACAAAGTTGTAGAGAATTCGATTTCCTATGAAATGGACATAAAATTCGTATTTTTCTGATAAAAGGGCTATTTATTATGAATTATTGAAGTTTCTGGTAATATATTTTGGAAATTTCTAGAATAGGTGGGCCCCACTTTTGGTTGGTGAGAAATGTGCTGAAATTTTATTTCAAAAGTGGTGGGCATGAATAGTAATAGGTAAAGTCATCAGGTAGCAGGTTAGTCTACTTTGGCGTTCTGGTATTTTCCTATAAATAGGTGCTTAGGTTAGAATTGAAAATCACACCAGAAACATAAGCTTTCTCTCTCTATATTATCGAGCGTATTTTTGTGATTATTTAGATACTTTGAGAGTTACTATTCAGTGCAAGTTTCCTTCAACATTACATCCGATATTCCAGTCAGAAATACTGTTCTTTTGAGGTAAGGGATGTTATTTTCTTCGTAAATGATATTATTTTTTTCAATATCATTATGCTGAAATATTGGTATGAATTTTATTGTGGAATTTTTACCTTTTTGTGTCGGGGTTACTATTCACGTATACAACACTATTCACAAATACGGCACTATTCACCAAAAAATAAAATTTTTTCTTCTTTGTCTTAGATGTTTATTATGGTTACTATCTTTAATTGTATACATGTTTTGATCTTCATTCTTCATTTTACTCCATTATTGTTTATTATGGAGTATTTTTAAACTTGAATTATCTAAAGTACGAATCTCTAATATTTGTTCTTTTGTCTCACTAGATTTGTTATTTAAAATATTTTTCATCATCCTCAGTCCTTAATGGTGATACTTGATGAATATCTTTGGCCTGTAGTGCAAAGATGAACGATTACTTGATGAATATCTTTGGTCAAGAAGTAAAAGATAAATGTATGTTGAGATGAATACGACCTAACCGGTGATATAAAATGAATATCTTTGGCCCGTATTGCAAAGATGAATATTTGATGCAAGATGTATATTGATGATGGACTTTTAAATTCATAGATGATAGTAGATTTCATTCTCTACTTAATTCTTCTAATGAATTATTATTTCTGCTGCAGTTGTTGATCTAAAACTTGTTGTCTATTATATTCTATCAGATTTTTTCCCTGTTGAGGACTAAGGATAATTTTTTGTATATTATCTTAGTCATGATATTCTTTACTGGGCTAGTTGAGCTCACCCTTTTCCTTTTTGTTCCATTTTTCTTCTCAAGAAGCGAGAATATAGTAGGAACCAGTTGGGGTATAGAGTGATGGTCATAGACAGTTGTTTTAGCAATCCTCACTATTTTCATAAAATAGTGTATCAATAATTGTAATGAGGACTTATCTGAGTGTGGATATTGTCTAGAAGACAATATTTGTATTTAAACTCACAGTTTATGTGTTGTCGTCTTTTGCGCGACAATTGTATTAATAAAGTTGTAGTTGTTTTCACATCCATGTATTTGGCGACTCGTAATGGGTGGTGTATACCTATTTTGGGGGCGCCATACTGATATCGAGCTTAGGGATATGGTCTCTGGCGGAGATCGGAGAATAGAACTAGGAGGGGAGAGACGAGTAAATCCTTCGCTAGTGTGTCCTACCTAAGCTTATTTGTTAGTTGGTCATAATATAAGGATATTATGTGATATGTTAATTTGTTTAATTAACCTTTATTTTATGGCAGTTTTTAAGAATGGCAGCTGAGAACGTTATTAATAGAGTGTATAAGACCGTGGAACAACCTTCAATCACCAACCAGGAGAACGTGCAACAGGAAGGCAATATTCCTCCTGTAAATAACACTATCGAGCAAATGATGAATGATGGGATGTTTAGAAGCTTTTTGCAGTTCATGCAAAATTAGACGAGGGAGACTCGTGTACAAAATACGGTGGTGGTGATGATAGAACGCTGCAGCTTTATCACAAATGCAAGCGATTCAAGGAGTTGGGACCACCAGATTTCTGGGGAAAGCCGGATCCGATTAAGGCGGAAATGTGGGTCAAGCAAATTACCAAGATATTCGATATCTTGGGATGCACGGAAGAACAGAAGGTTCCATTCGCTACCTTTATGTTTCGTGGTGAGGCAGATTACTGGTGGGAATCTGTGAAGCGTACCCAGCCAGCCGCACTCAACATATCTTGGGAAAGATTTCAGAAACTTTTCAATGACAAGTACTTTCCTGAAAGTATTCGTCATATGAAGGAGGTAGAGTTTATTAGACTGGAACAGAACAACATGACGGTATCCCAGTATGAGGCGAAGTTCGTGGAGTTATCTAGGTTTGCACCTCATTTGGTAGGGAATGAGGAACGTATGACGTGGATGTTTCTGAGAGGTCTAAAACCGAGATTCATCGATACCTTATCTCTCATAAATTTTCTCTGTATTCAGATGTTGTCAACATGGCTCAATTATTAGAGCGAGATAATGACTATGTTCAACCGAGAGATCACAACCAGGGTCATACCAAAGGATGGCGTATCATCTAGAATGATAACCAGTGAGGAGGGAAAAATACGGACAAAAGCGGTAACCACTCGGGTGGTAATCGTGGCCATGATAATAGGATATGTGAGTCAAGTAGAAATTTCAAAAAGAGGAGATTTAACAATGACGGAAAGATATCAGCAGCAGCAGCACCAACAACAACAAATTCTAGGGGAGGAGAACGACCGCCAGTTAGATGCTACAGATGCGGAGAGGAGGGACACATAAGTCAAAATTGTTCACAGCCTTCCAAGGTGTGTTCCAGTTGTGGAAAAGACGGTCATATAACCCGATTTTATCCGGTAGCGAATTCAAGTCCAGCTGGGATGGCGACACCAAAGGTGACTACGAATAAAACAAAGTAGGTGGTTCAAGGGAGGGCGTTCGTCGTGACTGGCCAAAATGCGAGAAACCCTAACGAGGTGCTCACGGGTAAGCTAATCTTGAACTCTTGCGAAGTTTATACCTTACTAGATACCGGTTCTACCCATTCTTTTATCTCTCCTGCTTGTGCTCAACGTTTAAACTTGACTCCGAAGAAATTAGACTTTGACTTATCTGTGGAGACTCCGTTAGGAGAAACTTTTATTACATCAACTGTTTATAAATCTTGCTTGATCCAAGTTGGCACCATCACATTACCTGTTGATATTATCTCTTTAAAGATACTTGCATTTGATGTGATTTTAGGGATTGATTGGTTAACCACTCATCATGCTAAAATTAATTATTTTAGTAAGGTTGTTAGTTTTCATATTCCTAACCAACCTGTTATGAGAATTCAAGCAACCAAACCACTAAAGTCAATCACTATCATATCAAGGCATAAAGCCATTCGTTTATTAAAAAACGGATGTCAATCTTTCTTAGCCCATGTTATGGACTTGAACAAAAACACGTCAGATTTGAATAATATTTCTGTTGTTAGTGAATTTCCTGACGTATTTTATAAAGAACTTCCTGGTCTATCCCCAGAACGTGAAGTTGAATTCTTTATTGATCTTGAACCAGGTACAAAGCCCATTTCTAAAACCCCATATCGAATGGCTCCTATTGAACTTCAGGAGTTAAAAGTCCAACTGCAGGAATTGTTAGACATCGGTTTAATTCGTCCTAGTACATCTCCTTGGGGTGCTCCTGTTTTATTCGTAAAGAAGAAAGACGGGAGTATGCGACTTTGTATTGACTACCGAGAATTGAACCATGTCACCATCAAGAATAGGTATCCCCTACCTCGCATTGATGACCTGTTCGACCAGTTGCAAGGAGCACAATTCTTTTTAAAGATCGATCTTCGCTTACGGATATCATCAAATGAAGATTAAAACTAAGGATATTCCAAAGACGCCTTCGGGACTCGATGCGGGCATTATGAATTCTTAGTCATGTCTTTTGGATCGACTAATGCTCTCCCGCTTTCATGGATATGATGAACCGTGTATTCAAGGAATATTTGGATCAGTTCGTTGTTGTCTTTATTGATGACATCCTCATCTATTCCAAAAGCCGTGAAGATCATGAGCACCATTTGAAGCTGGTACTTCAAAGACTTCGTGACAACAAGCTATATGCCAAGCTGAAGAAATGTAAGTTTGGCTTAAGGAAATAGCATTCCTTGGGCACGTGGTTTCAAAATATGGAGTATCTGTTGACCCAACGAAGATTGAAGCAATACAAAGTTGGGAGCAACCTAAGTCGGTGACCGATGTACGTAGCTTTCTGGGCTTAGCTGGTTATTATCGGAGATTCGTGGAAGGATTTTCTTGAATCGCTACTCCGTTAACTCAGCTAACTCGAAAAGATACAAAATTCGTATGAAGCGAGGAATGCGAGAAGAGTTTCCAAGAGCTCAAGAGGACACACATTTTGGCACCTGTTCCAACAATACCATCTGGTTCGGATGGATTTGTTATCTACAGTGATGCTTCAGGAAAAGGGTTATGATGTGTTCTCATGAAACATGGGAAAGTCATAGTCTATGCCTCGCGATAACTCAAAGAATATGAGAGGAATTATCCTACTCGTGATTTGGAGTTGGCAGCAATCATTTTTGCATTAAAAATCTGGAGACACTACCTGTATGGGGAGAAAGTGGAGATTTATACGGATAATAAAAGCCTCAAATATTTCTTAACCCAAAAGGAACTCAACATGCGGAAATGACGTTGGCTCGAGCTGTTGAAAGATTATGACCATAGCATTCAATCTCATCCTGGAAAAGCAAACGTTGTAGCTGACGCATTGAGTAGAAGATCATATGCGGGTACGAGTGTAATGTTGTTAACACAAAGGCCTATTTTGTATGACTTGCAAAGGATGGAGATAGAGGTAAAGGCTCCAAGTACCCACGTGATGATATCAAACATACGAGTAGAACCGACTTTAATCGATAAAGTTAAAGCTGCTCAAGCCACAGACCCAAAGATGATACGTATGAAGAAGAAAGTACAAGAAGGTGTTATTCCAAAAGCATGAATCGATGAAGAAGGAATACTTTGAGTCAACTCCAGACTTTGCATTCCTAACGATTCTGACTTGAAGCATAGAATCATGATGGAGGCACACAACACACCATTTGCAATCCATCCTGGGAGTACCAAAATGTATCATGATCTTCGACATACATTTTGGTGGAGAAATATGAAGAGAGAGATCACGGAGTTAATCTCGAGGTGTTTAACCTGTCAACGTGTAAAGGAGGAGCATCAAGTGCCAAAGGGTCCATTGCAACCGCTTGAGATTCCAAAATGGAAGTGGGAACATATTACTATGTATTTTGTTACGGGTCTTCCCAAGGTTTCTCAAGGTATAGATGCGATTTTGGGTTATTATTGATAAATTAACCAAGTCTGCTCATTTCTTGCATATACGTGAGACTTATTCCCTTGAACGTCTTGCTCGTATGTACGTGAATGAGATTGTGAGATTGTATGGCATGCCAATATCCATAGTTTCGGATCGTGACCCAAGATTCACTTCACGATTTTGGGTTAGCTTGCAAAAAGCTATGGGCACAAATTTACGATTCAGTTCGGCATACCATCCTCAAACGGACGGGTAATCGAAAAGGACTATTCAAACCCTTGAAGATCTATTAAGACTCTGTATCCTAGATTTCAAAGGAAGTTGGGATAAGTACTTTCCATTGGTGAAATTCTCCTACAACAATAGTTATCAGGCAAGTATAGGTGTGGCTCCATTCGAAGCATTATATGGACGAAAGTGTCGCCCTCCAGTATGTTGGGACGAGGCGGGTGAAGCAATATTTTTGAGACCAGAATTAGTATACATGACTACAGAAAAGATTCAAATGATCCGGCAATGTATAAAGACCGCACAAGATCGACAAAAGAGTTATGCTGATCTTCATCGAAAGGAAGTGGAATTTAATATTGGAGATCATGTACTGTTACGTATTGCTCTATGGAAGGGAGTTACAAGATTCGGGAAGAGAGGAAAGCTCAATCCACGATTTGTTGGTCCATTTGAGATTCTTGACCGAATAGGAAATGTGGCCTATAGACTCGCATTACCTCCAAGCATGTCTCGTGTTCATAATATTTTTTATATATCTATGCTTCGTAAATAGGTGAAAGACCCAAAGCACATTATTGAGTTAAAACCAGACGAGATAGCCGAAGATTTAACGTACGAGGGGGTATCTGTCAAGATCTTGGATAGGAAAGAGCATGTCCTACGAACAAAGGTTATACCACAAGTCAAGATTTTGTGGAGGAACCATGCTATGGATGAAATGACCTGGGAGTTGGAATCGGAAATAAAAGCGAGGTATCCTCACCTTTTCGAAACACCAGGTACGTACGTCAATTTCGAGGACAAAATTTCATAAGGAGGGGAGGTTGTAAGACCCCAACTTATTATAAATAAAATTGAATTTCCTCTATTCATTATCTTGAAATAATAAGGAGTTAATTTGATATAATGCTTTGGTGAAATGTGCAAATTTTGTAAAATAAGCAAATGGTTATAAAATATTTATTTTGTCGGAGAATATTCATTTGGTCGTGGAATATTCTTGTTGTCAGGAAATATTCGTACGACGGTGCAACCATTTGTGGGCCCCATAACGGAAAACGATCGAATGAAGAAAATGAAAAGTTTAAGTTTTTATAAATAACGACGTAATTATTATCATTAACACTTTGTTGGATTACACGGTGGTTAAAATACGATGAATACGCATGGTTCACAAAGAATACACAATGGTATTGCATTGGCGTAATTTTAAATTATTAATTTTTACGTAAGAAGGCACTACTCAATAATTGTTATAGTAATTACTGTTCAGTATTTTATTTTATTGATTCAATAATTGTTGCGTTGATATTTTATATTATTGTTGTTTTAATAATTGTCATTGCACAGTATATCTACTACAAAAAAATGGGGCTTCAGCAACAACCGATTTTCGTTGCTAAAGGTGCCAAATTTCGTTGCTAAAGGGTTTTGGAAACAACTTTCTTTGTCGTTGCGTCTTCGTTCTTGAATAAAGCGTTGCTAATTGTTCATGAATTAATGTATTTTTTTCGTTGCCAAAAGTAATACATTTTGCAATGAAATTTGGCTTTCATACAGGGACATCGATCCTTTAGCAACAAAATATATTGTTGCAGAATAATTAAAGTGTTGTTGCTAAAAACTCCATTTCATTGCAAAAGCCTACTAATTAGCAACTAAATGAACTTTTTTTTTTTTGCAACGACCATGCATTTTCGTTGCGATTGACACCATTTTGCAACGACATTTTTCGTTGCAATAAATTATGAAAATTGTTGCATAAGCTTGCTTTCGTTGCGGAATGTAAACTTTTTAGCAACGATTTTCGTTGCTGATTATATTATTTGGCAACAACATTATCTTTGAATCAAAGAATCGAAAATGTTAGTTCTTTGGTTATTTTTCAATAAAGAACGAAAGTCGTCGATTAAAGAATCGACATTATATGTTGTCGTTTTTTTTATGTGCAACGACGAAAGTTGATATGGTTTCTGCAACGATAAGAAATGTTGCCTTTTATTTTAATATTAGCAACAATATCCTCTCCATTGTTATTAGGTTAATTTTTCGTTGCCAAATATTATATTTTTAATGCCATTAGCAACAAAAAAATTGTTGCTAAATGTATAAAAAATTATTGCTATATTAAAACTTGTTATATGCTTTGGTAACGAATTATATTGTTGCCAAATCAAAATTTGACATTCTTTTTGTGTACCTGGCTGACTCAATGTCCCCATAGCAAATAATGACAAAAATACAAAAAAATAAAATACTATTAACTTAATAAAATCATCCACTACATAATCATTCATTATCCTTACAATTAACCATCTAAAGTTACCAAAGTTCTTCAATCAAAGTATATATCTACATATATAGATATAGTACACTTTATAATTTCATCTCTGAACTACAGGGAGAGAATGCTTGCACTTCTCCAACATGCTCACTATCAAATCTTCCTGCAATTACACATGAATTCGTATTGATTGCTATTATATTATTTATAATCCATGAACAGGTCTATTAACTTAATTAGAAATTAATAAATAATAGACTTTCAGGACAAGATCTAGAAACAAACCAATACCAATTTTATTGTTCACCTGAACTGTTTAAACTTTTACGCTACCTTGTGACAATATCAGGGTATCCTTTTGTTGTGATAAATACGTGATCTTCAGTCAGGCGCTGGAATACTGCATGCTACAAGAGACAGTTGTCCAAAATTATATTGAAGTATCAATAGCAAAGCCATTACAAACAAAAATGAACAAGCATACCTACTCCACCACGAAAATATATCGAGCATCTGTCTTCATGACCGATTTCTCTAACAAATTCCGATCACCAAAAAATAACATAACCAGAAGATCCACATGTAAAACAGTTTACAATGTCAAGGCTTAGCTCCTATTTCATAATACTTTAGAAGCAAGAGAATAGCACATGGAAAACAAATTGGTAGGTTAAACTTGTTGCTTCCAACTACAAGAGAAAACAGAATGTAAATATGACAAAATAAATTCATTATAGATTTTAAAACTTCCAACCTTATCATCAGACTAAATACAGGGTAGATCCCTTTTACTGTCTTACAGATAGAGACTAATTTTCATATGTAAAAGATAACTCCAGCCTTTTAGCATTGATCTATACATTTCAAAATATAAAACTTTCTTATGTGAAAAGCTTATGTCATTATTGATAATATATTCAATCAATAGCAACCTTGGATTATTAAAAAAATTCAAGCTTTTCAAAGATTATCATGCCTACAGAACAAACACAAATTTTAACAGCTCAAAAAAATAAAAATAAGAAACTTGTCAATTCAGCCTATCAATCGCCACAAATTTAAACCAAAAACCTTAGCAATTTAAATATGAATATGATTTATAAAATTAATCCACAACAATTGAAACCAAAAAATAAGACCGAACAATCACTACTACAAAACAGTAAATAAATAACGCGAAAAAAACGTTGTGGTTTCAATCAAACACCCTTACACAACGTTTTTAAAACATTGTAGTTAGATACATTATACAACGTTTTTAAGAAAAAAACGTTGTAGATTTATTTTTCATAAATTAGTAGATGCTTGAAAACGTTGTAAAAGGTATGATTCCACAACGTTTTCTGGCTAAAAATGTTATAGTTTAATATATCAGACAACGTTTAGCACATTTACACAACATTTAAAATGTGTCAACTATTTAGGTGTCATTTATTTATACAAATATACAATATTTTTAAAATGTTGTAGATAAAAAAAAAAGTTGTGATTCACCTATATTACCAATGCACCTGCAATATGCTAATGCCATGATATATAGCTAAAAGGTCTAAATTCTCATTTAAATTTAAGTCAAAATGTATCAACCATTCAAAATACATCCCAATAATACCATTCGTTTACAGTTTCAAATTACTATATCCACAAAATATATACCAAATTATCCATATATACATCTCAAATTCACTTTTCAATATAAATTAAGTTGACACTTTTAAGAAATAGTCTTTTATCCAAATATCAATCTCTTAGTTAAGTTGACACTTTCTCGAAATTTGTTGATACAGGAGTCGGTCTAAAAGTTGCAATAAAAGAGAATAACGTATCTTCTTATAATTTATAATTTATACCATGGGCGTCATCCACTTGGTGCCCTTTGAATATATGTATCTCTTGACTAGTCAAAAAAGAAGAAGAGAAACACTTAATACTCTAGTGCACTAAATAAAGGCAACTGTTCTGATCAAAATGCATATTATAGCATCTGTATATGCAGGAGTTCCTGATTCCCACAGACATAATATATTTAAGTGAGGGGGTAGGGGGGGCTTACAATATAAAGGCAGACTAACATATACAAATATGTAAGAAGCGGACCTGCTGCTTTGTAGGTTTGCGGAAGCTAAGAAGTAAGCAGTAGTTTACAAGACTCTTTAGCTTCTGACTATCGATCATTACAAATGCAGATTATTGGAATTTTTGAGCTCTCGATGCTAGCGATAAGATCAGCCACTCCACCTCTATCTCCAGCAGACATTCCATCGACCTCATCCATAATCAGCAGTCTTTTGATGCTTCGAGCTGTAATAAATTTGGCAACAATGAACTGGATTAGATATTATTCACAAGGTAATTCATAACATATGCAAGGAAGAAACTTAAGAAAAACTAACCGATCCAAATTAACACTGAGCATCTGACTAACTAACTTTGCTGACGTAGTCTTCCCTATACCAGGTGTACCACTTAATAGTACAGCTTTTTTAGCACCAGAATTGATCTGGTTTTTGCCCTTTCCCTTATTTCCCATATTCAAGAACTGCTCATTCCACCGCACAAGCCAATTATGAAGCTGCTTTACCTGCACATTATACCCACTACAATATTGTAATGACAATGTTTATATTGTTCAATACTCTCTCTATATATATACAATATTTATGTTTGTATATACGGCTAATCCTCCTGGTAATACAGTAGTAGATAATATACATATGCGAAGTACAAACATTAGATCTAGAATACTGAGAAGTACAAATATTAGAGGCTAGACAGTGCAATAAGTGAATAATGAGAAGTATCTTACTTGCCCAAAACCTGCGCCACCATATCCTGCACCAATAACACCATAGGCACCTCCAACCAAACCATAACCAACTCGAGGTGGGTAACTTGGAAGCAGGGCTGCCTTTTGAGAATTTGATTCTTGGAAGCAGGGTAAATTGAAACTAATAAATCAACATGGCTTACTTCTTGTCAAGAATTAAAATCCCCATGTAAATACAAAAAGACACAGGTATTACCATCTATCTCATATTTCTCAGTGTTCTTTAGAGCCTTCATGGCACTTGACCTTTCTGCAAAGTGGACAAAACCGAATCTGCTCTTTTCCTATCCTGCTTTTGCAGGTGGGAGAACCACTTTTGTGATCTTCCCATGGTGCTCAATTTGATTTTTTTAACTGATCCTGTGTAATGTTTTTGGGTAAATTCTTCACATACACTGTTCTAACCTGCAGAAGAGACACAGAGGTTATTCCAAACCACATTAGGAGTTTGTAGAGTGAAAACAAAAATGGAACCTATGACAACACGTTGCCAGTGCTGGCTGAGGTAAAACAGTGGGCTTCATACCTTCAATGGACCAATGATATACGGACGCTTGGGTGACCAAGCCCAACAACTTGGGTGTAATCCACTTCCAAAAAACAACCTAATGAAGCAGCAAGTATTTGTCACCTGCTCGGGCATCTGATATGACTTCATTTTTGCTTTCATCTCAATGTTAAATATTTGTAAGTGGTCCTTAAATATTTGCAAGTCTTAGCGCTTATCTCAATGTCAGATTAAACTAAGCCATTTATATGGAAATATCTGAAATAAAACAATTTGTCATTCCATGAACACAATAAATGTATTTACCAATTAAACTACAATGCTAAAATATGCAGTCTAATGTTTCCAGTCAATAACTTAGCAATGTCAAAATAAATTGATGTAGGGAAAACAAATTGAGAAGCACTAAGTAGAAGATGCATAACAACATTTATTCCTTAGCTACGAATGAGTATCATAAACAGTGTGGATTTGGTAAACCAGTGTAACTTCTTTACTAACTCACCACTTTCAAAGAAGAACAAAAAAGAATTAACAAACTAACTTTGCTTGTCCCTGTCAATCCATGTACTCTAACCATCAGCAAATGTGGACTTCAACGAGCTTCAAAGCCTTCCCACCCTTAACTTAAAACTCAAAAGGCAAAGTTGGTTGTTGGACCAATTCATAGAGGATTAAATTCTAGTTGTAAAATTAGTTTCAGAGACAATAAAACAGGCTTCACAATCCTTGATAGGATACCGAACCTAAAACGTTATTCTTTTATAAGTGATATCAAACCTAAAAAACAAATGAAAACCTCATCTGTGTTCAGTCAAGAAACTCTTAAGAGAGACTAACAAGCAAATAAAATCTTTGAGCTTTAAAAAGTAAAAGGTAAGTCTTAATGATCCATAAATTTACATATATTGGCACATACCAGCACAATTAAGCAAAACAAAAATACACACATTTTGAGTCTATATATTATTCTGCCTGTTCTTTGTCTCTATCTCTGTCTATATATATATAGATTATACATATACATATTACATATGCTTAAACAGAAAAAATTTAAATGAGAATTAGACCTTCTTGGACAGGGATTCTTGAGATGGATTCTTTGTGTAGATCATGGAGGCACGGCGAGTAAATGAAGTGTTTGCCTTCCTATCCTAACAAATTCCATACATACAAATAAATTAAACTCAAAACTAAAATACAAGAGAAAGTGATTAAAGTGAATGAAATTTAATGAACTAAAAGTGATTTAATGCAAGAGAAAGGAGAGATTACGATTAATGACTGAACAAGTGGAACAATCTCGACGAGGTAATTGAAGAGGTTAAGATCGAGGTTGCTTGGTGATGGCGTTAGAGAGAGAAGATTGAGTTCACCAGAGAATCGGAGATGAGTAATCTTGTCCGCCAACAATCTCGACGAGGTAATCCATGTTTTGTAATTAAAATCTAATTTTTAGGAAAAATTAACAAGGGAGGAAATTAAAACCTTCAGTTGGGTAATAATGGAGGAGAAGTTAAAGGAGAGGCCACCACTATGTCGCCGCTGCCGCCACCACTACGCTGCCACTATTTCTAGGGTTAGAGGGAGTCGAGAGGGAGGAGAATGAGATGTGCTGCATATCTGAGTGAGAGAGTTGAGCTGCAGATCTTGAGTCGTCCATCTATAATGAGTTAGAGGGAGTCATCGTCAGATCTAGAAGTGGTTAATAGGGAGTTTTTCTTCTTGTTTCTACACAGCTGGTGAAATGAGAGAGACAGATTTGGGCAGACACAACATGCGGGAAATTAAAAGGAAAAGAAAATAGATCCAAGTCCTTTTAATTTCAAATTTTTACTTCCGTCTCTTTTCTTTTTTTTTTCTCCGTGTTTTTTTTATAGATAACGTTTTTTTTTAAAACGTTATCTATGTAAAATCAAAAATTGCCCTTATAAATATATAACGTTTTTTCATATATATCTACAACATTTTGTTAAAAAACGTTGTAAAAAACACCACAACATTTTTTATAAAAACGTCATCTTTTAAGTGTTGTCTTTTTATAATTTTGTATTAGTGAATTAGAAATAACTTGTGAAGATCGAATCACATGGATCCAAATAGGATTGACTCTAAACGATAAAGCACAGATCAGAAGTAAGATAAAACATAGCCTTACAATGAAGTCGATGTCAGGGTAATCGGAGCCCCAGAAGATATCGTGATCAACGACAACAAAGTTGTCGAAATCGTGTCACCTTTGTAGAGAGAACGTGCATTGCAGAGCGCATTCGACGTCGTTTTACTTGCCACGAGAGCGCGATAGATCGCGAATTAAACTGAAAAGAAAAGCCCTAGCAATCCGTACACTTTCGAGCACCTCATTCTCTGTCTTCTCTCCATTTAATTGATGATGTTTCTGAAACGTCAATTTCTGAGAATCCATATTAGTAGGCTAAATAATATTTTAGCCTAGGACTATTATTATTATGATTATCATAATTATTAATATAATTATTACTATTATTATAATTTTATTATTAATATTACTATTATATTTATCAAAATATTATAATTATAATAATTATTATTACTATTATAATAATAATAATAATTATAATAATTGTAATAAAATTATTATAACTATTACCATTATTATAATTATTTTTATAATTAGTATTATTATTATTATTAATTATTATTATTATTACTAATATTATAATTACTATTATTATTAAGAATTATTATTTTAATTATTACTATTATTATAATTATCATTATTACTATTACTATCACTATTACTATTACTATTACTATTACTATTACTATTACTATTATTATTATTATAATAATAATTATTATTATTTATTTTTGTACTATTATTATAATTATTATTATTATTATTATTATTATTATTATTATTATTTTATTTTATTATTAGTATTATTATAATTATTATTATTATTATAATAATAGTACTAAAAATATTCATCATTGTCAAATTAGGTGAATAAATATATATTATTGATATTTTTTTGAAAAATTCGAAAGAAGCGTCCACATAAATTTATAAATATTTATATGAATATTTGTTATTATTATTACTATTATTATTATTATTATTACTATTACTATTGTTGTATTTACTATTATAATTATTATTATTATTATTATTATTATTTTATTATTATTATAATTAATATTATTATTATTCTCTCCCCATTTCATTTTTCTACACGTGGGCCCCACGTGTTCCCCTCCCACCAACATGTCATCATCACAGGTGGGTTCCACCATATATACTAAAAAACTTTATATCGATTATTTTAAAAAATGGGTAAATGGGGGTCCATAAAATAAATAAAATTTACATCAAATACTTCATAAAAATCTCCTCAATATTTTTAACAACATTTATCATCATTATTATAACTCGCAAAATTTAACAACCAAATCTTTCTTAGGAAAGACGGGACTTTCTAATAAGGATTTCTCCCTATTGGCGCGGAATTAGATGACCAAACCTCTCCTCGACAGAACTTTTTAGACATCGTCAATATTGCAAATAATAATATGAATATATGTATTATAAGACCCCAACTTTTATGAATAAAGATTAATTTCTCTCGAAATATATTTTTAAATATTATGGTGTGGATATAATATAATGTTATAGTTATGGGTAATATTTACAAAATTTGCAAAGTAAGCAAGTGGTTATATAATATTCGATTGGTCGGGGAATATTCGTTTTAATAGGAAATATCGTCTGACCAAGACAATCATTGGTGGATCCCACAACGAAAGTATTATCGTAGTAAGAAAACAGCGAAATTATCTTTTATAAAAATAACTTGGTAATTGTTACTGTTAAAACCGCTGAACTACCCGGTAGTAAAAGTAATAGATGTCTGGCGTGGTTGCATAGTAGCACTACGGTATTGATTATTGATGCTTACGTAAGTCACTTTCGGTTATACTTCGATTATTACTACGATGAATTCTTGCATCATATCTATCATATTATTGATTCGATTATTGTCACAGTATCATCTGCATTAAATGATATATTATTAAATTAATAATTGAGATGACAAAGTTATTCATATTATTAAATTGCAATATTTACAATGTCTAGAAGTTCTGTTAAGGAGAGATTTGGTCATCTAATTGCACGCCAATAAGGAGAAATCCTTATCGAAAAGCCCCCTCTTTCCTGGGAACGACCTGGTTGTTAAATATTGTGAGTTATAATATTAATGATGAATAAGTTCGTGTTGATTAAAGATGAAATAGTTAGTTCCATTGTGTTGGAATTATTAGTGTTAGTGGTAATCGATATTTGTTCTGATATTAATTGATGTCTGGAAGTTTTACTGACCAGTCGGGTAATTAATCAGATAAATGAGCAATTAATTGCTATTAATTCACATGCTTATATAACTATTTATTCACATGTGTGTACTATTGAATCACATTCTTATACTATTAGGGGAGTTGGTGCAAGATTGATAATACTTGCATGACTAAGTTAAAAATGGAGGTATAGATGGAGGTACTATACTGTAATTCGTATTTTCACATGATTATAACTATTGATTCACATGATTGAACTATTGATTCACATTATTTACTATTAGGGGAGGTGGTGCAAGTTTGATAATACTTGCAGGACTAAATTAAAAATGAAAGAAAAGTTGGAGGTATTGTACTTTAATATTTCGAGCCCCAAAACGTGCAATTATCAAAACTATATTTTCCTATAAATAGAAGCTCATTCTTCCTTCATTTCTCACCAATTCACTAAAGTTATAGAGCAATTATTATATAGAGAAATTATAGAGAGAAAGAAGAAGAGAAGTCTCGCTACCTCTCTACTCCAAAGATCCGGTTTCTTTCTAAGGTAAGAGGTATTATTTCTTTCGTATTCATGAAGAGAGCTTCATTATTCCATTCTTTATTATTATGTTGGAATAACTTTTATACATCTGAATCCGCATACATGGTGAAATTCTTCATTATTCCATTCTTTATTATTCTTTGGAATATTCTCACCATGCGGATTCGCCAGACACTGTTCCATTCTTTATTATTACATTGGAATAACTTTGTATGTCTGATCTATCGCATGCATGGTGAATTCTTTGTTATTCCATTCTTTATTATTACATTGGAATATCCTATCATGCGGATTACGCTAGACACGGTTCCATTATTTATTATTACATTAGAATAACTTTTAATACATGAGGTCTATCGCGTATGCATGGTGAATTCTTTGTTATTCCATTCTTTATTATTCTATTGGAATATTTTGTGTGCATGCGGATTACGCTAGACACGGTTCCATTCTTTATTATTTTGTTGGAATAACTTTTATGCATGCGGTCTATCGCATGCATGGTGAATTCTTACATTATTCCATTCTTTATTATTACATTTGGAATATCCTGTCTCATGCGATTATCGTGACTGGTTCCATTCTTTATTATTCTATTGGAATAACATGTACATGTGGATTATCACATGCATGGTGAATGATCCTTCGTATTCGCTCCTTATTAAATTGTGGAAATGATGCATCTACGTGGATTACTGCATGGCGGTGAAAATCCATTTGCGCTTTCATATATTCTATGATACTCATTTGGTTAAAGTTTTGGCTTCTATACTCCATGAAATTAGTAGAATATCCTGAATATTTGCGCTTCATCCGGTATCTTTTTATGGAAATATTTTTCTTAGCATTCTTGAATTTTACTCCATAAAGCAGTATAATGTTTGTGACGCCCCCAAAATAGGTATACATCATCTATTCTGAGTTGTCAATACATGGTACAGAAACAACTATAACTTTATTATTACAACAGTAAAAGCTGTGAGTTTGAATACAAATATTATCTTCTGTATAATATCTATACTCAAATAAATCCTCATCACATTTATTGATACATTATTTTACAAAATGGTGAGGACTACTAAACAACTCTCTAGAACCTTCATTCCATACCCCAGACTAATTGCTTCTCGCTATATTCTCGCCTCCTCGAGAAAAATGGAACAAAAGGAAAAGGGTGAGCTCAACTAGCTCGATAAAGAATATTATGACTAAGATAATATACAACAAATTACTGTTAGTCTTCAACAGGAAAAATCTAATAGAATACAATAGACAACAAATTTTAAATCAATATTCGCAATGAAATAATAATTCATTAGAAGAGTTAAGTAGAGAATGCAAACTACTATCTTCCATGTATGAATTTAAAAGTTTATCGCCTATCTTTTATCCCCGTAACATCAATCAATATATATCTGGAATCACATATTCATCTTTTTCAGATACGGGCCAAAGATATTCATCGATTAATCATGTTCATCTAAACACTGCTCATCTTTTGCACTACGGGCGAAAAGATATTCATCGAAATCATTCATCTTTGCTACAAAATGAAAGATATTCAATAATATCATCATTTAAGACCGAGGATGATGAAAATATTTTTTTTAAGAAATCGAATCCAAAGAAACAAAATGACAAGGATTAAGGATTAAGGATTCGTACTTTATTTTATCCATGTCCAAAAATACCTCAAAAATAATCACGATTGGTGTAAAATTCAAGAATGATCAAAACATGGATACAATCAAAGCTAGTATCCGAATAGATATTTTGAACGAAAAGAAGAAATTTTATTTTTCGATGAATAGTCTTCAGTATCGTGAATAGTCTTGTATCGTGAATAAGTAACTCAAACACCAAAAGATAGAAATCCCACAAAAAAAATCTTCACGCTTACGTGAATAAGTACTCGTGAATAGTAACTCATGAATAGTAACTCGTGAATAAGAACTCATGAATAGTAACCCCACATGAAAAAGTTCCAAATTTGATAAAAGTTCCAACCAATATTTCAGCATAATGATATTGAAAAAATAATATCATTTGAGAAGAAAATAACATCCCTTACCTCGAAAGATCAGTTCTAAATTGAAACACCTGACATATAGGCTATGACTTGGACTTGCACCGTATAGCAATACTCAAAGTATACTCAAAATACTCACAAGAATACGCTTCGATAATATAGAGAGAAACTTGAGTTTAAATGTGATTTTCAATTCTAACCTAAGCACCCTATTTATAGGAAAATGCTTAGAACACCAAAGCAGAAAATTTAATAAATTAATAATATAATTATATAAATTTCCTACACATGCCTAGAATCTGATTTCAGCCATCAAACACATGCCACCTTCTAGAAAAAGTAAGAAAAAACGTTTTTCTAATTTTAAATATTTTAAACTTCCAAAAATCAATTATTTCGGAGCTTCGGAACTTCAATAATTCATAATAAATAGCCCTTTCATTAGAAAATTCGAATTTCGCAAGTTTTTATAGGAAATTCAATTCTCTACAACTTTGCGGAAGAAAGTTTTCCAAATTCCAAATAGAAATTGACCGAAATCCACAAACAGGCGATTTTACAAATATATAATCAAATTTCACTCGAATAAATGGGGTCCAATGAGCATGTTTAACATGTTTTAAACATTTATTGCAACAAAAATACTCCTCCTCCTCGTATACTCATATTTCCACATTCGTTGTAAAAATATCACCATTATTATATTATTAAAATATAATAATGAATTATTTTATCAAAAAGATAAAATTTTAATTTTCAACAATTGTCACATTAAAATTTTTCTCCATCTATATCCATATAAAATCAATATTTTCCTCATCATATGAATCAATAATTAATTATTCACAAATAATATTACAGAATCACAATATTGTGACGAGGCGCCTTCAGGAAGGGGGGTTTCCAATAAGAATTTCTTCTTCTTGGTAGCGTAATTAGGTGACCAAACCTCTCCTTAGAAAGAACTTTCTAGACATTGCCAATAATGTTATCTAATAATATTATTCAGATAATATGAATTATTGCTTCGATAATGAAAAATCTTTGTGTAATGACAATTATTGAAACAATGAAAGATATAAAATATCAACGCAGTGATTATTAACTCAATAAAATATTTGAGCAATAATTATCGTAACCATTATTGAGTAGTGCCTTCTTACGTAAGAATCAATAATTGAATGCAATACCGTGTGTATTCTTGTTTTTAACCATAAGTATTTTTTTAAGATATAATAGAATAACTACTACTGTAGTTATTTTTAAACAACTTATATTTGTGCGTTTTCTTCATCCAATCGCTTTCCGTTATGGAGCCCATACATGGCTAAGGCAAAAATTTAATATTCCCCGACAAGATCGAATATTCCACGACCAAACGAATATTCCCAAACAACAATGAATATTTTATAACCACTTGCTTATTTTGAAATATTTGCGTATCTTACCCCTAACTATCCACATTAATCAAATCAACCCTTACTATTTCAAAATAATAAATAGAGAAAATTAAATTTCATTAATAATAAGTTGGGGTCTTACAATGTTGACAATTTGTACGTAATTGATTTCAAGATAAATTAACTTATAAATCTTTAAAATTTATTCTTAAACTTGTTTTATTGAATTATTATGTCATTGTCATCATCCTCATGCTTATATTGTGATGAAAGTCATCTTTAGCTTACGTGCATAGATGGACTTGGTATGATTATGACTAGGGATTATTCGATTATAATAATCACGACCGTAATGTTATAAATGATGTGGTAAAAGTCCTCGATGGCACTGTAGTGCGTTGATGGGCCGATTTTTGGTATGATTATGACCGAGAGATTATTCGGTATAGTCATGACCATTGATGATTTAATGAATATCCTTGGCCCGTAATGTAGGGATGACTCGATGATGTGGTTTATTTATTAAGCTGAGTCTCAGCGATAAAAATTGATGAAAGCATTTTAAATCATAGAAGATAGTAGATATTATGTCTCTTGACTCTTCTAATAGATTGCTTATTCATTGCAGCTTAAACTTGATGTCTATTGTATTTTATCGGTTTAACATTGTTGAAGACTAATGATAATTTATTCGCATTATCTCGATCATAATATTTCTTATTGGGCTAGTTGAGCTCACCCTTTCTTTCACTTTTTCTCTTGAAGAAATGAGAACGTAATCGGACTAGTCGAGAAGAGCGGAGTGATTTGTCCCGTGGATGATAGCATTAGTAGTCCTCACTATTACATTAAATAATGTGACAATAAATGTAATGAAGAATCCATTGAGTGTGGATATTGTCTAGATGACAATATTCTTATTAAAACTCTTAGATTATGTTTTGTCGTATTTTACACGACTGTTGTATAATTAAGTTGTATTTAAATTTCGTACTATGTGTAAGACCCCGAAATTTTTTAAATAAAAAGGAATTTCCTTTATTTATTATTTTGAAATAGTAAGGGTTGATTTGATTAATGTGGATAGTTAAGGGTTAAATACGCAAATATTTCAAAATAAGCAAGTGGTTATAAAATATTCATTTTTGTTTGGGGAATATTCGTTTGGTCGTGGAATATTAAATCTTTGTCGGGGAATATTAAATGCGACAATGCGACCCATGTGTGGCCCCATGTGAGCGATTGGATGAAGAAAACGACAAATATAAGTTGGTTAAAAATAACGGCGTAGTTATTCTGGTTAAGACCGTTGGAATACCGGTGGTTAAAATCTGATGTCTACGCGTGTGGTTGCGATGGCACGGTATTATTGCAGATTGTTGAATTATTGATCCTTACGTGAAGGCCTTTACTCAATAATTTTCACGATGAATTCTTGTTCAATATTTTATTTTATTGATTCAATAATTCTTTGCGTTGGTATTTTATATTATTATTGTTTCAATAATTGTCACTTTTGCCATATTTCCCATTATCGGATCAATAATTCATATTATTTGAATAATATTATTAGATAACATTATTGGCAATGTCTAGAAAGTTACGTACTAAGGAGAGGTTTGGTCACCTAATTGCGCGCGCCCGATAAGAGATCCCTTATTGAAAGCCCCTCTTTCTGAGGAGCTTTGGTTGTCATAAATGTGATTACGTAATATTATTTGTGAATAATTAATTATTGATTCATATGATAAGGAAATATTTATTTTATATGAATATAAATGATGGATTTATTTATGTGGTTATTAATGAAGGAATTAATCTTTGAGATGTTTTATTTGTATTTTGTCGGATTGGAGGTATTAAAAGATCAAATCGGTGTTATTACTGACTTTATTGTGTGAGTTATAATATTTAATCCGACCGTTGGATCGTTGTAATTTTTGGATATGTTATACATATATAAGTTGAGTATATGTCCACAAATTTTGAACCGTTAAAAATGAGCGTATAATTTATTATGAATTTTAAGAGGTGGTGATTGAAAATTAGGTTATAAATGATTTTGGTGGAAAATTCTAGAATTGGTGGGCCCCACTTTTGGTTGGTGAGAAATGTGCTCAATTGAATTTTCAAATGTGGTGGGTGGGAATAGTAGCGAGTAAAGCCATCGAGGTTTGCGAGTTAAGTGCTTCTTGACGTCTTAACATTTTCCTATAAATAGAAATTTAAGTTAGAATTGAAAATCACACCGAAACAAAGTTTTCTCTTTCTCTCTCTATATTATTGAGCGTATTTTGTGAGTATTTAGATACTTTGAGAGTTCTTTGTTCGATCTGAGTTTCATTCAAAGATCACTTGAGCCTTTCCTTAGGAAATCTTGATTCTTTGAGGTAAGGGATATTATTTTTTCAGTAATGATATTATTTCTTGATATCATTATCTTTGAAATGTTGATCTGAAGTTTTTATCAAATTTGGAACTTTTTCATGTCGGGGTTACTTATTCATGAGTTACTATTCACGAGTTACTATTCATGAGTTACTATTCACGATTCTTATTCACGAGTACTATTCAGTGAAGCGTGAAGATGTTTTTTTTGTGGAATTTCTATCTTTTGGTGTCAGTTACTTATTCACGATATCTGTGACTTTATTCACGTATCTGATTTATTCACGATATCTGACAATTATTCACCAAAAATAAAATTTCTTCTTTTAGTCCAAAATATCTATCTTTGGATACTAGCTTTGATTGTATCCATGTTTTGATCATTCTTGAATTTTACACCACTATGATTATTTTTGAGGTATTGTTGGACATGGATAAAACAAAGTACGAATCCTTAATCCTTAATCCTTGTCATTTTGTTTCAATTGGATTCGTTCTTTAAAAATATTTTCATCATCCTCGGTCTTAAATGATGATATTATTGAATATCTTTGGCTTGTAGTGCAAAGATGAATGATTTCTGAAGAATATCTTTGGCTGTAGTGCAAAGATGAGCGGTGTTTTAAATGAATACGAATGGCCGATGAATAATCTTTTGGCCTTTAGTGCAAAGATGAGCAGTGTTGAGATGAACATGGCCTGATTGATGAATATCTTTGGCTGTAGTGCAAAGATGAATATTTGATTTGAGATGAATATTGATTGATGTTACGAGGATAAAATATTGATGATGGATTTATTAAATTCATAGATTATAGTAGATTTCATTCTCTACGTAACTCTTACTATGAATTATTATTTCATTGCGAATATTGATCTGAAACTTGTTGTCATTGTATTCTATCGATTTTTCCTGTTGGAGACTAACGATAATTTGTTGTATATTATCTTAGTCATAGTATTCTTTATTGGGCTAGTTTGAGCTCACCCTTTTCCTTGTTGTTCCATTTTTCTTCTCGGGGAGGCGAGAATGTAGCGAGTACTTAGTCGGGGTATGGAATGAAGGTTCTAGAGAGAGTTGTTTAGTAGTCCTCACCATTTTTGTAAAATAATGTATCAATAATTATGATGGGGATTTATTTGCGTGTGGATATTGTCTGAAGATAATATTATATTTAAACTCACAATATATATTGTCGTATTTCACACGACATTTGTATTATTGAAGTTGTAGTTTGCTTCTTGTACCATGTATTTGGCGACTCGAATGGGTGTTGTGTATACCTATTTTGGGGGCGTCACGGTTAATATCGAGCTTAGGGATATGATCTCTGGCGGAGATCGGGAATAGAACTAGGAGGGAGAGACGAGTAAATCCTTATTAGTGTGTCTACTAAGCTTATTTGTTGGTTGGTCATAATATAGGGGTATTATGTGATTTGTTAATTTATTTAATTAACCCTTGTTTTATGATAGTTTTAAGAATGGGTCACGCTTTGAGCGTTAACAATGGAGTGAATGAGATCGTGGAGATACCTCTAATCGCCAACCGGGATAATGTGATGTCGGTGAAGAAAAGAATTAGAGATATCCATGTGGTGAGTGAAGAATTGATAGTTGCACAGAGATAGATCGCAGAGTAACAGTTTGAGAGTGAGGAAGAAGAGGAAGAAGAATTACTGAAGAGAGTTTATTAGAGGTATTTTATGATCAAAATGTAGAATTGCAAAATCGTATTCATGAGTTAGAAGAAGCGGTTTGAAGAATTGCGAGGCGATCGTGGAGCAAAAGGATGCAACGATTCAAGCTTGTGTTACCCGATATGTGATGCTTGAGCGAAGCACTCTTTGGCGAGTATAAGATGATAAAAGTGGAATCTGAAATGAAAGAAGAAATAATCGAGCGAGTGAGAATGAGTGATGCATGGGTAAAAGCCGCGCGACGCGTTGATATTATGGAAAGAGATGTCCAATCTAAAAGAAAGATTTAACGATGACGGAAGGCGTCGGCGGACACATCGGCACCATCAACAAATTCTAGGGAAGAGAACGATCGCCGGTTAGATCTACGAGATGTGGAGGAGGAGGGACATATAAGGTCAAACTGTTCAAAGCCTTCCAAGGTATGCTATAATTGTGGAAAAGAAGGACATATCGCTCGAGATTATACGATATCGAAACCCAGATCCAAAGAAGAATGGTGACTCAAAAGGATGTCCCGAAAAAGTCAAAGTCAATCTTCTTGGAAGAAGCGTTTGTCGTGACCGGTCAAAATCTGAGGAACCCGAACGAAATTAGCACAGGTTAGTTAATTATAAATTCTTCTGAAGTATATACCTTACTAGATACCGGTTCTACCCATTCTTTTATCTCTCTTGCTTGCGCTCAACGTTTGAACTTGACTACGGAGAAATTAGACTTTGACCTATTTATAGAGACTTCGTTAGGAGAAACTTTCATTACATCCGTTGTTTAAAAAATCTTGCTTGATTCAGGTTGGCACTATCACATTACCTGTTAACCTTATTTCTATTAAGATATTTGCTTTTGATGTGATTTTAGGGATTGATTGGTTAACTACTCATCATGCCAAATTGATTGCTTTTGTAAGGTTGTTAGTTTTCATATTCCTAAGCAACCTGTTATTCGAATTCAAGCAATCAAACCATTGTAGTCAAACATTTTCATATCAAGCCATGAAGTCATTCGTTTATTACGGATGTCAAGTTTTCTTAGTCCATGTTATGGATTTGAATAAAGACACGTCAGATTTGAATAATATTCCTGTTGTTATTGATTTTTCCTGACGTATTTCCTGAAGAATTTCTTGGCTTACTCCCAAAGCCTGATATTAAATTTTGTATCGACTTTGAACCCGGTACAAAACTCATTTCTAAAATCTCATATCGAATGGCTCCTATTGAACTTGAGAGTTAAAATTCAACTATAAATTTGGTACTGAGCCTTTATCTTGTGACTTCCTTTGTGGAATTCACTAAGCGAACTCTCTCTGTAGGGGCGTCATATTAGAGCCATAGTAAAGCGATAGGTGTCATTGTGACGTCTTTATCCAAGATTGGGATATGAG
The DNA here is from genome assembly GCA_020205615.1 of Panax quinquefolius. Classification (NCBI taxonomy): domain Eukaryota; kingdom Viridiplantae; phylum Streptophyta; class Magnoliopsida; order Apiales; family Araliaceae; genus Panax; species Panax quinquefolius. The sequence continues at coordinate 41,084,545 of CM035155.1, read as the reverse complement.
TCACGGTTGAGAGCAACCTAAGTCGATAATCAAAATCGTAGCTTTCTGGCTTAGTTGGTTATTATCGGAGATTCGTTGAAGGATATTCTCGAATCGCTATTCCATTATCGCAATTGACTCGTAGAGATACAAAATTCGAATAGAAGCGAGGAATGTGGGAAGAGCTTGAAGAACTCGAGAGGAGACTCATTTCAACACATGTTACGACCATGCCATCCTGGAAAAGCGAGCGTGGTAGTGACGTGTTGAGTAGAAGATCGTATCAAGAAATCTGAATGCGATATTATCAAAGACTAATTTCATTATAATTTACAAATAATAGAGATGGAGATGAAAACTCTAGGTACCCACGTGATGATATACGAGTATAATCGACTTTAATCGATAAAGTTAAAATTTGCTCAAGCCACAGGGCAGGAGGCGATGATGTATGAAGAAGGAGAAGGAGCTATTAGGGCGAGAATTGATGAAGAAAGAATACTTGAGTCCACTCTGAGACTTTGTGTTCCTAACAACTCGATTTGAAGTACAAGATTATGATGGAGGCACACAATACACCATTTGCAATCCATCCTGGAAGTACTAAAATGTATCGTGATCTTGACATACATTTTGGTGGAACAATATGAAGAGAGAGATTGCAAAGTTTATCTCGATGTGTTTAACTTGCCAACGTGTAAAGGCGAGCATCTAGTACCTAAGGGTCCGTTGCAACCACTTGAGATTCCGAAATGGAAGTGGAACACATTACCATGGATTTCGTTCGGGTCTTCCTACGGTTTCTCAAGGTATTAATGCTATTTGGGTTATTGTTGATAGATTAACCAAATCTGCTCATTTCTTCTTGCGATCACGGAGACTTATTCCTTGAGCGTCTTGCTAGTATATGCGTAAATGAGATTGTGAGGTTGCATGGCATGCTGTATCCATAGTTTGGATCGTGACCCAAGATTCACTTCAAGATTTTGGGTTAGCTTGCAAAAAGCTATGGCGCAGTTTGCGATTTAGTTCTAAAGCATACCATCCCCAAACCAGACGACGACAATCGGAGAGGACTATTCAAACTCTTGAAGATATATTAAGACTCGTGTCCTAGACTTCAAGGGTAGTTGGGATAAGTATTTACCATTGGTGGAATTCTCCTACAACAACAGATTATCGAGCAAGTATAGGTGTGACTCCATTGAAGCATTATATGGACGAAAATGTCGTTCTCTAATATGTTGGGATGAGGTGGGTGAAGCAACATTGTTGGGACCCGAGTTAAAATGCGTATGACTCTGAAAAGATCCAAATGATTGACAACGTATACAAAGCGGCACAAGATCGACAAAAGAGTTATGCGGATCTTCATCGAAAGGGCGTGGAATTTAGTGTAGGGGATCATGTATTATTACGAGTTGCTCCATGGAAGGGAGTTACAAGATTTGGGAAGAGGAAAGCTCGATCCACGATTTATTGGTCCATTTCAAATTCTTGACCGAGTAGGAAATGTAGCCTATAGACTTGCGTTACCTCCAAGTATGTCTCGTGTTCATAATGTGTTTCACATATCGGTATTGCTTAAGTAAATATGTGAAAGACCCGAACCACGTTATAGAGTTAGAACCGGACGAGATAGCCAAAGACTTAACGTATGAGGAGGTACTGTCGAAGATTTTGGATAGGAAGGAGCATGTCTTCTGTAAGAAAGGTCATACCACAAGTTAAAGTTTTGTGGAGGAATCATGCTATAGAGGAAATGACACAGGAATTGGAAATGGAAATGAAAGCGAGGTATCCTCACCTTTTGAAACACACAGTGCGTCGTCGATTTCGAGGACGAAATTTCATAAGGAGGGAGGTTGTAAGACCCCAAAATTTTTTTAAATAAAAGGAATTTCCTTTATTTATTATTTTGAAATAGTAAGGGTTGATTTGATTAATGTGGATAGTTAAGGGTTAAATACGCAAATATTTCAAAATAAGCAGTGGTTATAAAATATTCATTTTTGTCGGGGAATATTCGTTTGGTGGTGGAATATTAAATGCTTGTCGGGAATATTAAATGCGGCGGTGCTAGCAATGACCATAATGAGGCCCATAACTGAGCGATTGGATGAAAAAATGACAAATATAAGTTGGTTAAAAATAACTACGTAGTTTATTCTAAGAAATTTGTTGGAATACCCGGTGGTTAAAATACGATGTCTGGCGTTGTTGAGCGATGTACACACGGTATTGCAGTATTTGTTGAATTATTGATCCTTACGTGAAGGCACTTACTCAATAATTTTCACGATGAATTCTTGTTCAATATTTTATTTTATTGATTCAATAATTCTTTGCGTTGGTATTTTATATTATTATTGTTTCAATAATTGTCATTGCACGATATTTCCCATTATCGGATCAATAATTCATATTATTTGAATAATATTATTAGATAACATTATTGGCAATGTCTAGAAAGTTACATCTAAGGAGAGGTTTGGTCACCTAATTGCGCGCCAAAGATGGAGAGATCCTTATTGGAAAGCCCCTCTTTCTGAGGAGCGACTGGTTTGTCATAAATGTGATTACGTAATATTATTTGTGAATAATTAATTATTGATTCATATGATAAGGAAATATTTATTTTATATGAATATAAATGATGGATTTATTTATGTGGTTATTAATGAAGGAATTAATCTTTGAGATGTTTTATTTGTATTTTTAGTCGGATTGGAGGTATTAAAAGATCAAATCGGTGTTATTACTTTATTTATTGTGTGAGTTATAATATTTAATCCGACTGTTGGATCGTTGTAATTTTTGGATATGTTATACATATATAAGTTGAGTATATGTCCACAATTTTGAACCGTTAAAAATGAGCGTATAATTTATTATGAATTTTAAGAGGTGACCGATTCGAAATTAGGTTATAAATGATTTTGGTGGAAAATTCTAGAATTGGTGGGCCCCACTTTTGGTTGGTGAAAAATGTGCTCAATTGAATTTTCAAATGTGGTGGGTGGGAATAGTAGCGAGTAAAAGCCATCGGGTTCGAGTTAAAATGCCTTGACGTCTTAACATTTTCCTATAAATAGAGGCTAAGTTAGAATTGAAAATCACACGAAACAAAGTTTTCTCTCTTTCTCTCTATATTATTGAGCGTATTTTGTGAGTATTTAGATACTTTGAGAGTTCTTTGTTCAAGACAAGTTTCATTCAAAGATCACTTGAGCCTTTCCTTCCGAAATCTTGATTCTTTGAGGTAAGGGATATTATTTTTTCGTAATGATATTATTTCTTGATATCATTATCTTTGAAATGTTGATCTGAAGTTTTTATCAAATTTGGAACTTTTTCATGTCGGGTTACTATTCATGAGTTACTATTCACGAGTTACTATTCATGAGTTACTATTCACGAGTTCTATTCACAGTACTATTAAGCGTGAAGCGTGAAGATGTTTTTTGTGGAATTTCTATCTTTTGGTGTCCGAGATACTATTCACGTATCTATTTATTCACGATATCTGATTATTCACGTATCACGACACTATTCACCAAAAAATAAAATTTCTTCTTTTCGTCCAAAATATCTATTTTGGATACTAGCTTTGATTGTATCCATGTTTTGATCATTCTTGAATTTTACACCACTATGATTATTTTTGAGGTATTGTTGGACATGGATAAAACAAAGTACGAATCCTTAATCCTTAATCCTTGTCATTTTGTTTCACCGGATTCGTTTCTTTAAAAATATTTTTCATCATCCTCAGTCTTAAATGATGATATTATTGAATATCTTTGGCTTGTAGTGCAAAGATGAATGATTTCTGAAGAATATCTTTGGCCTGTAGTGCAAAGATGAGCAGGTGTTTAAATGAACATGACCGACTGATGAATATCTTTGGCCTTTAGTGCAAAGATGAGCAGTGTTGAGATGAACATGACCGATTGATGAATATCTTTGGCACATAGTGCAGATGAATATTTGATTTGAGATGAATATTGATTGATGTTACGAGGATAAAATATTGATGATGGATTTGTTAAATTCATAGATTATAGTAGATTTCATTCTCTACGTAACTCTTATGAATTATTATTTCATTGCGAATATTGATCTAAAACTTGTTGTCATTGTATTCTATCGATTTTTCCTGTTGGAGACTAACGATAATTTGTTGTATATTATCTTAGTCATAGTATTCTTTCTTGGGCTAGTTGAGCTCACCCTTTTCCTTGTTGTTCCATTTTTCTTCTCGGGGAGGCGAGAATGTAGCGAGTACTAGTCGGGTATGGAATAAAGGTTCTAGAGAGAGTTGTTTAGTAGTCCTCACCATTTTGTAAAAAATAATGTATCAATAATTATGATGGGGATTTATTTGCGTGTGGATATTGTCTAGAAGACAATATTATATTTAAACTCATTAAGATATATTGTCGTATTTCACACGACATTTGTATTATTGAAGTTGTAGTTTACTTCTTGTACCATGTATTTGGCGACTCAGAATGGGTGTTGTGTATACCTATTTTGGGGGCGTCACACTATGTATTTGGCGACTCAAGATGGGTGATGTATACCTATTTTGGGGGCGTCACAGTTGGTATCAAAGTTTAGAGATATGATCCCTGGCTGAGATGTGAGACAAAAACTAGGAAGGGAGAGACGGGGAATTCCTTCGCTAGTATGACCTACCTAAGTTTATTTGCTATTTAATTGGTCGGTCAGAGTATAGGGATAATATGTGATATGTTAATTAACCATTGTTTTGTGGTAGTATTTGAAAATGGCATCCAAAAATGTTGAGATAAGCAATGAAGCACATGAGACCGTTGAGTCACCACAGATTAATGCCCAGGATAATGTGCAATAGGAAGACAATAATCCTCCTGTAAATAATAACACCGATGAAATGGTGAACGATGGGATGTTCAGAGGCTTTATGCAATTCATGCAATATTAGTCAAAAGTGGCTCATGTCCAAAATGCAGGTGGGATCACTAACAACTTTCGGACGGTCACCGCTAAGTAGTTCAAGGGGCTGGGACCACCGGAGTTTTTTGGAGAGCCAAAACCTCTTAAGGCAAAGACGTGGATAAAGCAGATCAATAAGATATTTAATGTCTTGGGATGCTCCGAGGAGCAAAAGGTTCCCTTTGCCACCTTCATGTTGCGTGCGGTGCATTCTTCGGGGAATCAGTAAGCGTACTCAACTCAACTTGCCAAGACTCAAAATGTCTTGGAAGAAGTTCCAAGAACTGTTCAATGACAAGTACTTTCCTGAAAGTATTCATCACATGAAGGAGGTAGAGTTCATCAAGTTTGAGCAAAACAATATAACCGTTACACAGTACGAAGCTAAGTTTGCCAAGTTGTCTTAGTTTGCGTCCCACTTGGTTGATAATGAGGAGAGAATGATGCGGATGTTTCTAAGAGGTTTGAAACCCGAGATACGTCAATACCTAATTTCTCACAAACTGTGTTTGTATTCAGATGTTGTGAATAGGGCTCAGTTATTGGAGCGTGATAATGAGTCAACCCAACTAAGAGAGAGCAACCGACAAGTTAATAATACCAGTGGTAGCAGTCATCGAAGCGGTAACAACAAACGTGGAGGGAATCAACATGCCAGAAATGATAATCACTTCAGTTGTAATCATGGCCATGACCATAAGAGTGGACATTTCAAGAAGAGGAGATTCAATAAGGATGGAAAGAAGTCGGACCAAAGACCACCAGTTGTTAAGAAGGACAACGACCACCGGTCAGTATGTTACAAAATGTGGAGGGAAGGACACATAAGTCCAAACCGCACGATCATGCGATCCAAGGCGTGTTATAATTGTGGAAAAGAAGGTCACCTAGCCTGATTTTGTCGTGAACCAAAGTCAAGTCCAGCTGGGATGGAGGCATCAAAGGGTGTCCCAAACAAGACAAAACCGGTAGTTCAAGGGAGAGCGTTTGTCGTAACCTCCCAAAAAGCGAGGAATCCGAACGAGGTGATCACGGGTAAGCTAATCATAAACTCTAGCGAAGTTTATACTTTATTTGATACTGGTTCTACCCATTCCTTTATTTCTCCTACTTGCGCTCAACGTTTAAATTTGACTCCGGAGAAATTAGACTTTGACTTATCTGTTGAAACTCCGTTGGGAGAATCCTTCATTACATCCACGGTTTATAAGTCTTGTTTGATTCAAATCGGTAACCGCATGTTACCTATCGATCTTATTTCTTTGAAAATACTTGCATTTGATGTGATTTTAGGGGTTGATTGGTTAACTACTCATCATGCTAAAATCGATTATTTTCGTAAGGTTGTTAGCTTTCATATTCCTAACCAACCTATTATGCGAATTCAAGCAACCACACCACTAAAATCAATCATTGTCATATCAAGTCATAAAGCTATTCGTTTATTGAAAAACGAATATCAAACTTTCTTAGCCCATGTCAAGGATTTAAATAAAGATACGTCAGATTTGAATGATATTTCTATTGTTAATAAATTTTCTGACGCATTCCCTGAAGAACTTCCTGGCCTACCCCCAGAGCGTGAAATTGAATTTTGTATCGACCTTGAATCTGGTACAAAACCCATTTCCAAAGCCCCATATCGAATGGCTCCTATTGAACTTCGAGGAGTTAAAAACCCAACTACTGAGAATTGTTAGACATCGGTTTCATTCGTCCCTAAAGACGTCTCCTTAGGGTGCTCCTGCTCATTCAGTAAAGAAGAAAGATGAAAGTATACGACTTACATATTGATTATCGGGAGTTGAATCATGTCACCATAAAAAATAGGTACCCGTTGCCTCGCATTGATGACTGTTTGATCGATTCAAGGAGCCAAATTCTTTTCAAAGATTGATCTTCGTTCCATTCATCAATTGAAGATTAAAACCGATGACATTCTAAAGATCGCTTTTCGTAACTTCGATGCAGGCATTATGAATTCCTAGTCATGTCTTTTGGATTGACTAATGCTCCTGCTGCCTTCATGGATATGATGAATCGAGTATTCAAGGAATATTTGAATCAGTTTGTGGTCGTCTTTATTGATGACATCCTCATATACTCCAAAACCCATGAAGACCATGAACAACACTTGAGGCTGATACTTCAAAAGCTTCGTGAAAACAAGCTTTATGCCGAGTTGAAGAAATGTGAGTTTTGGCTTGAGGAAGTTGTATTCCTTGGGCACGTGATATCAAATCATGGAATATCTGTTGACCCGGCAAAGATTGAAGCAATTCAAAGATGGGAACAACCTAAGTCAGTGACCGAAGTACGTAGCTTTCTCGGCTTAGCTGGTTATTATCAAAGATTCGTAAAAGGGTTTTCTCGAATCGCTACTCCATTAACTCAGCTGACTCGAAAAGATACAAAATTCGGTTGGAGAGAGAAATGTGAAAAGAGTTTTCAAGAACTCAAGAGGAGACTTATTTCAGCACCTGTTCTGACAATACCATCTGGCTCGGAGGGATTTGTCATCTACAGTGATGCTTCGGGCAAAGGGTTAGGATGTGTTCTCATGCAACATGAGAAAGTCATAGCCTATGCCTCTCGGCAACTCAAAGAATATGAGAGGAATTATCCTATTCATGATTTAGAGTTGGCCACTGTCGTTTTTGTGCTTAAGATTTGGAGGCATTACCTGTATGGAGAGAAGGTGGAGATCTATACGGATCATAAAAGCCTCAAATATTTCTTCACTCAAAAGGAACTCAACATGTGGCAACGACGATGGCTTGAGTTGTTGAAAGATTATGATCATACCATCTAATACCATCCTGAAAAAGCGAACGAGGTAGCTGACGCACTGAGTATAAGATCATATGCGGGTACGAGTGCAATATTGTCAACGCAAAGACCCATTTTGTATGACTTAGAAATGATGGAAATAGAGTTAAAGACTCCAGGGACCCATTTGATGATGGCGAATATACGAGTGGAACCGACTTTAATTGATAAAGTTAAAGTTGCTCAAACTACAGACCTGGAGCTGATGCGTATGAAGAAGAAAGTGTAAGAAGGTGCTATTCCAGAAGCAAGAATCAATGAAGAAGGAATACTTTGAGTCAACTCCAGAATTTGTGTTCCTAATGATTCTGACTTGAAGTATAAAATCATGATGGAGGCGCACAATACACCGTTTGCAATCTATCCTGGGAGTACCAAAATGTATCGTGATCTTCGACATACATTTTAGTGGAGCAATATGAAGAGAGAAATAGCGGGGTTTATCTCAAGGTGTTTAACTTGTCAACGAGTCAAGGCGGAGCATCAAGTGCCAAAAGGTCCATTGGAACCACTTGAAATTTTAGAATGGAAGTGGGAGCACATTACCATGGATTTCGTTACTGGTCTTCCCAAGGTTTCTCAAGGCATAGATGCGATTTGGGTCATTGTTGATAGATTAACCAAGTCTGCTCATTTCTTACCGATACGAGAAACTTATACACTTCAACGTCTTGCTAGTATGTACATAAATGAGATTATAAGATTGCATGGTTTGCCAGTATCCATAGTTTCTGATCGAGACCCAAGATTCACTTCAAGATTTTGGGTTAGTTTGCAAAAAGCTATGGACACAGATTTATGATTTAGTTCGGCATATCATCCTCAAACGTACGAACAATCAAAGAGGACTATTCAAACTCTTGAGGATTTATTAAGACTCCGTGTCCTTGACTTCAAGGGATGTTGGGACAAGTTCTTACCATTAGTGGAGTTTTCCTACAACAATAGTTATCAAGCAAGTATTGGCATGGCTCCATTTGAGGCATTGTATAGAAGAAAATGTCGTTCTCCAGTATGCTGGGATGAGGTGGGTGAAGCAACATTGGTGGGACCGAATTTGGTACGTATGACTACGGAAAAGATTCAAACGATCCGACAACGTATAAAAACCTCACAAGATCGACAAAAGAGTTATGCTGATCTTCATCGAAAGGACGTGGAATTCGATATTGGAGATCATGTGTTGTTACGTGTTGCTCCATGGAAAGGAGTTACAAGATTTGAAAAGAGAGGAAAGCTCAATCCTCAATTCATTGGCCCATTTTAATCCTCGATCGAGTAGGAACTGTGGCCTATAAACTCGCCTTACTGCCAAGTATGTCTCGTGTTCATAATATTTTTCACATATCTATGTTACGTAATTATGTGAAAGACCTGAACCACATTATTGAATTAGAATCGGAAGAGATAGCGGAAGATTTAACGTATGAAGAGGTACCTGTTAAAATCTTGGATAAGAAGGATCTTATTCTACGCTCTAAAGTTATACCTCAAGTCAAAGTTTTATGGAGAAACCATGATGTTGAGGAAATGACCTGGTAGTTAGAATCTGAAATGAAATTAAGGTATCCTCACCTCTTCGACATACCAGGTACGCACTCTAATTTTGAGGACGAAATTTCATAAGAAGGGGAGGTTGTAAGACCCCAACTTTTATGAATAAAGATTAATTTCTCTCGAAATATATTTTTGAATATTATGGTGTGGGTATAATATAATGTTATAGTTGTGGTAATATTTACAAAATTTTCAAATTAAGCAAGTGGTTATATAATATTCGAGTGGTCGGGGAATATTCGTTTTAACAGGGAATATTAAATGCATGGCACAGATATTATTGGACCACCCCATAACGGAAGTATTTTAAGTAGTAAAGAAAACATGAATTATCTTTTTATAAAAATAACGATGGAAGTGTTACCGTTAAAAGCGTTGAACTACCCGGTAGTAAAAAATAAAGATGTCTGGCGTGGTTGCATAGTAGCACACGGTATTGGTTATTGATGCTTACGTGAGAAGTCACTCAGTTATACTCAATTATTGCTAGTAATTACTGCATCATATCTCTTATATTATTGATTTGATTATTGTCACAGTATCATCTGCATTATATGATATATTATTAAATCAATAATTGAGACGACAAATTTATTCATATTATTAAATTACAAAATTTACAATGTCTAGAAGTTCTGTCAAGGAGAGGTTTGGTCATCTAATTGTGCGCCAATAAGGAAAAATCCTTATCGAAAAGCTCCCTCTTTCCTGGGAACGACCTGGTTGTTAAATATTGTGAGTAGTTCTATTATGTTGGGATTATTAGTGTTAGTGGAAATCGACATCTATTCCGATGAAAAATTGATGTTTGGGGGTTATATTGATAAATCGGGTAATTAATCGGATAAATGAGCAATTAATTGCTACTAATTCACATGTTTATATAACTATTTGTTCACATGTGTGTACTATTGAATCACATTCATGTACTATTAGGGGAGTTGGTGTAAAATTGATAATACTTGCATGACTAAGTTAAAAATGGAGGTATAGATGGAGATATTATACTGTAATTCGTATTTTTACATGATTATAACTATTGATTCACATGATTGAACTATTAATTCACATTATTTACTATTAGGGGAGGTGGTGCAAGTTTGATAATACTTGCAGGGACTAAATTAAAAATGAAAGAAAAGTTAGAGGTATTGTCTCAGAATATTTCGAGCCCCAAAACGTGCAATTATCGAAACTATATTTTCCTATAAATAAAGCACATTCTTCCTTCATTTCTCACCAATTCACTAAAGCTATAGAGCAATTATTATAGAGAGAAATTATAGAGAGAAGAAGAAGAGAAGTTTGCTACCTCTACTCCGAAAGATCCGGTTTCTTCTAAGGTAAGGGGTATTATTTCTTTCAGTATTCATGAAGAGAGCTTACATTATTCCATTCTTTATTATTATGTTGGAATAACTTTGTCTATCATGGCATCTTGCATACATGGTGAAATTCTTCATTATTCCATTCTTTATTATTCTATTGGAATATCGTATGCATGCGGATTACGCTTAGACACAGGTTCCATTATTTATTATTACGCTGGAATAACTTTTATACATCGCGGCCTATCGCATGCATGGTGAATTCTTTGTTATTCTATTCTTTATTATTACATTTGGAATATTCTCATGCATGCGGATTACGCTTTAGACTGGTTTCCATTCTTTATTATTACGCTGGAATAACTCGTTATCGTGCGGTTTATCGCATTTATGGTGAATTTTTCTCATTATTCCATTCTTTATTATTCATTTGGAATATCCCGTTTGTGCGATTACGCATGACCGGTTCCATTCTTTATTATTACATTGGAATAACACGCCTATGTGGATTATCACAAGCGTGGTGAATGATCCTTCGTATTCATTCCTTATTAAATTATGGAAATGATGCATCTTCACGGATTACCACATGGCGGGTGAAATTCCATTTGCAGTTTCATATATTCTATGATACTCAATTGGTTAAAGTTTTGGCTTCTATACTCCATGAAATTAGTAGAATATCACGGATATTTGCGCTTCATCCCAGTATCTTTTCATGGAAATATTCTTACGAGCATTCTTGAATTTTACTCCACAAAGCAAGATGTCGTGTTGACAATTTGGACGTAATTGATTTCAAGATAAATTAACTTATAAATTTTTAAAATTTATTCTTGAACTTGTTTTATTGAATTATTATGTCATTGTCATCATCCTCATGCTTATATTGTGATGAAAGTCATCTTTAGCTTACGTGCATAGATGGACTTAGTATGATTATGACCAGGGATTATTCGGTATAATCATGACCTATAATGTTATTAATGATGTGGTAAAAGTCCTCAGTAGCCTGTAGTGCATTGATGGACAGTTTTTGGTATGATTATGACCAGGGATTATTCGGTATAGTCATGATCATTGATGATTTAATGAATATCCTTGGCCCGTAGTGCAGGGATGACTCGATGATGTGGTTTATTTATTAAGCTGAGTCTCAACGATAAAAATTGATGAAAACATTTTAAATCATAGAAGATAGTAGATATCATGCTCTACTTGACTCTTCTAATGGATTGTTTATTCTGCTGCAATTAAACTTGATGTCTATTGTATTTTATCAGTTTAACATTGTTGAAGACTAATGATAATTTATTCTGCATTATCTTAGTAATAATATTTCTTACTGGGCTAGTTGAGCTCACCCTTTCTTTCATTGTTCTCTTCAGGAAATGAGAACGTGGTTGGGGACTAGTCGGGAACCGAGTGATCGGTCGGATGATAGCATTAGTAGTCCTCACTATTCTGTTAAATAGTGTGACAATAAATGTAATGAGGACTCCATTGAGTGTGGATATTGTCTAGATGACAATATTCTTATTAAAACTCTTAGATTATGTTTTGTCGTATTTTACACGACTGTTGTATAATTAAGTTGTATTTGAATTTTGTACTATGTATTTGGCGACTCAAGATGGGTGATGTATACCTATTTTGGGGGCGTCACATGTATCGTCTCAATTATTGATTTAATATATATAAAATATCGACAATAATTGAATCAAATAACGTGAGATACTATGCAGCAATTACTGCAGCAATAATTGAGTATAACTGAGTGACTTCTCACGTAAGCATCAATCATCAATACCGTGTGCTACTATGCAACCACGCGTATTACTGTACTTTAATCACCAAGTATTTCAATAGTTAAAGGTAAAACTTTCGCCGTTATTTTCATAAAAAGTTACTTCTATCGTTTTCTAATTCCGACAGTAATTCCATTGTGGGGTCCACCAATGATTGCACCGTTGTACGAATATTCCCTAATAAAATGAATATTCCCCGACCAATCGAATATTTTATAACAACTTGCATACTTTGCAAAATTTATAAATATTGCCCACAACTATAACATTGTATCAAATTCACACTATAATATTCAAAAAAATATTTCGAGAAAATTAAATCTTTATTCATAAAATTTGGGGTCTTACAGCAGATCAATGTGGGCATTTTTTATTTTATTTTACACGTGGACGGGCTGACGGGCGAATATTGAACTTATATTTGATGCACAGATTCAAACCCAAGACCTCCAGTTTGGAATATAGATCCAATGACCACCCAAGCACATGGGCTTAGTTGCTATTATTTTGCAAGGATTAATATTTATAACTAAACAAATTATTTTCCCCAAATTAAAATAGATCCCCTTTCCTTAGATATGTTACGTACATATATAAATGTACATAACTAATTGGTGATAATAATAATAATAATAATAATAATAATAATAATAATAATAATAATAACTGTCATAATAATAATAATAAAAGTCATAATCATAATAATAATAATAATAATAATAATAATAATAATAATAATAATAATAATAATAATAATAAGCCCGCATAATTGCCTTCGTTATTATTAAACACCGTTGGTTTTCTATAATGTGTGATGTAAGATGAATGGTTCCACCATTATAGAATTTCTTGGTTTCTAAGGCTTCAATTTTCCGATGTTAAGTCATGTCTGAGTTGCAATTTATTTAGAATTTTAATTGTGTTTAACTTAACTGGTTTATCCAAACGTATGTTATAATAATAATAATAATAATAATAATAATAATAATAATAATATTATTATTATTATTATTATTATTTATTATTATTATTATTATTATTATTATTATTATTATTATTATTATTATAATAATAATAATAATAATAATAATTATTATTATTATTATTATTATTACTACTACTACTATTATTATTATTATTATTATTATTATTATTATTATTATTAGTATTATTATTATTATTAATGTTATTATTATTATTATTATTATTATTATTATTATTATTATTATTATTATTGTTATTATTATTATTAGTACTATTATTATTATTATTATTATTTATTATTGTTATTATTATTATTATTATTATTATTAGTATTATTATTATTATTATTATTATTATTATTATTATTATTATTATTATTATTATTATTATTATTATTATTACTATTATTATTATTATTATTATTAGTACTATTATTATTATTATTATTATTATTATTATTAATTTAAGGCAACATTTTAATAATTCGTTGCAAAAAGTTATATAAAATATCTGTAAAATAAAAATTGTTCTTAATGAATAATATCCATATTAGGCAATCGAAATATAGCAACAAAAAAAACTTTCGTTGCCCGTGATGAGGAGAAATCAAGTGGTTAGAAATTTTGCAAATGAAATTTCTAATCTAATTTTGTTTCAAATTTTGCAACTACTTATGAATTTAGTTGCAAAAAGTGAAAGCTTGACCTGATCAGAACGAAAGACAAGTTTTGTTGCTAAACATACACTTTTAAGAACGACATATAAAATCGTTGCCTAAAAATCGTTCTTAAAGCCCTATTTTTAGCAACAAAAAAAACTTTCGTTGTCACGATGACGGAAATCAAGTGGCCGAAAATTTTGCAACGAATTTCTAACGAAATTTTTTCCCGCCAATGAATTAGCAACGAAATTTTGCAATGACTTATGAATTTCGTTGCAAAAAGTAAAAGCCTGACACAATCTACAATGAATGACAAATTTCTTTGCTAAACATATACTTTTAGCAACGACTTATAAAGTCGTTGCCCGAAAAATCGTTGCTAAAGGCCTATTTTTTTTAGTGATCAGATCAATAATTCATATTATTTGAATAATATTATTAGATAGCATTATTGGTAATGTCTAAGGAAGTTCTATCTAGGAAAGGGGTTTGGTTACCTAATTACGCGCCAGTAAGGAGAAATCCTTATCGGAAAGCCTCTTCTTTCCTGAGAACGATCTGGTTGTCATAATTGTGATTCTGTAATATTATTTGTGAATAATTAATTAATAATTTATATGATAAGGAAATATTTATTTTATGTGGACATAAATTATGGATAGAAAAATATTCATTTTATGTGGATATAAATGAAGGAATTAATGTTGAGGTGTTTTATCAGTATTTTGTCGGAATGGAGGTATTAAAAATCGTCCGTATGTGAATTTTGGGCATTTTTTGTTTGGAATTTGGAAAAAAAATTAAATCTTCAAAGTTGTAGAGAATTTGATTTCCTATGGAATGGATATAAAATTCATATTTTTCTGATAAAAGGGTTATTATGAATTATTGAAGTTTCTGGTAAAATATTTTGGAAATTTCTAGAATGGGTGGGCCCTACTTTTGGTTGGTGAGAAATGTGCTGAAATTTTATTTTAAAAGTGGTGGGCAAGAATAGTAACAGGTAAAGCCATCAGGTAGCAGATTAGTCTGCTTTGACATTCTGACATTTTCTTATAAATAGGTGCTTATGTTAGAATTGAAAATCACACCAGAAATATAAGATTTCTCTCTCTATATTATCGATCGTATTTTTGTGAGTATTTAGATACTTTGAGAGTTGTTATTCAGTGCAAGTTTCCTTCAGTATTACATCCGATATTCTAGTCAGAAATACTGTTCTTTTGAGGTCGTGGATGTTATTTTCTTCGTAAATGATATTATTTTTTTCAATATCATTATGCTGAAATATTGGTATGAATTTTATTGTGAAATTTCTACCTTTTTGTGTCGGGGTTACTATTCACGTATACGGCACTATTCACGTATACGGTACTATTCACAAATACGACACTATTCATCAAAAAATGAAATTTTCTCTTCTTTGTCCCAGATGTCTATTATGGTTACTATCTTTGATTGTATACATGTTTTGATCTTCATTCTTGAATTTTACTCCATTATGGTTTATTATGGAGTATTTTTAAACTTGAATGATCTAAAGTACGAATCTCTAATATTTGTTCTTTTGTCTCACTGGATTCGTTCTTTAAAATATTTTTCATCATCCTCAATCCTTAATGGCGATACTTGATGAATATCTTTGGCCTGTAGTGCAAAGATGAACGATTACTTGATGAATATCTTTGGCCTGTAGTGCAAAGATGAATATTTGATGCAAGATGTATATTGATTGATGTTACAGGGATAAAATATTGATGATGGACTTTTAAATTCATAGATGATAGTAGATTTCATTCTCTACTTAATTCTTCTAATGAATTATTGTTTTCGCTGCAGTTGTTGATCTAAAATTTGTTGTCTATTATATTCTATCAGATTTTTTCCCTATTGAGGACTAAGGATAATTTGTTTTATATTATCTTAGTCATAATATTCTTTACTGGGCTAGTTGAGCTCACTCTTTTCCTTTTTGTTCCATTTTTCTTCTCAAGAAGCGAGAATATTATAGCAGAAACCAGTCGGGATATAGAGTGATGGTCCTAGACAGTTGTTTTATCAGTCCTCACTATTTTCGTAAAATAGTGTATTAATAATTGTAATGAGGACTTATCTGAGTGTGGATATTGTCTAGAAGATAATATTTATATTTAAACTCACAGTTTATGTGTTGTCGTCTTTTACGCGATAATTGTATTAATAAAGTTGTAGTTGTTTCTGTACCATGTATTTGGCGACTCAGAATGGGTGGTGTATACCTATTTTGGGGGCGTCACATCTCTTTCTTAGTGAATCGGTGATTTTTCGAATAGAATTTAGTTTCCTACAGACGGCGCCAATGTTAACGCCAAATTTTGTATGTCTGACGAAATCACCAAAACAACAAGTCAAAATCGCGCTAACGATTGATTGTATTGTTGTAAAATCAAACTCACAAAATACACTCACATAAACATAAACAAAGAGATATAAAATATGAACACAAGAATTTACGTGAAAACCCAATTGAAAAAAACCACTAAAATAATATGGAGAGTACATTGTTTATTTGTGTCATATGTAATTGTGTTATGTATCTTCTAAACCATTGCTTATTGTTGTATTTATAGCTGCCATGTCCGCCAGAATCCAATCAAGAGTATAAGTCCTTTGTAGAATTACCTTATAACTACAATTACTTGTTGATAGATTCCTTCCCAAATTAAATTTTTTTATCCCACTAAATAAGGAAACACAATCTAGCTTTTATGAGGATTCTCCCACTGTCCAAATAAATCCAAATAATCACACCCCAACAGGTACAATGAAGGCCCAAAGGCCTAATTGGAATTAAAATTTAAATTAGTACAATCATCAACTAGCAACGCCAGGAGTTTAGTTGAAGGGTTCATAATACAAATTATTTGAAAACTAGGAAAATGTCCCAAATGCATTGGTGTGGGTAGTGTTAAGAAATAAAATGAATACAGAAAATTAGGACCAAGGATTGACACGGGTAGTCTCTGTCCTTAAGGTGTTTATTGCCCCTTACCACTAAGGTTTGCTAGAGGCTACTAGCAATATACCTCCAGGATTTTATATCAAAGCCTATATTTGTTCTAAGTGATAGCAACTCATTTTCTGAACCTCTAATTTATGCTACTGTGTAAAGATGATAAGATGAAAGAAGATGGAGACTATACAGTTTCGTAACTGAAATGTAAATTAAGCATTATTTACAAAGTAAATAATGTAACAATCACATATCAGTTTTAAAACTTATTTATATCCTATAATGATTAAACACAAAATTGTTTAAACATTAATGAAGTTTATGATGCGACTTAGCTACCCGAACCCGCACCACGGCCCCCGGGTCATGGGACGCAAGCAAGTGGTGCTTTGCACCACATTATTGTGACCAACTCCAAGCCTTTACTTTAGTACCACTAGTAAATTAAACTATTCCACATATACTTATAAAGTATTAAATAGTTTTATTCCTACTCAATGTGGGACTTAAAGAAAATAGTTTTTTAAACAACAATGAACCTTTTCATATTCTCCACTTTGGATACAATTAAAACACAATATATAATTCCTACTTGAATCATATATTACTCTCTATTAATCTCCTTGTAATAGACTATCAAATGCACTTTTAATTTAATACAAATTCAATCAATTAATGGGTCTAAATTAATCCCCAAATTGATTAAAACTCATGTAAGAAAAGGTGCATTAACAGGTAGCGTGTGCACAATAGCACACATGTCCGGCACATATGGGCATACTTTGTAGGCAAACAAAGTCGTGAATGTTGATGTGCTGAGATGGAGCAGCGCACAGTGGCAACATCCTAGGCTAAGAGCTGGGCAGCAAGGACAAAGCTTTGGGGCAACGACTTGACATCAGTTGGGGCCTGGCATAGGCAGGAGTCTAGCGTGTCAGCACGACATGGGCTGGTGCCCAGTGTGCACGTCACTTGACACATGGGAAGAGCATGTGGCGGATTTGGAGCCTCATGGGTTGGACATGGTGCTTGGCTTAGTTGGACAACGGAATTCAGTGTGGCATGGGGTTTGATGCTCAGCACAACGCACATGGTCGCTGGGCAGCGTTGGGCTGCGCTGGGAGCCTGGCAGCATTGGGCAGCACTGGACTTGGCAGCGTTGCACCATCAGGTTGGAGCATCTTGGGCTGGTCCAGGTGCATTATTCAGCGGGTTAGAAATATTCAGTACATGCACAGATAGTTCGTGGCAAGTAAGACTAGTGGCAGCAAATGGGCAGTGACACGGGCTGGCTGGAGGGTAGTTACAAGGTAGTTATGAGACAGTTCTGTTGGGTAGTTATACATGTTTAAATTAGGCTTGTCATGTGCTGTAATAATCTGATTAGCTAGAAATCTCTTGGCAGTTAGAGGTGTCAACTGACCATAGGGCCTATATATGGGCAGTGCTTGGTGCATGAAAATTAGAGGGGGGAAATACATAGGTTTAGGCATTTGTTGTCCAAGTGTTTATAAGCCAAATGACAGAATTCCTTGTATTGATTGGTTCAATTAAGGTTGGGCGTTTGGACCTATAAATTGTGTGTTTGTTCTTTCGTACTTGCTTGTGATTGTGTATTTCAATTCAGTAAATACAACATACGTGTGGGTGTGTTTGGTTGATTCAAAGTGTTGGCTTAATTATGTACAAAACGTGTGTTTGTGCTGATGGCAAATATTTCGGTGTAAATTTCGGCCATGTGACAGTACATTTGCTTCTTTACGCTGTTAGATCTCAAGCTCCGAATCATATTCTACTTCCAAGTTTTGCCAAGAAATTGTAATGGCCCATATTTCAGCTGTTAGAACATTACAATGGCTAATCTTCCCATGAAATCCTATGCTCCAAAAACCTGCATCATCGGCCAAAGAAACAGGACTTTGTTTGACACTAGAATCGAATCGGTGTTCCAACCCACTCGAGTACTCTTCCACAAGACAAGATTTTTATTGGCATTTATATGAATACAAGGTGAGGGAATGGCAGATTCAAGGTCAACAAGGAGGGATCTAATGGTTAGTAAGGCTTCATAATAGTGATAACAGCAAGATATATTCATTCATTTGCTGATTATGGATGAAGAAGCAACATTGCACGTAAAATGACCCAAGCAAAATGTCTAATACAGAGGGACAGGGTCCGTCCATAATTCTTGTAAATATATATTTTCTTGTTCTGACATGAATAATTTAGTTTAGGTTTTAAATACTAAAAATGAAAATAGATTTTACTTTCGACTTCCTGCATTACCATAAATTCTATTGGGTTGTAAAGTCATTATGGTCCCTAAATTCACACAAATCACAAATATATACTTATATTATTATATATGACCCACTTGCTTTCTAGCATTGCGCTACAAAGCTGAGTGAATCAATTTCACATGTGTTATGGCAATCAAAGACTTCTGCTACATAATTGCCATTAGGGCAAAAAAAAAAAACAACATTGGAACAGCATGCTTGCATGATATTATTGTCAACTCTCACTCATTCCCTATCTCTCATTTTTGAGCTCCATCAGTTAATAGAGTTTCGGATTAATTACACGTTGATTCACAGTGAGATGCAACATTGCATTTGTCATAAAATCACCAAATCACAATAATTTAGATTGTCCTAATCCCTCAAGATAAAGTCTTAGTTGCTTGATAAATTTTACTTGAATCTCACTATGAATCAATATATATATATATATATATATATATATATATATATATATATATATATATATATATATATTAACGCCAAGATTCGTTCACGAGCTTCAATTATCAAAAGCACGTCCAATCTTTCACAGAAACGAAATCACACGTGAAGCTTGACGGCTTGGACCCCCGGGGGATAGCTCTAGTGTGAGAATAAGTACAGGCTGGATATGGTTTTAAAAATGGAGGCTTAATGCTCTACTGCTGTAAATGTTGTTTCTACGTGATAGTTAGGATATAACCTTGTATTTATAGTGAGCATGCCTTCTTCCTGTATAGAAGTAAAATTCCTCATTAGATATGACTCCGATTGAACTAAGGAAGTCGGATTATATCATGACACTTTCCTTAGGAGATTGAAAATTAAATGTAATTAGGAATCATAAATTCCTTGAAATACTCTATTGCCAAACAGACTCCTACGTGAGAAGACTTACTCCATATGAGCTACGACCCACCAAATCAATTTGGACCCAAATAATCACAAACAATATATATATATATATATATATATATATATATATATATATGTGTGTGTGTGTGTGTGTGTGTGTGTGTGTGTATTAGCAATATGAATCAATATGTAATGAATCGGCGTGTAATATATATATATATATATATATATATATACATATTGATAATTACACGTCGATTCATTACATATTGATTCATAGTTGCTTGCAATACACACACACACACACACACACACACACACACACACATATATATATATATATATATATATATATATAGTGAACTACTAGAATATAATACAGTATTCACACACAAGAAAATATATTGTAAATTTTTATAGTACACATTATTAAGCATGAGTAGGGCTGAGCAAGGAACCAAATTGCCTCCAAAACCGCACCAAAAATTGCACAAATCGTAAAAATTAAAACCTCACCAATTTTTCTTAAGTATATGGCGGTTTTAGGTGGGTTTGAAAAATCGAATTTACGGTTTAAATTTGGTTACTGGCGAAAACCACATGCATAAAACCGAAACCGCACCATGCTTCTTTTGAATTTTTTTAAAATTTAAATTACTAACAAAAATGAGGCTTCGTTATATAAAATGGATGCTCTTCCTTATTATTATCATTTCATTGATCTCACTGTTCGTTGATTTTTATGGATATCTCTTACTTCTTCACATACACATTTGAAAAACTTTATTGTCATTTACAACACAGAAGAAACATAAAGAACTTTTTGGTAAAACATTATAAAAATGTTAAATTGAATTAATTTTGTATTATAAACTATGGATCAGTCTTTCAATGCATTTTTCTTATTTATTTTCTCGATGAATACTAATAAACAAGTCAAATAATTTATTATTCATTCAAGTGTCCAGCTTTTTTTATTCCATAGTTTTTTTTTTATATACCTCTTCAAATATTTCTCTTATATAAAAGATTATGATTAATCTTTTAATTTTTGAGTAACTGTACTGATATTTCTAGAAGTAGATTAATTCAATTGGTTTTGAAACCAAAATAGCACCAAATGAAACGCACCACACGGTTCAAAACCGCACCGCACCAATCACAAGCGATTTTATGTGCGGTTTTGGACTTGTCAAACCGTACCTAAGTGGTTTTGTGTGCAGTTTGAGTTTCAAACCACACCATGATCACCCCTAAGCAGGACACAATAATGGGAACTGATATTTCCCCAATGAAAAATGATATTTGTAATGATCTCTCTCACACAAATATTGAATGGTGTTGGATAAAATCTAGTTATGCACAACACGCAAGTATACGTGGTCGACAAGTAATAAAGTGAAAGTAGAGTATCGTTCCCACAAGGAATTATTTAATAACAATTTTCAAGTACTAACCCATAACCAACTTAATCTTATTTAAACAATCAATATATGGTTTTGAATTAAATTATTTAATTAAACTAATACTAATCACCACTAGTTTAAAATCGGATTATGAAGATTTAAGATCACAACTTCACTAATTACTTCACTTAAATTAATACACTTCTTATCAATTATGCTAACTATTCTGAATTGTTAATCAGGAACATGTAAATAAATATGATCATCTCTCAATGCATCATACTCAAATCAACTTAAATCCACAGATGATAAAATTAAAAAGAACACCTTAATTATCTAACCCACTATATCTCTATGTGAATTACAATTAATGGGGATTTCAAGCCCAAGATCTTTATTAGATTACATGCGATGTATAGGTATGTATCTATCCTAGACATAAATCATGAATTCTAACGCCATGCAGAAAACACAATCACATGCTATTATGATCAGATCTAAACCTATAATCCGTTTCTCAATTTCATATAGATTATCACGGTAATTGTTAGCTAGACAATTAAACACTTAAGTCCAAATCATAATAGAAAATCTCATAATAGATCACAATAATTAATAGAGAAGCATATTAAAAGAAACTATGCAATAAGGTTCGTCGTAATCTTAAACAAAAGAATTAATTTATATTTATTAAATTAAAACCAAGAATCCACAACTGAATAAATATTAAAAGACAAAGATAAAAGTAAAGAAGAAGATATAATCTGTTATCTGCAGATCTGATGTTCCCTTTGTGCTCTTTTTTGAACCTTCAATGGTCTTCAAATTATTTCAATCTCCAAATCTAATAAACACTAGGGTTTTTCCTAATCTACTCTAATCTAATCTAGTGGAATGGAATCCCTTAATCCTTGTGAATACTCCTCCTTTTATATCCCTCTTCATGTGTCTTTAAGTACTCTTTAAAGTCCTTCAAACCATCAGACCGAACCAATCCTTCTTGGACTTAACTTCTGAAAAATCTCTTTTTTTCGGACAACTTATCCCCGACACAAATTTTACACTAGGAAACTTAGCCCCCGACACATGAGCAGTACCATAAATTATGAAAATGCCATTAAGCTCCATTTTTCATGTTTTGACCCTCTGAAACCGTTTCCTACAACACAAACACAAAAATAAGTGAAATAACACTAAAAATACTTAAAGTTAACAAAGAATTAAGCCTAAATAGTGTCCAAATTATAGGTACAAAATCCACTCATCAAATACCCTCAAACTCAAAACTTTGCTTGTCCTCAAGCAAAAACACAAAAAAAATAAAAATAAATAAACTAACCTAACTACATGAATGCATATGCATGATCTACTACCTAAAATGCCTACGAACCCAGCAACAAATCAGTATGATATCTAGCAACAGGCCTCAAAGATACCACTATAATAATCAAATAGCATATCCAATCAATTCAAAGTCCATAACCGTAACCAATCAGTCAATCCCAACCTGTCATCATCTATGTTGTGCGTGTGTGCTTGTTAATCATTCTAACCAACCATAGTTCAAGATTAGCCACATAACAAACTTCTTAGAAGAAAATTTTCAGTTCTAATTCAAGTATCTCTGTAAACACGAAAATTTTGGTTAAGACTAAGCAAATACCAAGTCTAAGGGTAAATACAAGATTTATTTCTACCTTATCCAATCATGAGGGCATTTTTGCTCTTTTAGGCTTTTCAATGTTACCCATGTAATGAACTTTCGACAAATGACTCCCAAACTAGATGGTCTTAGGGCGCTTGGTGTAAGGACATCCCCTAGGGCTTACTTGTTTAAGTAACAAAGGCAACAGAACCAAACTAGTCAATGACCTTATTCATATATTTTTATATTTTTTTTCTTTTTCTTGATTCTCTATTTTTTTTTATCATTTTTATATATATACCCCATAGATTCCCCCAAACTCAAGCTTTTACCATATTTTAACCTTTACTGCTAGTTCACTACTTTCTTTAAATTTTAACCAAGATTTTTCCCCAGAAATAAATTATGAAACCCTTGAACCAAGTTGTTTAAAACAGTTAAACTTTAAGTGCTAACCAGTTACATAAGTTTCAGACAGGCTCAAATTTTCATCTCGATTAAAATTAAAACTCATCATCAATCATCAATATTGTTCAAGTTAACATGTAAAACCAATCTTATCATAGGCCAAGCCAAATTCAAACCAATTAATTGCTTAGATTAATGTAAACATTCTAAATGCAAACACTCAATGCAAAAGAAAATATTTTTGTGATTTTTAAATTTTACTTTTTTTTATGAAATATGCCTATAATATGCAAAACTAACTAACCAATGCAATGTATGTGAACTAAAAAATTATGTAATGCAATATAATCCAACCTCAAACTTAAAGTGAACAATGTCCTCATTGTTTAAATAGAAAGAATTAAAAATGAAAACTTCCCTGAATAGTCAAGCGTCATGCTCGACCTCCGCATCATAGATGTCTGGTGGTGGATAAACTGGCGATGGCTGCGAGATAGCATTAAGGTTCATTCTTGCACGCATCTCTGCCTCGACCCGAACAAATCTTTTTCTGTTGAATTCTCATATCGGTGTCTATTGGCAGCTATATTACTACCACACTTAAGAAAAAGAATTTCAAACTAGGTGGACCACTGATGAATGCCTTGTGAATATGCATATAGGCTGCTTAGTCTTTGAAACCCTCTAACAAACACCTTGTGTACCGACTGCACTGTCATATCAAACCCTCCCCCAAACTCGGTTGACAACCACTTTGGAAATTATACAGCCAATTACCACAGTTCAACCAAAATAAATCCAAACATTCAACTTAATTGGTCCACAATCTATTCTATGCAGGTTTACAGTCAATATATACCCACATTGCAAATCTAAGTTCAGTACTGTCACTATCTAAGAATGGTTGACGAAGTTATGTGGATTACATTGATTGTGGTTGGAGTAGCCTGAAATCATGAGTGATCCTATCAGAATGCACAATTGTTTCCCAGAGTTGGTTGAAACTGCACTAGAGGTTGATCCGTGTGAACTCCCCTAATTTGGTCTGATAGAACCCTAGTTTGGAGATGAATTCCCTTGATGGCGATGTTGATTATTCTGTTGGAACATTGGTTAGCTTTTTTTGAAGCAAATCTCTCGTTGTGTGATCGTATCCAATTCACTTTCCCTTCTATTTGTTAGGAGTTTCAATTCCTGGTTGCCAAAATATGTGATGCTACTGATATTGCTAAACCCCAAAATTGTGAAGTGAAACCCTACAATTAGAATATGGGTAGAGGTTGGATATGTTGTGAATGCGATTTTGGAAGAGATTAGAGATGGATATGGTGATGATTTGATGAGAGAAGGTTGAGGGGAAGTTTTCAAAAGTTAGGGCTCTGTTTTATGTTTGAGGAAGGGGAGGAGTTGTTCTGAATGCAAATAAGGGAAGTGTTTTTAAAAAAACTATGAAATCGCGTTTCTCACCGGGGCGCACATTTTTATTCAGTAAATTTTGCCGAGGCGCGAATTGGCAGAGGAGTATATGCCTAGGCGTGGTGAAAAGCCCGCTGGGGTGGTTTTTGGTAGAGGAGTCTGCGACGTGGCGCATTCTCCATGGGTTAAATTTTCGCCGGGGCCCAGATGCTATTTCTTGGAAAAAAATTCCTTTGGCTTACACATTGAACCCCCAATGCCTGCAATGTTGAGAGACGGAATGGATTAGAGTAAGAAATTTGGATCATGAGTATGAAAACCTATAAAGAAAATAAATCCTAACAATTGGCAAAATAAAAGAACTAATTGGTTGAAACTTTGAGGATTTGACAAATGAACATTTTACAAGTAGCGAGACCTTCGATTGGTAGTTGTAGTGGCCATTAGTCGAACCCACCAAATATAACAACTTATTTCCTATAAGTAAAGAAAATAGACTAAAATAAATATAAAAATTCTTGGGTTGCCTCCTAGTTAGCGCTTGATTTATATTCTTTCAGCCTGACTTTGTCTTATTAACGCTATCCAATCCCTTTTCGATAATCGAGGAACCCTCCATCCACCAGGAACGATGTATTATTTGGTAGGTTCCCATTATTGATATCCATTGAATCCAATTCACCTATCATTCTTTTTGTAAATAGGTTCCCAATTGAGAATTTCAAATAGCTAGGTGCTTCTTCCAATGTGACTGTGATTAGATTGAGGCATTAAAGATTTTCAAACAAAATGGGCAATTCTTTTATCTTCTCTTTTTCATCCCACCATGGCTCTACATTTATACTAGCTATCATGTCATAAAGAGATTTTTTGACGATATGACTACCAATCGGGCATGATTGTTTAAATCTGACTGGATTCTTGATCTTTGGTGGAGAAGGCATTTGGGGCACTAATAACATCAGCTCAACTTCGTTGGAACTCACAGTTAGATCTTCATTGACCTCGTTTTCTTATCACCACTTGTTTCTCTCTTTCAACATCTTGTGACTCATCCAGTTGCAGATTTAGGTCGGGCTCTTCATCAGTCTCAAAATCCATTTCATAGAGCCAAGTGTTTTGAGGACAATTGTTCAAGGCTTTGGACATTTTTTCTATCTAATTCTCAATATTTCGAATTGACATCTCTTGATTCATCCTCCTCTCCTTATTTGACGCTATAAACTTGGACAACAATACCTCCAATCTTTAATTTTCCATTTCAGACTCAGAATCCTTGTATTGAGGACCATTGGTTGAGGTATTGATGAGTTGTTCCATCTGGTTCTTAAGATTTTGGCTCGATATTTCCTGACTCATCCTCATCTCCTCTTGGTCGGCTATGATCTTAGACAGAAATTCCTCCCGAGTTGACTTTTCTTCCTGTGGCAGTGGAGGTGGACATGAGAATTTCGGTGCATATGTTGAACATGGAGCATATAATTGATCTTAATGATTATAGATCCCTGAAAAATCTAGGTGATTTCCCCAATCCTGATAATAGTTGGGATATGCATAATTGGTGAGGTATCCACCACCATACTATATCGGGCCAAGACTGATGGTGCATTGATGACTCAGATGATTACCAGGATAATAATTATAAACTACCGCTATCCTTCGAATACGTTGGGCTGCAATAATGTCCAAACACCTCGAAAGTGTCTCAAGTTGTGCTGATAATGTAAAAATTTCATTGAGTCCATCAATCTATATATCCCTTGGCTGAGTCATACTCTAATATGACCATTGATAATTAAATCCAACCATTGAATCCAACCATTGATAATCGAATATGGCCATTGATAATTGAATCCGACCAAATATCAATTTCCAACAATAATTTGTACTCCGAATAGTTTGGTATAAAAGAAGACATTGAATTGAGTTTTGCAGTAATACAAAGAGATTGCTACTAAAAGAACATACCTTTGCATGGACAGTATACCTATATCTCTTTCAACAATCCTTGTAAATTGAGATAATTAGTCGATAAATAAAGCTCTAGGCCTATAAACAAACACGAAGATCGACTTCACATGAGAAGACCACAAGGACATTCAAATTACAACAAAAATGTGGATAACGAGGTGAAACATAAAATATATATATTAAGTGACGCCCCTAAAATAGGTATACATCACCCATTCTGAGTCGCCAAATACATGGTACGGAAAATACAACTTCATTAATACAATTTTCGTGCAAAATACGACAAAACATATACTATGAGTTTAAATACAAATATTGTCTAATAGACAGTATTCAAACTCAAAAGGAGTCCTCATTAAAATTATTGATACACTATTTTACAAAAATAGTGAGGACTGCTAAAACAACTTTCTAGAACCATCACTCCGTACCCCGGCTAGATCCTGCTATATTCTTACCTCCTGAGAAGAAAAATGAAACAAAAAGAAAAAAGGGTGAGCTCAACTAGCACAGTAAAGAATATTATTACTAAGATAAAGAATAATAATTTATCGTTAGCCTTCAACAAATCAGATAAAATATAATGGACAACCAGTTTTAAATCAATATTCGCAGCGGAAATAACAATTCATTAGAAGAGTTAAGTAGAGAATGAAATCTACTATCATCTATGAATTTAAAAGTCCATCATCAATATTTTATCCCTGTAACATCAATCAATATACATCTTGCATCAAATATTTATCTTTGCACTACGGGCCAAAGATATTCATTTGTATCACCAGTTGGTCATGTTCCTCTCAACACTTGTTCATCTTTGCACTACGGGCGAAAGATATTCTTCAGGTAATCATTCATCTTTGCACTAAAGGCCAAAGATATTCATCAAGTATCATAATTAAAGACTGGGGATGATGAAAAATATTTTAGAGAACGAATTCAATGAGATAAAAGGACAAAGATTATAGATTCATACTTTAGATAATTCAAGTTTAAAAATACTCCATAATAAACTATAATGGAGTAAAATTCAAGAATGAAGATCAAAACATGGATACAATCAAAGATAGTAACCATAATAGACATCTGGGACAAAGAAGAAAAAATTTCCTTTTTATTGAATAATGTCGTGATTAAATGAATAGTCTTAGTATCGTGAATAGTAATCCCGACACAAAAAGGTATAAATTCCATAATAAAATTCATACCAATATTTCAGCATAATGATATTAAAAGAAATAATATCATTTACGAAGAAAATAACATCCCTTACCTCAAAAGAACAGTATTTCTGAATGGAATATCGGATATGATGCTGAAGAATACTTGCACTGAATAGCAACTCTCAAAGTATCTAAATACTCACAAAATACGCTCGATAATATATAAAGAGAGAAAAAACTTATTTCTGGTGTGACTTTCAATTCTAACTAAGCACCTTATTTATAGGAAAATGCTAGAATGCCAAAGGAGACTAAATTAATAAAATATTAATTTATTAAAAAATTTATACGCCCACCATCATTGCCCAAAACTCAGCACACCTCTAGTGGGGCCCACCAAGATCAGATTTTTTATACCAACCAAAAGTGGGGCCCACCATGTTTTTAAATAAAAATATTTATTTCTGAAACTTCAATAATTCATAATAAATAGCCCTTTTATCAAAAAAATACGAATTTTATTTCCATTCCATAAGAAATTGAATTCTCTACAACTTTGTAGATTTAAGTTTTTTCAAATTCCAAACGAAAAATGCCCGAAATCCACATACGGATGATTTTTAATACCTCCATTCTGATAAAATACTGATAAAATACCTCAGCATTAATTCCTTCATTTATATCCACACAAAATAAATATTTCCCTATCCATCCACATAAAATAAATATTTCCTTATCATATAAATTTATAATTAATTATTCACAAATAATATTACAGAATCACAATTATGACAACCAGGTCGTTCCCAGGAAAGAGTAGGCTTTTCGATAAAGATTTCTCCTTACTAGCGCGCAATTAGGTGACCAAACCCATTTTCTAGACAGAACTTCCTTAGACATTGCCAATAATGCTATCTAATAATATTATTCAAATAATATGATTTATTGATCTGATAATGGGAAATACTGTGCAGTGACAATTATTAAAACAACAATAATATAAAATATCAACGCAACAATTATTGAATCAATAAAATAAAATATTGAACAGTAATTACTATAACAATTATTGAGTAGTGTCTTCTTACGTAAGAATTAATAATTCAAAATATCATGTGCAATCTGGTATGCTATTAATGCGACCACGCGTATTCTTCGTATTTTAACCACCAGGTAATCCAACAATGTTAACGGTAATAATTACGCCGTTATTTATAAAAACTTAAACTTGTCATTTTATTCATCTGACCATTTTTCGTTATGGGGCTCACAAATGGTTGCGCCGTCGTACGAATATTCCCCGATAGCAAGAATATTCCACGACCAAACGAATATTACCTGACAAAATGAATATTTTATAACCACTTGCTTATTTTGTAAAATTTTCACATTTCACCCATAACCAAAGCATTATATCAAATTAACTCCTTATTATTTTAAGATAATGAATAGAGAAAATTCAATTTTATTTATAATAAGTTGGGGTCTTACATATTAGATCCCCAAATATTTAATAAGTACTTGCAAAGAGCAATCTAATTGTATATATACTCACTTAATGTGTAGTTCTTAATCGATGCGGGACTTTAGCTTCCCATAAATATTTATTAATATTTCAAGGGTGATATTTGGGAGTAAATTTCTCATTCATTATCCCATGGACTTGAGTTTTCTAATAGTTGATTTTAATCTACTCATGTAGTAGAACACATTGATTTGTGAATTTATCTCAAATAATTAATGACATTAATTTATAAGGGGTGAACAAGCCCACCACGCCACTGGAATGGTTTGGCGATATACAACTGAACCATCCTGCAAGAACATCCTGCAGTCATCCTAAAGATTAGAATAATACACATAATAGGATTAAGAGAACAATTTAATAGACAAAAATTTCAAACAAGTAAATTCAAACATTCAACCAAAATGCAATCTGTAATAACATTGAGCATACATGCAGTGGATATAAAGTGGAAAATTAAAAACTAGAATTGCGAACTATACGAAAAATACTCTCAATGATAATTTGGACTATGTTCTCACAAGTACCAAATATATCTTACACAATTCGGGTAGTTACAAACTTTTCAAGATTTACAAGCGACTTCTAATGGCTTATAGAAAAATTCTTTCTTGCTATGTGTTTTTTTGTGCTACTTAAAATGATCATCAACCCTCTTTTTTATATCCAACTATAAGAAGTGTAACTTACATATATTAAACAGGAATTAATATATTAATATATATATATATAATTAACTCACATGGTTAATGTATATATAACTCCCAAGTACATAAATAATGAGATTTTACGCACATGTTTATTGTATCTAGACAATGAACCATGTGGTTATATCCACCGGGTCGTTCACTCCATGGGCGCTTCAATTTAGGTCCATTAACCAACATCTCCTACTCACCCATGGCGAGGACGTCGTTGTTATCATATAAGACAATAAAGTCCAAATGTGTAAGTCAAAAATTTTGTTTAGTTACTGTAAGACCTCGAATTTTATGAAATGAAAGTATTCAATTTTCTTATAATTATTATGTTATTTAGTAAATGGTTAAATTGATAAAAGGTTAAAGTTAAGGGTGATATTTGAAAATTTTGCAAAGAAAGCAAGTTGATATAAAATATTTGTTGTGTCGGGGAATATTCGATTGGTTGGGGAATATTCATACGACGACACAATCATTGGTGGACCCCACGACGGAAGTATTGTCGGAGTTAAAAAACGACAAAAATATCTTTTATAAAAATAACGGTGAAAGTTTTACCGTTAAACTGTTAAACTACCCGGTAGTAAAAGTACATTAATACGCGTGGTTGCATAGTAGCACACGGTATTGATTATTGATGCTTACGTAAGAACTCACTCAGTTATACTCAATTATTACTACAGTAATTGCTGCATCATATCTCTCATATTATTGATTCAATTATTATCATAGTATCATCTGCATAATATTTTATATTATTAAATCAATTATTGAGACGACAATGTTATTCATATTATTATTTGTAATATTGACAATGTCTAGAAGTTCTGTCAAGGAGAGGTTTGTTCACCTAATTGCGCGCCAATAAGGAGAAATCCTTATCGGAAAGCCCCCTCTTTCCTAGGAATGATTTGGTTGTTAAATATTGTGAGTTATAATATTAATGATGAATAAGTTCGTGTTGATTAAAGATGAAATTGATAGTTCCATTGTGTTGGGATTATTAGAATTAGTGAAAATCGATATTTATTTCGATAATAATTGATGTCTGGAAGTTATATTGACCAATCGGGTAATTAATCGGATAAATAAGCAATTAATTGCTATTAATTCACATGCTTATAACTATGTGTTCACATGTGTGAACTATTGATTCACATGTACGTATTATTAGGGGAGGTTGTGCAAGATTGATAATACTTGCATGACTAAATTAAAAATAAAGGTATAGATGAAGGTACTATACTATAATTATTTTTTTCACATGTATAGAACTATTGAGTCACATGATTGTACTATTGATTCACATGATATACTATTAGGGGAGGTGGTGCAAGTTTGATAATACTTGCAAGACTAAATTAAAAATGAAAGAAAAGATAAAGGTATTATACTGTAATATTTCGAGCCCCAAAATGTGCAATTATCGAAACTATATTTTTCTATAAATAGAAGGTCACTCTTCCTTCATTCTCACCAATTCACTAAGACTCACAAGAGCAATTATAGAGAGAGAAGCTATAGAGAGAAAGAAGAAGAGAAGTCTGCTACTTCACTATTTCAGTATCCAGTCTTCTTCTAAGGTAAGGGATATTATTTATTTCATATTCTGAAGAGATATTATTTTCATATTTGTATGAATATTATTTTCGTTAAATATTCATAAAGAATATTATCTTCGTTCAATATTCGTAGGAATATTATCTTCGTTAAATATTCGTTGGAATATTATTTTCGTTCAACAGTTGTAAGGAATGTTATTTTTGTTCAATATTCGCTTGAAATAATATTTTTTTCCATACTCTGTAGTATGTAAGTAATATTATTCCATTTCAGATTTCGAATTCTATACTCATTTTGTTAAAGTTTTGGCTTCTATACTCCATGAAATTAGTAGAATATCCTTGAAATTTGTGTTTCATCCAATATCGTTTCACAAGGATATTTTTGAACATTCTTGTTAAATTTTAAGCTTTTCATGCCAGAGTACTATCTATGAGTACTATACATTTATACGGTACTATTCATAAAAGTACTATTCACAGGTACTATTCACAAAGTAATATTCATAAAGTACTATTCACGAGTACTATTCACAAAGTACTATTCACGGGGTACTATTCACCCGGAGTACTATTCATGACAAAAATTGATTTATTTTTGGTTCAAATCATTTTTGATACAATATCATTCTTGAATTTTACTTCACAAAGCAGTATCGTGTTGGCAATTTGAACATTATTGAATTCTGGATAAATTAAATTATAAATTTTTAAAAATTTATCCTTTGTTTCTTTTAATTGACTTCTTATATCATTGTCATCATCCTCATACTTATATTGTGATGAAAGTCATCTTTGGCTTACGTGCATAGATGGACTGTTGATTTATATGATTATGACCAGGGATCATTTGGTATAATCATAACCCGTAATGTTACAAATGATGTGGTAAAAGTCCTCATTGGCCCGTAGTGCATTGATGGACAGTTGTTGGTATGATTATGACCAGGGATTATTCGGTATAATTAAGAACATTGATGATTACATGAATATCCTTGGCCCGTAGTGCAGGGATGATTCGATGATGTGGTTTATTTATTAAGCTGAGTCTCAGCGATAAAGTTGATGAAAAACTTTTTATATCATAGAAGATATTAGATATCATGCACTACTTGACTCTTCTAATGGATTGCTTGTTCCGCTGCAGTTGTTGATCTAAAACTTGTTGTCTATTATATTCTATCAGTTGTTATATTGTTGAAGGCTAAGGATAATTTATTATGAATTATCTTAGTCATAATATTTCTTATTGGGCTAGTTGAGCTCACCCTTTTCTTTCATTGTTCTCTTCAGAAAATGAGAATATAGCTGGGACGAGTCGGGGAATGAAGCGATGGTCCAAGATAAGTGGCTTTAGTAGTCCTCACTATTCTATGAAATAGTGTGATAATAATTGTAATGAAGACTCCATTGAGTGTGGATATTGTCTAGAAGACAATATTCGTGTTAAAACTCTCAGCTTATGTTTTGTCGTATTTTACACGACAGTTGTATAATTAAGTTTTTATTTGTATTCTGTACCATGTATTTGGCAACTCAGAATGGGTGATGTATACTTGTTTTGAGGGCGTCACAGTTACCGAACCGTGCGACCGCTGAGTTTACCTACAATGTGGAAGTTCTAAATCAAACCCTTCAGGGCCAAAATAGAGACATCAACACTTTTAACAATATATGCAATGTAGGAACCATCAATCTAAACTGTTTACGGTGTTCATAGAGGCTGCAACTTTTTCAAACTCAAAGTACCCTAAACTAACTTCAATTTTTATCTAGTTAAGTATCTCTAATCCCTCATATTTCCATACTTAACCCTTTTAGGCCTATTTCTATTTTTCATCTCACTTATTACTATATCATTTCCAAAACGTCATAGTTGTCGTCAATAAGTGTAGAGCATGGTTAAATTAAGTTATATTCCCTCTAATGTTACTCAAATCTGAATCTACTGCTTTCCCAGAATTATCTCATATAGTCTCATAGTTCAAACTTTAGGAAATGAAACCAAAGTATCAATATTAATTCATCTCTTTGTAACATAGTCAAAGATCACAAAAAGTACTTAATAAAAGGATCAAGGAATACATTATCCTTTAAAGAACTATACACAGTGAGAAAGTAAGAATTTATTTTTCACCTTCTTTATTTTGTCGCTAAAATCATGTTATATTTTTACAATGTACTAATTAAATAGTCTTGTTGTGTGGACTTCAGTCTAGTCATTCCCTGAGTGTCTAACTTCAAACTTTTAAATTGTTAGCTTTTCGAAGCGTAATTTTTTAAAATGTTAGGTCCATATAACATGTCACAACAGACAATCTCACTATCGTGAGCATATCTCTTACAGTCACGCCATGCGGATCTTAGTTCAGTCATTCCTCAAGTGCCTAACTCGAATTCTTGAATTACTCTCTTCTTTAAGCGCTAACTCTGAGATTTCGCATTCAGTTATTTACTAGGTTAATATGATAGTGGGACTTACCGTATTCGGTTAAACACAGTTAACCTCATCTTGATTCTAACCAAGGTGATATATTGAAATATTATTTTTCTCGCTACTAAGCATTAATTGACCACTATCCGAAGTATCAATAACTCGCTATCCAAAGAGAAATTAAATTAAATATCTCATCTTTGCTCGCTTTTTAGCACCAATTGATTGTTATCTTAAACATCAATTGCTCCCTATCTAAAACGCTAAAGGTGATTTCTCGTGTGAGAGAGCTAATCAACCTGTTAGACATATAATTCTAAAATACATATATAATATTTAGTTATAGTTAATAATTGTGTGAACTCAATATATCATATACCAATAAAGATAATTTGGGAAATATAAAGTCTTTTGCTTTAAGTGATAAATAATTCCAATACATTATTCAATAATGAGAATTTCTAATATAAGCTAAACAATAAGTGATACATTGAAAATGTCATAAGTACATTAAACCCTACAAATTCTAAAGAATGAAGATGTCTCTGAAATGTATCTTTAGGAATCGATTTCGTTAAGGACCTGTCAATAATCATCTGATTGATGGGTAAGTACTTTTGTACCACTTCATTATTTGCTATGTTCGCTCGAATAAAGCCCGTCCTCACATCAATATTCTTTGTCCTTCTGTGATACTTGGTATCCTTGATAAAATCAAGTGTCGTAATGCTATTACAAAAAATTATCACAGGATCCGAAACATGATGTACATGATTAAGATCCTTAAAGTACCTCCTTAGCCATAAGGCTTCTTGGATGGCTGATGTACATGAAACAAACTTTGACTCCATCGTGGATAAAGTAACACAAGTTTGTTTCTTGCTTAGCCAGGTGATTGCACCTTCATTTAGCAAGAATGCATATCCTGATATAGATCTCTGGTTCCCACGATCGCCTCTATAACTAGCATCGGAGTATCCAACTAAGTGAAGATCAGATCTTACATAACATAATATGAAATCGAATGTGCCTCTCAAGTATCGCAGGATCATCTTAATTTCTCTCCAATGAGCAATTCTAGGGTTTGACTGATATCGACCAAGAACATGAATTGCAAATGCTATGTCTGTTCGTGTGCACTGAACTGCATATATTAATTTTCTAATAACTATAGCGTATGTGTAAGACCCCAGCTTTTATAAATAAAGATGAATTTTCTATAAATATTATTTTTGAATATTATGGAATAAATTTGATATAATGTTATAGTTGTGGGTAATATTTATAAATTTTGCAAAGTAAGCAAGTTGTTATAAAATATTCGTTTGGTCGGGGAATATTCTTTTTTTTCGGGAATATTAAATGACGACTCACCAATCGATGGTGGACCCCTGGCGGAAGTATTGTCGTAGTTAAAAAGCGACAAAATTATCTTTCTATAAAAATAACGGCGGAGAGGTGTTACCGTTAAAACCGTTGAACTACCCGTAGTAGTAAAAGTACATGTCTGGCGTGGTTGCATAGTAGCACTGGTATTGATTATTGATGCTTACGTGAGAAGTCACTTAGCTATACTCGATTATTGCTACATGATAATTCTTTGCATCATATCTCTTATATTATTGATTCAATTATTGTCACGATTATATCATCTGTATAATATGTTATATTATTAATTGAGACGACAAGTTATAAATGATTAATAATTGTTGAAAGATTAAATGTGTTGATTAAAATAAAATGATTTGTGGTAATATTTATTCAATCCTTGATGTATATAAAAGAGTCTGTTATGAGGCGTTTGTGGTAAGTTTGATTATTTTATGGGGGGCCCATATGTCATCATCTAAGAGTCTCTTCGTCGATAGTATTTACCTTTGTGAATAGTAATTACCTTCGTCGATAGTATTTACCTTCAAATAGTATTTACCTTTGTGAATAGTAATTACCTTTGTGAATAAAATAATTACCTTTGTGAATAGTAATTACCTTCGTCAATAGTATTTACCTTCGTCGATAGTAATTACCTTCTTGATAGTAATTACCTTCGTCATAGTAGTAATTACCTTAAATCGATAGTAATTACCCCTTCGCAAATAGTAGTTGTCCCTTTAATATTACCAAGAGTTAATTTGCCTCTTGATTGTTCCAAGGGTTAATTACCCTTCACAAAATAGTAGTTGTCTCTTCATATTACCAAGAGTCATTTTGACCCTTCGTTAAGACCAAGAGCCACCCTCGGTTTTTCTATAAATAGAAAGCTCATTCCTTCATTATTTCTTACGAATTCATTGAAACTCTCAGAGAGAAAACTATAGAGAGAAGAAGAAAAGTATTCTCGCTACTTCACTTTTCCAATATTCAGTTCTTTTAAGGTAAGGGATATTATTTGTTGTACCGTAAGGGGTGTTATTCTTTCTTATTCATGAAGAGAACTTACATTATTCCATTCTTTATTATTACATTGGAATAACTTTTGTATCTGCATACGTACCCTATACTTGGTGAAATCCTCTCATTATTCCATTCTTTATTATTACATTGGAATAACTCAGATATCTGTGATACCCTATACATAATCAGTATATGTGGTTTTATACGACCCCAAAATAGGTCCATTCCATCCAACCCATTCGAGAGTCGCCAAATATATGGTACGGAAAAACAACTACAACTTTATTATAACAATTGTCGTGCAAAATACAACAACACATATGCTGTGAGTTTGGATACAAATATATACCAACTGTAGCACGTCACAATGACACCTTACATAAAGGTATAGTCAAAAACTGTTTTAGAAATTAGAATCTTTGGGAAGTGCTCAAGGAAACCTTCGTATATGGGAGGCCATGCTTTTAGGTTATGGTAGATATCATATGGCCACAAAATTATCCTTGGTTGACCCAATAGACCCCAAAGAAAAACGAGAAGATTACTATCATATTCTTCCCAATGGTGAGTCTTCTCTTGACATATCATTATCTCCACTGTCTCTAATTGAGTATTATACTCCAAACAAACACCAAGATTATATAGGTAGTGTTTGTAAATATACTCAGCAAGTGGATGAGCACAACCATGTCTTATGATGACATGAGGTTGTATGTCATTAGACATCTTGTATGATAGTGGCAAAACACCCTTCCAAGTTAAATTCACCTCACCCTCAACATCTATAGATCACCATTCTATTCCCTCGCTATCCCCCGCTCGACCCAGCTATACTTTTATTACCTGAAAGGAATTGTGAAACAAAAGGGTGAGCACAACTAGCTCAGTAAAGAATATTATGACTAAAGATAAATAAATTATCAATAGTCTTCATCGATGAATAAATCGTAGATTTAGAACATATGGTAGATGATAAAACTTTTCAACCATAGTTGCGGTGAACGAAGCGATCCATTAAAAGAGTCAAATAGACTATAAAGTCTATTGTCTTCTCCACGTTAAAAGTCCACCAACAATATTTTATCCTGTAACATCAATCAACGCCTCCTTTCCACAATCATATGAATAACTCATAATCATAATTGTGATTCTAAATTCCTCTTCTCATCCGGGACGAAGATAATTTTCATCACATGTCTTTACCGAAACATCAAATATCATGGTTATACCAAATCACGCCTCTGCTCATAATCATACTAATAAATTCATCTTTTGCACCACGGGCCAAAGATATTCATCAACAGTTCATCTTTACACTACAAAGCTAAAGATATTCAACAACAGTCATCTTTGCATTACGAGCCAAAGATATTCATCAATAATTCATCTTTTGCACTACTGTGCAAAGATATTCAACAACAGTCATCTTTGCATTCTGAGCAAAAGATATTCATCAATAATTCATCTTTTGCACTACTGAAATTTAAGATATTCATCAACAAGCCATCTTTGCACTACTACGGCCAAAGATATTCATATCTCAAATAAATACATAATCATTTCAGAAGTTATATAACAATAATTATAACCATGTTGATCAATTCACCTTTGCACTTAAGCTAAAAATATTCAATTGTAAATTCAATGGTCATGATCATACCAGTCAATAATTCAACTTTTGCACTACTGGCCAAAGAGAACCTATAGTCACGATCATACCAATAATCTACCCATCTTTACACTCAAGTCAAAGAGAAATATTATCATTAGGGTTATAAGAATGTTATATAAAAACAATATAATCAAAACATAGTTTTAATTTCAAGAGTAAGATTCATAAATCAACGATAATTTGGTCAAAGAAGAAACCAATTTGTCATGAATAGTACCCGTGATAAATACATAATCTCGTAGTATCGTGCATAAATAACCTCGATACGAAAAGATAAAGTTTCATAATAAAATTCATATCCATATTTATAACACCTTAATCCAAATGTTATAAATCACTTAGAAATCTCATAATCTAATATTATTAATATTATAATAATATTTTAATCATTTCTTAAACTTATAAATAATTTAATCCAATTATTTACACTTTAATAATTAATGCATTTAATCATCTAAAATGCCAAACTCATAAGATTTCATCATCATTAACCAAAACCCTCATAAAAATCTGCATATACCTCATATATGATTCTCAAGCCAATAAATCATATTTTCCAATTTTCTTACTTCACATAACATATTTAATTCATTTACTCATAACTAGAACATTTTCATGAAAAATACCAAATCAGTTCCAAAAATATTTCTTTTCTGGGATTTAGCATAACATAGTCCCATATTGAACATATATTTTTCTCAAAATTTTAAAAATTCATTTACTATTTTTCATATGGCCAAAACCACCGAATATTTAAATATTTATCATAAATTATACTTTTATCCAACAATTCTGAAATTTACACTAAGATAATGATATTATATAGATGTACTCCCAATAAAAATTTTATCAATTTTGAAGTTAATCACAAGGAGTTATAAGCGATTACTTTTAAAATAGTATTTTCTCATAAAATTCATAACTCTCAATCTATACATCCAAAAATCGCCATTTTTGGACACAATATATAAAACTCATCAAATTATCATTTCAAATTTTTCCAGAATTTTTGAAGGTTCAGAAAAATTTCGAAACTAAAAACATAATAACCCTTAAAATCCTTACTATCCCTTACCTCAAAAGAAAAGCGATTTCTTACATTGGAATAACGATTGAAACTAACTTGCATAGTATAGCAATACTCAAAGTATACTCAAAATACTCACAAGAATACGCTCGATAATATAGAGAGAAAAACTTCGATTTACGGTGTGATTTTCAATTCTAACCTAAGCACCCTATTTATAGGAAAATACTTAGAACACCAAAAAGAAAAATTTAATAAATTATTAATATAATAAATTTGAATTCCTACGCCCATTTTTTTTTTGTTCAAACTTCAGCAACACAAGTATCTCACCTTACAAAACTTACAAAAAACGTTTTTCATAATTAATTAATTTAAAACTCCAAAAAATAATAATTAATTAATCCTAACTTCAATAATTCATAAGAAATAGCCCTTTTGTCAGAAAATTTGAATCTCGAGTTTTTATAGGAAATTCAATTCTCTACAACTTTGCGGAGAAGAAAGTTTTTCCGAATTCCAAACAGAAATTGACCGAAATCCATAAGCGAAAGCGATTTTACGGTATAATCAAATTTCACCAATAAATGGGGTCCAATTTACATGTTTAACATGTTTTAAACATTTATTGCAACAAAAATACTCTTCCTCCTCGTATACTCATATATCCCACATTCGTTGTAAAAATATCACCATTATTATATTATTAAAATATAATAATATATTTAAATGAATTATTTTATCGAGAAAAGATAAAATTTCAATTTTCAACAATTGTCACATTAAAAATTTTCTCCATCTATGTCCATATAAAATAGATATTTTCCTCATCATAAAAATCAATAATTAATTATTCACAAATAATATTACATAATCACAATATTAATGACCAGTGTCATTTCTCCGGAAGAGGGGGCTTTCCAATAAAATTTCTCCTTCTTGGCGCCTTGATTAGGTGACCAAACCTCTCCTTGAGACGAGAACTTTCTAGGCATTGCCAATAATGTTATCCAATAATATTATTCGGATAATATGAATTATTGCTCAGATAATGGAAAATCTTGTCTTTGTGACAATTATTGAAACAACAATAATATAAAATATCAACGTAGCAATTATTGAATCAATAAAATAAAATATTGAACAAAGAATTACTTTGTAACAATTATTGAGTAATGCCTTCTTACGAAAAAAAAATTATCATGCTTCATGAATAGTACTTTCGTGAATAATAACTTCGTGAATAGTAACTCATGAATAGTAACTCGTGAATAAGAACTCATGAATAGTAACTCATGAATAGTAACTAGTGAATAGTAACTCATGAATAGTAACTCATGAATAGTAATTAAAAAAAAAATTGAATACTTTTATTTCATAAAATTCGGGGTCTTACAGGTTTACCTATACTTGGTGACATTCTTCATTATTACATTGGAACATCCTCACATGCGTGTGTTTTACACCTCGGACTGGTTAAAATCTTTATTATTATGTTGGAACATCCTATCATGTGTTTTACAGGATCTGGTTCCATCTTTATTATTCTGTTGGAACATCCTGTCATGGCGTGAAATTTCACACGACCGACCGGTTCCGTTATTATTATTCTATTGGAATAACATGTCTATGCGAAGTACCACATGCATGGTGATTTCCTTTGTTATTCCATTCTTTATTATACCCAGTTGGTTAAAACTTTGACTTCTATACTCCATGAAATTAGTAGAATATTCTTGATATTTGTGTTTCATCCAGTATCTTTTCATGGAAATATTCTTCTGATCATTCTTGAATTTTACTCTACAAAGCGATGTCATGTTGACAATTTGGGCGTTATTAGTTCTGAATAAATTAATTAGTTAACTTGTTTTAGTGAATTATTATGTCATTGTCATCATCCTCATGTTATATTATGTTATCTTTGGCTTACGTGCATAGATGAACTTAGTATGATTATGACCGAGAGATCATTCGGTATAATCATGGCTTGATATAAATGATGTGACAAAAAGTCCTCGATGGCTTTGTAATGCGGTGATGGATAGTTTTGGTATGATTATGACCGAGGGTGATTCGGTATAGTCATGACCATTGATAATTTGATGAAAATCCTTGATCGTGGTAATGCGAGGATGATTAGATATTGTGGTTTATTCATTAAACCGAGTCTTAGTGATAAAATTGATGAAAACCTTTTAAAACCTAAAAGATAGTAGACTTTATTTTCTCTTGACTCTTTTAATGGATTGCATATTCATTGCGATTTAAGCCGGTTGTCTATTGTATTTTATCAATTTAACATTGTTAAAGACTATTGATAATTTATTCTGCATTATCTTAGTTATAATATTTCTTACTGGGCTAGTTGAGCTCACCCTTTCTTTCACTGTTCTCTTTAGGAAATGAGAATATGGCTGGGACGAGTCGGGGAATGGAATAATGGTCCAGAGGATAGCATTAGTAGTCCTCACTATTCTGTGAAATAGTGTGATAATAATTGTAATGAGGACTCGTTTTGAGTTTGTATAATATCTAGTAGACAATATTTGTATTCAAACTCACAGTTTATGTCGTATTGTACACGATAGTTATATTAGTAAGTTGTATTTAAATTCTGTACCATGTAAGTGGCGACCCAAGATGGGTGACGTATACCTAATTTTTGGGGCGTCACAGTATGGAACATGGGACATCTTCTCAATTTTTTTGAGAAAGATAGGATAATGTTCAGGGCCAACAACATCACCTTTTACAATAGGAGTGTCTATCGGTCTACAGTTGTGCATTTGGAATAATTCAAGAACCTTCTTAAGGTAAGTCTCTTGGGACAAACCAAGAAACTTTCTTGATCGATCTCTAAAGATCTTTACTCCATGAACATATACTACTTCTCCTATGTCCTTCATTTCAAATTTAGAGGACAGCCACCTTTTAGTGGTGATTATCATCGCTTTATCATTCACAACAAGTAAAATTTCATCAACATACATCGAAAAGATAAAAAAAAATTCTCATTAGAACTCTTAATGTGACGCCCCCAAAATAGGTATACATCACCCATCTTGGGTCGCCAAATACATGGTACAGAATTCAAATACAAACTTAATTATACAACATGAGCTGAGAGTTTTTACACGAATATTGTCATCTAGACAATATCCAAACTCAAATAGAGTCCTCATTACATTTATTGGCACACTATTTTATAGAATAGTGAGGACTACTATAACACCATCTCGGGCCATCACTCTGCTCCCTGACTAGTTTCTATTCACGTTCTCATTTCTGAAGAGAACAATGAAAGTAAAAGGTGAGCTCAACTAGCCCAGTAAGAAATATTACGACTAAGATAATGCAGAATAAGTTATCATTAGCCTTCAACAATGTTAAACTGATAGAATATAATAGACAAAAAGTTTAACTGCAGCGGAACAAACAATCCATTAGAAGAGTCAAGTAGAGCATGATATCAACTATCTTCTATGATTTAAAAAGTTTATCATTCACTTTATTGTTGGGACTC
This sequence comes from Panax quinquefolius, assembly GCA_020205615.1. Lineage (NCBI taxonomy): Eukaryota > Viridiplantae > Streptophyta > Magnoliopsida > Apiales > Araliaceae > Panax > Panax quinquefolius. The sequence goes on along the minus strand of CM035155.1, from coordinate 41,041,437 downwards.
AACTTAATAAATAGATCACATCATCGAATCATCCCTGCACTACGGGCCAAGAATATTCATTAGTATCACGTCCACAAATTATTCTTGCACTACAGGCCAAGAATTATTCGTGTAATCATCAATGGTCATGACTATACCGAATTATCCCTGGTCATAATCATACCAATCAACAGTCCATCTATGCACGTAAGTCAAAGATGACTTTCATCATAATATAAGCATGAGGATGATGACAATGATATAAGAATTCAATAAAACAAGTTCAAGGATAAATTTTTAAAGATTTATAATTTAATTTATCCCGAAATCAATAACGTCCAAATTTTCAACATGATACTGTTTTGTAATATAAAATTCAAGAATAATATCCATGTATCAAAAATAATTTGGACAGGAAAGAAATAATTTTTTCGGTGAATAGTACCCTGTGAATAGTACTTCGGGAATAGTACCCCGTGAATAGTACCCTGACATGAAAAGTGCCCCGAATACCCGAGTGAATAATATTATAATGAATAGTAAAACCAGGTGAATAGTAACTCGTGGATAGTATCTCGTGAATAGTACCCCGTCATGAAAAGTGTCCTGAATACTCGAGTGAATAATATTATAGTGAATAGTAAAATCGGGTGAATAGTAACCCGTGAATAATAACTCGTGAATAGTACTTCGGGTGAAAATATTGATATTTAATAAGAAAGTTCATATCAATATTCCAATAAAATGATACTGGATAAAGCGCAAAACTTACAATATTCCACTAATTTTAAGGATTATAGAAGCAATACTTACCATAGTAAGTTTAGATTTAAGAATATGAAAAGAATTAATATACGAAGACTACAAATAGATTTTCAAATGTCATACGATACGTAATCCGCGTAGACAGGTTATTCCGATATACTAAAGGATGAATATCAGAATACTCTTCTTCTTGCTCTCTATAGTTTCTCTCTCTATAGTGTCTCTTGTGAATCTCCGTGAATTGGTGAGAATGAAAGAAGAATTAAGCTTCTATTTATAGGAGAATGGACTAAATAGTAACTAATTCACAAACGGTCCAGATTGATTTACTATTAGAACGAACGGTCCAGATTGATTACTATTAAAACCACAACCGAAGCGGTCAAATTGATTTACTTTTAAAACCACCACCGAAGCGGTCCGGTTGATTACTTTTAAAACCACCAATCGACGGTCCAGTTGATTTACTATTAAAACCACCACCGACGGTCGGTCATTGATTACTTTTAAAACCACCAATCGATCAGGATTGATTTACTATTAAAACCACCATCAATGGTCCAGTTGATTAACTATTAAAACCACCATCAATGGTCCGATTGGTTTAACTTATTATTACACTTTAGTACCCTAAAGTTTTCCAAGTTTGCATTATTTCCTCTAACTTTTGTAATTCACATATCTTCAATAAACACATTCTTAATACTTCAATAATTATTCATCATTAATATTATAACTCACAATATTTAACAGTCAGGTCGTTCCCAAGAAAGAGGAGGCTTTTCGATAAGGATTTTTCCTTATTGGCGCGCAATTAGGTGACCAAACCTCTCCTTGATAGAACTTCTAGACATGTCAATATTACAAATAATAATATGAATAATTTTATCGTCTCAATTATTGATTTAATAATATATAAAATATCGACAATAATTGAATCAAATAACGTGAGATACTATACAACAATTACTGTAGCAATAATTGAGTATAACTAAGTGACTTCTCACGTAAGCATCAATAATCAATACCGTGTGCTAATGCAACCACGCCATTCATCAGCTTTTTTACCAAGGGTAGTTCAACGGTTTAACGAAGAAACTTTCGCCGTTATTTTTATAAAAGATATTTACGTAGTTTTTCTGACAATACTTCCATTGTGGGGTCCACCAATAATTGTGTCGTCGTACGAATATTCTCTGTTAAAACGAATATTCCTCGACCAATCTAATATTCACTGACACAACGAATATTTTATCAACTTGCTTACTTTGCAAAATTTTCCAAATATTATCCACAACTATAACATTATATCATATCCACGCCATAATATTCAAAAATATATTTCGAGAAAAATTATTCTTTATTCAAAAAAAGTTGGGGTCTTACACTTAAGGTATACGCAATGGTTCCCTCATCAATGAATACTCGATGAAACCAAAGATACCATTGTCTAGATTTTTGTTTCAAGACTTAAATGGAACTTTTGAGCTTGCAAACTTTGCGCCCAAAACCTTTTTTAATATAACCTTCTGGTTGTTCCATGTATATCTCTTTGGTAAGTTCTCCATTGAGAAACGCCGTCTTCACTTCCATTTGGTATAGTTCCAGATCCAAATATGCAACAATAGCTAATAAGAGACGAATCGAGACAAATCTTACAATAGGTGAGAAAGTTTCCTTATAATCAATCCTTCTTGCTGAGTATAACCCTTGGCTATAAAGCAAGCTTTATAAATTTTAATGGAACCATTCGCCTTGTGTTTAACTTTTAGAACCTATTTTTTCCCAATAGTTTTTCACCCAGTCGGAAGATCAACCAAGTTTGAGACTTTATTAGTCCTCATAGATTCCATTTCCTCTTCCATTACAATTTTAAACTTTTTACTTGATGCACATGATATAGCTTCTCGATAAGATCGAAGTTCATCGTGATCTTGCATAATAGACATAAAAGTATTTCCCTCATAAAAGTTTTTATCTTTTTTAACAACACCTCTACTCGGAAAATCCATTTCTAGAAATTCTACATCTTATAACTCAATTTCATAAATATTCCCATCAATTTGTTCACCGATGAACACATAGCCTTTAGAGTGTTTAGAGTACCTTATAAAGATACACTTCTTATCCCTTAGGCCCAACTTCCCATATTTATGAGAAGTGTTGTGATAATAAGCTGCAGAGCCCCATGGCCACAAATTGCCTAAATTAGGCTTTCTGCCGGTCCACAATTCATATGAGGTGGACTGTGCTGATTTTGAAGGTACTTGATTAAGTATATGTGTTGCAGTTAATAGTGCATCTCTTCAAAAAGAGATAGACAAATTAGCTTGTGTCATCATAGATCTTATCATATCAAGTAGTGCCCAATTTTTTCTTTACGCCACACCATTTTGTTACGGAGTAGCAAGAATTCTTAGTTGCCTGGTGATTCCTTTTTCCTAACATAATTCTTTAAACTGATCGGATAGATACTCGCGGCTTTTGGTCAGTTTGGAGTGCTTTAACATTTTTCTCCAATTGATTTTCAACCTCAATCAAATAAAGTCTAAAGCAATCAAGTGCTTCTGACTTATGATTGATTAAGAACGTGTGTCCGAAATGCGTGAAATCATCTATCATAGTAAGAAATAAGAATGACCACGTATATCCTTCACATTCATTGAGCCACATATATCCGAATGAATAAGTTGTAATGGTGTATCTGCCCTTGTGACTTTACCAAATGATTTTCTAGTAGACTTATCTGCTAAGCAGAGTTCACAAGTAGGCAGGTTGACCTTAGCGAGTGGGCCTAAAAGATCTGTTGGGTCTCCAACTTTTAGTTTTATTTTGATGATAACAATAATTAGTAAATAAATTAATTAAATGAGTAGAATCCTCTCCATAGGATTTTTATTATAATTATTTTATTTATCTTATTTACTTTAACCAAAAATATTTTTTAAATCTTATTTGATTGATTATCTTGATCTTGATGTTTTAAAGTGTTAAATAAATTGGGTCATGCATTGTGGGATAAAAATCATATATTGATTATCAAAAGCTTATTTGACCGAATTTGGAAAGAAGATGAAGATTTTGACATGTGGGCATTTTATATTTATTTTCAAATTAATTTTATTATTTCAAAATTTCAAAATTTATTTTAAGTTATTTTAAAATTAAAAAAAAATATTTTGCTTATATATATTTATAAAGTTATATATATATATATATATTATAAATCTTATATATCTATATATATATATAAACCGCTTATATTATATATGTTAAACAAGATAATCTATGCATGCATTAATAAACATACAAGTTGGCAAATTTAAAATATATTATATATATAAAGAATACATGCATGCTATATCATATTACCAATGTGAATGCATTAAATATATAGCTTGCATGCAAGTGACACTTATTTTGGGACTTAATATGTGTGTGAACCTATACATGTTTGAAATCTTGTATATACTATATATGTTATTAATGTTTGCATGCTTATATTATATAGATATATAGGTTATAAATGCATGCATTTAATATGCATTATTATATATATATATATATATAATATATTATATATATATATATATATATATATATATATATATATATATATATAAGCACCGGATATCTGCAAGCATGCATATATATTATTGTAATATTTATATAATCTATGCATGTATAATAAATGAGCATATGTTGGCAAAAATTTTAACTAAAACCGTGTATATATATATATATATATATATATATATATATATATATATATATATATATATATGTACTTATATATATGATATAAATCATACATGAATCTTATGTGCATGTGTTGGCAAAGCTATCAAAACCGTGACACTCTTTGGGACAAAACCGTGTGCTGGCATTTTTCTTAAAAATCGAGTATAGCTTTAACATGTGGTCAAAATTGAACATTAAATATATTGCTTTGAAAATCCTTGACCGAATTAATTTTGGCTGTCAAATTGAACAATAAATGCCCGGACGGAAGTTTGAAAAATTTCACATTCGGCAATCCGCGTGAAATATTTTTCATCCAAACCATTCATTTCAAAAATAAACAATCTCAACCATTCATTTTAAAATTATCATTTTACTCCTGACTTCAAAAATCTATAAATAGGAGGCTTTTCCTTCATTTCCAAATTGCCAATTCACTTTCAAGAAAAGTGTATTTCTCTCCCACATACTCTCTCTCTCTAAAAAGCTTTCTTTATCTCTTCTTACAAAAGTTCTAATTATTTGTAAAGAGAAAATTGGTCTAAGCAAATTGAGATAAGTTGTTTGATTTATTTATTTGAATTATCTCTTGCTTATTTATATTTATAGATATACGAATATAAATTGTTATACACAATTCTATATATCAATATTTCATCTATTTATCAAATAAAAGGATACTTGGGCGTAAGGCTACTCTGAGAATAAACCTCTATGGAGAGGAATCCGAAATACGATTCCTTATAGTCTTCAAGAAACCTTTTATTGATATTATTTATATAAATATCGTAAAATAGATACGACACTTGATAGCTCAAAACAACACTAAGATACTGTTCCAAAAAGAGTAGTCATCCGAACCGGATTTGAGAATCGTAGTGATCTATTAAAATATTTATATAAATATCAATTATGAAAATTATAAATTACGGTATACTTGGGCCAAGAAATCTACGAGATAAACCTCTACGAAGAGGAATCCGAATGCATTTATTCCTTATAGTACCAAGTGACACTATTTATAAAAGTTCACATAATAGATAAAATATTCTTATATATTATTTGAGTTAAACAATAATATTTGTTATATCAAGAATTATAACAGATTTATTTATTATACTTGATATCTGGCCATCACAAGTATTTGTTCATAAATTTATTTATTCATAAAATACTTGTTGCATAATATAAAAGTTATTTAAACTTTTATTTCACAAACTTAAGTGAATATATCTACTTAATTAGAAGCATATTTGATTCAAAGCTTAAAATAACATATTTGCTTACATAGAAGCATTATTTAATCTAAGCACAAATTACTATCTGCTTACAAAGAAGCATATTTTCTCAAGTATAAAAGTCTTTGAACTTTTATAAATACATTTGCTCTTTAATTGATATTTGCTTATTTGAGAAACATTAATCTGTACTAAATTATATATGCTTATTTAAGAAGCATCCATATGTACTAAATTCTTATCTGCTTATTTGAGAAGCACGTTATTGTAAAATCATTTGTAAAAAAAAGAAAAGGTCAGAGTTAGTTTATTTTATGTACCTGTGAGAAAGACGAGTAATTCTTCGACCAAGACCAGAGTCTTAAAGAGGTCAGCGGGAAGTTGGGTCTCTAGTATACTTGTGAGGTGAGAAAGAGGTTGTTGTTTCAAGACCAGATCATAGAATAGAACTTAACTCAAAAGAAGTACAACTAAGCTTGAGGAGGGAGCTGGGAGCTTGCTGTCCAGAGATAGATTAGTTGGGAACAGTTGGAAGTTTGACTATAAAACTTTGTAAAGGCTTCTCCGCCTGTTGAAGGAGTATTTATTACTGATAGTAATAGTGTAAGACCCCAACTTTTATGAATAAAGATAAATTTTCTATAATTATCATTTTTTTGAATATTATGGAATGAATTTGATATAATGTTATAGTTGTGGGTAATAGTTATAAATTTTTCAAAGTACGCAAGTTGTTATATAGTATTCGATTGGTCGGGGAATATTTATTTTAACAGGAATATTCGTGCACGACGACACAATCATTAATGGACCCCACAACCAATTATTGTTTATTGAGAAAACGACAAAAATATTTTATGAAAATAACGGCGGAAGTTTTATCGTTAACTGTTGAAACACCCGGTGTTAAAAGTACAGGAATACGTGTGGTTGCATAGTAGCACACGATATTGATTATTGATGCTAACGTGAGAAGTCACTCAGTTTTGTTCAATTATTGCTTCAGTAATTGTTGCATAGTATCTCACGTTAATTGATTCAATTATTGTCGATATTTTATATATTATTAAATAAATAATTGAGACGACGAAGTTATTAATATTATTATTTGCAATATTAACGATGTCTAGAAGTTCTGCCAAGGAGAGGTTTGGTCACCTAATTGCGAGCTAATAGGAAAAAATTCTTATTGGAAAGCCCCCTCTTTCCTGGGAACGACCTGGTCGATTAATAGTATGAATTTTAATAATGATGTTGAAGTTTTGTTTTATTGGTATTATTAATGTTATAAAACAGAAAAGCTTTTTATATAAAATAGAATACTTTTATAAAGTTATTCATTTTATTAGACTATAAATAGAATATATTATATTCTATTATGCATAGTGTTTTCATATAGTAAAATCTTTTTATATAAAAATGTAATTCTTTTATAAAGTTATTCATTTTATTAGACTATAATTAGAATATATTATATTTTATTATACATAGTGTTTGCATAAGTGCTGCATAGTGTTTTACATAGTAAAATCTTTTTTATATAAAAATGAAATACTTTTATAAAGTTATTCGTTTTATTAGATTATAAATAGAATATATTATATTTTATTTAAAAATTTTGTTTTATTAGAATATTTTATAGTAAACCAATCTGGACCGTCTCGCTTAAAAGTAAATCAACTGGATCGCTTCAGAATTAGTTACTATTCACCCATTCTTCTATAAATAGAAGCTTATTCCTTCATTATTTCTTACGAATTCACTAAAACTCTAGAGAGAGAAACTATAGAGAGAAAGAAAAAAAGTATTATACTACTTCACTACTCCTATATCCAGTTGTTCTAAGGTAAGGGGTATTATTTCTTTCTTTCGTCTTCATGAAGAGAACTTCTGTTATTCCATTCTTTGTTATTATGTTGGAATAACCTGTCTATGCGAAGTACCGCATTATTAGTGAAATTCTTCTGTTATTCCATTCTTTATTATTATGTTTGAATAACCTGTCTATGCGAAGTACCGCATACTTGGTGAAATTCTTTTGTTATTCCATTATTTATTATTATGTTGGAATAATCATACATGCAAAATCTGAAAGATACATGGTAAAATTCTTCATTATTCCATTCTTTATTATTCATTGGAACATCCTCATCTGCATGCGTTAAGTACGACTGGTTCCGTTGTTTATTATTCTGCTGGAATATCATATGCATGACGTTACGCATGACCTCGGTTCCATTATTTATTATTCATTGAAATATCACATGCGTGCGTTTACGCATGACTGGTTCCATTATTTATTATTCGTTGGAATATCCTATCTCGTATGCGTTCGCACGACCGGGTTCCATTATTTATTATTCTATTGGAATAACTTTTATGCGTGTGGTCTATCGCAAGCACGGTGATTTCTTTTGTTATTCCATTCTTTATTATACTCTCGTTGGTTAAAGTTTTGGCTTTTATACTCCATGAAATTAGTGGAATATCCTTGATATTTACGCTTCATCCAAAGATCTCTTTCATGGAAATATTCTTCTGAGCATTCTTGAGTTTTAACCCACAAAGGAGTATCATGTTGATAATTTGGACGTTATTGGTTCCTGGATAAATTAATTCTTGAACTTGTTTTATTGAATTTGTATATCATTGTCATCATTGTTATGTTGAAAGTCATCTGTGGCCTGTAGTGCATAGATAGACTTATGATTATGACCAGGGATTATTCGGTATAATCATGACCGTAATGTTATAAATGATGTGGTAAAAGTCCACATTGGCCCGTAGTGCATTGATCATGACCATTGATGAATACACGAATATCCTTGGCCGTAGTGCATGGATAATTTGTGGTTGTGATATTAATGAATATCCTTGGTCAGTAGTCTGAGTGGGATGATGTGGATTATTTATTGTCGATTCTCGTGATAAAAGTGATGAAAACCTTTTTAAATCATAAAAGATAGTAGATTTTATTCTCTAATTGACTCTTTTAATGGATTGCTTGTTCCACTGCAGTTAAACTTGATGTCTATTGTATATTATCAGTTTAACATTGTTGAAGGCTAATGATAATTTATTCTGCATTATCTTAGTCATAATATTTCTTACTGGGCTAGTGTAGCTCACCCTTTTACTTTCATTGTTCTCTTCAGAAATGAGAACGTAGCGAGGTCTAGTCGGGGAACGGAGTGACTATCCGATTTATAGCATTAGTAGTCCTCACTATTCTATGAAATAGTGTGTTAATAAATGTATTGAGGACTTATTTTGAGTTTTAATATTGTACAGAAGACAATATTTGTATTAAAACTCACAATCATGTTATATATTTAAGATTGTATTTGTATTCTCGCACCATGTATTTGGCAACCTCGGAATAGGTGATGTATACCTATTTTGGGGGCGGCCACAGATTAGTATCAAAGCTTAGAGATATGATCCTGGCTAAGATGTGAGACAAGAACTATGAGGGGAGACGGGAATTCCTTCACATAGTATGACCTACCTAAGTTTATTTGGTATTTAATTGGTGGAATTAGAGTATAGGGATAATATGTGATATGTTAATTAACCCTTGTTTTGTGGTAGTATTTGAAAATGACATCCGAAAATGTTGAGAACATCAATGGAGCACAGGAGACCGTTAAGTCTCCACAGATCAATAATCAGGATAATGTGCATCAGGAAGACGACAATACTCAGGCAAACAATAACACGGACCAGATGATGAACGATGGAATGTTCAGAGGCTTTATGCAATTCATGCAACATCAGGCAAGAGCGACTCCTGTCCAAAATGCAGTTGGAAACATTGGCAACTCTCGGACAGTCACCGCTAAGTAGTTCAAGGAACTGGGACCATCGAAGTTTTTTGGAGAGCCCAAACCACTTAAGGCGAAGACGTGGATAAAGCAGATCAATAAGATATTTGATGTCTTAAGATGCTCTGAGGAGAAAAAGGTTCCCTTTGCCACATTCATGTTGCGGGTAGAGGCAGATTACTGATGGGAATCTGTAAAGCGTACTCAACCTGCCGCACTGAAGATGTCTCGGGAGAAGTTCCAAGAACTGTTCAATGACAAGTACTTTCCCAAAAGTATTCGTCACATGAAAGAGGTAGAGTTCATCAAGCTGGAGCAAAACAACATGACCGTGTCGCAGTACGAAGCCAAGTTTGCCGAGTTGTCCCGATTTGCGTCCCATTTGGTTGATAATAAGGAGAGAATGACGCGAATGTTTCTAAGAGGTTTGAAACCCGAGATAAGTTAATATCTTATCTCTCATAAACTGTGTTTGTATTCAGATGTTGTTAATAGGGCTCAGTTATTGGAGCGCGATAATCAGTCAACCCAAACAAAAGAGAGCAGCCAACAAAATGATAATACCAGTGATAACATTCATCGAAGTGGTGACAATAAGCGTGGAGGAAATCAACATGCCAGAAATGGTAACCACTTTGGTGGTAATCATGGCCAAAACAATAAAAATGGACATTTCAAGAAGAGGAGATTCAACAATGATGGAAAGACGCTCGTAACCAAAGACCCGTTGTTAAGGAAGGAGAACGACCACCTATCATATGCTTCAAATGCGGAGGAGGGACACATCATCCCAAATCATGCGCGATGCCATCCAAAGCATGTTATAATTGTGGAAAGAAGGTCACCTAAATTTTGATTTTTGTCATTCACCAAGACAAGTTCAATAGGATGGAGGCACCAAAGGATGTCCCGAAAAGTCAAAGCCAGTGATAGTGCAAGGTAGAAGCGTTTGTCGTGGCCTCCCGAAAGCAAGGAACCCGACTGAGGTCATCACGGGTAAGCTTATCATAAACTCAAGCGAAGTATATACCTTATTTGATACCGGTTCTACCCATTCTTTTATTTCTCCTACTTGCGCTCAACGTTTAAATTTGACTCCGGAGAAATTGGACTTTGACTTATCTGTTAAAACTCCGTTGGGAGAAACCTTCATTACATCCACTGTTTATAAGTCTTGTTTGGTTCAAATCGGTACCCTCACATTACCTGTCGATCTTATTTCATTGAAAATACTTACATTTGACGTAATTCTAGGGATTGATTGGTTAACTACTCATCATGCAAAAATTGATTATTTTCGTAAGGTTGTTAGCTTTCATATTCCTAACCAACCTATTATGCGAATTCAAGCAACCAAACCATTAAAATCAATCACTGTCATTTCAAGCCATAAAGCTCTTCGTTTATTGAAAAATGGATGTCAAGCTTTCTTAGCTCATGTCACGGATCTAAACAAAAATACATTAGTTTTGAATGATATTTCTATTGTTAATGAATTTCCTAACGTATTCCCTGAAGAACTTCCTGGCCTACCCCCAGAGCGTGAAATTAAATTTTGTATCGACCTTGAACCTGGTACAAAACCTATTTCCAAAGCCCCATATCGAATGGCTCCTATTGAACTTCAGGAGTTAAAGACCCAACTACAGGAATTGTTAGACATCGATTTTATTCGTCCTAGTACGTCTCCTTGGGGTTCTCTTATTCTATTCGTGAAAAAGAAAGATGGGAGTATGCGACTTTGTATTGATTATCGGGAGTTGAATCATGTCACCATCAAAAATAAGTACTCATTGCCACGTATTGATGACCTGTTTGACCAATTGTAAGGCACCAAATTCTTTTCAAAGATTGATCTTCGTTCCGGATATCACCAATTGAAGATTAGAACCGATGACATTCCAAAGACGACTTTCAGAACTCGGTACGGGAATTATGAATTCCTAGTCATGTCTTTTGGATTGACTAATGCTTCTGCTGCCTTCATTGAAATGATGAACCGAGTATTCAAGGAATATTTGGAAAACTTTGTGGTCGTCTTTATTGATGACATCCTTATTTATTCCAATAGTCGTGAAGATTATGAGCAACACTTAAGGCTGATACTTCAAAAGCTTCGTGAATATAAGTTTTATGCCAAGTTGAAGAAATGTGAGTTCTGGCTTGAGGAAGTAGCATTCCTTAGGCACACGGTATCAAGTCATGGAATATCTGTTGACCCAGCAAAGATTAAAGCTATTCAAAGCTGGGAACAACCTAAATCAGTGACCGAAGTACATAGCTTTCTCGCTTTAGTTGTTATTATCTGAGATTCGTGAAGGTTTTCTCGAATTGCTACTCCCTTAACTCAAATTGACTTTAAAGATATAAAATTCGGTTGAACGAGGAATGTGAGAAGAGTTTTCAAGAACTCAAGAGAGACTCATTTCAAAGACTGCTCGGCAATACCATCTGCCTCGGAGGATTTGTCATCTACAAAGTGATGCTTCGTGCAAAGGGTTAGGATGTGTTCTCATGCAACATGGGAAAGTCATAGCCTATGCCTCTCGACAACTCAAAGAATATGAGAGGAATTATCCTACTCATGATCTAGAGTTGGCAGCTTTTGTTTTTGCACTAAAGATTTGGAGGCATTACTTGTATGGGGAGAAAGTGGAGATCTTTACGGATCATAAAAGCCTCAAATATTTCTTCACTCAAAAGGAACTCAACATGCGACAGCGACGTTGGCTTGAACTGTTGAAAGATTATGATCATATCATCTAATACCATCCTGGAAAAGCAAACGTGGTAGCTGACGTATTGAGTAGAAGATCATATGCCGGTACGAGTGCGATATTGTCAACGTAGAGGCCCATTTTGTATAACTTACGAAGGATGGAGATATAGATAAAGACTCCAAGGACCCACGTGATGATGGCGAATATATGAGTAGAACCGATTTTAATCGATAAAGTTAAAGCTACTCAAGTTACAGACCTGGAGATGATGCATATGAGGAAGAAAGTACAAGAAGGTGCTATGCCGGAAGCAAAAATCAATGAAGAAGGAATACTTCGAGTCAACTCCAGACTTTGTGTTCCTAACGATCCTGAGTTAAAGTATAAAATCATGATGGAGGCGCACGACACACCATTTGCAATCCATCCTGGGAGTACCAAAATGTATCATGATCTTCGACATACATTTTGGTGGGGCAATATGAAGAGAGAGATAGCGCTGTTTATCTCAAGGTGTTTAACTTGTCAACGAGTCAAGGCAGAGCATCAAGTACCAAAAGATCCATTGCAACCACTTGAAATTCCAGAATGGAAGTGGGAGCACATTACCATGGATTTCGTTACTGGTCTTCCCAAGGTTTATCAAGGCATAAATGCAATTTGGGTCATTGTTGATAGATTGACCAAGTATAGTCATTTTTTACCAATACGAGAAACTTATACACTTAAACGTCTTTCTCATATGTACATAAACGAGATTGTAAGACTGCATGGTATGCCAGTATCCATAGTTTCTGATCGAGACCCAAGATTCACTTCACAATTTTAGGTTAGCTTACAAAAAGCTATGGGCACGGATTTACGATTTAGTTCGGCATATTATCCTCAGACGGACGGACAATCAGAGAGAACTATTCAAACTCTTGAAGATTTATTAAGACTCTGTGTCCTTGACTTTAAGGGAACTTGGGACAAGTTCTTACCATTGGTGGAGTTTTCTTACAACAATAGTTATCAAACAAGTATTGGCTCCATTCGAGGCGTTGTATGGAAGAAAGTGTCGTTCTCCAGTATACTGGGATGAGGTGGGTGAAGCAACGTTGTTGGGACCGGAGTTGGTACGTATGACTACGAAAAAGATTCAAACGATCCGACAACGTATGAAAACCTCACAAGACCGACAAAAGAGTTATGTTGATCTTCATCGAAAAGACGTGGAATTCGATATTGGAGATCATGTGTTGTTATGTGTTGCTCCATGGAAAGGAATTACGAAATTTGGAAAGAGAGGAAAGCTCAATCCTCGATTCATTGGCCCATTTTTAATCCTCGAATCGAGTAGGGACTGTAGCCTATAGACTCGTTTTACCGCCAAGTATGTCTCGTGTTCATAACGTTTTTCATATATCCATGTTATGTAAATATGTGAAAGACCCAAACCATATTATTGAGTTAGAACCGGATGAAATAGCGGAAGATTTAACGTATGAAGAGGTTCATGTTCAAATCTTGGATAAGAAGGAACATATTCTACGCTCCAAGGTTTATACCTTAAGTCAAAGTTTTATGGAGGAACCACGATGTTGAGGAAATGACCGGGAGTTAGAATCTAAAATGAAATCAAGGTATCCTTACCTCTTCGACATACCAGGTACGTACCCTAATTTCGAGGGCGAAATTTCATAAGAAGGGGAGATTATAAAACCCCAACTTTTATGAATAAAGATGAATTTTCTATAATTATCATTTTTTTGAATATTATGGAATGAATTTGATATAATGTTATAGTTGTGGGTAATAGTTATAAATTTTGCAAATTACGCAAGTTGTTATATAATATTCGATTGGTCGGGAAATATTCGTTTTAACAGGGAATATTCGAATGCGATGGCACAATCATCGGTGGACCCCACAACTAATTATTGTTTTGATTGAGAAGAGAAGGTTTAATAATGATGGAAAGACAACAAAGACCAAAGACCCATTTCCAGGAAGAAGAACGACCACCTACCGTGGTATGTTTCAAATGCTTGACGGAGGGACATATCCGTCCAAATCTGCATACAAAGAAATCCAAAACGTGTTTTAATTACGGAAGAGAAGATCACCTAGCTCGATTTTGTCGTATGGTGAAGTCAAATCCAAATTGGGATAGTGATGCCAAAGGATGTCCCCATGAAGCCAAAGCCAGGTAGTTTAAGAGAGAGCATTTTTTTTTTCGTGACGAGGAACCCCGAATAAAATTATCACTGGGTATGTTAGTCATAAACTCTTGCAAAGTCTATACCGTGTTAGATACCGATTCTACTCACTCTTTTATTTCACCTAGTTGTGTTCAATGTTTGAAATTAACTCCGGAGAAGTTAGATTTTGATATATCTGTTTAAACTCAGTTGGGAGAAACCTTCGTTACCTCCACTATTTATAAATTTTGTTCAAATCAACACTTTCACGTTACATGTCGATCTTATCTCTTTGAAAATACTTGCCTTTGATGTGATTTTTGGAATCGATTGTTTAACTACTCATCATGCTTTTAGGAAGGTTGTTAGCTTTCATATTTCTAACCAACCTGTTATGCGAATTCAAAGTAACCAAACCACTAAAGTCAATCATTGTCATATCAAGCCATAAGTACAGAGCCCGATCCTTTCGTTGTTGACTTCCTTGTGTGGAATGCACCGAAGCCAGACTTTCTATAGGCGACATCTTGAATGAAGATGGTAAGTTGATAGGTATCAATATGATGTACTATCCATGTCTTGGATGAGGGTTACAGTTTTGAATGATATTTCTATCGTTAATAAATTTTCTGACGTATTCATGAAGACTTCCTAGCCTATCCCTAGAGCGTGAAATCGAATTTTGTACTGACCCCAGTACAAAACCCCATTTCTAAAACCCTTAAATATTTCTTCAACTAAAACGAACGTAACATGCGCCAAAGACGTTGACTCGAGCTGTTGAAGATTATGATCGTACCATTTAATACCATCGTGGAAAAGCGAACGTGGTAGCTAACGCGTTGAGTAGAAGATCGTATGCGTTTACGAGTGCGAATATACGAACCCACGTGAAGATAACGAATATACGATTAGAATCGACTTTAATCGATAAATTTAAAACCGTTCAAGCTACATACTCAGAGCTAATGAATTTGAATAAGAAGGTTCAAGAAGGCGTTATCTTAACCCTCGATTTAATTAGCCCATTTGAAATCCCGATCAAGTAGGAACTGTGGCTTATAGACTCGTTTTACCGCCAAGTATGTCGCGTGTTCATAACGTTTTTTCACGTATTGATGTTACGTAAATATGTGGACGACCCGAACCACATTATTGATTTAGAACCGGATGAGATAGCTTATAATTTAACGTATGAAGATGTACCTGTTAAAATCCTGGAATGTATTCAACACTCAAAGGTTATACCTCAAGAGTTAGAATCGGACGAAGTGTCCTCATCTGTTCGGCATAACCGGGTACATACGTAAATTTTGAGGGTGAAATTTCATAAGGAGGGAGATTGTAAAATCCCAAATTTTACGAATAAAGATTTAAATTTCTCAATTTTTTTTTTGAATATTATGGTGTGGATTTAATATAATGTTATAGTTGTGAGTAATATTTATAAATTTTGTAAAGTATGCAAGTTGTTATATTATTTGATTGGTCGGGGAATATTCTTTGTGTCGGGGAATATTCGCATGCGACTCAAGACAATCATTAATGGACCTAACAATGTAATTATTGTTTGGATTGAGAAAAACGACAAAAATATTTTTTATGAAAATAATGGCGGAAGTTTTACTGTTAATCTTTGTTGAACTACTTGGTAGTAAAAGTACGATGTCGTGTGATTGTATAGTAACACACCAGATTGATTATTGATGATTATGTGAGAAGTCACTCAGGTTTTGTTCAATTATTGCTACGATGAAGTTCTTTGCACGTTATATCTCAATTATTTGATTCAATTATTATATATTGTTATATATATATATATATATATATAAGTTTTGTTTTATTAGTATTATTAATGTAATAAAATAGAAAACTTTTTATATAAAACATAATATTTTTATAAAGTTATTTGTTTTATTAGGCTAATAGTAAAATCTTTTATATAAAAATCAAAATACTTTTATAAATGTATCTGCTTTTATTAGACAATAATTAGATTATATTATATTTTATATGCATAGTGTTTGCATAGTACTGCGCATAGTATTTGCATAGTAAAATCTTTTTAAAAGTTATTCGTTTTATTAGATTATAAATAGAATATATTATATTTTATTGTAAACCAATCTGGACCGTCTGCTTAAAGTAAATCGATCTAGACTGCTTCATTGATTGGTTACATTCACCCATTCTTCTATAAATAGAAGCTCATTCCTTCATTATTTCTTACTTTCACTCTAAACTCTGAGAAAACCTCAGAGAATTATTCTTCATAAGCTTGGTATTTCTTTAGCATTTAATTCAAGTTTCTTCAAGTAATCCACTCTCTACAGAGAGAAATCTTCTTTATAAGGTAAGGGATATTATTTGTTTTTACTCGTAAGGGTATTATTTCTTTCGTATTCATGAAGAGAACTTCTGTTATTCCATTTTTTATTATTATGTTAAAATAATTTGTATACGCGGGCTACCCTATACTTGGTGAAATTCTTCTATTATTCCATTCTTTATTATTATGTTGGATTAACATGTCTATGCTAAGTACCGCATATATGGTGAAATTCTTCTGTTATTCCATTCTTTATCATTATGTTGGAATAACCTGTCTATGCGAAGTACCGCATACATGGTGAAATTCTTTTGTTATTCCATTCTTTATTATTCTGTTGGAACATCCTGTCTGCATGCGTTTACGCACGACTTCCGTTCCGTTATTTATTATTCTCATTAGAACATCCCGCTTGGTCTTAGCTAATTTCACCGACCGGTTCTCGTTATTTATTATTCTATTGGAATATCATGTTTGTGCGTTTATATATGACTTGGTTCCGTTATTTAATATTCTGTTGGAATAACCTGTCTGTGCGGTCTATCGCATGCCTGGTGATTTCTTTTGTTATTCCATTCTTTATTAAACTTAGTTGGTTAAAGTTTTGACTTCTATACTCCATGAAATTAGTGGAATATCCTTGAAATTTGCGCTTCATCCAGTATCTTTTCATAGAAATATTCTTCTGAGCATTCTTGAATTTTACTCTACAAAGAAGTATCATGTTGACAATTTGGACGTTATTAGTTCCTGAATAAATTAATTCTTGAACTTATTTTATTGAATTCTTATATCATTGTCATCATCCTCATGTTTATATTATGTTGAAAGTCATCTCGTGGCTTAGAGTGCATAGATGGACTTTATATGATTATGACCATGGATTAATCGGTATAATCATGACCGTAATGTTACAAATGATGTGGTAAAAGTCCTCATTGGCCCGTAGTGCATTGATGGACAGTTGTTGGCATGATCATGACCATTGATGAATACACGAATATCCTTAGCAGTAGTGCATGTAAGACCCCAACTTATTATTAATGAAATTTAATTTTCTCTATTTATTATTTTGAAATAGTAAGGGTTGATGTGATTAATGTGGATAGTTAGGGGTAAAATACGCAAATATTTCAAAATAAGCAAGTGGTTATAAAATATTCATTGTTGTCGGGAATATTCGTTTGGTCGTGGAATATTAAATGCTTCGGGGAATATTCGATGACGACGGCCAGCGACCATGTGTGGGCCCCATAACTGAAAGCGATTGGATGAAGAAAACGACAAATATAAGTTGTTTAAAAATAACGACGTAATTATTACAATTAATATTGTTAAAATACTCGGGTGGTTAAAACACAAGAGTAGCACGCAGTATTGCACCAATTATTGATTCTTACGTAAAAGGCACTACTCAATAATGGTTACGAATTCGCTTCAATATTTTATTGAGTTAATAATTGCTGCGTTGATATTTTATATTCATTGTTGTTTCAATAATTGTCATTACACAATTATTTTTATTATCGAAGCAATAATTCATATTATCCGAATAATATTATTAGATAACATTATTATTGGCAATGTCTAGAAAGTTACATCTAAGGAGAGGTTTGGTCACCTAATTGCGGCGCCAAGAAGAAGAAATTCTTATTGGAAGCCCCTCTTTCTTGGGAACCGCCTGGTTGTCAATATTGTGATTCTCAGTAATATTATTTGTGAATAATTAATTATTGATTCATATGATGAGGAAAAATATTAATTTTATGTGGATATAGATGGAGAAAATTTTAATGTGACAATTGTTGAAAATTGAAATTTTATCTTTTTCTCGATAAAATAATTCATTTAAATATATTATTATATTTTAATAATATAATAATGGTGATATTTTTACAACGAATGTGGGATATATGAGTATACTGAGGAGGAAGAGTATTTTTGTTGCAATAAATGTTTAAAACATGTTAAACATGCTCGGTGGACCCCATTTATTGATCGAAATTTGATTATAGATCGTAAAATTGCCTGCTTTGTGGATTTCGGTCAATTTCTATTTGGAATTTGGAAAAACTTTCTTCTGTAAAGTTGTAGAGAATTGAATTTCCTATAAAACTCATGAGATTCGAATTTTTTTTGATGAAAGGGCTATTTATTATGAATTATTGAAGTTCAAGCTCAAAATAATTGATTTTAGAAGTTTAAAATATTTTTAATTACAAAAAACGTTTTTTGTGTTTGGTTAGCCTCATTAAACACATGCAAGTTGCTGAATTCAGATGGTTCTAGGTGCGTAGAGAATTTGTAATATATATAATATTATTATATTAAATTTTCTGCTTTGGTGTTCTAAGCAATTTCCTATAAATAGGGTGCTTAGGTTAGAATTGAAAATCACACCAGAAACTGAAGTTTTCTCTCTCTATATTATCGAGCGTATTCTTGTGAGTATTTTGAGTATACTTTGAGTATTTTTAGACGGTCTGCAAGTTCCTTCAAAGATTATACCCTGTATTCCAAATGTAAAGTACTAATCTTTTGAGGTAAGGATGTTATTTTCTTCAAATGATATTATTTCTTCAATATCATTATCTTTGAAATATTGGTTGGAACTTTTTTCAAATATGGAACTTTTTCTTATTCATGAGTTACTATTCACGAGTTACTATTCATGAGTTACTATTCATGAAGTTACTATTCACGAGTTACTTATTCACGAGTACTATTCATGAAGCGTGAAGATGTTTTTGTGGAATTTCTATCTTTTGGTGTAGGAGTTACTATTCACGTGATACTGGCACTATTCAATCGAAAAATAAAATTTCTTCTTTTGTCCAAAATATCTATTCGGATACTAGCTTTGATTGTATCCATGTTTTGATCATTCTTGAATTTTACACCACTATGATCATTTTGAGGTATTTTGAACATGGATAAAACAAAGTACTAATCCTTAATCCTTAATCCTTGTCATTTTGTTTCAATTTGGATTCGCTTCTTTAAAATATTTTTCATCATCCTCGGTCTTAAATGATGATATTATTGAATATCTTTGGCCCGTAGTGCAAAGATGAATGATTTTTGAAGAATATCTTTGGTAGTAGTCTGCAAAGATGAACAGTGTTTTAGATGAACATGACCAATCGATGAATATCTTTGGCTTTGTAGTGCAAAGATGAATATTTGATTCGGATGTATATATGATTGATGTTACAGGGATAAAAGATAGATGATGAACTTTTAAATTCATACATGAAGATAGTAGTTTGCATTCTCTACTTAACTCTTCTAATGAATTATTATTTTCATTGCTTGAATATTGATTTAAAATTTGTTGTCTATCAGTATTCTATTAGATTTTTCCCCTGTTGAAGACTAACGGTAATTTGTTGTATATTATCTTAGTCATAATATTCTTTATCGAGCTAGTTGAGCTCACCCTTTTCCTTTTTGTTCCATTTTTCTCGTGAGGCGAGAATATAGCGAAATTGCAGTCTGGGGTATGGAATGAAGGTTCTAGAGGGAGTCGTTTAGTAGTCCTCACCATTTTTGTAAAATAATGTATCAATAAATGTGATGAGGATTTATTTGAGTATAGATATTGTCTGAAGATAATATTTGTATTTAAACTCACGCTTTCTTTGTTGTAATAATAAAGTTGTAGTTGTTTACGCACTATGTATTGACAACTCGGAATGGGTGATGTATACCTATTTTGGGGGCGTCACAGTTGGTATCGAGCTTAGGGATATGATCTCCGGCGGAGATCTAGGGAATAGAACTAGGAGGGAGAGACGAGTAAATCCTTCGCTAGTGTGTCCTACCTAAGCTTATTTGTTAGTTGGTCAAGATATAGGGATATTATGTGATATATTGATTTCCTTAATTAACCCTTGTTTTATGACATGATTTGAGAATGTCGATGAGAATATTAACAATGAAAATGAGACCGTGGAGACGCTTTTATACTCACCAACGAGGAGAACGTGGCAACAGTGGCAATGTTCCTCCCGCGAACAACACCATTGAAAGCGAGATGATGAACGAGGGATGTTTAGAAGTTTTTGCGGTTCATGCAAAATCGAATTTGAGGGAGACTCGTGTTCAAAATACAGAGAGAAATGATAGCAATTCACGGGGTTGTCACAACGGCAGCAGCTTCAAAGAGTTGGGACCACCGAATTTAAGGGAAAGCCAGATCCGATCATGGCGGAAACATGGGTCAAGCAAATTACCAAGATATTCGATGTCTTGGGATGCACGGAGAAATGCAGAAGGTTCCATTCGCCACCTTTATGTTCCGTGGCGAGGCGGATCTACTGGTGGGAGTGCAGTGAAGCGTACTCCATCCAAATACTTTCAAAGGCATGTCTTGGGATACGCTTGAGAAGCTATTTAATGACAAATACTTTCCTGAAAGTGTTCGTCATATGAAGGAAGTGGAGTTCATCAGATAGAACAAAAAAAAACATGATTTGTCTCGATGACGAGGCAAAGTTTGCGAGTTATCCAGTTCTGCACCTCATTTGGTGGAGAATGAGGAACGATAACGCGATGTGTTTACGAGAGGTTTGAAACCCCAAGATACGACAATATCTCATTTCTCATAAATTTTCTCTCTATTCGATATGTTGTTATGTGGCTCAATTGTTAGAAATGAGATAACGAGTATATTCAACGAGGGACCATAACCGAGGATCGCATCACCGATGATAGCGATCAATGTAATAATGATAACCAAATGAGAAAGAGAAGCAGACGGACAAAATGGTAACCACTCGGTGGTAATCATGGCCATGAAAATAGAAGAAGCGAGTCGGGAGAGATTTTAAAAGAGGAGATTTAACAACGACCATGTGAAGACGATGCTGTCGTAAGAATAACCGGGTTCTAAGGGAGGAGAACGACCACCCCATCATATGCTACAAATGCGGAAAAGAGGACATATCACCCAAACCGCCCACACAACAGTTCAAGGTATGCTATAATTGTGGAAAGGAAGGACATATCGCCGAGATTGAACGGTAGGAAACCTAGTTCAATGAGGGGACGGTGACTCAAAAGATCATCCCGAAAAAGTCAAAGTCAACGATTAGGAAGAGCGTTTGTTGTGATCGGTCAAAATGCGAGAAACCCAAACGAGGTGATCACGGGTAAGCTATTTATAAATTCTTGCGAAGTTTATACCTTACTTGATAACGGTGCTACCCATTCATTTATCTCTCCCCGCATGTGCTCAATGTTTAAACTTGACTCAGGAGAAATTAGACTTTGACCTATCTCGTGGAAACTCCGTTAGGAGAAACTTTCATCACATCCACTGCTTATAAATCTTGTTTGATTCAAGTTGGCACCATCACCTTACCTCGTTGACCTTATCTCTTTAAAGATACTTGCTTTTGATGTGATTTTAGGGATTGATTGGTTAACTACTCATCATGCCAAAAATTGATTGTTTTCGTAAGGTTGTTAGTTTTCATATTCCTAACCAATCATTGTGCGAATTCAAGCAACTAAACCAAAGAAAATCAATCACTATCATATCTAATCATAAAGCTATTCATTTATTGAAAAACGGATGTCGTTTTTCTTAACCCATGTTATGGATTTGAATAAAGACACGTCAAATTTGAATAATATTCCCGTTGTTATTGACTTTCCTGACGTATTTCAAGAAGAACTTCCGGTCTACCCCTGAACGTGAAGTTGAATTCTTTATTGATCTTGAACCCGCATACAAAGCCCATTTCTAAAACCCCATATCGAATGGCTCCTATTGAACTTCGGGAGTTAAAGGTCCAACTACGTGAATTGTTGGACATCGGTTTCATTCGTCCCTAGTACATCTCCTTGGGGTGCTCTGCTTTATTCGTAAAGAAGAAAGACGGGAGTATGCGACTTTGTATTGACTATCTGAATCAACCATGTCACCATCAAGAATAGGTATCCTCTACCTCGTATTGATGACTTGTTTGACCAGATTGTAAGGGGCACAATTCTTTTCAAAAATCGATCTTCGCTTACGGATATCATCACCAAGATTAGAATCGAGGATATTCCAAAGACCGCCTTTAGAACTCGATATTTTACATTATGAATTCTTAGTCATGTCTTTTGATTGACTAATGCTCCTGCGGCTTTCATGGATATGATGAACCAAAGTATTCAAGGAATATTTGGATCGGTTAGTTGTTGTCTTTATTGATGACATCCTTATATATTCCAAAAGTCGTGAAGATCATGAGCACCATTTGAAGTTGGGTACTCCAAAGGCTTCGTGAAAACAAACTATATGCCAAATTGAAGAAATGCGAGTTCGGCTTGAGGAAGTAGCATTCCTTGGGCACGTGGTGTCGAAACATGGAGTATCTGCTGATCCGTGAAGATTGAAGCAATACAAAGTTGGAGCAACCAAGTCGATGATCAAATACGTAGCTTTTTGGCTTAGTTGGTTATTATTGGAGATTCGTGGAAGGGTTTTCTCGAATCGCTACTCCATTAACTTCACTAACTCGTAAGGATACAAAATTGCTTTGGAGTGAAGAATGCGAGAAAAGTTTCAAGAGCTTAAGAGGAGACTTATTTCTAAGACTGTTCTAACAATACCATCTATTTCGGATGGATTTGTTATCTACTGGCGATGCTTCGTGCAAAGGGTTAGGATGTGTTCTCATGCAACGTGGAAAGTCATAGCTTATGCCTCGCGACAACTTAAAAGAGTATGAGAGGAATTATCCTACTCATGATCTAGAGTTAGCGTGATCGTTTTTGCTTAAAAGAAATGGAGGCACTATCTATATGGGGAGAAAGTGGAGATATATTCGCACCATAAAAAGCCTTAAATATTTCTTCACTCAAAAGAACTCAACATGCGGCAATGACGTTGGCTCGAACTATTGAAAGACTACGACCACACTATTCAATACCATCCCGGTAAAGTGAACGTGGTAGGCGGCGCGTTGAGTAGAAGATCATATCACGAGAACGAAAAGCGATGATGTCAAGTATACGCGTAGAGCCAACTTTAATAGAAAAAGTTAAGGTTGCTCAAGCCACCGGCCGAGGCGATGCACGTATGAAGAAGAAAGTACAAGAAGGAGCTATTCCTAAGCGAGAATTGATGAAGAAGGAATACTTGAGTCCACTCTAGACTTTGTGTTCCTAACGACTCGATTTGAAGTACAAGATTATGATGGAGGCACACAATACGCCATTTGCAATCCATCTCGAAGTACTAAAATGTATCGTGATCTTCGGCATACATTTTGGTGGAACAATATGAAGAGAGAGATTGCAAAGTTTATCTCGATGTGTTTAACTTGCCAACGTGTAAAGCGTAGACATCTAGTACCTAAGGGTCCGTTGCAAACCACTTGAGATTCCGAAATGGAAGTGGGAACACATTACCATGGATTTCATTCTGGGTCTTCCTACGGTTTCTCAAGGCATCAATGCTATTTGGGTTATTGTTGATAGATTAACCAAGTCTCTTCATTTCTTGCCGATCACGGAGACTTATTCCCTTGAACGTCTTGCTTTAGTATATGACGTGAATGAAATTATGAGGTTGCATGGCATGCCCGTATCCATAGTTTCGGATCGTGACCCAAGATTCACTTCAAGATTTTGGGTTAGCTTGCAAAAAGCTATGGGCACGAATTTGCGATTTAGTTCGCAAGATACCATCCCCAAACGGACGGACAATCAAAGAGGACTATTCAAACTCTTGAAGATTTATTAAGACTCGTGTCCTGAACTTCAAGGGCGGTTGGGATAAGTATTTACCATTGGTGGAATTCTCCTACAACAACAGTTATCGAGCAAGTATAGGTGTGGCTCCATTTGAAGCATTATATGGACGAAAGTGTCGTTCTCTCAATATGTTGGGATGAGGTGGGTGAAGCAACATTGTTGGGACCCGAGTTAAGATACGTATGACTCACCGAAAAGATCCAAATAATTCGACAACGTATACAAACCAAGCACAAGATCGACAAAAGAGTTATGCGGATCTTCATCGAAAGGACGTGGAATTTAGTGTGGGGATCATGTATTGTTGCGAAGTTGCTCCATGGAAGGGAGTTACAAGATTTGGGAAGAGAGGAAAGCTCAATCCACGATTTATTGGTCCATTTCAAATTCTTGACCGAGTAGAAATGTAGCCTATAGACTCGCGTTACCTCCGAGTATGTCTCGTGTTCATAATGTGTTTCACATATCCGTACTTAAATAAATATGTGAAAGACCCGAACCACGTTATAGAATTAGAACCGCATTTAAATAGCCAAGACTTAACGTTATGAGGAGGTACCTGCCAAGATCTTGGATAGAAGGAGCATGTCCCTACGCAAAGAAAGGTCATACCACAAGTTAAAGTTTTGTAGAGGAATCATGCTATAGAGAAAATGACCCGGAATTGAAACGAAATGAAAGCGAGGTATCCTCACCTTTTCAAACACCAGTGCGTCGTACGTCAATTTCGAGGATGAAATTTCATAAGGAGAGGAGGTTGTAAGACCCCAACTTATTATTAATGAAATTTAATTTTCTATTTATTATTTTGAAATAGTAAAGGTTGATGTGATTAATGTGGATAGTTAGGGGTAAAATACGCAAAAATATTTCAAAATAAGCAAGTGGTTATAAAATATTCATTGTTGTTTGGGAATATTCGTTTGGTCGTGGAATATTCAAATCGCTTGGGAATATTCGCATGACGCCAGCAGCCATGTGTGGGCCCCATAACTTGAAAGCGATTGGATGAAGAAAACGATAAATATAAGTTGTTTAAAAATAACGACGTAGTTATTACTAGATTATCATTGTTAAAATACTTTCGTGGTTAAAACACGTTGAAGACGCCAGTATTGCACCAATTATTGATTCTTACGTAAGAAGGCACTACTTAATAATGGTTACGATAATTACCGCTTCGAGTATTTTATTGAGTTAATAATTGTCAGGCGTTGATATTTTATATTTGTTGTTGTTTCAATAATTGTCATTACACAAGATTTTTATTATCGAAGCAATAATTCATATTATCCGAATAATATTATTAGATAACATTATTATTGGCAATGTCTAGAAAGTTCTGTCTAAGGAGAGGTTTGGTCACCTAATTGCGCGCCAGTAAGAAGAAATTCTTATTGGAAAGCCCCCTCTTTCTTGGGAACTGCCTCGTTGTCAATATTGTGATTCTGTAATATTATTTGTGAATAATTAATTATTGATTCATATGATGAGGAAAATATTAATTTTATGTGGATATAGATGGAGAAAATTTTTAATGTGACAATTGTTGAAAATTGAAATTTTATCTTTTTCTGATAAAATAATTCATTTAAATATATTATTATATTTTAATAATATAATAATGGTGATATTTTTACAACTAATGTGGGATATATGAGTATCTGAGGAGGAAGAGTATTTTTGTTGCAATAAATGTTTAAAACATGTTAAACATGCTCTGCGGACCCCATTTATTGATTGAAATTTGATTATAAATCGTAAAATTGCCCGTTTGTGGATTTCTTTCAATTTCTATTTGGAATTTGGAAAACTTTCTTCTCAGAAGTTGTAGAAATTGAATTTCCTATAAAAAAACGCGAGATTCAAATTTTTTTGATGAAAGGGCTATTTATTATGAATTATTGAAGTTCAAGCTCAAATATAATTGATTTTGGAAGTTTAAAATATTTTTAATTACAAAAACGTTTTTGTGTTTGGTTAGCCTCATTAAACACATGCAAGTTGCTGAATTCAGATGGTTCTAGGTGCGTAGAGAATTTGTAATATATATAATATTATTATATTAAATTTTACTGCTTTGGTGTTCTAAGCAATTTCCTATAAATAGGTGCTTAGGTTAGAATTGAAAATCACACCGTAAATCAAGTTTTCTCTCTATATTATCGAGCGTATTCTTGTGAGTATTTTGAGTATACTTTGAGTATTGTTAGACCAGTCAAGAAGTTCCTTCAAAGACTATACCCTAGATTCCAAATTTAAAGTCTTAATCTTTTGAGGTAAGGGATGTTATTTTCTTCTCGAATGATATTATTTCTTCAATATCATTATCTTTGAAATATTGGTTGGAACTTTTATCAAATATGGAACTTTTTCTTGTCTAAGGTTACTATTCATGAGTTACTATTCACGAGAGTTACTATTCACGAGTTACTATTCACGAGTTACTATTCACGAGTACTATTCATGAAGCGTGAAGATGTTTTTGTGGAATTTCTATCTTTTGGTGTCGGAGTTACTATTCACGTATACGGCACTATTCACCGAAAAATAAAATTTCTTCTTTTTGTCCAAAATATCTATTCTGGATACTAGCTTTGATTGTATCCATGTTTTGATCATTCTTGAATTTTACACCACTATGATCATTTTTGAGGTATTTTTGAACATGGATAAAACAAAGTACGAATCCTTAATCCTTAATCCTTGTCATTTTGTTTCACTGGATTCGTTTCTTTAAAATATTTTCATCATCCTCGCCTTAAATGATGATATTATTGAATATCTTTGGCCTGTGTAGTGCAAAGATGAATGATTTCTCAAGAATATCTTTGTCAGTAGTCACAAAAGATGAACAGGTGTTTAGATGAACATGACCAACTGATGAATATCTTTGGCCTGTAGTGCAAAGATGAATATTTGATTCCAGATGTATATTGATTGATGTTACAGGGATAAAAGATAGATGATGAACTTTTAAATTCATACATAGAAGATAGTAGTTTGCATTCTCTACTTAACTCTTCTAATGAATTATTATTTCCACTGCGAATATTGATTTAAAATTTGTTGTCTATCAGTATTCTATTAGATTTTTCCTGTTGAAGACTAACTATAATTTGTTGTATATTATCTTAGTCATAATATTCTTTATCGAGCTAGTTGAGCTCACCCTTTTCCTTTTTTGTTCCATTTTTCTCGGGAGGCGAGAATATAGCGAGTACGAGCCTCGGGTATGGAATGAAGGTTCTAGAGGGAGTCGTTTAGTAGTCCTCACCATTTTTGTAAAATAATGTATCAATAAATGTGATGAGGATTTATTTGAGTATAGATATTGTCAGAAGATAATATTTGTATTTAAACTCACGCTTTCTTGTTGTAATAATAAAGTTATAGTTGTTTCGCACCATATATTGACAACTCGTAATGGGTGATGTATACCTATTTTGGGGCGCCACAAAGTGCATGGATAATTTGTGGTTGTTATACTAATGAATATCATTAGTCGTAATGCGAGAGATGATGTTGATTATTTATTGTCGAGTCCCAAATGATAAAAGTGATGAAAAACCTTTTTAAATCATAAAAGATAGTTGATTTTATTCTTTACTTGACTCTTTTAATGGATTGCTTATTCCGTGCAGTTAAACTTGATGTCTATTGTATTTTATCAGTTTAACATTGTTGAAGACTAATGATAATTTATTCTGCATTATCTTAGTCATAATATTTCTTTCTGGGCTAGTTAAGCTCACCCTTTCCTTCACTGTTCTCTTCAGGAAATGAGAACATAGCTGGAACTAGTCGGGGAACGGAGTGATGGTCCAAATGATAGTATTAGTAGTCTTCACTATTCTGTTAAATAGTGTGACAATAAATGTAATGAGGACTTATTCTGAGAGTGGATATTGTCTATAAGATAATATTTGTATTAAAACTCACGGCTTTCTTGTTGTATATTAAAGATTGTATTTGTATTCTGTACCATGTATTTGTCGACTCAGAATAGGTGATGTATACCTATTTTGGGGGCGTCGATTAGTAGTCCTCACTATTCTGTAAAATAGTCTGATAATAAATGTATTGAGGACTTATTTTGAGTTTGAATATTGTCTAAAAGATAATAACTATATTAAAACTCTCAACTCATGTTGTATATTGAAGTTTGTACTCGTATTCTATACCATGTATTTGGCAACTCAGAATGGGTGATGTATACTTATTTTGGGGGCATCACAGTTGGTATCAAAGTTTAGGGATATGATCCCTGACTAAGATGTGAGATTATAACTAGGAGGGGAGAGACATGTAATTCCTTCACTAGTATGACCTACCTAAGTTTAATTGTTATTTAATTTGTCGGTCAGAATATAGGGATAATATGTTGCATGTCAATTAACCCTTGTTTTGCGGCAGTATTTGAAAATGACATCCTAGAATGTTGAGAATAGCAATGGAGCACATGAGACCTTTGAATCACCAACGATCAATTACCAGGAAAATATGCATCAGGAAGGTAACAATCCTCATATAAACAACAACACCAACCAAATTATGAACGACGAAATGTTTATGGGCTTTCTGCAATTAATGCAACATCAGGCGAGAGAGTCTCTTGTCCAAAATACAGGTGGAAACACTGACAACTCTCGGACGGTCATCGCTAAGCAGTTCAAGGAGCTGGGACCATCGGAGTTTTTGGAAGAGGCAAAACCACTTAAGGCGGAGACGTGGACAAAGCAGATCACCGATATATTTGATGTCTTGGGATGCTCCGAGGAGCAAAAGGTTCCCTTTGCCACTTTCATGTTGCGAGGAGGGGCAGATTATTGGTGGGAATCTGTAAAGCGTACTCAGCCTGCCGCACTGAAGATGTCTTGGGAGAAGTTCCAAGAACTGTTCAACGATAAGTACTTTCCTAAAAGTATTCGTCACATGAAGGAGGTAGAGTTCATCAAGCTGGAGCAAAACAACATTAAAGTGTCGCAGTACGAAGCCAAGTTTGTCGAGTTGTCCCAGTTTGCGTCCCACTTAGTTGATAATGAGGAGAGAATGACGCGGATGTTTCTAAGAGGTTTAAAACCCGAGATACGTCAATACCTCAGTTCTCATAAACTTTATTTGTATTCAGATGTTATAAATAGGGCTCAGTTATTAGAGTGCGATAATGAGTCAACCCAACCAAGAGAGAGCAGCCGACAAGTCGATAATACCAGTGGTAGCAGTCATCAAAGCGGTGACAACAAATGTGGAGGGAGTCAACATGCCAGAATTGGTAACCACTTTGGTGGTAATCATGGCCAAGACAATAAAAGTAGAAATTTCAAGAAGAGAAGATTCAACAATGATGGAAAGATGTCAGCACCAGCACCCGTTGTTAAGGAAGGAGAACAACCACCTATCGTATGCTTTAAATGCGGAGGGGAGGGACAAATCAGTCCAAATTGCATGCAGCAGTCCAAAATGTGTTACAATTGTGGAAGAGAAGGTCACTTAGCTCAATTTTATCGTGCAGCAAAGCCAAGTCCAGTTGGAACGGTGACACCAAATACCGTTCCAGACAAGTTATAACCAGTAGTTCAAGGGAGAGCGTTTGTCGTGACCTCTCAGAGAGCAAGGAACCCGAACGAGGTCATCACGGGTAAGCTAATCATAAACTCTAGCAAAATCTATACCATATTTGATACCGGTTCTACCCATTCTTTTATTTCTCCTACTTGCACTCAACGTTTAAATTTGACTCCAGAGAAATTAGACTTTGACTTATCTGTTAAAAATTCGTTGGGAGAAACCTTCATTACATCCACTATTTATAAGTCTTGTTTGGTTCAAATTGGTACCCTAACATTACATGTCGATCTTATTTCATTGAAAATACTTGTATTTGACATAATTCTAGGGATTGATTGGTTAACTACTCATCATGTAAAAATTGATTGTTTTCAAGGTTGTTAGCTTTCATATTCTCGACCAACCTATTATCGCTAATTCAAGTAACCAAACCATTAAAATCAATCATCGTCATTTCAAGCCATAAAGCTATTCGCTTATTGAAAATGAATGTCAAGCTTTCTTAGCTCATGTCACGGATTTAAACAAAAATACGCCGCTTTTGAATGATATTTCTATTGTTAATAAATTTCCGACGTATTCCACAAGAACTTCCCGCCTACCCCAGAGCGTGAAATTGAATTTTTATCGACCTTATACCCTTGACAAATCCCATTTCCAAAGCCCCACATCGAATGGCTCCTATCAACTTCGTGAGTTAAAGACCCAACTGCAGAATTGTTAGACATCGGTTTCATTCGTCTCTAAGTACGACTCCTCGGGGTGATCCTGTTACTATTCGTGAAAAAGAAAGATGGGAGTATGCGACTTTGTATTGATTATCGGGAGTTGAACCATGTCACTGTCAAAAATAGGTACCCGTTGCCTCGTATTGATGACCTGTTTGACTATTTACAAGGTGCCAAATTCTTTTTAAAGATCGATCTTCATTCCGGATATCATCAGTTAAAGATTAAAACATATGACATTCCAAATACTGCTTTCAAAACTCGGTACGGGCATTATGAATTCCTAGTTATGTCTTTTGGATTGACTAATTCTCATGCTACCTTCATGGATATGATGAACCGAGTATTCAAGGAATATTTTGATCATTTTGTGGTCATCTTTATTGATGACATCCTCATTTACTCCAAAAGCCGTGAAGATCGTGAGCAACACTTGAGGTTGATACTGCAAAAGTTTCGTGAAAAAAAGCTATATGCCAAGTTGAATAAATGTGAGTTCTGGCTTGAGGATGTTTCATTCCTTGGGTACGTGAAATCAAATCACGAAATATCTGTTGACCCAACAAAGATTGAAGCAATAGAAAGCTGGGAGCAACCTAAGTCAGTGACCGAAGTATGTAGCTTTTTGGGCTTAGCTGGTTATTATCGAAGATTCGTGGAAGGATTTTCTCGAAAGGCTACTCCATTAACTCAGCTGACTCAGAAAGATAAAAAATTAAGTTGGAGCGAGGAATGTGAGAAGAGTTTTCAAGAACTCAAGAGGAGACTCATTTCAGCACCTGTTCTGACAATACCATCTGGTTCGGAGGGATTTATCATCTACAGTGATTGTGATGCCCCTAAAATAGGTATACATCACCCATCTTGAGTCACCAGATACATGGTACAGAACTCAACTACAAACTTAATTATACAACTGTCGAGCAAAATACGACAAAACATAGCTGAGAGTTTAAACACGAATATTGTCTTCTAGACAATATCCACACTCAATGGAGTCCTCATTATAATTATTATCACACTATTTTATAAAAATAGTGAGGACTAATATAGCCACCATCTCGGACCATCACTCCATTCCCCGACTCGTCCCAAATTATATTCTCATTTCCCGAAGAGAATAAATTGAAAGAAAAGGGTGAGCTCAACTAGCCCAAAGAAGAAATATTATGACTAAGATAATGCAGAATAAATATCCTTAGCCTTCAACAAGGATAACAACTGATAGAATACAATAGAAAACAAGTTTTAGATCAACAACTGCAGCGGAATAAGCAATCTATTAGAAGAGTCAAGTAGAACATAATGTCTACTATCTCCTCTAGATTAAAAGTCCATCGTTAATATTTTATTCCTATAATACTCATCAACAGTTCTTTGTTATACCCAAGACAAAAAGAACTCTCATCACCTGTCTTCACCTGAACCACCAAAGACTATAGTTAAATCCACAATTCATATTTATAATCATGTAAATCAATAGTTTCTCCTTGCCACAAAGGCTTAATAGAACGTTTACTCAATATCCTTACCCCAAAGGCTAAAGATATTCAAATGTAATAACAATGATCATACCAATCAGTTGTCTACCTTTGCACTACGGGCAAAAGATATTCAACTATAAAACCAATGGTCATGATCATACCAATCAATTTTCTGTCAGTGCACTATGGCCAAAGACATTCTACTATTAACTAATGGTCATGATCCTGCCAATCACATTATCGAATTATCCATGCACTACGGGCCTAGAATATTCGTTATTATCATCAATGGTCATGATCATGTCATACACATGTCCATCTTTGCATCAAGGGCCAAAGCTATCAATCAACAGTTGTCTTTACACGTAAGCCAAAGATATATAACTGTAAAACCAATAAACAATAGTCCATCTTTGCACGTAAGCCAAAGATGACTTTCATCACAATATAAGCATAAGGATGATGACAATGATGTAAGCATTAATCAACGAAATCAAGGATAAATATTAAAGACTTTAAATTTATCCGAGTTTAAAAATATCCAAATTGTCAACATGATACTACTTTTTGGAGTAAAATTCAGGAATGATATTGTATCAAAAATGATTTGGACCGAAAAGAAATCAATTTTTGTCATGAATAAGACTCGTGAATAAGTACCCATGAATAAGACTTGAGAAATAGTACCCGTGAATAGTATTTTATGAATAGTACTCGTGAATAGTGTAAGACCCCAACTTTTATGAATAAAGATGAATTTTCTATAATTATCATTTTTTTGAATATTATGGAATGAATTTGATATAATGTTATAGTTGTGGGTAATATTTATAAATTTTGCAAAAAGTACGCAAGTTGTTATATAATATTCGATTGGTTTGGGAATATTCGCTTTAACAGGGAATATTCGTAGGGCGACATAATCATTAGGTGGACCCTATTAACCAATTATTGCCGGATCGAGAAAACGACAAAAATATTTTACGAAAATAACAGCGGAAGTTTTATCATTAACTGTTGAAACACCCAGTGTTAAAAGTACAGGAATACGCGTGGTTGCATAGTAGGACGCGATATTGATTATTGATGCTTACGTGAGAAGTCACTAAGTTTTGTTCAATTATTGCTTCAGTAATTATTGTATAGTATCTCACGTTAATTGATTCAATTATTGTCGATATTTTATATATTATTAAATCAATAATTGAGATGAAGAAGTTATTAATATTATTATTTGCAATATTAACTATGTCTAGAAGTTCTGCCAAGGAGAGGTTTGGTCACCTAATTCTGCGCCAATACGGGAAAATCCTTATTGGAAAGCCCCCTTTTTACGGAGAACGACCTGGTCGATTAATAGTATGAATTATAATAATGATGATGAAATTTTGTTTTATTGGTATTATTAATGTAATAAAACAGAAAAGCTTTTTATATAAAACAGAATACTTTTATAAAGTTATTCGTTTTATTAGATTATAAATAGAATATATTATATTCTATTATGCATAGTATTTTGTATAGTAAAATCTTTTTATATAAAATGTAATATTTTATAAAGTTATTCATTTTATTAGACTATAAATAGAATATATTATATTTTATTATACATAGTGTTTGCATATAATGCCTACATAGTGTTTTTACATAGTAAAATCTTTTATATAAAATAGAATACTTTTATAAAGTTATTCGTTTTATTAGATTATAAATAGAATATATTATATTTTATTTAAAAAATTTGTTTTATTAGAATATTTTATAGTAAACCAATCTGACCGTCTGCTTAAAAGTAAATCAATCTGCACTGCTCGTAAATTAGTTACTATTCACCCATTCTCCTATAAATAGAAGCTCATTCATTCATTATTTCTTACGAATTCACCAAACTCTGTAGAGAGAAACTATGAGAGAAAGAAGAAAAGTATTCTCGCTACTTCACTACTCCTATATCCAAATGTTTCTAAGGTAAGGGGTATTATTTCTTTCTTTCGCGTCTTTACGAAGAGAACTTCATTATTCCATTCTTTGTTATTATGTTGAATAACTCGTCTACATCTGAAGTACCGCATACTTAGTGAAATTCTTCGTTATTCCATTCTTTATTATTATGCTTTGGAATAACTCGCCTCATGCTGGTACCGCATACTTGGTGAAATTCTTTTGTTATTCCATTATTTAGTATTATGTTGGAATAACTCGCCTATCACAAGTCACCGCATACATGGTGAAATTCTTTCATTATTCCATTCTTTATTATTCTCGTTAGAACATCCTCGTCTCGTGAATTACGCATGACACGGTTTCGTTGTTTATTATTCTCGCTTGGATTATCCTGCTCATGCGTTTTATGCATAACACTCGTTCCATTATTTATTATTTTGTTGGAATATCCCGTCATGCGTTTATGCATGACCGGTTCCATTATTTATTATTCTATTGAATAACTCATCTGCATGCGCCTATCACATGCCCGGTGATTTCTTTTGTTATTCCATTCTTTATTATACTCGGTTGGTTAAAGTTTTGGCTTTTATACTCCATGAAATTAGTGGAATATCCTCGATATTTCAAGCTTCATCCAAAGATCTTTTCATGGAAATATTCTTCCGAGCATTCTTGAGTTTTACCCCACAAAACAAAGATTATCGTGTTGATAATTTGACGATATTAGTTTCGGATAAATTAATTCTTGAACTTGTTTTATTGAATTCGTATATCATTGTCATCATCCTCATGTTTATATTATGTTGAAAGTCATATGTGGCCTGTAGTGCATAGATGGACTTGGTATGATTATGACCGAGGATTATTCTTATAATCATGATCGTAATGTTACAAATGATGTGGTAAAAGTCCTCATTGGCCCGTAGTGCATTGATGGACAGTTGTTGGCATGATCATGACCATTGATGAATACACGAATATCCTTGGCCGTAGTGCATGGATAATTTGTGGTTGTGATACTAATGAATATCCTTGGTCGTAGTGTAGGGATGATGTGGATTATTTATTAAGCTGAGTCTCAACGATAAAAGTGATGAAAAACCTTTTTAAATCATAAAAGATAGTAGATTTTATTCTCTATTTGACTCTTTTAATGGATTGCTTGTTGCGCTGCAGTTAAACTTGATATCTATTGTATTTTATCAGTTTAACATTGTTGAAGACTAATGATAATTTATTCTAGATTATCTTAGTCATAATATTTCTTACTGGGCTAGTTGAGCTCACCCTTTTACTTTCATTGTTCTTTTCAGGAAATGAGAACGTAGCAGGGTCTAGTCAGGGAGCGGAGTGACGGTCCAGACGATAGCATTAGTAGTCCTCACTATTCTATGAAATAGTGTGTTAATAAATGTATTGAGGACTTATTTTGAGTTTTAATACCGCCTAGAAGATAATATTTGTATTAAAACTCATAGCTTTCATGTCAGATATTTAAGATTGTATTTGTATTACATCCATGTATTTGGCGACTCAGAATAGGTGATGTATACCTATTTTGGGGGCGTCACAAATAGGATCTCAAGTCCTGGAGAGGAGCTTAAGACTGGACGTAGCAGTATACCCGAGATGTATGTTGTGAACCAGATAAATCTCTGTGCATTGTGTGATTGAATTTTTACTGTCTTGTATATTAATTTCTAACACAGCAAATTAATTATTCAAAAAGGCCTTTGATAATTTTTAAATCTGTAATAATCTATTCAACCCCCCCTTCTAGATTATTATTGGACTTTCAATTGGTATCAAAGCGGTGCTCTTTAACTTGTTTGTTGAGTAAATACAGGCATACCTAAGAGTAGATCCATCTATGGCCTACAATGCTACTGGTTGCGGAGAAGGACTATCAATGACCAGACATCCACTATTTGATGGTACAAACTTTGCCACCTGGAAGGGCAGATTCAGAATCTATGCCAAATCACAAGAAATCAAAGTTTGGCTTGCAATAGAACAAGGTGTAAAAGTTCCAACAAAAATCATGGGAGAAAAGATCGTTGAGAAAGATGTTAATGAATTCACTATTGATGATGAAAAGACTATGAACATTGCATCCATAGCTGAACAAGTGCTGACTAGTGCCCTCATTGAAAAAGAATACAAAAGAGTTAGCAATTGCAAGAATGCAAAAGAAATTTGGGAAAAATTTATTCTAACCTTTGAAGGAACCAGTCATATCAAAGAAACCAGAAAAGATGCTCTAATCCAGGAGTACGAAAATTTTAAACTGGAAGAAGGTAAAAAGATCATTGATATGGAAACACGTTTTTCCAGAATCATTGATGAACTGGAACATCCAGGGAAGGCATATTCAACTAATGAGAAAAACAAAAAGAATTCTCAAAGCCCTTCCATCCATCTGGAACATGAAGGTTATTGCTATTAAAGAAAGGCAAGACCTAACTACTTATCCTCTTAATAGCCTTATTGAAAATCTGCGTGCCCACGAAGTCGATATGTTAGTCAAAAAAATAGGATCGGATACAGATATCAAAAAGAAAGGAATTGCTTTCAAAGATTTACTTATAAATCAAGAAGAAGTTGCTGAACAAACAGAGGAAATTGCAAATCTGTGCTTAATGGCAAACAATGAGTCATCACCAAGATCTGAGGTACATTTTGAACATCATTATCTAGTACTTCATTTATCATGCATACCTTAAATAATATAAATGAAAAACACCATAAACTACAAGAAGCATATAATGGTTTATATGAATATAATAAAATTATTAAAGAAGATTTTGTTGAATTAAAAATTTTATTAGAAAAATTAATTAAAATGAACAAAAATCTGGAAACGGAAAATGCAAACTTGATTATAACTAATGAAAGTTTAAATGAAATAAAATTGGAGAGTAATTCCTTAAAAGAAGAATTAGAACAATTTAAAAGAATAAATAAAAATCTTGAAATAGAAAATTGAACACTTACGGTTATAGCAGACCATCTCAGCCTTGTCTTTTTTGCCACAGTTATAGCAGACCATCTTAGCCTTGTCCTTTTTTTCAACTCTTTTTCCTCTTTTCCTCTTGGCACCTACATTTGCGGTATTATTAGGGGCAGGAATAGAAGTAACAACGACAAGAACTTTCTTTCCACTATTTCTTCTCTTGGGTTTTCCCTTATGAGAACTAGACTCAATAACATATGCCTTGGATGGATTAACAACTTTTAAGCATTCAACATCAAGCTCCAAGTGATGCCTAATATGATCAAAGCTTTTTATATTCGGGTTTTGGATCATATTAACCCGCATATGTTCCCAATTATCTGGGAGTGAGCGTACCACGCCTGATATCTGCTACTCATCTGACAAGTCATTGCCTGCAACCTTTAACTGACGAATCATGTTTGACATTATTCGAAGGTGTTTCTTCATTGAATGATCAACCTCTTTCTTTTAATCATCAAATCTGATAGTTAACCACACAACCTAGTCATTGAGGTGCCTTCAAATTTTATTTTGAAAGCTTCCCACATCTCATAAGCAGTCGAGTACTCTTCTTACTCAAAAAAGAAGTCATTGTTCATATTGCTCAGACGAGTAATATGAGCAATTCTATCTTTCTTGCTCCAATTTTCAAAGGCAGCAAGCTTTTTAACATTCTTAGCATCATCGCTAGCTGGCTTAATTTCTTTAGTAATAAGAGTTTCTTCCACTTCTAACTTATGAAGTACCATGCGGACCTTACGATGTCATATATCATAATTATCCCCATTGAACTTGTTACCCTAATTAAGATCAACAATATTTTTTTGAACCCATCTAAACAATCGAGAGAAGAGTTCACCACAGTATTAGCTTATCTTTGTCATACACCATAAACTTTATAAAATAATCAAGTATAAACACAAAAAGGAAACTTTGCTAAGCTTGGGAGTCACAGTTTGCGTGAATATTTAATTATTTAATTATACTTTATTTAGCGCAAAGATATGTATAGAATTTAAAAATGAAACTAAAAGGAACTTCTTAAATTCTTCCCACTAAGTTCAAACATATATATAAGTGTTTTAAAACATGTATTTAATCCCTAGTATGCTTTTACAAACTTGAAAAAAAATTAAAAACTCCAAATATTTTATAAGGATTAAATAATTACTCATATTATTCCAAATAATATGGAACAACATGCAAAACACATAATATAACTATCAAAAAATTTATATAC
The DNA here is from genome assembly GCA_020205615.1 of Panax quinquefolius. NCBI lineage: Eukaryota > Viridiplantae > Streptophyta > Magnoliopsida > Apiales > Araliaceae > Panax > Panax quinquefolius. Next base: position 41,002,941 of record CM035155.1, on the reverse strand, counting down.
AACATAATAACAAGTTATTAACATTTTGTAAATTTTTCTAATAATACACAATTTATAACAATAAATTGTACTTGTATAATTTGGAAAGAAAATTAGTTTAGGCCACTATATAAAATCATTTTTCAACACCCTTAGTTAATAAATGAAAAATAGCTTTCTGGTATCTATGAAAAATGTTGAACAAAAAACAAACTTCCCAATATTTTAAAAATAATTTTAACTACAAATTTAATTTATGAAAATTGTAGGTATATACAAAAAAATAATTTTAATATATGAAAAAAATTATGAAATAAAAAAATAAAAATTACTGTAAAAAATTCACAGCTGGAAAAAATCGGGAAGGCAGCAGGTGAATTGCACAAGCCACTACTACGCGTGTGCGTCGCACCCCGGCGCGCGCGGCGCGATAAAAGCCAATCAGGCTGCTGATGTGGCAACCTATGAAAAGTCCACGTGATAAAATTTAACTAACCATTTTGACCGTTAACTGACACGTGTCACCACGTGATTGGGCCACGTGGCAGAATTGACCAGTCCTTTGATTGTTGGTTGTGACACGTGTTAGCATGTGATTATGCCACATGTTGCTCTGTTAGCTGCCACATCATCATCTATATGTCGCTTACATGGCTTAGTCAACTAACACGTGTCAGAACACTGAGCCACTCAGGGGTCGCCATATCATTTTCTACCTTCAGTTAGGGTTTTCAAATGTAAAATTTTAGTTTGATACTCTTTTTTAAAAAGACCATAACTAACTCATTTCAAGTCTAAAAAATGCAAACAATATTCACATATTCATATCGAAAAACTCTACTGAACCATGTGATTAAAAATTTGATACGAAGTCCGACGAAAAATAGTTTTGAATTTTTAAAAAAAACTTCACAATCAAATAGGGTTTGAAATTTTAAACAAAATACAAAAACAAATTAGCACGAAATTTTTCAGGTTATATAACCATCATATAAGCTAGAACATACTGATATTTCATGCTCAAACAATATCTCTAACATATTCTACCATTAACGTTCTATTTAAGCTTTGTTTTTTGTTGCAAAAAACATAAAACACATGCACGACATCATGAACAACATGTATAACATGAATTTTAGTACTAGTAGCTCTGACACCAATGTAATAACATTAAGCATACATGTAGCAAATATAAATCAAAAATTAAAATTTCTAGTTACTTCTTGAAGCGTATGCCCACAACAACGAACAACTAGAATTACATGTTTTACGAACAATACACTCAATGATAATTTGGACAACGTTATCACGAGTACCAAATATATCTTCTACAGTTTGAGTAGCTACAAACTTTTCAAGCTTTACAAGTGACTTCTAATGGCTTATCAAAAAATTCTTTCTTGCTATGTTTTTTTTTGTATTACTTAAAATGATCAGCAACCTTCTCCTTTTATATCCAACTATAAGAAGTTAAACTTACATATATTAAATAAGAATTAATATATGTATATATATATATATAATATCCCATATATAACTCCGTATATATATAAACTCTCAAAGTTATATGTAACTCTTGTCACAATTTGAGTAAAAATTGAAATGGGTTTCATTAATCATTTAAAATAAATTCACATATCATTGTTGTAAGACCCCAACTTTTTATAAATAAAATTTAATTTTCTCTAATTATTATTTTGAATAATAAGGTATTAATTTGATATAATGATTTGGTTATGGATGAAATGTGCAAATTTTGTAAAATAGGCAAGTGGTTATAAAATATTCATTGTTGTCGGGGAATATTCGTTGATCGTGAAATATTCTTGCTATCGGGGAATATTCATACGATGGTGCAGCCATTTACGGGCCCCATAACGGAAAACTTTGGGATGAAGAAAACGACAAGTTTGAGCTTTTATAAATAACGACGTAGTTGTTACCGTTAAAACTGTTGGAATACACGTGGTTAAAATACGAATACTGGCGTGGTTGCACAAAGATGCACACGATATTATTGCATGCATTTTTTAGATTATTGATTCTTACGTAAGAAGACACTACTCAATAATTGTTATAGTAATTACTGTTCAATATTTTATAGATTCAATAATTGCTACGTTGATATTTTATATTATTATTAATTCAATAAATGTCACTGCACAGTATTTTCTATTATCAGATCAATAATTCATATTATATGAATAATATTATTAGATAGCATTAGTGACAATGTCTAAGGAAGTTTTGTCTAGGAAAGAGGTTTGGTCACCTAATTGCGCGTCAGTAAGGAGAAATTCTTATCGGAAAGCCCCATTCTTTCTTAGAAACGACCTAGTTGTCATTATTGTGATTCTATAATATTATTTGTGAATAATTAATTATTGATTTATATGACAAGGAAATATTTATTTTTATATGGATATAAATGAAGGAATTAATGTTGAAGTGTTTTATCAGTATTTTGTCGGAATTGAGGCATTAAAAATCATTCGTATGTAGATTTCGGGCATTTTCTGTTTGGAATTTGGAAAAACTTCTTCTACAAAGTTGTAGAGAATTAAATTTCCTATGGAATAGACATGAGATTCAATTTTTTTTTGATAAAAGAGCTATTTAGTATGAATTATTGAAGTTTCTGAATATTGTTTAAATTTAAAATATTTTGGTGAGATTTTCAAGAATGGGCGGGCCCCACTTTTGTTTGGTGAAAAATGTGCTAAAATTTTATTTCAAAAATGGTGTGCATGAATAGTAGCAGGTAAAGCCACCGGGTAACAAGTTAAGTCTGCTTCGGTGTTCTAGCATTTTCCTATAAATAGGGTGCTTAGTTAAAATTGAAAATCACACCAGAAATAAAAGTTTTCTCTCTATAATATCGAGCGTATTTTTGTGAGTATTTAGATACTTTGAGAGTTGCTATTCAGTGCAAGTTTCCTTCAACATTATATTCGATATTCTGCTCAGAAGTATAATTTTCTTCATAAATGATGTTATTTTTTTCAATATCATTATACAGAATTATTGGTATGAATTTTATAAAAATTTTACCTTTTCATGTCGAGGTTAATATTCACATATACGGCACTATTCACTTATACGGCACTATTCATGAATACGATACTATTCACGAAGTATGATTTTTCTTGTGGAATTTCTACCTTTTCGTGTCGGGGTTACTATTCACGTATACGACACTATTCACAAATACGATACTATTCACCAAAAAATAAAATTTTCTCTTTTTTATCCATGATGTCTATTATGATTACTATCTTTGATTGTATCCATGTTTTGATCTTCATTCTTGAATTTTACTCTACTATGGTTTATTATGGAGTATTTTTGAACTTGGGTTATCTAAAGTACGAATCCCTAATCTTTGTCCTTTTATCTCACTAGATTCGTTCTTTAAAATATTTTTCATCATCCTCGGTCTTTAATGGTGATACTTGATGAATATCTTTGGCCTGAAGTGCAAAGATGAATGATTACCTGATGAATATCTTTGGCCCGTAGTGCAAAGATGGACAAGTGTTGAGATGAACATGAACAACTGTTGATACAAATGAATATCATTGGCCCGTAAAATAAAGATGAATATTTGGTTCAAGATGTATATTGATTGATGTTACAGGGATAAAATATTGATAATGGACTTTTCAATCATAGAAGACAGTAGATTTTATTCTCTACTAAACTCTTCTAATGAATTGTTATTTTCGCTGCGAATATTGATCTAAAACTTGTTGTCCATTATATTTTATCTGATTTATTGAAGGGTAACGATAATTTTTTGTTCATTATCTTAGTCATAATTTTCTTTGTTAGGCTAGTTGAGCTCACCCTTTTCCTTTTTGTTCTATTTTTCTTCTCAGGAAGCGAGAATATAGCGGGAAGTAGTCGGGGTATGGAGTGATGTTACATTGTAGTTGTTATAATAGTACTCACTATTTTGTAAAATAGTGTATCAATAATTGTAATGAGGACTTATTTGAGTGTGGATATTGTCTAGAAGACAATATTTGTATTTAAATTCAGAGTTTATGTGTTGTCGTATTTTGCACGACAATTGTATTAATGAAGTTGTAATTGTTTATGTACCATGTATTTAGCAACCCAAGATGGGTGATGTATACCTATTTTGGGGGCGTCGCAGTTTGTATCAGAGCTTAGGGATATGGTCTCTGGCGGAGATCGGGGAATAGAACTAGGAGGGGAGAGACGAGTAAATCCTTCGCTAGTATGTCCTACCTAAGTTTATTTGTTGGTTGGTCAGAATATAGAGGTATTATGTGATATATTAATTTGTTTAATTAACCCTTATTTTATGATAGTATTTGAGAGTGGCAGCTGAAAATGTTAGCAATGGAGTGAATGAGACCGTGGAGACACCTTTAATCACCAACTAGGAGAACGTGCAATAAGACGACAATATTCCTCTTGTAAACAACACTACTGAATAAACGATGAATGATGGGATGTTTAGAAGCTTTTTGCAGTTCATACAAAATCAGACGAGGGAGACTCGTGTACAAAATATGGTGGAAATAATAAGAACGCGCGGCTTGTCACAGCCAAGCAGTTCAAAGAGTTGGGACCACTAGAGTTTTTGGGAAAGCCGGATCCGATTAACGCAGAAACGTGGGTTAAGTAAATGACCAAGATATTTGATGTCTTGGGATGCACGGAGGAACAGAAGGTTCCATTCGCCACCTTTATGTTCCGTGGTGAGGCAGATTACTGGTGGAAATTTGTGAAGCGTACCCAGCCAGCCGCACTCAATATGTCTTGGGAAATATTTCAGAAACTGTTCAATGGCAAGTACTTTCCTGAAAGTATTCGTCATATAAAGGAGGTAGAGTTTATCAAACTGGAATAGAATAATATGACTGTGTCCCAGTACGAGGCTAAGTTTGCAGAATTATCCAAGTTTGCACCTCATTTGGTAGAGAATGATGAACGTATGACACGGATATGTTTGAGAGGTTTGAAACCCGAAATACGTCAATACCTCATTTCTCACAAACTATGTTTGTATTCAGATGTAGTGAATATGGCTCAATTATTAGAGTGAGATAATGAGTATGTTCAACCGAGGGACCACAACCGGGGTCATACCGGTGGCAGCAGTCATCAGAGCAATTATAACCAACGGGGAGGAAAATATTCGCACAAAAGCGGTAACCACTCTGGTGGTAATCGTAGCCATAATAGTAGAAGAAGCGAGTCAGGGGGGATTTCAAAAAGAAAAGGTACAACAATGACAACGTGAAGACGTCAAAGACCATCATCAATCGCTTTGGGGGAGGAGAATTCACCACCGGTCAGATGTTATAAATGTCTGAAAGAGGGACACATCAGCCCAAACTTCCCACAACAATTCAAGGTATGTTATAACTGTGGAAAGGAAGGTCATATAGCTCGAGATTGTCCTATAGCGAAACCAGGTCCAGCGGGGATGGTGACTCCAAAGGCTGTCCTGGACAAGTTAAAATCGGTGGTTCCTGGAAGAGCGTTTGTCGTGACTGCCCAAAGAGTGAGTAACCCGAACAAATTTATCACAGGTTAGTTAATTATAAACTCTTGCGAATTATATACCTTACTAGATACCGGTTTTACCCATTCTTTTATCTCTCCTACTTGTGCTCAACGTTTGAACTTGACTCCGGAGAAATTAGACTTTGACTTATCTGTTGAGACTCCGTTAGGAGAAACCTTCATTACATCCACTATTTATAAATCTTGCTTGATCCAAGTTGGCACCATCACATTACCTATTGATCTTATCTCTTTAAAGATACTTGCATTTGACGTGATTTTAGGGATTGATTGGTTAACTACTCATCATGCCAAAATTGATTTTTTTCGTAAGGTTGTTAGTTTTCATATTCCTAACCAACCTGTTATGCGAATTTAAGCAACCAAACCACTAAAGTCAATCACTGTCATATCAAGCCATAAAGCCATTCATTTATTGAAAAATGGATGTCAAGCTTTCTTAGCCCATGTCATGGACTTGAACAAAAATACGTCAGATTTGAATAATGTTTCTGTTGTTAATTAATTTCCTGACGTATTTCCTGAAGAACTTCCTGGCCTACCCCCAGAGCGTGATATTGAATTTTGTATCAACTTTGAACCCGGTACAAAACCCATTTCTAAAACCCCATATCAAATGGCTCCTATTGAACTTCAGGAGTTAAAACCCCAACTACAGAGCTAGTACCCGAGCCTCTAACTGGTGACTTCCTTTGTGGAATTCACCAAAGCCAGACTCTCTATAGGAGACGCCATATTCTTGCGGTGGTAAACTAATAAGTTTCATTGTAACGTGCTATCCAAGATTTGGATATGAGTCACAGTTGAGAGCAACCTAAGTCAGTAATCAAAATACGTAGCTTTCTAGGCTTAGCTGGTTACTATCGGAGATTCGTGGAAGGATTTTTTTCAAATCACTACTCCATTAACTCAGATGACTCGAAAAGATACAAAATTCGTATAGAGCGAGGAATGCGAGAAGAGTTTCCAAGAGCTCAAAAGGATACACATTTCGGCACCTGTTCTGACAATACCATCTGGTTCGGATGGATTTTTATTTATAACGATGCTTTAGGCAAACGGTTAGGATGTGTTCTCATGCAACATGGAAAAGTCATAGCCTATGCCTCGTGACAACTCAAAGAATATGAGAGGAATTATCCTACTCAAAGATCTGGAGTTGGAAGCAGTCGTTTTCACGTTGAAAATCTGGAGACACTACTTGTATGGGGTGAAAGTGGAGATTAATACGGATCATAAAAGCCTCAAATATTTCTTCACCCAAAAGGAACTCAACATGCGGCAACGACGTTGGCTCGAACTATTGAAAGATTATGACCATACTATTCAATATCATCTTGGAAAAGTAAACGTGGTAGCTGATGCGTTGAGTAGAAGATCATATGCGGGTACGAGTGCGATGTTGTTAACGCAATGACCCATTTTGTACGACTTACAAAGGATGGAGATAGAGTTAAAGGCTCCAAGTACCCACGTGATGATATCAAACATACGAGTAGAACCGACTTTAATCGATAAAGTTAAAGCCGCGAAGCCACGTAATCTTGAGATCGATGCGTATGACCCAAAATAGGTATACATCACCCATCTTGAGTCGCCAAATACATGGTACAAAATTCAAATACAACTTAATTATACAACAAATGTAAAATACGACAAAAAACATAATCTAAGAGTTTTAATAAGAATATTGTCATCTAGACAATATCCACACTCAATGGAGTCCTCATTACATTTATTGTCACACTATTTAATGTAATAGTGAGGACTACTAATGCTATCATCCGACCGCCACCCGCTCCCCGACTAGTCCCGCCACGCTCTCATTTCCTCAAGAGAACAAAGGAAAGAAAGGGTGAGCTCAACTAGCCCAAGAAGAAATATTACGACTAAGATAATGCGTAATAAATTATCATTAGTCTTCAACAATGTTAAACCGATAAAATACAATAGACATCAAGTTTAATCACAATGAATAAGCAATCCATTAAGAGTCAAGTAGAGCATGATATCTACTATCTTCTATGATTTAAAATGTTTTCATCAATTTTATCACCGAGACTCACTTTTAATAAATAAACCACATCATCGAATCATCCCCGCATCTACTTGTGGCCAAGGATATTCATTAAATCATCAATGGTCATGACTATACCGAATAATCCCTCGGTCATAATCATACCAAAAACCGCCCATCAATGCACTACAAAGCCAACGAGGACTTTTACCACATCATTTATAACATTACAGTCATGATTATACCGAATAATCCTCGGTCATAATCATACCAAGTCCATCTACGCACGTAAGCCAAAGATGACTTTCATCACAATATAAGCATGAGGATGATGACAATGACATAATAATTCAATAAAAAAACAAGTTCAAGAATAAATTTTAAAGATTTATAAGTTAATTTATCTTGAAATCAATTACGCCCAAATTGTCAACACGATATCGCTTTGTGGAGTAAAATTCAAGAATGCTCGTAAGAATATTTCCATGAAAAGATACTCGATGAAGCGCAAATATCCGTGATATTCTACTAATTTCATGGAGTATAGAAGCCAAAACTTTAACCAAATGAGTATAATAATAGAATATATGAAACCGCAAATGGATTTTCACCCGCCATGCAGAATCCACGTAGATGCATCATTTCCACAATTTAATAAGGAATGAATACGGGAGGATCATTCACCATGCATGTGATAATCCACATGATGTGTTATTCCAATGTAATAATAAAGAATGGAACCAATCACGTAAGTAATCCGCATGCATGTGATATTCCAATGTAATAATAAAGAATGGATATAATATGTAATAATAAATGCATAAAGAATGAACCAGATGCAATCCGCATGCATGTATTTCCAATGTAATAATAAAGAATGGAACCAGTCATGCCAGAATCCGCATGCATGTGATATTCCAATGTAATAATAAAGAATGGAATAACAAAGAATTCACCATGCATGACGATATGCATGATGTGTATAATAAATGAATAATAAAATGCATGAGAATGGATATTCCAATGTAATAATAAAGAATGGAATAACAAAGAATTTCACCATGCATGCATGATCATGCATGATGTGTTATTCCAATGTAATAATAATAAAGAATGGAATAATGTAAGAATTTCACCACGATGTATGCGATTTTTAGATGTATAAAAGTTATTCCAACATAATAATAAAGAATGGAATAATGTAAGCTCTCTCTCAATGAATAAAAAGAAAATAATACCCTTTACCTTAGAAAAAAACCGATATTGAATAGTAGAGGTAGCGCATTTTTCTTCTTTCTCTTCTCTATAATTTCTCTCTATAATAATTGCTTTATAGCTTTAGTGAATCGGTGAGAAATGAAGGAAGAATGAGCTTCTATTTATAGGAAAATATAGTTTCGATAATTGCACGCTTTGGGGCTCAAAATATTACAAAGATAATACCTTCAACTTTTCTTTCATTTTTAATTTAGTCCCGCAAGTATTATCAAACTTGCACCACCTCCCCTAATAGTAAATAATGTGAATCAATAGTTCAATCATGTGAATCAATAGTTATAATCATGTGAAAATACTAATTACAAAGATAAGACTCCATCTATACCTCCATTTTTAACTTAGTCATGCAAGTATTATCAATCTTGCACCAACTCCCCTAATAGTACAAGAATGTGAATCAATAGTACACACATGTGAACAAATAGTTATAATCATGTGAATTAATAGCAATTAATTGCTCATTTATCCGATTAATTACCCGATCGGGTCAATATAACTTCCAGACATCAATTAATATCGAAATAAATGTCGATTTCCACTAACACTAATAATTCCAACACAATGGAACTATCAATTTCATCTTTAATCAACACGAAACTATTCATCATTAATATTATAACTCACAATATTTAACAACCAAAGTCGCTCCTGTGAAAGAGGGGGCTTTCCGATAAGGATTTCTCCTTATCATGCGCGCAATTAGATGACCAAACCTCTCCTCGATAACTTTCTGACATCAGAAATATTGCAATTTAATAATATAAATAACTTTTTCGCCTCAATTATTGATTTAATAATATATCATATAATGCGTATGATAATGTGACAATAATCAATCAATAATACGAGAGAGATATGATGCAAAGAATTATCGTAGTAATAATTGAGTATAACCGAAAGTGACTTCTCACGTAAGCATCAATAATCAATACCGTGCTACTATGCAACCACGCCAGACATCGTATTTTTACTACTACCGTAGTTCAACAGCTTTTAATTCAGAAACTTCCGCCGTTATTTTTATAAAAAGATAATTACGCTGCTTTCTAACTACGACAATACTTCCGCTAGGGGTCCACTAATGATTGTGTCATCGCATTTAATATTCCCCCGTTAAAACGAATATTCCCCACCAATCAATCAATATTATATAACCACTTGCTTACTTTGCAAAATTTGTAAATATTACCCACAACTATAACATTATATCATATCCACACCATAATATTCAAAAATATATTTCGAGAAAATTAATCTTTATTCATAAAAGTTGGGGTCTTACAACCTCCCTTCTTATGAAATTTCATCCTCAAAATTAGGGTACGCACCTGGTATATATCAAGAGGTGAGGATACCTTGATTTCATCTCGATTCTAACTCCCAGTCATTTCTTCCACATCGTGGTTTCTCCACAAAACTTCGACTTGAGGTATAACTTTAGAGCGTAGAATATGATCCTTCTTATCCAAGATTTTAACAGTAACTCTTCATACGTTAAATCTTCCTCTATCTCGTCTCTCGTTCTAATTCAATAATGTGGTTCGGTCTTTCACATATTTACGTAACATAGATATGTGAAAAACGTTATGAACACGAGACATACTGGCAGTAAGTGCGAGTCTATAGCCACGCTTCCTACTCGATCGAGGATTAAAATGGGCCAATGAATCGAGGATCGAGCTTTCTCTCTTTTTCCAAATCTTGTAACTCCTTTCCATGGAGCAACACGTAACAACACACGATCTCCAATATCAATTCCACGCCTTTTCGATGAAGATCAAGATAACTCTTTTGTCGATCTTGTGAGGTTTTTATACGTCTGTCGGATCGTTTGAATCTTTTCCATAGTAGTATACGCACTCAAATCCGGGCCCCAACAACGTTGCTTCACCCACCTCATCCCAAAGATACCGAGAACGACACTTTCTTCCATACAACGCCTCAAATGGAGCCATGCCAATACTTGCTTGATAACTATTATTGTAGGAAAACTCCACCAATGGTAAGAACTTGTCCCAACTTCCTCTTGAAGTCAAGGACACAGAGTCTTAATAAATCTTCAAGAGTTTGAATAGTCCTTTCCGATCGCCCATCCGCTTTGAGGATGATATGCCAACTAAATCAGAAATCCGCGCTCCATAGCTTTTTGCAAACTAACCCAAAATCTTGAAGTGAATCTTGGTCTCGATCGTAAACTATGGATACCGGCATACCATGCAATCTTACAATCTCGCTTTATGTACATACTAGCAAGACGCTCAAGTGTAAAAGTTTCTCGATTGGTAAGAAAAATGAGCAGACTTGGTCAATCTATCAACAATGACCCAAATCGCATCTACGCCTTGAGAAACCTTGGGAAGACCAAAGAATCTAAAATCCATGGTAATGTGCTCCCACTTCCATTCTAGAATTTCAAGTGGTTGCAATGGACCTTTTGCACTTGATGTCTCCGCCTTGACTCGCTGACAAGTTAGACACCTCGAGATAAACCCCGCTATCTCTCTCTCTCATATTGCTCCACCAAAATGTATGTCAAAGATCACGATACATTTTGGTACTCCTGTGATGGATTGCAAACGGTGTGTCAGCGCCCATCATGATTTTATACTTCAAGTCGTAATCGTTAGAACACAAAGTCCGAGTCGACTCAAGTATTCCTTCTTCATCGATTCTTGCTTCCTAATAGCACCTTCTTCTTGCACTTTCTTCTTCATACGATCACCTCCGTGTCCGTAGTTTGAGCAACTTTTAACTTTATCGATTAAAGCTCTGCCTCCACTCAGATATTCGCCATCATCACACGGGTCCCCGAGTCTTTAACTCTATTTCCATCCTTTCCAAGTCATACAAAATGGGCCTTTATTTGACAATATCGCACTCGCACCGCATATGATCTTCTACTCAATGCGCCACCACTACGCTCGCTTTTTTTTCCAGATGGTATCGATGGTATGATCATAATCTTTCAACAACTCAAGCCATCGCTCATGTCGCATGTCGAGTTCCTTTTGAGTGAAGAAATATTTGAGGCTTTTTATGATCCGTATAGATCTCCACCTTCTCTCCATACGTAAATGCCTCCAAATCTTAAGCGCAAAAACGATCGCCGCTAACTCTAGATCATGAGTAGGATAATTCCTCTCATATTCTTTTTGAGTTGTCGAGAGGCATAAAGGCTATGACTTTCCCATGTTGCATGAGAACACATCCTAACCTTTTGCCCTCAAGCATCATCAGAGATGACAAATCCTCCGAGCCGATGGTATTGTCGTAACAAAATAAAATGAGTCTCCTCTCGAAGTTCTTGAAAACTCTTTTCACATTCCTCGCCCCAACCGAATTTTTTGTATCTTTTCGAGTCACCGAAGTTAATGGAGTAGCGATTCGAGAAAACCCTTCACGAATCTCCGATAATAACCAAATAAGCCGAGAAAGCTACGATTTCCATCGATCGACTTAGGTTGCTCCCAATTTTGAATTGCTTCAATCTTTGTCCGTCAATGATATATTCCATGATTTGATATCACGTGCCCAAGGAATGCAACTTCCTCAAGCCGTAACTCACATTTCTTCAACTTGGCATAAAGCTTGTTTTCACGAAGCTTTTGGAGTATCGCCTTTCAAGTGTTGCTCATGGTCTTCACGGGTTTTGGAGTATATGAGGATGTCATCAATAAAGACGACCACAAAGTGATCCAAATATTCCTCAAATACTTGGCTCATCATATCCATGAAGGCAAAGAGAGCATTAGTCAATCCAAAAGACATGACTAGAATTCATAATGCCCGCATCGAAGTTCGAAAAGCGCTTTTGAATGTCATCGCTTTAATCTTCAACCGATGATATCCTAACGAAGATCAATCTTTGAAAAGAATTTGCCTCCTTGAATCGGGTCAAACAGTCATCAATGCGAGGCAATGGGTACCTATTTTTGATGGTGACATGATTCAACTCCCGATAATCAATACAAAGTCGCATACTTCCATCTTTCTTCTTCACGAATAGAACAGAGCACCCCAAGGAGACGATTAGACGAATGAAACCGATGTCTAACAATTCCTCGTAGTTGGGTTTTTAACTCCTCAAGTTCAATAGAGCCATTCGATATGGGGCTTTGAAATGGGTTTTGTACCGGATTCAAGGTCGATACAAAATTCAATTTCACGCCTGGGGTAGGCCAGAAGTTCTTCGTGAATACGCCAGAAATTTATTAACAATAGAAATATCATTCAAATCGACGATTTTATTTAAATCCGCGATATGGGCTAAGAAAGCTTGACATCCGCTTTTTCAATAAACGAATAGCTTTATGACTTGATATGACAAAGATTTGATTTTAGTGGTTTGTCATTTGAATTCGCATAATAGGTTGGTTAGGAATATGAAAGCTAACAACCTTACGAAAAAATAATCATTTTAGCATGATGAGTAGTTAACCAATCAACCCCTAAAATCACATCAAATGCAAGTATTTTCAAAGAAATAAGATCGACAGTAACGTATGTATTACCGATTTGAATCAAACAAGACTTATAAACCGTGGATGTAATGAAGGTTTCTCCCAACGGAGTTTCAACAGATAAGTCAAAGTCTAATTTCTCCTGAGTCAAATTTAAACGCTGAGCGCAAGTAGAGAAATAAAGGAATGGGTAGAACCGAGATCAAATAAAGTATAAACTTCACTAGAGTTTATGATTAGCTTACCCGTGATCACCTCGCTCGATTCCTCGCTTTTTGGGAGGTTACGACAAACGCCTCCCTCTGAACTACCGGGCTTTGTCTTGTCTCGGGACACCTTTTGATGCCTCCATCCCAAATTGGACTTCGACTTTGGTGCACGACAAAATTGGGGCTAGGTGACCTTCTTTTCCACAATTATAACACGCTTTGATCGCATCGCGCGCTTGACTTATGTGTCCTTCCTCCACATTTGTAACATACGACCGGTGGTCGCTTCTCCTTCCTTAACAACAAAAAACCGTGCCGACGCCTTTCCATCCTTGTTGAATCTCCTCTTCTTGAAATGTCCACTCTTATTGTCATGGCCATGATTACCACCGGGTGATTATCATTTCGCATGTTGATTCCTCCACGCTTGTTGTCACCGCTTCGATGATCGCTACCACCGGGTATTATCGACTTGTTTATTGCTTTCTCTCTTGTTGGGTTGACTCATTATCGCGCCCAATAATCGAGCCCTATTCACAACATCTCAATACAAACACGCTTTAGAGAAATTAGGTATCGACGATCTCTGTTTCAAACCTCTTAGAAACATCCGCCATTCTCTCCTCATTATCAACCAAGTGGGACGCAAACCGAGACAACTCTAAAACTTAGCTTCAGATCGCGCCACTACCATATTGTTTTGCTCAAGCTTGATGAACTCTACCTCCTTCATGTGACGAATACTTTCGTGAAAGTACTTGTCATTGAATGCTTCTTGAACTTCTCCCAAGACATTTTCGAGTGCGGCAGTAGTTGAGTACGCTTTACGATTTCCCACCAAGAATCGCCTCTCTCAAAAATATGAAGGTGGCAAGGAACCTTTTGCTCCTGAGCATCCCAAGACATCAAATATCTTGTTGATCTTCTTTATCCACGCCTCCGCCTTTAAGTGGTTTTGCTTCCAAAAACTCCGGTGGTCCCAGCCTCTCGAATCAACTGCTTAGCGGTGACCGTCCGAGAGTTCGTTGTTTTCCACCTGCATTTTGGACAGAGCCGCTCTCCCGATGTTGCATGAATTGTAAAAAGCCTCCGAACATCCCATCGCTCACATTTCATCGTTGTTGTTGTTTACATGAGGATTATTGCCTTCCCGTGCACATTATCCTCGGCATTAATCTGTGGTGACTCAACTGCCTCATGTGCTTCATTGTTTATCTCAACATTTTCTGATGCCATTTTCAAATACCGCCACAAAACAAGGGTTAATTAACATATCACATATTATCCCTATACTCGACCGACCAATTAAATACCAAATAAACTTAGGTAGGTCATACTAGCGAAGGAATTCCCCGCCTCCCTCCTAGTTCTTGTCTCACATCTCACCAGTGGATCATATCCCTAAGCTTTGATACTAACCGTGACGCCCAAAAATAGGTATACATCACCCATCTTGAGTCGCCAAATACATGGTACAAAAATTCAAATACAACTTAATTATACAACAATAAAAATAAAATACGACAAAAACATAATCTAAGAGTTTTAATAAGAATATTGTCATCTAGATAATATCCACACTCAATGGAGTCCTCATTACATTTATTGTCACACTATTTAATGTAATAGTGAGGACTACTAATGCTATCATCCGACCGCCACCCGCTCCCCGACTAGTCCCGCCCACGCTCTCATTTCCTCAAGAGAACAAAGAAAGAAAGGGTGAGCTCAACTAGCCCAAGAAGAAATATTATGACTAAGATAATGCGTAATAAATTATCATTAGTCTTCAACAATGTTAAACCGATAAAATACAATAGACATCAAGTTTAATCTGCAATGAATAAGCAATCCATTAGAAGAGTCAAGTAGAGCATGATATCTACTATCTTCTATGATTTAAAATGTTTTCATCAATTTTTATCACGAGACTCACTTTTTAATAAATAAACCACATCATCGAATCATCCCCGCACTACGGCCAAGGATATTCATTAAATCATCAATGGTCATGACTATATACCGAATAATCCGGTCATAATCATACCAAAAACTCGCCCATCAATGCACTACAAAGCCAACCGAGGACTTTTACCACATCATTTATAACATTACAGTCATGATTATACCGAATAATCCCTCGTCATATAATCATACCAAGTCCATCTATGCACGTAAGCCAAAGATGACTTTCATCACAATATAAGCATGAGGATGATGACAATGACATAATAATTCAATAAAACAAGTTCAAGAATAAATTTTAAAGATTTATAAGTTAATTTATCTTGAAATCAATTAACGCCCAAATTGTCAACATGATACATCGCTTCAGAGTAAAAAAATCAAGAATGCTCGTAAGAATATTTCCATGAAAAGATACCGATGAAGCGCAAATATCCGTGATATTCTACTAATTTCATGGAGTATAGAAGCCAAAACTTTAACCAAATGAGTATCATAGAATATATGAAATCTAAAATGGATTTTCACCCGCCATGCGGAATCCACGTGTAGATGCATCATTTCCATAATTTAATAAGGAATGAATACGAAGGATCATTCACCATGCATGTGATAATCCACATGTATGTGTTATTCCAATGTAATAATAAAGAATGGAACCAGTGTCATGCATAATCCGCATGCATGTGATATTCCAATGTAATAATAAAGAATGGAATAATGTAAGAATTCACCATGCATGCGATGATGATCGCATGCATAAAGTTATTCCAATGTAATAATAAAGAATGGAACCAGTCTAGCGTAATCCGCATGCATGTGATATATTCCAACAATATAATAAAGAATGGAATAACAAAGAATTCACCATGCATGCGATAGATCGCATGCATGTGATATTCCAATAATAATAATAAAGAATGAATGGAACCAGTTCAAATAATCGTGCATGATGTGTGATATTCCAACATGTAAATAATAAAGAATGGAATAATGTAATAATTTCACCATGTGATGAATATTGCATGTGATAATTTCCCAACATAATAATAAAGAATGGAATAATGTAAGTACCACCATGTATTCACATGTATTCCAATAATAAAGTTATTCCAACATAATAATAAAGAATGGAATAAATAATAAAAATGCTCTCTTCATGAATACGAAAAAAAATAAATAATACCCTTTACCTTAGAAAGAAACCGATATCGAAATAGTAGAGGTAGCGCATTTCTTCTTCTTCTCTCTCTATAATTTCTCTCTATAATAATTGCTTCTATAGCTTTAGTGAATTGGTGAGAAATGAAGGAAGAATGAGCTTCTATTTATAGGAAAATATAGTTTCGATAATTGCACGCTTTTGGGGCTCAAAATATTATAAGACAATACCTTCAACTTTTCTTTCATTTTTAATTTAGTCCTCGCAAGTATTATCAAACTTGCACCACCTCCCCTAATAGTAAATAATGTGAATCAATAGTTCAATCATGTGAATCAATAGTTATAATCATGTGAAAATATGAATTACAAAGATAAGACTCCATCTATACCTCCATTTTTAACTTAGTCATGCAAGTATTATCAATCTTGCACCAACTCCCCTAATAGTACAAGAATGTGAATCAATAGTACACATACATGTGAACAAATAGTTATAATATATGTGTGAATTAATAGCAATTAATTGCTCATTTATCCGATTAATTACCCGATTGTCAAAGATAACTTCCAGACATCAATTAATATCGAAATAAATGTCGATTTCACTAACACTAATAATTCCAACACAATGGAACTATCAATTTCATCTTTAATCAACACGAACTTATTCATCATTAATATTATAACTCACAATATTTAACAACCGTGTCGCTCCTGTGAAAGAGGGGGGCTTTCCGATAAGGATTTCTCCTTATCATCGCCAAATTGTAGATGACCAAACCTCTCCTCGATGTAACTTCTAGACATCAGAAATATTGCAATTTAATAATATAAATAACTTTGTCGCCTCAATTATTGATTTAATAATATATCATATTATGCGATGATAATCGTGACAATAATCAATCAATAATACGAGAGATATGATGCAAAGAATTATCGTAGTAGTAATAATTGAGTATAACTTAGTGACTTCTCACGTAAGCATCAATAATCAATACCGTGTGCTACTACGCAACCACGCCAGACATCGTATTTTTACTACCGGGTAGTTCAACAGCTTTTAATTCGGAAACACTTCCGCCGTTATTTTTATAAAAGATAATTATGCCATTTTCTTAACTACGATAATACTTCCGCTAGGGGTCCAATGAATTGATTGTGCCGTCATTTAATATTCCCCTAATATTTCCCCATTAATCGAATAATATAACCACTTCACTTACTTTGCAAAATTTGTAATATTCCCCACCAATCATAATATTATATAACCACTATATTTTGAGACTTTATTCAAAAAATTTGTAAATATTACCCCACAACTATAACATTATATCAATCTCCACACCATAATATTCAAAATATATTTTTAAGAGAAAATTAATCTTTATTCATAAAACCAGTGCGTCGTCGTCAATTTCGAGGATGAAATTTCATAAGGAGAGGAGGTTGTAAGACCCCAACTTTTTATAAATAAAATTGAATTTCCTCTAATTATTATTTTGAATAATAAAGTGTTAATTTGATATAATTCTTTGGTTATGGGTGAAATATGAAAATTTTGCAAAATAGGCAAGTGGTTATAAAATATTCATTGTTGTCGGGGAATATTCATTTGGTTGTGGAATATTTTTTTGTCGGGGAATATTCGTACGATGGCGCAACCATTTGAAGGCCCCAAAACAGAAAATTATCGGATAAAGAAAACGATAAGTTTGAGTTTTTATAAATAACGACGTAGTTGTTACCGTTAAAACTGTTGGAATACCTGGTGGTTAAAATACAGTAATACGCGTGGTTGCACAGTAGCACACGGTATTGCACAATATTTTTATATTATTAATTCTTACGTAAGAAGACACTACTCAATAATTGTTATAGTAATTATTGTTCAATATTTTATTGATTCAATAATTGCTACGTTGATATTTTATATTATTGTTAATTCAATAATTATCACTACAAAGTATTTTCCATTATCAGATTAATAATTCATATTATTTGAATAATATTATTAGATAGCATTATTGACAATGTCTAAGGAAGTTCTATCTAGGAAAGAGGTTTGGTCACCTAATTGGGCGCCAGTAAGGAGAAATTCTTATCGGAAAGCCCCCTTCTTTCCTGGGAACGACCTAGTTGTTATTATTGTGATTCTATAATATTATTTGTGAATAATTAATTATTAATTTATATGATAAAAAAATATTTATTTTTATGTGGATATAAATGGAAGAAATTAGTGTTGAAGTGTTTTATCAGTAGTTTGTTGGAATGAAGGTATTAAAAATCATCCGTATGTAGATTTCGGGCATTTTTTGTTTGGAATTTGGAAAAACTTTCTTCTACAAAGTTGTAGAGAATTAAATTTCCTATGGAATAGACATGAGATTCGAATTTTTCTGATAAAAAAGCTATTTATTATAAATTATTGAAGTTTTCTGAATATTATTTAAATTTAAAACATTTTGGTGGAGATTTTCTAGAATGGGTGGGCCCCACTTTTGGTTGATGAGAAATGTGCTAAAATTTTATTTCAAAAGTGGTGTGCATGAATAGTTGCATGTAAAGCCACCAGGTAGCAGGTTAAGTCTGCTTTGACGTTCTAGCATTTTCCTTTAAATAGGGTGCTTAGTTAGAATTTAAAATCACACCAGAATCAGAAGTTTTTCTCTATAATATCTAGCGTATTTTTGTGAGTATTTAGATACTTTGAGAGTTGCTATTCAGTGCAAGTTTTCTTCAACATTATATTCGATATTACGGTCAGAAGTACTGTTCTTTTGAGGTAAGGGATGTTATTTTCTTCGTAAATGATGTTATTTCTTTCAATATCATTATACCAAAATATTGGTATGAATTTTATGAAATTTTTACCTTTTCATGTTGAAGTTACTATTCACGTATACGGCACTATTCACGTATACAACACTATTCACTTAATCTGATCTTATTCACGAGTCTTTGCTCACAAAGTATGATTTTCTTGTAGAATTTTTACCTTTTAGGTTAGCCGGTTACTTATTCACGATATCGACACTATTCAATAGAAAAATAAAATTTTTTCTTCTTTGTCCAAGATGTCTATTATGGTTACTATCTTTGATTGTATCCATTTTTTGATCTTCATTCTTGAAATTTACTCCACTATGGTTTATTATAGAGTATTTTTGAACTTGGGTTATCTAAAGTACGAATCCCTAATATTTGTCCTTTTATCTCACAGAATTCGTTCTTTAAAATATTTTTCATCATTCTCAGTCTTTAATGGTGATACTTGATGAATATCTTTGGTCTGGATTGCAAAGATGAATGATTACCTGATGAATATCTTTGGCCCGTAGCGCAAAGATGGACAGGTGTTGAGATGAATATGACCAACTGTTGATACAAATGAATATTTTTGGCCCGTAAAGCAAAGATGAATATTTGGTTCAAGATATATATTGATTGATGTTACAGGGATAAAATATTGATGATGGACTTTTAAATCATACAAGACAGTAGATTTTATTCTCTACTAAACTCTTCTAATGAATTGTTATTTTCCCTGCGAATATTGATCTAAAACTTGTTGTCCATTATATTTTATCTGATTTGTTAAAGGCTAACGATAATTTGATGTTCATTATCTTAGTCATAATATTCTTTGTTGGGTTAGTTGAGCTCACCCTTTTCTTTTTTGTTCCATTTTTCTTCTCAGGAAGCGAGAATATGACGGGAAGTAGTCTGGGTGTGGAGTGATGTTCCATGGCAGTTGTTATAGTAGTTCTCACTATTTTGTAAAATAGTGTATCAATAATTGTAATGAGGACTTATTTGAGTGTGAATGTTGTCTAGAAGATAATATTTATATTTAAACTCATAGTTTATGTGTTATCGTATTTTGCACGACAATTGTATTAATGAAGTTGTAGTTGTTTTTATACCATGTATTTGGCGACCCAAGATGGGTGATGTATACATATTTTGGGGCGTCACAAATGTGCTCTACTCCATGAGTAGAATAACATTTACTCCATCAGTAGAATAAAGATCACCTTTGGAAATGATAATAAATATTTGTGGGAAGGTAAGTCCCACATCGGTTAAGAACTAAATATTAAATGGGTTTATATACAATAAAATTACTTTTGGGTTTGGGCCCTAAGGGACACCCCACTTTTGTGGAAGGGAGAGGACCTAGCCAATGCTTAGTTTGAACCCACTTGCATGCACCACCAACAGGTTGGCCTGATTGGGCTCGGGCATGGGCTCGTGGCTCGCGGATCGTGGGTTTGGGTCCTTGTATATAATTTTTTGGACAAAGTTTATTTAAATTTTGTTTATTATCAAAATTGTGTCGTTTTGATAAATGTTATTTATTATCAAAACTGTGGCGGTCTGCCGAACGAACGCGACAATACTGCATCGTTTTGAGAAACACTATCTTCCTGAACGGACATCCCAAAACTACGTCGTTTTTGGCTCGTATAGACGCGCCCTTTCTGTTAAAGTCTAAAAATACGTCGTTTTGGCTAAACAGTGCCTTTTTAATGGGTTGTGTCCTATCTGAAGGGTCGTTAACCCCTCCTATAAATAGACTAGGGGCAGCCACTTCGATCATTCAATTCACAAGCATTTCAAACATTTCTAGTCTTATAATATTCATTATTCGTAGTTAATTTAGAGAGAGAGTTCTGAGTATTATATTTGGTTCGTTGAGTATACTATTTGGAGTGTTAATATAGTATACGTTATCATTGTATCCTGAAAGATAAATGTTATTAATTCTAAGCATCATAAGAAGGATATAATTGTCTTAAGAATATACTACCAAGTATTAATATTAGACTTACAAATTCACTTATGCAGTTATAGTGTTCATTCATTTTTACTAACAACTTCAAAGTACATAAATGAAAAAAATTTATGCACGTTCATTGTATTTAGACAATAAATTATATATATCGGGGGGTCCTTTGCTCAATGGGCACTCACATCTGGACCAACACAATCCAAACAACATCCACAATCCACAAAGTCTCGAACAACTTCCACAATCCATAAAACATAAAACAGCAAATTGAATTCCAAGGTTCCCCTAGAAATTGCTCGGACATACCACCGAGTTGTACAGGAAATGAAATTTCTCAATTTTCATTTACCAACTACTTCTAGATAAAGTGCGGGTATTTAGATAATTTTTCTGTGACTAAAAAGAGTATGTCTGTCATTACTTTTTTAGCCGCAGGGATAAAATTAAGTTTAATCTAAGTCTAATATTCTATTTTTTATTTTAATTTTTTTTATAATCTGATTTAGATTAATGATCATAAAGTAAATAACATCTCATGAGAAACTTGTTTGGTTTTTACTTCTTCATTTAATTTGGTATTGGAGTGAGAAATTTAATTTGATGATCTAAGCTAGGCTATAGACTGGCTCCGATTTAGGGGGTGTAACATTTTTAGGGTAAAAAAATAGAAAAAAATTAAATTAGAATAAAAAAATAAGATTTTTTTTTGTAAATTCTCTTTTATATTGCTACTGAGTTTTAAAAAAAATAATAAAAATAAAAATAAGCTTCACATTTAGATTACTATATTTTATAGGTAAATTAGTTTTGTTTTTATCTTATTTTTTTATTCTTATCTTTGCAATTTGTATGTAACAGTAAGGTACTGTTTGTTTACATCTGATTATTCTTAAATTGTCTGCTTCTTATTTAAGAAGCGTGATCTTTATTTTTTTTTTTATTTCTCTGAATGTCTCTTAATCGGTGCAGGCACATAAAATAAATCTTAATAATTAAGAGGTACCTCTTAATTAAATTTTTTTGATAATTTTTTTTATATAAATATATTCAACAATATTATGCACTCATTTTATTAAATTGAATATTTAAAATTATTAAATAAAATTTTATCCTTTAAAATGGTAAAATAGTGTCATTAAGAGACAACTTACTTTTTAGTTATCAAATAATTTTTTAAATTCAGATCTCATAACCGTTCAGATGATCTAATTTATTAAGACATCATAATCATTCAGATCTTAATTCTCAAGTTTATCAAACACAACCTAACATACTAAAAAAAAAGAAAAAAAAAAAAAAAAAACTTCTGTCTTTCTTCTGGGTTGGGGGCGGTCCGGTGCACTAATGACCGGTACTGTCCGGTATCTTAGTTATTTTTTTTTTATTTTTTAACCACAATTATAAGAATAATAAATAAAAAATAATAGAACAAATTTAAATAAAAAATTGTAAAGGATGCACCGGACGTACCGGTCGTACCGGACGACCCCCAATTTCTTTCGTCTACCCCATGGACCACAAATGGTTAGATAGTCTAGGCCAATCACATCCATTCACTGAGACTAAAATATAAGTCCTTTACACTATCCTGACACCAAATTAGGGCCTAATTAGTTAGTTGAGCCCACTTTTCAGGCCCCTCCGTGGTCCATTTGTTAGATAAAAACAAATGGCCTCCACACCATCACTGACACGTGTCACCATCTTACTGTCCTTACCATATATATCGTGCAGCCACCACCGTTCATCTCCCTCAACACCATCTTTGCGTCATTAAGGAATAAGCATTGTGCTCTAGGGTTTGTTTTTCTGCTTTTTCCATGGTTATTGCATCCATAAAAAAAAGCCCACGCTTTCTCTCTCTAAAAGTCTGAATTTTTTTCACTTTTGCCCCCTAATGTTTCCATTTATAATCAATCATCTGGGTTTTTTTCTTCATTTCATTTCCTTGTTTTCTAATCAAACATGTTGTCGTTTCAAGACCCAGATGATGACGGCGGCGCCTCCGATATCAGCACCAGCGCCGGCGAACCTGGAGATGGTAACAATGGGTTCTCTAAGCCATCCAAACCGGGGGAACCCGTTTTCAAAGAAGAGCCAACAGATTCGGATCCCCAATCACAACCACGCATGGGAATGGTACCCTTGATGCAAACGCAAATGTCCATTCAGCCGGCGCCGGAGTCCGCCGTTGCCCGGAGGTCGTTGACCAAGGACCGCCACACGAAGGTCGAGGGCCGGGGGAGGAGGATCCGAATACCCGCCACCTGTGCGGCCAGAATCTTTCAGCTGACTCGGGAACTTGGACACAAGTCAGACGGCGAGACCATCCGGTGGCTACTGGAACAAGCGGAGCCGTCGATAATAGAAGCTACCGGCACCGGAACTGTGCCGGCGATAGCCGTATCGGTCGGTGGGACCCTGAAAATCCCAACAACAGCTACCAATCAACAAAGCAACGGCGGAAATGATAAGACGAGGAAAAGGAAAATATCATCAGGTACTGGAGAGTTGTACAACGTGCATGATAACAACAATATTTCTCAAACCTCTGGACTCGCGCCGATGGGACCCACCACGGTTACGGCGGCTCAAGGCCCGGTACCCATTTGGGCGGTTAGCAATGCCGGCATGATGATCCCCTCCAATGCCTTTTGGATGGTGCCGGGTCCGGCGGCGAATTCCCCAAATCAAGCTCAGGTTTGGACGATTTCCCCCTCGACGACGCCGGTTTTCAACGTGTCAACTGGGGCGGTTTCGCCATTTGTTCCTCCGGCAGCGGCGCCCATGTTTAATCTTCCGGCAGGGGTTGAAATACGGGCACCGTCGCCGGTTTTGGGAAATAGTGTAGTGGGGGCAAAGGCGGGGACGAAGAGGTCGAGTATGGCGCCGGCGAGCGTGAGCTCCGGCACCGGCGGTGGAAAAGCGCATATGTTGAGGGATTTTTCATTGGAGATTTATGAAAAAAAGGAGTTGGAATTTATGGGGACAAGGAGTGTGAATCAACAGCAACAAACTGAGTCTAATCCTACCCACCAAAACAATGAGAATCAATAGAAGGGGAAAAGAGTATTAGAAGAAAAAAAAATGATCATTTTCAAACCATGAGCTAGATCCATTTAGGTATTTCTAGAATAACAATTTTAATTTGTTTTAGTGGGATTTGATTATGGTTTCAATTGTAGTTAGGTTTGTGTTTAAATTTCTGACATTATTTTGATTTCTTTTCAATCAAGTGGAACAAAATTCAATGATGATATTTTGCACTGAAAATTATGTGTATTACTCCTTCCTTTTGCATGAATTAGGTGGTAGGCAAATTCCTTTTCTTGTGGATGTCCAAAAACTTTTAACGCCCCTTATTTTTAAGTTTTAACAAGTCATTCAAACATAATACAGTAGGGAGTCCAGTTATGTTTTGTAATAAATTTATTTCGAATTACAATTGCAAAATTTATTAATGATAAGGGATAATAATACCCTTTGTAACTTATAAACTACAAATTTGATTTTTTTTTTATAAAAATAAAAGATAATTAAAACTTTTAAATGAATAACAACGACAAAGATGAAGTTCGGGAATATTTTTCACTCGGGGACCAAAAAGAATATATACTTCGCTCAAACACAAAATAAATTTGTCACTTAAAAAGTTATTATGGTTTAAAAAAATTGTGTGCTTATTTTTTCTTTATTATGTGTAATAAATAATTATTTTTTCTCAAAATTTGAGGGACCCAAAGAAAAAAAAAATCTAAAATTTAACGAACTTAAAAAGAATTTCTAAAAAGTGTGGCCCCAGGTCCCCACGCAGTAGCTCTGTCCTAAATAGCAATAATACTTTTGTACCTTCTTTATTAAATAGAAAATCTCACAAGTCTTTTTTTACCTACTCTCTCTTCGTAATTATAAATTTTCGGTGTGATACTGAATTAGTGTTCCTCTTCTATACGTTTTTGCGGGCTAAGGGCCTGCTTCAGTGGGGACAAGATTACCAATCTGTGGGCCCATGGGCCCAACAGTTTTCAGTGTAAACCTAACACAATTGCCTCTAATATAATGGGCCCACCAAACAAAGTCCTTGGAGTCCTAACCTCATCTCTCAAGCACTATTTTAAGGTGCGGGCCCAAATGGACATGGGAAGAAGAAGAAATAGGTGGGTCCATTTGACGTTGGGGCCTTCCTCCCCCACCTTCCCTTCAATGTTATTGGAGGAATTTCTTATGTGGGACCAATTTATATAAGCGTACGGTCGTGTTTGGCTTTCTGTTGGAGAGTCCTCCTCCTCCCCCCTATTTGGCAATTTGTAAGCTTTTCATTTGTTTGGTCCTACCACCTTCAGTTCAGCATCATTTTGCACTTTTATGCTGGGTTTGTGAGTTTGGATCGCCCTGGGCTATTAAGAGATGAATCAAAGAGAAATTTTGAAGAACAAATAGCTTAGATTATTTTCTAATACATATATGCATACTTTCTAGCCTAGAACATTGGCTAATTCTCAATTTTACACATTTTAACCTCTTTGAGGTAAATTCTCAAACACCATGCCTACAACATTTAAATTCCAAAATTTCATAAGACTTTAGAAGGGTTCTAACCAAAAATTTCATGGAATCCTTCCTTATTACTCCGTATAACATAAACAATACTCCCCTTACATTAATTCACAACCCATGCATAGCGATTATATTAACAATCATATGTATACTTTTAATTTCCATGAACTTACATAAACACATGGCTTATCTCTCAATTTGAAGTTTAATTGATGCAATCCCTTGCATTCTTGCTTCAAATTTGTTTTTACTTCCTTCTCATGACAATTCCTTGCTCTAATTCCTTCTCCAATTCAGTTTGCTAACCTCAATTCGTAGAGAATTATTCTCCTTCAATTTCAGTATCTAAAGAGTTTAGGTTGATTCTTTGTTTATGGAGAGAAAACAAATCAATTTAGTAGTCTGAGAATATTTTAGGTATAAGCGCATAAACTCTTTTTCTTTCTCTCTCTCTCTCCATTTATCATATGAAGAAGTGATTTGTGGTACTCCTTCACCGCTTCACGTCGGCGGGTGTCACTGCCATGTTCTTATATAGCGTCGCGGACGTAGGAGCAGGTGGGGTGGTTTGCGACAGATTCACTTGGGCTACCGCCCACCACAACTCAAGTGTAGCTCTGCCCCTGGATAAGAGGAAAAGGGATGAAAAAGAATGGAAATGAATTACAAAGTCACTCTCTTTTCCTATTTTATCTTTTATTCCACGATGATGAATGATGACTTTCTTAATATTAAAAACAAGGGTTAATATATATATATATATATATATATATATATATATATATCGAGAATCGAGAATGGACCTGATTCTTGATCTGAGTCAGATTCAGAACTTAACGCCATCCAAATGCAAAATTGGAGTTAATGGTTTGAGATGACGCATTACATTGCTAGAGGAGTAGCGGTTAGTGAAAAATTTCTTTTATCTTTGCCACTACTCTCTCTAAGCGCCAAATCAAAACGACGATGTTTTGGTCGGCCGAGAAAATAGCTACCAATATAAAAGAATTTGAGCTTTAATTATGCAGTTATCCTAATTATTCTCGAAAAATAAAATAAAATAATAAATAATTATAAGGATAATTATAAGGATAATCGATAATTATCTCTATACTTATCCTTATACTTATTAACAAAATAAGTATGTATAAGAATAATTACTCGATTATTGTTTTATGATTTTAATTATAAATAGGAAATAGTGATTGAGTTTATATATTTGAGTAGAATATAATATAAATTCAATCTTATGTATAAGAATAATTATCGATTATCATCTTATGGTTTTAATTATAAAAAAAAATAGTGATTGAATTTATATTATATTCCTACTCAAATATATAAACTCAATCACTATTTCTTATTTATAATTAAAATCATAAAATAATAATCAATAATTATTCTTATGGATAAATATAAAGATAATTATCGATTATCCTTATAATTATCCTTATAATTATTTATTATTTTATTTTATTTTACGAGAATAATTAGGATAATCGCAATTAAGCCAAATTCTTTTATGTCAGGCGCATTCTCTCCTATAAGCGATCGGTCAAAAAAAACGACATGTTTTGATTTGAGTAGCTTAGAGGGAGTAACCACCAAAAATAAAAGAACTTTGCTGGCCGCTACTCCCTCTAGCGGCTGGGTGCTCATCTCAGCTATTAACTCCAATTTTGGACGCCTGGATGAAAGTTAGTTGAAACAGGGTTAATAGTTAACGTATTTCACGGATTATTTCTCATATATATACACGACCAGCTTCTCCAGCAAATCAAGAGAGCAAACTCAAAAAACGAATCGGCTATAGCGACAGACAAAAATGTCGCTATAACATAGAAAATCGGCTTTATATGCTATTGCGGTTTTGTCTGTCGTTATAGCCGATTTATTTTTGGGTTCGCTAAAGAAGCTCTCTCTATATTTGGGCAATGATCCATATCATCTATTTGCTATGGATCAAAAATAGATAAATAACATCCTAACCTTCCGTTACAATAATGGAGAGTTGTGATTTAAAATGACACATTGTCGTCCGCTAGTTATTCTAGGGTACTATATTATAATAAATTATGGACAATTATGCCCCAAGTCAAGCATGCACGCTAGTTATTCTAGCGGATGACTAGTGGGAGTCACACAAATTGCAAACAATGATACTCTTTGCCCATTTTAAATCTCAGCCCTCCATAATTGTAAGAAAAGTTAGGATGTTATTTGTCAATTTTTAATCCATAACATCTATTTGCTATGAATTAAAAATATTTGTTACGGATTAAAAATAGACATATAACACCCTAATCGTCTATACCCAAAAATAACCGTTGTGATTTAAAAATTGGCCTAGCGGACTGATGATTGCATAGGATTATACCCCAAATGCTAACAAGTAACAACTTCCGCTGGACTTGTGATTATTGAATATGTATCGGGTCACTGTTATTGGTAATGCCATTAAGTGCCGATTATACCCCGTGCTAACAACTTCCCATGGACTTTCTGTGATTATTGAAATCTTTGAGGTTCAGAAATTCATTTTTTTTTTTTTAAATTCAGTTCGCTAGTGCTTTATTTTTAATCCAAGTTATTCATAATTATAACAGAAAATAGAGATAATATTTACCAATTTTTGATCTATAACAAATAGATGCTATGGATATATGTATATAAATTTATTTTTTTTATCTTTTATATATGTAAATTCGGAATGCATTTTTTTTGGATTAATCTGCATTTTAGAATATTAAATGCCTCTCTCATATCAATATTTTATTTGATGTTATGCTAAAGCTCATTTTTAATATAAAAAGTCTTGGCTAAAACAACATTTTCATTGTACCGGTTGTCACCTTAAAATGGAGAGCAGCATCATATTCATAACATACAGGCATATAACATAACTAGTTAATTTGGTGATTTTTGGGTCATGTTTTCTTAAGGATTATAATGATTATAATTCAAAGATTATTAATTCAAAGATTATAATTTCGAGATTATAATATTTAATTGAACATGATATTAAATAATCTAACATATTAAGTCATTTTATAATTTCTAAACTAATAATTCTAAGTCTAAATTTGAAAACAAACAAGACACTTGAAATTAATAGTCATATCTCAAGTATAATATTTACAAATAAACATAGCCATTTGGTGGGTTATGGGTGAATATAATGTGTTTTTTTTGTGCTAGTTCTGATATATATATATATACACACAGCGGATCCAATCCGGGAGTCCGGACTGGAGTAAAATGCGGACCAAATTTTTTTTTAGTTGTTTTAAAAAAAAAAAAAAGCAAAAAAAAAAAAAGGTCTTTATTTAAAAAAAATGCGAGAGTCCGGATAGGAACCGGACTCTCTCTCTCTCTCTCTATATATATATATATATAAGTTAATCTTGCTATATATATATATATATGATTTTTTAATTAAAATTTATATTACCATAGTTAAGTAGAAATCCTAAATCCACCCTGCTAGTTAGTGCTCTTGATGAATGAATTAAATTTTATTTGGACTCATTTACCCTAGGTGGACCGAGTCAATTTGGACCAATTCACAACAACTACTAGGTGATAAAAAAGTAATAACCTTATAAACATTACAGAAAAAGAATTTGGACAAGTGTAGGCATTTTGTCCTTTGAAATTTGGATACTATAAAGAGCCAGAAGAGTGACTCCCTTCCCTATCTAACCCAGTTTACAAATGCATTTTCCAAAATAACCTACCTTTTTTTATCATTCCCAATCTAACCTCATTTACTGTTCATATTCCTATTTCCAGCATAAATTTTTTGTATATATTTATATATATTTACATATAAATATATAATTGTATATATATAATATAATATAATATAATATATTTATTTAAATATTATATTATATTAAATAATTTAAATTTCTAAAAATTAATTTTAAATATTATAAAATATTATCTTGTACACTTATATTTATATATATGAAAATTTTAAATTAAATTAGAAAAATAATTTATTCATGAATTGTCAAATCTAATACACAGTGAATAGTATAATCTGTAAAAATATCATTTTTTCAGATTACGAATAATCTATTTTGAAATTTTTTGAATAATACATTGCTTTACTATCGATTTGTCATTTAAAGCTTTAATATTGTATTGTCCAATCAACTATTTAATAAATGAAAAATATTATTATGTTCAATTATTATTCTAAATTTTCATGTCTATATATATTTTGAACTATGAAGCCAATCAAAACACACCAATCAGGTTCGTTAGTTTCTTACTGATCTCTTAGTTTGAAAAATATATACTATTATTGTATATTATGTATTTGGTACTTCTTACTAATATTTGTTTTTGTTTTGTTTAATTACAAATGGATAATTTTTCAGATAACCAACACAATTACTCTGGATATGAAAATTTTATGTCCCAAAATAATAATCGTTTTGAAGATTTTAATCCATTTGAATTTCAAGATATGCAAGGTCATTATACAAATGTTGGTCCGAGTTACACAAATGTTGGTCCGAATTATACAAATCTTTGGTCCCATTACACAAATGAGCTTGAGAGTGATTTTAACTCAAATAGTCGTTATTCACATGAACCTTCGTATGAAAAAGAAGTAGCAAAATCTAATGCAATTTACAATCTAAGTGGTCTTTGATGATTTCATCTCTTGTCGAGATACGAGATAGTGGTGAAACAGATAATGACGATCCGGATGACTCCGATTCATCAAGTAATCGATAACGAGAAAGAGATAATATTCATGAAAGTGCTAGGGTTGATGTTGAAGGACATATTCCCTCTTTACCATGGTTCACAACAGAGGAGATTACTAACAACAATGTCACCGATAATTCGGTGATTTTCCCAATTTCAACCCGCTTAGCGATGATCTATTTGAAGGTAAATGTTTTGCGAGATAAAGAAAATGTTATAGATGCAATAAAAGCAAGTCACATAAGTGATTCCAAAATTATCATGTCTCAAGAGTACCACAACATTGTTTGAAGCAAAATGCGCCGTAATTTGAATGTCCACGGAGAATTCGAAGTTATAAAAAGAAACGATGTGGCTACTTTGAAATCACTAAGTTACTCTTTGTACACAATTGTCTTTTGAGAACAATTCAGAGAGACCACAAAAAGCTTAGCTCGAGGTTGATTGCAAATACCATAAAACAACAAGTAAGATTATCAATTAATTGTCTTATGAATTCATCATTTTTTATTGGGTTATTAGTTACTATTTTATATTTTCATATTTTAGGTCACGAAAAGTCCATACATAAAAGTCAGTAACATCAGGGAGCAAATCACAACAATGTACAAGTATCATGTTAGTTACAAGAAGGCGTGGATGGGAAAACAAAAAGCAATATCAGATGTGTATGGTGATTGGACGAATTCTTACTCAAAACTTCCTAAATTTTTGAGTGCTTTGATACACTTTAATCCAGGTACAAGTTCTTCAATTGAAGCTGAAGCTGTAGGATACAACACATCAGTCTGCAATCATGTGTGGTGGGCATTCAAACCAATGGCAGATGGGTGGCAACATACTCGACCAGTTATCTGTATTGATGGCACATTTCTGAAAGGAAGGTATATATAAGACCCCAGCTTTTATAAATAAAGATGAATTTTTCTATAAATATTATTTTTGAATATTATGGAATAAATTTGATATAATGTTATAGTTGTGGGTAATATTTATAAATTTTGCAAAGTATACAAGTTGTTATAAAATATTCGTTTGGTGGGGAATATTCTTTTGTTAGGAATATTAGTACAATGGCTCAATCATTGGTGGACCCCACAATGTAATTATTATTGTCGGATTGAGAAAAACGACAAAATATTTTATAAAAATAACTATGGAGGTGTTACCGCTTAAAATTGTTGAACTACCCGGTGGTAAAAAATACAATGTCTACGCGTGGTCGCATAAGAAGCACTACGGTATTGATTATTGATGCTTACGTGAGAAGTCACTCACCTATGCTCAATTATTACTACAAGATAATTGTTTGCATCATATCTCTTATATTATTGATTCAATTATTGTCACAAAGATCATCCTCATATAATATGTTATAGTATTAAATCAATAATTGAGACGACAAGTTATAAATGATTAATAGTTGTTGAAAGATCAAATATGTGTTATGATTTGTGGTAAGTTTGATTATTTTATGGGGGGGCTCGTATATGTCATCATCTAAGAGTCTCTTCACGAATAGTATTTATCTTCGTCAATAGTAATTACCCTTGTGAATAGTATTTACCTTCAATCGATAGTAATTACCTTCGCCAATAGTAATTACCCTTGTGAATAGTATTTACCTTCGTCGATAGTAATTACCTTCAAATCGATAGTAATTACCCTTGTGAATAGTATTTACCTTCGTCGATAGTATTTACCTTCGTTAATAGTAATTACCATTACCAGTCGTCGAACCACTTGTCGTTTCACATTACAAAGGTCCGAACCACTTGTCGTTTCACATTACAAAAGCGTCGAAACCAATTAAATCGAGCCACTTGCCTTTTCACACGGCGGTGCTAAGCTAGAAATCTTCTATAAATAAAGGCCTGGGGCTTCAATATTTTTCACTTAATTCATTCAAGCTATAGAGAGAAAGTATAGAAAGAATAAGAGAGAAAGAAGAAGAGTATTTTGTTACTACACTTCAGCGATATTCCATCTCCTACCAAAAGTAAGGGGCGTTATTCTTTCTTATTCATGAAGAAGAACTGTTGTTATTCCATTGCTTATTATTCTCGCTGGAATAACTTTTGATACGCTGGTTTACCTATACTTGGTGACATTCTTCTATTATTCTCATTGGAACATCCTGTGCGTGTGTTTTACACCGCACTGGTTCCGCTTTATTATTCTGTTGGAACATCCTGTGCATGTGTTTTACACCGACTCCTGTTCCGTCTTTATTATTCTCATTGGAATATCCTATCTGTGTTTTACACCGGATCTGGTTCCATCTTTATTATTCATTTGGAACATCCCATCTTGTGTGAATTTCACGACTGGTTCCGTTATTTATTATTCTGCTGGAATAACCTGTCTGCGTATTCCTATCGCATGCACGGTGATTTCTTTTGTTATTCCATTCTTTATTATACCCAAATTGGTTAAAACTTTGACTTCTATACTCCATGAAATTAGTAGAATATCCTTGATATTTGCGTTTCATCCAAAGATCTTTTCATGGAAATATTCTTCCGATCATTCTTGAATTTTACTCTACAAAACAAAGATCATGTTGACAATTTGGGCGTTAATAATTCTGGATAAAATAATTCTTGAACTTGTTTTATTGAATTCTTATATCATTGTCATCATCCTCATGTTTATATTTTTTTAAAGTCATCTCGTGGCTCAGAAGTGCATAGATGGACTTGGTATGATTATGACCGAGAGACTATTCGGTGTAATCATGGCCGTAATGTTACAAATGATGTGGTAAAAATCCTCAATGGTCAGTAGTAGTGCATTGATGGACGATTGTTGGCATGATCATGACCATTAATGAATACACAAATATTCTTGGCCCGTAGTGCATGAATAATTGTGGTCGCGATATCTAAAGAATATCCTCGGCAGTAGTGCGAGGGTGATTCGATGATGTGAAATATTTATTAAAGCTAAGTCTCGCCTATAACAATGATGAAAACCTTTTAAAACCTAAAAGATAGTAGACTTTATTCTCTACTTGACTCTTTTAATGGATTGCTTATTCATTGCAGCTTAAACTTGTTGTCTATTGTATTTTATCGGTTTAACATTGTTGAAGACTATTGATAATTTATTCGCATTATCATAGTCATAATATTTCTTCTTTGGGCTAGTTGAGCTCACCTTTCTTTCACCGTTCTCTTCGTGAAATGAGAATATAAATTTGGGACGAGCCGGGAAACGAGTGATGGTCTGAAGATAGCATTAGTAGTCCTCACTATTCTCAGAAAATAATGTGATAATAATTGTAATGAGGACTCCTTTTTGAGTTTGTATAATATCTAGTAGATTTATATTTGTATTTAAACTCACAGTTTATGTATTAAGTTGTATTTAAATTCTGTACCATGTAAGTGGCGACCCAAGATGGGTGATGTATACCTAATTTTGGGGGCGTCACAGTTGGTATCAGAGCTTAGGGATATGATCCTTGGCTAAGATGTGAGAATAGTACTAGGAGGGGAGAGACGGGGAATACCTTCGCTAGTATGACCTACCTAAGTTTATGTGCTATTTTATTGGTTGGTCAGAAGATAGGGATAATTTGTTACATGTCAATTAACCTTTTGTTTTGTGGCAGTATCTGAAAATGACATCTGAGAATGTTGAGAATAGCAATGGAGCGAGCGATTGTTGATTCACCACATATCAATAATCGTGGATAATGTGCATTAGAAGGCGACAATCCTCACGCAAACAACAACAACACCGACCCAAATGATGAATGATCAAATGTTCGGAGGCTTTATGCAATTTATGCAACAAAGAAAGTAGAGCGACTCGCCCAAAACGTAGGTGGAAACACGGAAAACTCTCGGGTGGTCACCGCTAAACAATTCAAGGAGCCGGGACCACCGGAGTTTAAGGAGAGCCAAAACCACTTCCGCGGAAGCATGGATAAAGCAGATTACCAAGATATTTGATGTCTTGGGATGCTCCGAGGAGCAAAAGGTTCCTTTCACGCCTTTTATGTTCAAGCGCGGAGAGGCGGATTCTTGGTGGGAATCGGTAAACGTACTCAACTCGCTATCTTCAAGATATCTTGGGAGAAGTTCCAGAGTCGCTCAACGACAAACACTTTCCTGAAAGTATTCGCCACATGAAGGAGGTAGAATTTATCAAGTTGGAACAAAACAATATGACCGTGTCGCAATACGAGGCAAAATTTGGGAAGTTATCACGGTTTTAAGGTCCCCACTGGTGGATAATGAAGAGAGAATGGCGCGAATGTTTTTAAGAGGTTTGAAGTCGGAGATACGTCCAACATCTTATTTCTCATAAACCGTGTTTGTATTCGGATGTTGTAAATAGGGCTCGATTAGTGGAACGCGATAATAAGTCAACACAACTAAAAGAGAGCGGTAACAAAATTATAATACCAATGAGTAGTCATCGAAGCGGTGACAACAAGCGTGGGGAATCAACAAAGCGATATGGTAACCACTTGGTGGTAATCGGGCCAAAACAATAAGAATGGACATTTCAAGAAACGGAGATTCAACAATGGTGGAAAGACGTCAAGACCAAAGACCCATTGTTAAGGAAGGAGAAAGACCACCTATCATATGCTTCAAATGCGGAGGAGAGGGACACATCGATCAAATCTGCGTATGTCAGTCCAAAGCATGTTATAATTGTGGAAGAGAGGTCACTTAGCTTGATTTTGTCGTTTCTCAAGACAAATTCAACTAGGATGGAGGCACCAAAGGCCATCTCGTAAAATTCAAACCCCAGTAGTGCAAGGAGGCGTTTGTTGTGACCTCCCAAAGAGCAAGGAATCCGAATGAGGTCATCACGGATAAGCTTATCATAAACTCTAATGAAGTCTATACTTTATTTGATACCTGGTTCTACCCATTCTTTTATTTCTCCTACTTGCGCTCATCGATTAAATTTGACTCGAGAGAAATTAGACTTTGACTTATCTGTGGAAACTCCGTTGGGAGAAACCTTCATTACATCCACTGTTTATTATAAGTCTTGTTTGGTTCAAATCGGTACCCTCACATTACCTATCGATCTTATTTCATTAAAAATACTTGCATTTGACGTGATTCTAGGGATTGATTGGTTAACTACTTATCATGCAGAAATTGATTATTTTCGTAAGGTAGTTAGCTTTCATATTCCTAATCAACCTATTATGCGAATTCAAACGACCAAACCATTAAAATCAATCACGGTCATCTCAAGCCATAAAGCTATTCGCTTATTGAAAAACGGATGTCAAGCTTTCTTAGCTCATGTCACGATTTAAATAAAAATACGCCGGTTTTAAACGATATTCCTATTGTTAATAAATTTCCGACGATTCCCAAGAACTTCCCCGCCTACCCCCGTAGGCGTGAAATTGAATTTTGTATCGACGACTTGAACCCTGCAGACAAAACCTATTTCCAAAGCCCCATATCGAATAGCTCTATTGAACTTCAGGAGTTAAAGACCCAACTGCGAGAATTGTTAGACATTGGCTTTATTCGGTCCTAGTACTTCTCCTTGGGGTGCTCCTTCTATTCGTGAAGAAGAAAGATGGGAGTATGCGACTTTGTATTGATTATCGGGAGTTGAATCACGCCACCATCAAAAATAGGTATCCATTGCCACGTATTGATGACTGTTTGACCAACTTGCAAGGAGCCAAATTCTTTTCAAAGATTGATCTTCGTTCCGGATATCACCAATTGAAGATTAGAATCTACGACATTCCAAAGACGGCTTTCGAACTCCCATGACGGGCATTATGAATTCCTAGTCATGTCCTTTGGATTGACTAATGCTCCTCTTTGCCTTCATGGATATGATGAACCGAGTATTCAAGGAATATTTAGATCACTTTGTGGTCGTCTTTATTGATGACATCCTTATTTATTCCAAAAGCCGTGAAGATCATGAAAGCAACACTTGAGGTCGACACTCCAAAAGCTTCGTGAATATAAGCTTTATGCCAAGTTGAAGAAATGCGAGTTCGGCTTGAAGAAGTAGCATTCCTTGGGCACGTGGTATCAAGTCATGGAATATCTGCTGACCCAAAGAAAGATTGAAGCTATTCAAAGTCGGGAACAACCTAAATCGATGATCAAGTAATCGTAGCTTTCTCGATTTAATGGTTATTATCGGAGATTCGTGGAAGGATTTTCTCGAATTGCTATTCCATCGACTCAAATGACTCGGAAAGATACAAAGTTCGGTTGGAGCGAAGAATGTGAGAAGAGTTTTCAAGAACTCAAGAGAGACTTATTTCAAGACTGCTACGACAATACCATCTGGCTCGGAGGGATTTGTCATCTACAGTGATGCTTCGGGCAAAGGGTTGGGATGTGTTCTCATGCAACATGGAAAAGTAATAGCCTATGCCTCGCGAAAACTCAAAGAATATGAGAGGAATTATCCTACTCATGATCTAGAGTTGGCAGCTGTTGTCTTTGCACTTAAAATTTGGGGGCATTACTTGTATGGGGAGAAAGTGGAGATCTTTACGGATCATAAAAGCCTCAAATATTTCTTCACTCAAAAGGAACTCAACATGCGACAACGACGTTGGCTAGAACTGTTGAAAGATTATGATCATACCATCCAATACCATCCTGGAAAAGCGAACGTGGTAGCTGACGCATTGAGTAGAAAATCATATGCAAGTACGAGTGCGATGTTGTCAACGCAAAGGCCCATTTTGTGTGACTTGCAAAGGATGGAGATAGAGTTAAAGACTCCAGGGACGCATGTGATGATAGCGAGTATACGAGTAGAACCGACTTTAATCGATAAAGTTAAAGCTGCTCAAGCTACGAGACTGAGGCGATGCGTATGAGGAAAAAAGTGCAAGAAGGTGCTATCTTAGGAAGCAAGAATCGATGAAGAAGGAATATTTGAGTCAACTCTGGACTTTGTGTTCCTAACGACCACGATTTAAAGTATAATATCATGATGGAGGCGCACAACACACCATTTGCAATCCATCTCGGGAGTACCAAAATGTATCATGATATTCGCCATACATTTTGGTGGAGCAATATGAAGAGAGATATAGCATTTGTTTATCTCAAGGTGTCTAACTTGTCAACGAAGTTAAAGCGGAGCATCAAGTACCAAAAGGTCCATTACAACCACTTGAAATTCCAGAATGGAAGTGGGAGCACATTACCATGGATTTCAAGTCACGGCCTTCCTAAAGTTTCTCAAGGCATTGATGCGATTTGGGTCATTGTTGATAGATTGACCAAGTCTGCTCATTTCTTACCGATCACGAGAAACTTATACACTTGAACGTCTTGCTCGTATGTACATAAACGAGATTGTAAGATCGCATGGTATCTGCAGTATCCATAGTTTCGATCGAGACCCAAGATTCACTTCACGATTTTGGGTTAGTTTGCAAAAAGCTATGGGCACAGACTTACGATTTAGCTTCGGCATATCATCCTCGATCGGACGGACGATGGAGAGGACTATTCAAAATCTTGAAGATCTATTAAGACTCTGTGTCCTTGGTTTCAAGGGGAGTTGGGACAAGCTCTTACCATTGGTGGAGTTTTCCTACAACAATGCTTATCAAGCAAGTATTGGCATGGCTCCATTCAAGCATTGTATGGAAGAAAGTGTCGCTTCTCCAAAGATCTTTGGGATGAGGTGGGTGAAGCAACGTTGTTGGGACCGAGTTGATACGTATGACTACTAAAAAGATTCAAATGATCCGACAACGATATAAAAACCTCACAAAATCGACAAAAGAGTTATGCTGATCTTCATCGAAAGGACGTGGAATTCGATATAGGAGATCATGTGTTGTTAAGAGTTGCTCCATGGAAAGGAGTTACAAGATTTGGAAAGAGAGGAAAACTTAATCCTCGATTCATCTATCCATTTTAATCCTCAATCGAGTAGGAATCGTGGCCTATAGACTCGCTTTACCGCCAAATATGTCTCGTGTTCATAACGTTTTTCACATATCTATGTTACGTAAATATGTGAAAGACCCGAACCATATTATCGAAGTTAGAACCCATTTAAATAGCGGAAGATTTGACGTATGAAGAGGTTCCCTGTTCAAATTTTGGATAAGAAGGAACATATTCTACGCTCCAAGGTTATACCTCAAGTCAAAGTTTTGTGGAGGAACCACGATGTTGAGGAAATGACTTGGGAGTTAGAATCAAAATGAAATCAAGGTATCCTTACCTCTTCGACATACCAGTATCGTACCACTAATTTCGAGGGCTTAAATTTCATAAGAAGGGAGGTTGTAAGACCCCAGCTTTTATAAATAAAGATGAATTTTCTATAAATATTATTTTTGAATATTATGGAATAAATTTGATATAATGTTATAGTTAGGGTAATATTTATAAATTTTGCAAAGTATGCAAGTTTTTATAAAATATTCGTTTGGTCGGGGAATATTCTTTTTGTTAGGGAATATTCGTACAATGGCTCAATCATTGGTGGACCCCACAACAGAATTATTGTCGGATTGAGAAAACGACAAAAATATTTTATAAAAATAACGACGGAGGTGTTACCGTTAAAACTGTTGAACTACCCGGTGGTAAAAGTACAAGAATGTCTGGCGTGGTTGCATAGTAAGACACTGCAGATTGATTATTGATGCTTACGTGAGAAGTCACTCAAATATGCTCAATTATTGCTGAAGAATTCTTTGCATCATATCTCTTATATTATTGATTCAATTATTGTCACAGTATCATCTGTATAATATGTTATAGTATTAAATCAATAATTGAGACGACAAGTTATAAATGATTAATAGTTGTTGAAAGATTAAATATGTGTTATGATTTGTGGTAAGTTTGATTATTTTATGGGGGGGCTCATATGTCATCATCTAAGAGTCTCTTCGTCAATAGTATTTATCTTCGTCAATAGTAATTACCCTTGTGAATAGTATTTACCTTCGTCAATAGTAATTACCTTCGTCAATAGTAATTACCCTTGTGAATAGTATTTACCTTCGTCAATAGTAATTACCTTCGTCAATAGTAATTACCCTTGTGAATAGTATTTACCTTCGTCAATAGTATTTACCTTCGTTAATAGTAATTACCTTTTACCAGACGTCGAACCACTTGTCGTTTCACATTACAAAGCGCCGAACCACTTGTCGTTTCACATTACAAAGCGCCAAACCGATTACGTCAAGCCACTTGCTTTTCACACTAAGGTGCTTAAGCTAGAAATCTTCTATAAATAGAGGCCTGGGGCTTCAATATTTTCACGAATTCATTCAAGCTATAGAGAGAGAAAGTATAGAAAGAATAAGAGAGAAAGAAGAAGAGTATTTTGTTACTACACCTTTCTGCGATATTCAATCTCCTACCAAAAGTAAGGGGTGTTATTCTTTCTTATTCATGAAGAGAACTGTTGTTATTCCATTGCTTATTATTCTCGCTGGAATAACTCTTGTATCATGGTTTACCCTATACTTGGTGACATTCTTCTATTATTCATTTGGAACATCCTCATGTGTGTTTTACACGCACTGGTTCCGCTTTATTATTCTGCTGGAACATCCTCATGCGTGTGTTTTACACCGACACGGTTCCGCTCTTTTTATTATTCTGGAATATCCTATCATGTGTTTTACACCGGATCCGGTTCCATCTTTATTATTCTCGTTGGAACATCCCGCTTGTGTGAATTTCACCCGACCAGTTCCGTTATTTATTATTCTCGCTGGAATAACTTTATCGCATGCGGATCTATCGCATGCATGGTGATTTCTTTTGTTATTCCATTCTTTATTATACCCAAATTGGTTAAAACTTTGACTTCTATACTCCATGAAATTAGTAGAATATCCTTGATATTTGCGTTTCATCCAAAGATTCTTTTCATGGAAATATTCTTCCGATCATTCTTGAATTTTACTCTACAAAAGCAAAGATCATGTTGACAATTTGACGTTAATAATTCCTCGGATAAAATAATTCTTGAACTTGTTTTATTGAATTCTTATATCATTGTCATCATCCTCATGTTTATATTTTTTTAAAGTCATCTGTGGCACATAGTGCATAGATGGACTTGGTATGATTATGACCAGAGACTATTCTTGTAATCATGACCGTAATGTTACAAATGATGTGGTAAAAATCCTCGATTAGTCAGTAGTGCATTGATGGACATTGTTGGCATGATCATGACCATTAATGAATACACAAATATTCTTGGCCGTAGTGCATGAATAATTGTGGTCGTGATACTAAAGAATATCCTTGGCCGTAGTGCAGGGGTGATTCGATGATGTGAAATATTTATTAAAGCTAAGTCTCAGCTATAACAGTGATGAAAAACCTTTTAAAACCTAAAAGATAGTAGACTTTATTCTCTACTTGACTCTTTTAATGGATTGCTTATTCATTGCAGCTTAAACTTGTTGTCTATTGTATTTTATCAGTTTAACATTGTTGAAGACTATTGATAATTTATTCGCATTATCATAGTCATAATATTTCTTCTTGGGCTAGTTGAGCTCACCCTTTCTTTCACCGTTCTCTTGAGGAAATGAGAATATAAATTTGAGACGAGTCGGGAAGCGAGTGATGGTCCTGAAGATAGCATTAGTAGTCCTCACTATTCGTAAAATAGTGTGATAATAATTGTAATGAGGACTCCTTTTTGAGTTTGTATAATATCTAGTAGACGATATTTGTATTTAAACTCACAGTTTATGTATTAAGTTGTATTTAAATTCTGTACCATGTAAGTGGCGACCCAAGATGGGTGATGTATACCTAATTTTGGGGGCGTCACAGTATAATGGAAAGTTGTTGGTTGCAATGGGATTTGACTCAAATAACCACCAATATCCACTTGCTTACGGGTTAGTTAATGAAGAAACGACCCTCAACTGGTCTTGGTTCTTACGCCGCCTTCGAAGATATGTATGTCGGACTAGAAAGGGTGTGTGCATAATTTCGGATCGTCATGCCGGAATCATTGAAGCAATGAAAAGAGAGCAGAATGGCTTCACTGGTGACATGGGTATACATCGTTATTGTCTTTTACATGTTCGCAGCAATTTTAGTTCAACTTTTCCTGGTTTACATCTGAAGATGCTATGTTGGATGGATGGAAATACTTCTCAAGTGAGGAAGTTTGAGGCAGCAATGATGAAAATAAAAGAGCTTAATCCTGAAGCTGAAAAATGGCTACGAAATATTCCATTAGATATGTGGACTATGTCTCATGATGGAGGATATCGCTATGGTCAGGCAACAACAAATATGATCGAAAGTTTCAATGGAAATTTAAGATCCGCTCGTTTCTTACCGATCACATCGATGGTGGAGTATATATATTACCGCTCTGTAAAATTAGTTGCGGAAAGACGTACTCAAACTTTAAGCGACATTCAAAATGGGCATACGTATTGCAAGAAATCAAGAGAGCTTTTTGAAAACATTGAGCGGAAGGCATCAGCACACAAGATCATCCCATACCATGAACAGAGAGGTGTATTCGAGATAATTACTGCACGATACAAAACAAATAAGGGATCTTGGAAATGTGGCAACAAACATACTGTAGATCTGCATAAGAGTATTTGCACTTGTGGAAAATGGAACATGTATCACTCTCCATGTTCACATATAGTTGCTGGTTGTTTGACATGCAATCTTGATTAGAAACAATACATTGAACCATATCATAATTTGACAACTCTATATGAGATGTGGCAATATGAATTTCATCCAATACCCAATCAAGCTTATTGGACATTTCCAATAGCACACGAGTGGGAGAGATATGGTCTTTTCATACCTGATGAGAATTTGAGGAAAAAGAAAAATAAACGCGTAGTCGGAGAATCGAGTCGGTATTATTCGAACTGAAATGGATAATTCGCGAAATGCCAGAGTTTGTGGAAAATGCGGACAAGAGGGTCACAATAGACGTAGTCAACGATGTCCTCAAAATGTTCATGAATAATTATCAAAATTATGATAATAATGTTTTTATTTTAATTAATATGTCTTTTTTAATTATTAGTATGTTCTTTTTTTAATTATTTTTAACTAAGATTTTTTTATTTTCAATTTTATTTGTTGTCTAATTTAAAAATATTTAATTAAATGTTTAGTATTATTTTATTTAAGTAAATGATCAAATAGATAATTTAAATTTTTTATATTAATTTAATTGATTAAATATATTTTAGTTTTAAATAATTAATATATATACGTATATATAAATATATATTTTAGTAATAATATATGTACATATGAAAAGTATGTAAAAATATTTAATAAGTGAAAATTTGGAATATAAATAGTAAATGAGGTTAGATTGGGAA
Organism: Panax quinquefolius; assembly: GCA_020205615.1. NCBI lineage: Eukaryota > Viridiplantae > Streptophyta > Magnoliopsida > Apiales > Araliaceae > Panax > Panax quinquefolius. Next base: position 40,959,881 of record CM035155.1, on the reverse strand, counting down.
TGATCGAAAAATGTAGGTTACTTTGGGAAATGCTTTTGTAAATTCGGTCAAGGGAGTCCAGAAGAGTGGGTGTACAGTGATAGACTGATAGGTATTTTGTCCTTTGAAATGAAAATTTCCAAGCAAGATGCAGGGTAAAACTAGTACATCAATACAAATTGGTGATTAATTCTAACATAAAAAATTCCTTTATAACACTAAAGTTTAGCTTGAAGATATATGATCCAAATTTTTTCATTAAAATAAGTACAATCTTGTAATAATCACACAATTTATTTATTTTGTTTCAACCAACAAGGTTAATAAAAAAAAATCTGTACAAAACAACTCAATATACTCGCTCCATTTGTTTCAAACTATAAGATCATTATTAACTTTTAAAAATCAGTACGATAAATTTTCAAACTCAAAATTGAGATGATTCATTAGAAATTATGAAAAACGAAATATTAATATTTTTTAGATAGTTTACAATAGTGGTCTTATATATTTAAATTTTAGAACATAGGGAATATATATATATCCGCTATATATATATATATATATGGAAATATAATCCCAGAACAAATATGACCATAATGACGGTTTTTTTCGCCGCTATAGCATAGAAAACCGATTTTTTATGCTATAACGACGAAAAAAACTGTCGCTATACATTTTCATTCTTAGTTATATCCATATATATATATAAGATAAATATATATATATATATATATATTGTATAACTTTTATATATAATTTCATTACTCATTAAACTGTTTTTAACTTAGAATAGCAGTCTGTACTGAAATTGTAAACTGTTTAAAATGGTGTCTATGTTAGGAAATTACAAGGTTTGATGGAACTAACAATGCTACAAGACTAAACATCAATACCTAGGTTGCTAGGCAAAGGGCTGCACAATATTCTAATGATACAAATTTACTAACCATATATATAATGGATATATGTAACAGCCGTAGGTGATAAAAGAAGTAGGATATAGGAAGAATGACAGGCCTAGGATGAAACAAATTTGATAATGGAAGAGTTTTTATGAATCAAAGATGATTGGTACACTTGCTCCAATAAAAAATTCCTCAAAATTGGCCATAAAATTTGATTTATTACATTAACATAATCTTTTTCCAAATTTGGTTTATTTAGTATTGTAAGATAATTATGTCAGTATTTAAAATATATATTATGCGAGGTCTATCCGATATTTTTTTATTGGGTGTAACGTCCCACTACGTGGTGTGATATAATATAATATTAATATGCATGCAATACTTACAAAAAATAATTATTGATGACATTTTTAACTTTAATATTGTATCAACAATAACATTACAATATTTGTAATGTGAAGTTATTGCATTAACATTATCGGGGTTTGTGATTTATATAAATCAATATCATCCAAATCTTACGCTTCTGATTTAAATAGCCGAAAACTTTTTATAAACGAACAAGTATAAAATTTGAAGTGTACTAAACAATATACGCTCCATAAGCAGGTAGACGAACAAACATATTATGTTTCAAAGTAAATGAAATGAATGATATGCAGCATAGACCTTGAAAAAACAATGACTTCATGTTATACAGTCCCTTAATGATCCAAGAAAGCCTTCTTCTTCTTTTTTTTCCCCATATATTACAAAATTTAAAAAAGAATTAAAAACTAAAAAAAACAGGCGATGATCACACCATCATGCAGGCTGCAGCAGCAGCAGCATTGTTCCAGCAAAGCTCCAAGAGGTGGTACGGACATCACAACTATCAAAGCTACCCAGCCCTATATATATTTGAAATCTATACTTAATAAACATCCAACTTCACTAAACAGTATTCAGAACTACCAAGTAATGGCCAAGGCATTGTTGTTTTCTCTACTCTTTCTTGCAGCTTTAGTTCTTAATGCTCACTGCAGTGAAAGGAAGGTAAAACATTTTACTTCAATCTAGTAATTGCAGTTATGTTTTCATTAAAAAGTAGAAACCGCGCGCACCAAGTATGAAGAGTTTGGACTTCAATCTAGCATTTGCAACTTTTGAAGTGTTTGGCACCGAACTCATGCACGTTCATGAGCTAAATAAGTTGTTTAATTTCTAGGCAAACAAGTGCGTTTGAACTTGTAAATGCACTAAACACACTCTAACCAAACAAGCCATGCACTAAGAGAATTTGATGTTTTTGTGTAGGTTCATATTGTGTACATGGGACAACAGCCTAAGGGTGATGTTTCCCTTGCATCCGCGCACCATTCCATGCTGAAAAATGCACTCGGAAGGTTTATTATCCTAGTATTCTTACTACATAAATAACCAAACAGAGCCACCAGTTCATACATACGTTTGCCCCTCTAAATCTACTACATTATTTAAAGACTTTATGTTGTGCAATTGCAGTGCATCAGTTGCCAAAGAATCGCTAGTTCACAGTTATGGGAGGAGCTTCAACGGATTTGCAGCCAAGCTGACAAGCGAGGAGGCAACAAGGATTTCAGGTGAAATTATCACAAATTATAGCCAGTAAATATGGAGAACATATAGGTTTGTAATTTGCCATTGGTACTTAAAAAGAGAATGTGATGAAATTGCAGGAATGAGAGGAGTCATTTCAGTGTTTCCGAGCCGTATCCTAAAACTGCATACTACAAGGTCATGGGACTTCACGGGGTTACCTACAAACAAAGTTGGAGGTCCTGAAGAAGGAGATGTCATTATTGGGCTTCTTGACACTGGTAAATATATGAAAATTATCCTCGGTGCTCTGCATATTGTTCTATTTTACAAGTTTATCAACTCGTGCTATTTTGGAATACAGGAATCTGGCCAGAATCTGAGAGTTTCAATGACAAAGATTTAAGCTCTCCACCAACTAAATGGAAAGGAACATGTCAAGGACCTAATTTCACATGCAACAAGTAAGCATTATATCTCGTGCTAATCGATAGTATGTTATGAATAAAGAATCTTCCATAAAACGGGGAAATAAAAGAGGAAAACGCCCTACTACAATTGCAAGCTAGATCAGAAATGAGGCTGCAGCATTTAGTATAAAGAGAATAATGAAAATGTGCAAGTTCAGTTACATACCGGCTAAAGATTAATTCTTATTTTCAGTCTTCAAATCTAAAACAAATTCAATGCAGTGCAAAAGTTTAAGTTGCTGCCATATTTTCCATCATTGAAGCTCTTATAGCCTATGATGGATGCCACCATATTCTGATTAGAGTCTAGGAGAATATAAGCATATAACACATGAAACAAGCAAAAATGCAATGTTATTGCAAATATTCTAGTCAGGCTTCTCGAATTTCAGTCAAGTAGACAGACTAATGATAAGTTTTATGACATAACAGCAAGATCATTGGAGCACGCTACTACAACAGCGAGGACGATTATGACATTACCGACTTCAAATCCCCAAGAGACGCGGAGGGACATGGAACTCATACTTCTTCAACAGCTGCAGGACGTGAGGTGCAAGGAGCGAGTTACTTGGGCTTAGCCAAAGGGCTAGCAAGAGGGGGAGTTCCTGGTGGAAGAATCGCAATGTACAAAGTCTGCTGGTCCTTTGGATGTTCTTCAGCAGATATCCTTGCAGCATTTGACGATGCCATAGCAGATGGTGTGGATATCATATCAGTTTCACTTGGATACGACTTTCCACAGGATTATTTTGAAGACCCCATTGCTATTGGATCTTTCCACGCCATGAAAAACGGAATATTAACCTCAAATTCAGCAGGAAATTCAGGTCCTTATCCAGTGACAGTGTCCAACTATGCACCCTGGACACTGACTGTTGCTGCCAGCACCATCGATAGGAAATTTGTTGCCAATGCAGTGCTCGGTAACGGACAAATTCTCTCAGTAAGTTGAAAACTTCAGTACCTGATTTATAACACAGCAATTCATTATAGATATCTAAACTAGTTCCTTGCCAATTCTTATCATACTATTGTCTTCACAATGAAAGGGACTCTCGATTAATAGCTTTGACCTCAACGGAACTTCATACCCACTAATCTGGGGAGGAGATGCTGCGAACTATACAATTGGTTCGAATCCGTTTATCTCCAGTTTTTGCGTAACCGGAGCCATGAGTTCATACATTGTTGAAGGAAAGATCGTCTTTTGTGAAACCCTTTGGGATGGCTCTGGCATTCTATTAGCCAATGGTGTAGGTACTATAATGGCTGATTCATCTATCACTGATTTGTCCTTCAACTACCCATTACCAGCAACTGTAATCAGCACAGAAGATGGTCTCAAAGTTCTGGATTACATCAGAACATCAGAGTAAGTATTTTCTCGATCCGTTTCCTGCAGTTAGTAAGATAGCATCAAAGCAGTTCATATTATCATTTTAACTGAGATAAACCAAACCTTTCAGCAACCCAATAGCGACTATTCTGGTTTCGGAGACTCCAAAGGATATCATGGCCCCTATTGTTGTTTCCTTTTCTTCTAGAGGACCCAACCCAATAAGCCCGGACATTCTGAAGGTGATGAATGATTTTTTGGTTTAAACCGAATGCTTTATTTACTTGTCACTATCGATTCTAACTATGTTTCGTGTCTTGCACAGCCTGATCTCACCGCTCCTGGTGTGGACATTCTTGCTGCCTGGTCTCCGGTGTCACCTCCCTCAATCTACTACGGGGATACCAGGAGTGTTAACTACAACATAATCTCTGGCACATCCATGTCTTGCCCACATGTCAGTGGCGCTGCAGCTCATGTGAAGGCTGCCCACCCAAATTGGTCTCCTGCTGCTATTAAATCTGCCCTCATGACAACGGGTGAGAACGAATAACTAATACTCATTTGCAAATACCCTGCTCAAAAAACTTGAGTCTGAATGTCTAATATTGCTATTTCTCTATGATCAGCTACTATAATGGACCCAAGGAAGCATGAAGACCTGGAATTCGCTTATGGATCTGGACATATTAACCCACTTGCTGCAGTGAACCCGGGGCTTGTCTTTGATGCATCCGAGACAGATTACATAAATTTCCTCTGCAAACAAGGCTACAACACATCCACCCTTAGACTTGTCACTGGGGATGATAGTGTCTGTAATGGCATAGCACCGGGACGAGCCTGGGATCTCAATTACCCCTCATTCTCACTATACGTTGAAGATGGCGAGCAGGTCATGGGTGTATTTACTAGGACAGTGACCAATGTTGGCGCGCCAAACTCAACTTACTCAGCTAGTTGGTATTCACCTGGTAGCATCGGCATTAGCGTGGAACCTTCTTTCCTGTCATTCGCTGCAGTTGGAGAGACAAAATCTTTCACGGTGAAGGTCACGGGGCCGAAGATTTCACAGCAGCCAATCGTGTCAGGTGCTATTACGTGGAGTGATGGAGTTCATTTTGTGAGAACTCCACTTGTGGTGTATAACTATCTCCCTGGTGCTCCTTACAATCTTGAAACAGACCAGCAGAGCTTCTCCATGCCTGCAAAGAGGACAACTTTCGAAGTCTCTTCAATAAATCAGAAGAAAGCTGCTTTTGGACACAAATAAATCAGATCAAAGACTAACGGGATGGAAGAAATGTAAACCTATTACTTCCTCCATTAGTTAGAGAATTCCATGTTTTTTACTTTGTGATACTTGGATGGGACCTAAGTCACAGGACACAAGTTTCTGAAATAGGTAATTTGTCAACTCTAAAGCGTATTAAGCGAAATAAAACCACAAAGTAATGCTTGCTTCTATGTATGTTTGTGTGTATTAAAATGGTTCTCTAAATATAATTTATAAATCTTATTATTATTATTATTTTTTTTGAGTAATTCCCATGAGGGTGCAACATGTTAGCACAGTGCACCCACAAATTTGTGCAGATTTAAACTGATAATCCCAAAACTCAGAACTAGTTTTGCACCTGTAGCAGCCGTTTCCTGGTCAGCTGATTATTTTCTTCCTGATATTCCCTTTTTTTTTCTAACATTTTGTGTGTGAGAGAGAGACCCATAACAACTTTCAAGACACTAATAGCCAAGTTTCCTTTCTAACTAAAGGCCCAAAACCATTCGGAAAAATCCTTTCTGCCAGATATATATACTCAAATTGCAGCAACCCATAAACAAAAAAATAAAGACTAAACAATCTTGGAATCCATATATCACTTCAACTTATTTTTATTGATAACCACATTTATGGATACAAACATTCAGATACACTATAGCGCAATAATGAATGTCAATTGGGAAGAAGAAACCAAGATCAACCCCCATGAACTAGAATAAATAATAACAGAAAACAAAAATGTAAATCTCCAAGTCTCAAGCCGCAGGGGTCTTCTTATTTGGCTTGAACACATTTTGTATGAGAGACTCCTTAATGGACAAGAGTTCTGGAAATTCCTGCTTCAGTTTGCTGGCATCAAGTTCATTGTTGCTCCTTGGAGCAATGATCACTTTTGCCTGCTCTTCGAGGTTAAAATTCTTCCATGTAAAGTTTGGGTCAACGTAATCCCTATACATCTCTAAAATCTCATTGTGGCTGACAACTCCAGGGTTTGTGAAGTTCCATATTCCAGTGAGGTTTCTCTTTGCCATCTCAATTGAAATGGGGAGGAGTTCATCCAAGATTGTCATTGAGTTCGGTATGTTGACCACCTTCTCGTATCGAGTGATCTTTGTGATGAAGTTGCGGGGGTTGGACAAATCAGATGAGATTGGCATCCTGACGCGTAGAGTGCATACATTCTCGTAGTTCTTAAGCAAATCCTCCACCTTTCACAAATCAGGAAAAATGAATCATGATCAGAACTAATAATATTAGTTCAAACTTTCCCTCCAAAATTATGCGCACTACATTAGTATAGCTAACATTTCATAAACATACAACGAGAAACTGTGTTTACAACAATATTATCAAAACTTTCAGCAGTCATTTACCAATGTTAATTGGACAATAATATTTTTATCCAAAGTAAAATCTTTTTAAGGGTGTCCATCCGGTTGTGGATGAACATGAGAGGTTGCTAAATAATTTATAACTCAAGGCACATCACAGGACTATAAACATCCATGCTCAAGTTCAGGTCACTTGACCTCATGCCAAAACTCAAGTTAAGCTAAAGCTGTCTCATATGTGGGTTTCTTATCAAACAAATCTTAATCTCAGCTCCTTTGACAATCTTAATTACATATCTAGTTCAACCTACACTTTCCATTTCAAATTCATCCTATCTAATTTTACAAAACTACAATCTCAGATTCATCTATATACTTAAAAGCAAGCAAACCAGCTAAAACCCGCAAAATTCAAGCACAATCAAACTCTATCCTCCATCTTTTACAGACACAAAATTATATACACATAAAAATCCACTACAAAGACACACAGTAGCAATTAAAAAAATCATAACATGAATAAATCAAGAACCAAATTTCCAGATCTAAGCATTATGTACCCAACAAGACTATCATGTGAAATCAACAAAAGAACACATAAATTATTGAAATCACTACAATAATTGAGCTAAATTAACCAAAGACATAACTTTTACTTAATCACTAAATTTGAATACAAGAACAAATATAATAGATAATTAAAGTAGTAGCACATTTCCAAAAAAAACAAAAGTCAAAATTCACAAAAAAGCACACATGAAATGTGATTCATGTTATTGAAAATGAACACAAACATACCATAGCCTTGGTCTTGGAGTAATAGGATCCGATAAAATTGGGTGTGTCCTCCTCCTTGAACCCGATGTCCGACCCGAGAGGATGCGCCGCATCATACTCGAAAATACACCCAGTTGCATAATTGATGACAATCAGTCCCTTCTCTCTGCAAACGTCGGCGAGGGTCAGGGTACCGACAACATTGGTACGGATGGTCTCAACCTTATGGGATTCGCACCAGTCAACATTTGGTCGGCCAGTAACGCCGGCGGCGTTGAAAACGTGAGTGGGTTTGACGGCGGCGATGTCACCCTCGATGGAGGTCCGGTTCTCGAGGCGGCCGCAGCCGTAGGAATAGTCGATGCCCTGAGCTTCGCAAATCTTACCCAAAAGCCCACCAATCCAGCCGGTCCGGCCATAGATCAAGAATTTAAATGGCTTACTGTCTGAGGAACCGTTGGCCGGAAAACCCATAATAACAATTGAAGTATAGAAAAAGAGAGGAAATGGTAAAGGGTGATGAAGATTATGTATATATGTATGTATAATTTGTATAGAAAGAGCTGAGATTGGATCTGGGGACTGGGGAACTAATTTTGTAGCCTGGTATTTGGGCTATATATTGGGTTAGCTAATGCTACTGTTTGATTGTTTTGTTTGTGTGTTTGTGGACAGTGATGCGTTGGTCGTGTATGTTCACGTATTTGATTTGAACACGTGTTAGAAAATTGAGACCACGCCACAAAAATTGAGGCCTCACAGATTCAACATGATCCGGACCGGACATCAGTTGTTAAATTAGTGATGTCATAAATATATAAAAAAAATATTATTATTAAAAAATAAAAAGTATTATTCCCTCCTTCCGTCCCAGGATAAAAGTCTTTATTACTATTTTAGGTAGTCCCAAATTAAATGTCTACTTACCTTAAATGATTTATTTTTTACAATAATTTGCCTATAATACCCTTATTATTAATTGTTATATTTCTATTCTCTATGCATATTTATGGAGCATCACTAGTAATGTGAAAAAAACTATCTAATTAAATGAAATTTAAATATGGACAATTTTGTCATTTTATTCTATTTCTTAATATGCGTAAAAAGTCAACCAGGACTTTTATTAAAATATTATTAAAAATAGTTAATTTAAATATTAAAAATATTTTTGTACCAAAAAAATAATTAAAAACTAATTATCGGGTCAACTTAATCTGTTTTTATCGGGTGAACCACCGTTTTGATCGATGATCAATCGATTTAATACAAGGTTTAACCAAAATAATTGAATCGAGTTAAATTGAACCGAACACTTAAATTGAATCGAATATAGGATTGTCCCAATTCAACTGGTCGGTTGGATCCAATTTTCAAAACATTATTCACAATTCTTACTAGGGTTGTAAACGGTAACTGAAAAATTTGTATTCATTCGCATCTGTATTCGAAAAAAATCGGATATTATTCGCATTCTAGAAAAAACGGATATATCTGTATTCAGTTTAAAAGTACCTGCAAATAAACGAATACGGATACGGATATAGGCGTAGTTCGTATTCGTTTAACATCTGACCGTAAATATATCCGGCGGATAGCTGATATCCGAAATTCGATATTCGGATTCGTATCCGTATTTGGAATCCGTATTCGAAAAACTTATATATATATATATATATTAATAACTTACATATTATATATGGAAAGGATCAAGAGTTTACCCCTTGATCTTACATACCTTGCATACCCCCTTTAGAGATGGGCTAGGCGACGGTTCGGTTTGTCGTTATATGTTGTCCGTCGCTAAAAGTTAAGACGATGGTTCTCTGATATAGTGATAGACCGAACCGTCGCCCGGTCCGTCGCTAAAAGGGGTGAGCATGGAATGTAAAATAAATGGGTGAGCATGGAATGTAAATAAATGGGCGACCCCTTGAAATGCTACGATATATATATATATATATATATATATATATATATATATATATATATATATATAGAGAGAGAGAGAGAGAGAGAGAGAGAGAGAGAGATGAATCTAAAGTATATCTCTCTTAAATAACATATCTTTATTAAAAATTTAAAATTACGTCATTTTGTAGATTCTTTTAAAAAACAAGTGGGGTTACGAGATGGCATTTTTGTAAATCAAAGAAAAGCAAGTGAAACCATTATTTTTTAATATTATTTTATTTTTTAAAAGAATTTCCAAAATGACATATATAATTTTAATAAATGTATGTTGTTTAAGAGATGTATGCAATATTATATATATTAATAACTTACATATGTATATATTAACTTACAAAACTATAATTATTAGCTTGTTACATATATATTAATAACTTACGTTCATTAATTAATAATTTACATTAATTAAAATCTTACATTCATTAGTATAATTTTACATTCATTAATATTTAGTAATTAAATAAAATCTTAGTAATTTGGCAACAAAAAAAAAATCTTAGTTTTTAAATTTGCCGGATATGGAAACGGAAACGAATATTATTCATATTCAGATATTATTCCGAATATCAGATACGGATAATATTTTTAAAATTCGCCGGATATCGGATACGAATACAAATGCGGATTAATTTTTTCGAATACGGATACAGATACACTGGTATCCGGATCCGTATATATCCGTTTATAACCCTAATTCTTACTATGGAGATGAGGGGAGATTCCATTTTGGGAAAAATAAATACATCAATCAATACAAAATACAAATATAAAATAACATAATAATAATACTTTCAACTATTTATCATTTACACCAGTTTTGACTTTGGAGGAAGAAAGAAGAGAAAAGAATTTAAAATGTATAAGAGAAAAGAGAAAATTTATTTTCTTTGAATAAATTGCAAATAACCACTTGTGGTTGATTCAAATTATTTGTAGTAACCTGTAGTTTAAAAGTGAACTTTTAATTACATGCGGTTTCATAAACATAGCAAACTAACTCAATTTCATCCAAATTATAGTGTATTCCACTTGCCTAAATGCTAGTGAGTTTAGCTTCAAAGTCTATATTCTTCTTTAAAATATCATTTTTGTCCCCAAATTATCCTATATAAATCTCTGATTTAATTCTTTTGGTTCCTAATCCACTACTTAGAAAAATTAAACCAAAATATTTTTATTTTTTCTCTCTCCAAGGTAAATGTTATTTAATTCTATTTACTTCATTTGTTCTAAAATTAAGAATATTATTGATTTTTAAAGTCAAACTAAAATATTTTCAAATTCAAATTTGAATTGAATTATTTTACTTAATATAACAATGAAATTTCTAAACTATTTAACAAGTACTACTCATTGTAAGTTAATAATTTTAAATGAGTCTTAAATTTACTTTTAAAAGTTAATAATGATCATATAATTTGGAACGGAGGTAGTATTATTTTCTATTTGTGTTTGTTACCTTATTAAACTAAAATTTTGATTATTTTTATAAAGATCATCATGTCTTCATCAATCACGTTTATGAAAGAAATAGAGGAAATTTGTTAACTTTGCTCATCTATATAATGAATTGCCCATATTCTTATTCAAACAAACTCCCTATGTGACTCCCCCAAAATAGGTCCACAAGACCCATTCTGAGTCGCCAGATATCACATTATAAAAATTAAATACAAACTTCATTTATACAACTGTTGAACTGTCGTATAGAATACGACCACAGTTAACTGTGAGTTTTAATACAAATGCATGTAACTCTCATGGTGCCTCGACCACAACCTTACAATGATACTTTACATAAAAGTATAGTCAAAATTATTTTAGAAATTAAAATCTTTGGGAAGTGCTCAAGAAACCTTCGTGCATACGGGAGGCCATGCGGCGTCAGGGTTATGATAGATATCATATGTCCACAAAATTATCCTTGGTTGACCCAATAGACCCGAAAGAAAAACGAGAAGATTACTATCATCTTCTTTCCAATGGCGAGTCTTCTCTTGACATATAACTATCTCCACTGTCTCCAAGTGAAAATTTTATTTCAAATAAACTCCAAGATCATATAGATAGTGCTCGTAGATATACTTATCAAGTGGATGTGCACAACCCTGTCTTATGATAACACGAGGTTGTATGTCATTAGACATCTTGTATGATAGTGGCAAAACACCCTTCCAAAGTTGGGTTCACCTCACCCTATTCGGTTCACCAAAATTAATATCAAATGACGTATACAATACGACACACTTATCTAAAGTCATCAATAAAATTATTTCCATACTATTTAGGGAGAACCTCAATAGCTATAGACCATAGTTCTATTTCCTCATTATCCCTCGCCGATCCATCCGACACTCTTATTACACGAAAGAATTGTGTGAAAGGGTGTGAAGGGTGAAACCTAGAAGAATAAGAAAAGATAATTTATATCATCGATAGTCTAAAGATAATTTACATCATCAATAGTCTTCATCAAGAATAAATCGTAGATTTAGAACATATGGTAGATGTGACGCCCTAAAATATACATAAAATGCCAAATATATGAGAGTTTTAATATACAAATGTGTCGAATATTGTCATCTATAAACAGAGTTTTATAGGAATATTGTCATCACACTCAAAGGAGTCCTCATTACATTTATTGTCACACTATTTAATAGAATAGTGAGGACTACTAATGCTATCATCTGGACTATCACTCCTTTCCCAGCTTAGTCCCGGCTATATTCTCATTTCACGAAGAGAATAGTGAAAGAAAGGGTGAGCTCAACTAGCCCGATAAAAATATTATGACTAAGATAATGCGAATAAATTATCAATAGTCTTCAACAATGTTAAATTGATAAAATACAATAGACATCAAGTTTAAGCTGCGTGAACAACAAGCAATCCATTAGAAGAGTCAGTAGAGAATAAAATCTACTATCTTCTATGGTATAAAATGTTTTCATCAATTTTATCATTTGAGACTCGACAAATAATAAAAACACATCATCTAATCATCCACATACTACGGGCGAGGATATTCATTAAATCATCAATGGTCATGACTATCTACGAACAATCCTGGTCATAATCATACCAAAAACTTTCCATCGATGCATTACACGAGCCACTTTGAGGACTTTTACCATATCATTTATAACATTACGGTCATGATTATACTAAATGATCCTGATCGTAATCATACTAAGTCCATCTATGCATGCGTAAGCGAAGATGACTTTCATTATAATATAAGCATGGGGATGATGACAATGACATAATAATTCAATAAAACAAGTTCAAGAATTAATTTATCTAGAACTTCGATAACGTCCAAATTATCGACGTGATCTTTGCTTTGTGGAGTAAAATTCAAGAATGCTCGGAAGAATATTTCCATGAAAAGATCTTTGGATGAAGCCTTGAAATATCCGGGATATTCTACTAATTTCATGGAGTATAGAAGCCAAAACTTTAACCAACTGAGTATAATAGAATATATGAAGCTGCAAATGGATTTTCACCGCCGTATGCGGTAATCCACGTATCTGAGATCATTTCCACAATTTAATAAGGAATGAATACTGAAAGGATCATTCACCATGCATGTGGTAATCCACATGAGCGAGTTATTCAATGAATAATAAAGAATGGAATAACGGAAGGATTCACCGTGCGTGCGATAGATACTGCACTGACAGGTTATTCCCAGCGAAATAATAAATAATGGAACCGAGTCGTGCGTAAACATACACAAGCGAGGATATTAAACGAGAATAATAAATAATGGAACCGGTCGTAAATGCGATATTGCACGAATAATAAATAATATTAAAGCGAATAATAATAATAAAAATGGAATAGAAGAATTTCACCATGTATGGATACTTAGCATAAGCGAGTTATTCAACATAATAATAAAGAATGGAATAACAGAGAATTTCACCATGTATGCGGTACTTACATAAATAGGTTATTCAACATAATAATGAAGAATGGAATAACAAAAGAGAATTTCACCATGTATGCGGTAGAATACTTATTTCACCATGTATGCGGTACTTACGCATAGTTATTCAACATAATAATGAAGAATGGAATAACAACTCTTACAGTATTGAAAGAAAATAATTCTCTTCATGAATACGAAAATAATAATACCCCTTACCTTTAGAAAAAAGCTGGATATTGGAAAAGTGAAGTAGCGAATAATTTTTTCTTCTTTCTCTCTATAGTTTCTCTCTCTAGAGTTTGATGAATTAATAAGAAATAATGAAGGAATGAGCTTATTTTTATAAAGAAGCTGAAAGTGGCTCTTAACTGTCTTATGAAGGGTCAAAATGATTCTTGGTAATATTGAAGAGACAACTACTTATTTGCGAAAGGCAATTAACTCTTGAAACAGAAAAGGCAAATAACTCTTGGAAAACTTTAAGGGACAAATAACTCTTGGAAAAAAATAACTGAAGGAATGTTACTATTAAAACTTTAAATCAACGATCCATATTGATTTACTATTATAATTTCAACCAACGATGCGAAAAATTAGCACATCTCCTCATGGAATAATATTGTACCCAAAAATGATTTGGATGAAAAGAAATATATTTTTGGGTGAATAGTACCCGTGAATAGTAACTCATGAATAGTAACTTCATGAATAGTAACTTCATGAATAGTAATAGTAATGAATAGTTCTCGAAACAAAAAAGTGCCCCAAATACTTGATTGAACAATATAACCTCCGGAGACATCAATTATTATCGAAATAAATGTCGATTTCCACTAACACAAATAATTTCAACACAATGGAACTATCAAATTCATCTTTAATCAACACGAACTTATTCATCATTGATATTATAACTCACAATATTTAACAACGAGAGTCGTTCCCGGGGAAGAGGGGGCTTTCGATAAGGATTTCTCTATTGGTAGCCTTGATTAGGTGACCAAAACTCTCCTTGATAGAACTTCTAGACATTGTAAATATTGCAATTTAATAATATGAACAACTTTGTCGTCTCAATTATTGATTTAATAATATATCATATTATCACGAGATGATCTTTGTGATGATAATCGAATCAATAATATGAGAGATATGATCACGACAATTCTTTGTAGCAATAATTGAGTATAAGCGAGTGACTTCTCACGTAAGCATCAATAACCAATACCATGTGTGTTACTATGCAACCACGCAGCGTATTCTTGTACTTTTACTACTTGGGTAGTTCAACGGTTTTAACGGTAACACTTAGTAGTTATTTTTATAAAAGATAATTACATCGTTTTCTTACTACGACAATACTTACTTTTGTGGGGTCCATCAATGATTGTTGCCATCGTCTGAATATTCCTGTTAAAATGAATATTCCCAGACCAATCGAATATTATATAACCACTTGCTTACTTTGCAAATTTTGTAAATATTACCTGAACTATAACATTATATCATATCCACACCATAATATTCAAAAATATATTTGAGAGAAATTAATCTTTATTCATAAAAGTTGGGGTCTTACTTCTGACCTCCCTTCTTATGAAATTTTTCATCCTCAAAATTAGAGTGCGTGCACTGGTATATCGAAGAGGTGAGGATATCTTGACTTCATCTCGATTCTAACTCCCGTGTCATTTCTTCCACATCGTGGTTTCTCCACAAAACTTTGACTTGAGGTATAACCTTGGAGCGTAGAATATGATCCTTCTTATCCAAGATTTTAACGGTAAATCTCTTCATACGTTAAATCTTCCTCTATCTCGTCTGCGGTTCTAATTCAATAATGTGGTTCGGGTCTTTCACATATTTACGTAACATAGATATGTGAAAAACATTATGAACACGAGAGACATACTTGGCGGTAAAGCGAGTCTATAGGCCCGCAGTTCCTACTCGTTCGAGGATTATAAATGGGCCAATGAATCGAGGATTGAGCTTTCCTCTCTTTCAAATCTTGTAACTCCTTTCCATGGAGCAACACGTAACAACACATGATCTCGATATCGAATTCCACGTCCTTTCGATGAAGATCGGCATAACTCTTTTTTTTTCGATCTTGTGAGGTTTTTATACGTTGTCGGATCGTTTGAATCTTTTTCGTAGTCATATATACCAAATTCGGTCCCAACAACGTTGCTTCACCCACCTCATCCCAACATCTTGGCGAATGACACTTTCTTCCATCTGGCCTCGAATGGAGCCATGCGATACTTGCTTGATAACTATTGTTGTAGGAAAACTCCACCATGGTAAGAACTTGTCCCAACTTCCTTGAAGTCGAGGACACGAGTCTTAATAAATCTTCAAGAGTTTGAATAGTCCTTTCCATTTGTCCATCCATTTGAGGATGATATGCCGAAACTAAATCATAAATCCGTGCCCATAGCTTTTTTTTGCAAACTAACCCAAAATCTTGAAGTGAATCTTGGGTCTCGATCGAAAACTATGGATCTTGGCATACCATGCAATCTTACAATCTCGTTTATATACATACTAGCAAGGCGTTCAAGTGTATAAGTTTCTCGTATTGGTAAGAAATGAAAGCGGACTTGGTCGATCTATCAACAATGACCCAAATCGCATCTATGCCTTGAGAAACCTTGGGAAGACCGATAACGAAATCCATGGTAATGTGCTCCCACTTCCATTCTGGAATTTCAAGTGGTTGCAATGGACCTTTTGGCACTTGATGCTCGCTCGCTTGACTTCGTTGACAAGTTAGACACCTTGAGATAAACCCGCTATCTCTCTCTTCATATTGCTCCACCAAAATGTATGTTGAAGATCATGATACATTTTGGTACTCCCGAGATGGATTACAAAGCGGTGTGTTGTGCGCCTCCATCATGATTTTATACTTCAAGTCGAGAATCGTTAGGAACACAAAAGTGCAGGAGTTGACTTTCGAAGTATTCCTTCTTCATCGATTCTTGCTTCCGAATAGCACCTTCTTCCACTTTCTTCTTCATATGCATCGGCTCCAGTGCATAGCTTGAAGCGACTTTAACTTTATCGATTAAAATCGGTTCTACTCGTATATTCACCATCATCATATGGGTCCTGAGTCTTTAACTCTATCTCCATTCTTTGTAAGTCATACATAATGGACCTTTGCGTTGACAATATCACTTTTCGTGCCGCGCGCATATGATCTTACTTTCGATCGTTAAACTCTACGTTCTCTTTTCGAGGATGGTATTGAATGGTATGATCATAATCTTTCAACAACTCTCAAGCCAACGTCGTTCTTGCATGTTGAGTTCCTTTTGAGTGAAGAAATATTTGAGGCTTTTATGATCCGTATAGATTTCCACCTTCTCTCCATACATGTAATGCCTCCAAATCTTAAGCGCAAAAATGACAGCGGCCAACTCTAGATCATGAGTAGGATAATTCCTCTCATATTCTTTGAGTTATCGTGAGGCATAAACTATGACTTTCCCATGTTGCATGAGAACACATCCTAACCCTTTGCACGAAGCATCACTTTGTAAATGACAAATCCCTCCGTGCGGATGGTATTGTCGAGCAGTCTTTGAAATGAGTCTACTCTTGAGTTCTTGAAAACTCTTCTCACATTCCTCGCTCCAACCAAATTTTGTATCTTTTTGAGTCAATTGCGTTAATGGAGTAGCGATTTGAGAAAACCCTTCTCTGAATCTCCGATAATAACCGGCTAAGCCGAAAGCTACGTCTTTGATCATTGACTTAGGTTGCTCCCGACTTTGAATTGCTTGAATCTTTGTTGGGTCAGCGGATATTCCATGATTTGATATCACGTGCCCAAGGAATGCAACTTCCTCGAGCGAACTCACATTTCTTCAACTTGGCATATAGCTTGTTTTCACGAAGCTTTTGAAGTATCGACCTCAAGTGTTGCTCATGGTCTTCCGGGTTTTGGAGTATATGAGGATGTCATCAATAAAGACGACCACAAAGTGATCCAAATATTCCTTGAATACTCGGTTCATCATGTCCATGAAGGCGGCGGGGGGAGCATTAGTCGATCAAAAAGACATGACTAGAATTCATAATGCCGTCTTAAGAGTTACGAAAGCGATCTTTGGAATGTCATCGGTTTTAATCTTCAATTGATGATATCGAGCGAAGATCGATCTTTGAAAAGAATTTGGCGCCTTACAAGTGGTCAAACAGATCATCAATCGAGAGTAACGGTTACTATTTTTGATGGTGACATGATTCAACTCGATATAATCAATACAAAAAGTCGCATACTTCCATCTTTCTTCTTCACGAATAGAGCAGGAGCACCCCCCGAGGAGGCGTCTTAGGGCCGAATGAAACCTATGTCTAACAATTCACATAGTTGGGTTTTAACTCCACGAAGTTCAATAGGAGCCATTCGATATGGGGCTTTGGAAATGGGTTTTATCTGGGATTCAAGGTCGATACAAAATTCAATTTCACGCTCTGGGGTAGGCGGGGAAGTTCTTGAGGGAATACGTCGGAAATTTTATTAACAATAGAAATATCATTCAAATCGGCGTATTTTTATTCAAATCCGTGACATGGGCTAAGAAAGCTTGACATCCATTTTTAAATAAGCGAATAGCTTTATGGCTTGATATGGCGATGATTGATTTTAGTGGTTTGGCTGCTTGAATTCGTATAATAGGTTGGTTAGGAATATGAAAGCTAACAACCTTACGAAAATAATCAATTTTAGCATGATGAGTAGTTAACCAATCAATCCCTAAAATCACATCAAATGCAAGTATTTTCAAAGAAATAAGATCGACGGAGTAACGTGCGATTCTGATTTGAATCAAACAAGACTTATAAACCGTGGATGTAATGAAGGTTTCTCCCAACGGAGTTTCAACGAGATAAATCAAAGTCTAATTTCTCGGTCAAATTTAAGCGTTGGCGCAAGTAGGAGAAATAAAGGAATGGGTAGAACCGGTATCAAATAAAGTATAAACTTTGCTAGAGTTTATGGTTAGCTTACCCGTGATCACCTCGTTCGGATTCCTCGCTTTTTGGGAGGTTACGACAAACGCTCTCCCTTGAACTACTAGTTTTTGTCTTGTTTGGACACCTTTGATGCCTCCATTCCAATTTGGACTTGACTTTGGTGCACGACAAAATCGGGCTAGGTGGCCTTCTTTTCCACAATTATAACATGCTTTGGGTACGCATCGTGCGGTTTGGACTTATGTGTCCTTCCCTCCACATTTGTAACATAAGATGACCAATGGTCGTTCTCCTTCCTTAACAACGGGTCTTTGGTCTTGACATCTTTCCATCTTTCTTGAACCTTCTCTTCTTGAACTTTCCACTCCTATTGTCTTGGCCATGATTACCACCAAGTGGTTATCATTTACGGCATGTTGAATCCCTCCACGTTTGTTGTCACCCTTGATGGCTGCTACCACCGGTATTATCGACTTGTCATTTGCTCTCTCTTGGTTGGGTTGACTCATTATCGCGCTCCAATAAGCGAGCCCTATTCACAACATCTGAATACAAAAACACGGTTTATGAGAGATAAGGTATTGGCGTATCTCGGGTTTCAAACCTCTTAGAAACATCCGCGTCATTCTTTCCTCATTATCAACTAAGGGGATAAAAACAGAGACAACTTCGGCAAACTTAACCGTCTTCTTTGCACCACGGTCATATTGTTTTTTCTCAAGCTTGATGAACTCTACCTCCTTCGTATGATGAAATACTTTCGGAAAGTACTTGTCGTTGAAACGACTCTTGGAACTTCTCCCAAGACATCTTGATCTGGCGGAGTTGAGTACGCTTTATAGATTCCCACCGTGTCTCCTCTGCCTCCTGCAAACATGAAGGTGGCAAAGGGAACCTTTTGCTCCTCGGAGCATCCCAAGACATCAAATATCTTGTTGATCTGCTTTATCCACGTCTCCGCCTTAAGTGGTTTTGGCTCTCCAAAAAACTCTGGTGGTCCCAGCTCCTTGAACTGCTTAGCGGTGACCGTCCGAGAGTTGTCAGTGTTTCCACCTGCATTTTGGACAGGAGCCGCTTTCGCCTGATGTTGCATGAATTGCATAAAGCCTCTAACCATCCCATCGTTCACCATTTCATCGGTGTTATTGTTTTCATGAGGATTATTGTCTTCCTGTTGCACATTACCCTGAGCATTGATCGTTGGTGACTCAACGGTCTCACGTGCTTCATTGCTTATCTCAATATTTTCGGATGCCATTTTCAAATACTGCAACAAAACAAGGGTTAATTAACATATCACATATTATCCTATACTCGACCAATCAATTAAATACCAAATAAACTTAGGTAGGTCATACTAGCGAAGAATTCCCCATCTCTCCCTCCTAGTTCTTGTCTCACATCTCGGCCGGGGATCATATCCTAAGCTTTGATACCAACTGTGGCGCCCCAAAATAGGTATACCTCACCCATCTTGAGTCGCCAAATACATGGTACAAAATACAAAAATACAAACTTAATTATACAACCAGTCGTGTAATATACGACAATACATAAAGCGAGAGTTTTAATAGGAATATTGTCATCTAGACAATATCCACACTCAAAGGAGTCCTCATTACATTTATTGTCACACTATTTAACGAATAGTGAGGACTACTAATGCTATCATCTGGGACCATCACTCCTTTCCCGACTAGTCCCGGCTATATTCTCATTTCACGAAGAAAACGGTGAAAGAAAGGGTGAGCTCAACTAGCCCGATAAAAAATATTATGACTAAGATAATGCGAATAAATTATCAATAGTCTTGAACAATGTTAAAGCGATAAAATATAATAGACATCAAGTTTAACTACGGTGAACAAAGCAATCCATTAGAAGAGTCAAGTAGAGAATAAAATCTACTATCTTACATGGTATAAAATGTTTTCATCAATTTTTATCGTTGAGACTCGACAATAAATAAAACACATCATCTAATCATCCACCATACTACTACGGGCGAGGATATTCATTAAATCATCAATGGTCATGACTATCTTAGAACAATCCACAGTCATAATCATACCAAAAAGCGTCCATCGATGCATTACAAGCCACCGAGGACTTTTACCATATCATTTATAACATTACATGTCATGATTATACCAAATGATCCACAGGTCATAATCATACTAAGTCCATCTATGCACGTAAGCCAAAGATGACTTTCATTACAATATAAGCATGAGGATGATGACAATGACATAATAATTCAATAAAACAAGTTCAAGAATTAATTTATCGAGAACTCGATAACGTCCAAATTGTCGACATGATCTTTGCTTTGTGGAGTAAAATTCAAGAATGCTCGGAAGAATATTTCCATGAAAAGATCTTTGGATGAAGCGCTTGAATATCGAGGATATTCTACTAATTTCATGGAGTATAGAAGCCAAAACTTTAACCAATGAGTAGTATAACAGAATATATGAAGCTAAATGGATTTTCACCGCCATGCGATAATCCACGTATCTGAGATCATTTCCATAATTTAATAAGGAATGAATACAAAGGATCATTCACCATGCATGTGGTAATCCACATAGACGAGTTATTCAACGAATAATAATAAAGAATGGAATAATGAAGGATTCACCATGCGTGCGATAGACTACCTTACGACGAGTTATTCCCAATAGAATAATAAATAATGGAACCGGTCGTGCGTAATGCGCCGATAAGCGAGGATATTACAGACGAATAATAAATAATGGAACCGGTCCGGCGTAAGCGCATGCAGACGGGATATTTAGACGAGAATAATAAAGAATGGAATAATAGAAGAATTTCACCATGTATGCGAATTAGCATAAGCGAGAGTTATTCAACATAATAATAAAGAATGGAATAACGAAAGATTTTCACCATGTATGCGGTACTTCGCATAAACAGGTTATACCAACATAATAATGAAGAATGGAATAATAGAAGAATTTCATCATGTATGCGGTACTTCGTATAAACAGGTTATTCCAACATAATAATGAAGAATGGAATAACAGAAGAATTTCACCATGTATGCGTTACTTCGCATAAACAGGTTATTCCAACATAATAATGAAAAATGGCATAACAACTCTTACGAGTATTGAATGAAAATAATTCTCTTCATGAATATGAAAGAATAATACCCTTACCATTAGAAAAACTAGATATTGGAAAAGTGAAGTAGCAGAATACTTTTCTTCTTTCTCTCTATAGTTTCTCTCTCTAGAGTTTCGATGAATTAAATAAGAAATAATGAAGGAATGAAACTTCTATTTATAGAAGAATTGAAAGTGGCTCTTGGTCTTAACGAAGGGTCAAAATGACTCTTGGTAATATTGAAGAGACAACTACTACTTCTTGCGAAGGGGGAAATTAACTCTTGAAACAAGAAGAAGGCAAATAACTCTTGGAAAATTTAAGGGACAAATAACTCTTGAAAAGCGAAGGACACAAATAACTCTTGGAAAAGCGAAGGGACAAGTTACTATTAAAACTTTAAATCAACGATCCATATTGATTTACTATTATAATTTCAACCAACGATTACGAAAAATTAGCACATCTCCTCGTGGAATAATATTGTACCCAAAATGATTTTGGATGAAAAAAATATATTTTTTTGGGTGAATAGTACCCAAGTGAATAGTAACTGAATAGTAACTCATGAATAGTAACTCGTGAATAGTAACTCGTGAATAGTAACTCATGAATAGTAACTCATGAATAGTACTCCGACACGAAAAGTGCCCCGAATACCCGATTGAACAATATAACCTCCAGACATCAATTATTATCGAAATAAATGTCGATTTCCACTAACACAAATAATTTCAACACAATGGATCTATCAAATTCATCTTTAATCAACACGAACTTATTCATCATTGATATTATAACTCACAATATTTAACAACCAGGTCGTTCACAGGAAAGAGGGGGCTTTTCAATAAGGATTTCTACCTATTGGCGCGCAATTAGGTGACCAAACCTCTCCTTGTGAACTTCTAGACATTGTAAATATTGCAATTTAATAATATGAACAACTTTGTCGTCTCAATTATTGATTTAATAATATATCATATTATGCGAGATGATCTTTGTGACAATAATCGAATCAATAATATGAGAGATATGATCACGAGAATTCTTGTAGCAATAATTGAGTATAAGCGGTGACTTCTCATGTAAGCATCAATAATCAATCTGGTGTGCTACTACTTATGCAACCACGCGTATTCTTATACTTTTACTCTTTGGGTAGTTCAGCGGTTTTAACGGTAACACTTCCATTTATTATTTTTATAAAAGATAATTACATCATTTTTTACTACGACAATACTTCCATTATTGGGGTCCACCAATGATTGTGCTTGTCGTCGAATATTCCTGAATATTCCCCGAAAATCAATCATATTATATAACCACTTGCTTACTTTTGCAAATTTTGTAAATATTACCCACAACTATAACATTATATCATATCCACACCATAATATTCAAAATATATTTGAAAAGAAATTAATCTTTATTCATAAAAGTTGGGGTCTTATTCAAAAAGTTGGGTCATATGAATAACTCATAATCATAATTGTGATTCTAAATTCCTCTTCGCACCCAGGACGAAGATAATTTTCATCACCTATCTTCACCTGAAACATCAAAGATCATGGTTATACCAAATCACAGTTCCTGTTTATAATCATACTTAATAAATTCATCTTTGCACCACGGGCCAAAGATATTCATTATCATTTCATCTTTGCACTACAGGCCAAAGACATACAACTGTATTTTAGAAGAGTCAAGTAGAGCATTATATCTACTATCTTTTACGAATTAAAAGTTTATTATCAATATTTTATCGCTAAGACTCAACTTAATAAATAATCCACATCATCGAATCACCCTGCACTACGGCCAAGGATATTCGTTAATATCACATCCATGAATTATCCATGTACTACGGGCCAAGGATATTCATTATTATCACATCCATGAATTAATATTTCATTGCTGAGACTCAGCTCAATAATTAATCCACATCATCGAATCATCCCTGCACTACAGGCCAAAGATATTCGTTAATATCACGACCACAAATTATCTATGCACTACGGGCCAAAGATAATCGTGTTTTCATCAACGGTCATGATCATGCCATAAACAATTCATCTTTGCACCCTTGGACGAAGAGAATCCATAGCCATAATCATACCAAAAACTGTCCATCAATGCACTACGGGCCAATGAGGACTTTTATCACATCATTTGTAACATTACGGTCATGATTATACCGAATAATCCCTGGTCATAATCATACCAAGTCCATCTATTCACTATAGGCCACAGATGACTTTCATCATAATATAAGCATGAGAATAAGGACAATGACATAAAGAATCAATCAAATGATATATATTATAAATATTAAACATTTATAATACAATTTATCCAGCGTTCAATAATAACCAAATGTTAATAATCACTTAATAATCTCATAATCTAATATCATTAATATTATAATAATATTTTAATCATTTTTTAAACTTATAAACAATTTATTTCAATTGTTTACACTTTATCAAATAATGTATTTAATCATTCAAAAATGCCATACTCATAAGATTTCATTATCAATGATCAAATCCCTCATCAAAAATCTGTATATACCCTATATAGGATTCCCAAGCCATAAAATCCTATTTTCCAATTTTATTGCTTCACATAACATATTTAAATCATTTACTCATAACGAGTTTATTTTCATGAAAAATACCAAATCAGTCCCAAAAATATTTCTTTTCTGGGATTTTACAGAATATAATCCCATATTGAACATATATTTTTCTCAGAATTTTTAAAATTTATTTACTATTTTTTCATATGGCTAAAATTGCCGAATATTTAGACATTTATCATAAATTGTACTTTTGTCCAAAAATTCCGAAATTTATAGGATATACTCCTGTTATATACATGTACTCCCAATAAAAATTTCACCAATTTTGGAGTTAACCACAAGGAGTTATAAGGGTTTACTTTTAAAATAATCTTTTCCTATAAAATTCATAACTCCTAATCTATACATCCAAAAATCGCCATTTTTGGACACAATCTAGAAAACTCATCAAATTATCATTTCAAATTTTTCCAGAATTTTTGAGGGTCAGAAAAATTACGAAACTGCCCCTGGAAGAAACCCCTTTTTGAATGAAAATACTATTCATATGAATACGAAGAATCATTCACCATGCATGCAGTAATCCACATAGACAGGTTATTTCAATATAATAATAAAGAATGAAATAACAGAAGAATTCACCATGCATGCGATAGACCGCACAGACAGGTTATTCCCAACAGAATAATAAAGAATGGAATAACAACGGAATTCACTATGCATGCGATAGACCGCACAGACAGGTTATTCCAACAGAATAATAAATAATGAAATAACAACAGAATTTCACCATGTATACGGTAGTCCGCGTATACAGATTATTCCAATGAAATAATAAAGAATTTAACCAGTCAGGCGTAATTAAGACCCATAGGATATTCCAAATGTAATAATAAATAATGGAACCGGTCATGCGTAACGCATGAATAAAAGATATTCCATGAATAATAATAAAGAATAGAAACCGTGTCTTATGTAAATGCACGGGCCAAGGATATTTCGACGAAATAATAAAGAATGGAATAACGAGAAGAATTTAACAGTATATCAGGTGATCCGTATATCTGAGTTATTCCAATGAAATAATAGATAATGGAATAACAGAAGCTCTCTTCATGAATGCAAAAGAAATAATACCCCTTACGAGTACAACAAATAATATCCCTTACCTTAGAAGAAAATGGATATAGGAGTAGTGAAGCAGCCGAATACTTTTCTTCTTTCTCTCTATAGTTTCTCTCTCTAGAGTTTCAGTGAATTCGTAAGAAATAATGAAGGAATGAGCTTCTATTTATAGGAGAATGGATTGAATAGTAACTAATTCATGAACGGTCCAGATTGATTTATTTTTAAACGGACGGTCCATATTAATTTACTATGCAGTATTAATAAAATATTCTAATAAAACAAAATCTTTTAAATAAAATATAATATATTCTATTTATAATCTAATAAAATGAATAACTTTATAAAAGTATTCTATTTTATATAAAAATATTTTACTATCAAACACTATACGAGTCTTATACGCAAACACTACTATATAATAGAATATAATATATTCTATTTATAGTCTAATAAAATAAATAACTTTATAAAAGTATTCTATTTTATATAAAAAGTTTATGTTTTATTACATTTATAATAATAATAAAACAAACTTTATCACCATTATTATAATTCACAATATTAATCGACCATGTCGTTCCCAGGAAAGATGGGGCTTTCCAATAAGGATTTCTCCCTATTGGCGCGCAATTAGGTGACCAACCTCTCATTGGCAGAATTTCTAGACATCGTTAATATTGTAAATAATAATATTAATAACTTTGTCGTCTCAATTATTGATTTAATAATATATAAAATATCGATAATAATTGAATCAAATAACGTGAGATATTATACAATAATTACTATAGTAATAATTAAACAAAACTGAGTGACTTCTCACGTAAGCATCAGTAATCAAAATGTAAGCGCTTACTTATGCAACCACACGACATTCTTATTTTTTTACACACGGTGTTTCAAATAGCTTAACGGTAAAACTTCCGCCGTTATTTTCATAAAATATTTTTGTCATTTTTTCAATCCGATAATAATTCCGTTGTGGGTCCACTAATGATTGATCTTGTCGGGATATTCTCCGATAAAAAGAATATTCCCCGACCAATCGAATATAATACAACAACTTGCATACTTTGCAAAATTTATAAATATTACCCACAACTATAACATTATATCAAATCCACACCATAATATTCAAAAAAATATTTAGAAATTTAAATCTTTATTCATAAAATTTGGGGTCTCACAATCTCCCTCCTTATGAAATTTCGCCTCGAAATTTACGTGCGATACTGATATTCAAGAGATGAGAATACCTTGCTTTCTTTTTGGATTGTACCTTCCCGGTTATTTCCTCTGTATCATAATTTTCCCATTGCTCATCTCCTGTATTTCAGATATCATTCTTAAAATATACCTTCAAAACAAAGGTTAATTGACATATCACAATTTGTCAACTTATCAAGTAAAAATTTCAGCTTAAGTAAGTCACACACTAGCGAAGTATATTACTCGATCGTCTCTCCCCTCCTAGTTCTAGACTCATATCTCTGCCAACGACCATATCCCTAAGCTCTGATACCATTTGTGACGCCCCCAAAATAGGTCCACACGACCCATTTTAAGTCATCAGATATCACACTATAAATATCAAATATAAACTTCATTTATACAACTGTTGAACTGTCGTATAGAATACGACCACAGTTAACTGTGAGTTTTAATACAAATATATGTAACTCTCATGGTGCCTCGACCACAACCTTACAATGATACTTTACATAAAAGTATAGTAAAAAACTATTTTAGAAATTAAAATCTTTGGGAAGTGCTCAAGGAAACCTTCGTACATGGGAGGCCATGCGTCTAGGTTATGATAGTTATCATATGTCCACAGAATTATCCTTGGTTGACCCAATAGACCCCAAAGAAAAATAAGAAGATTGCTATCATCTTCTTTCCAATGGTGAGTCTTCTCTTGACATATATCTATCTCCACTGTCTCCAAGTGAAAATTTTATTTCAAATAAACTCCAAGATCATATAGGTAGTGCTCGTAGATATACTCAGCAAGTGGATGTGCACAACCCTGTCTCATGATAACACGAGGTTGTATTTCATTAGACATCTTGTATGATAGTGGCAAAACACCCTTCCAAAGTTGGGTTCACCTCACCCTATTCGGTTCACCAAAATTAAATATCAAATGACGTATACAATACGACACACTTATCTAAAGTCATCAATAAAATTATTTCCATACTAATTAGGGAAGAACCTCAATAGCTATAGACCACCGTTCTATTCCCCTGTTATCCCCGCTCGATCCAGCTACACTCTTATTACCTGAAAGGAATTGTGAAGCAAAAGGGGTGAGCACAACTAACCCAGTAAAGAATATTATGACTAATTATAATTAACATCATCAATAGCCTTCATCTGTAATAAGTCAGAGATTTAGAACATATAGTAGATGGTAAAACTTTTCAACCATAGTTGTAGCGGAACAAGCAATCCATTGGAAGAGTCAAATAGACAATCAGATCTATTATCTTCTCTATTTTAAATGTCCACCGATAATGTTTTATCCCTGTAACATCAATAAACAATTCCTATCCACAATTATATGAATAACTCATAATCATAATTGTGATTCTAAATTCCTCTTCGCACCCAGGACGAAGATAATTTTCATCACCTATCTTCACCTGAAACATCAAAGATCATGGTTATACCAAATCACAGTTCATGTTTATAATCATATTTAATAAATTCATCTTTGCACTACGGGCCAAAGATATTCATTATCATTTCATCTTTGCACTACAGGCCAAAGACATACAAATGTGTTTTAGAAGAGTCAAGTAGAGCATGATATCTACTATCTTTTACGAATTAAAAGTTTATTATCAATATTTTATCGCTGAGACTCAGCTTAATAAATAATCCACATCATCGAATCACCCCTGCACTACGGCCAAGTATATTCGTTAATATCACATCCATGAATTATCCATGCACTACGGGCCAAGGATATTCATTATTATCACATCCATGAATTAATATTTCATTACTGAGACTCAACTCAATAATTAATCCACATCATCGAATCATCCCTGCACTACAGGCCAAGGATATTCGTTAATATCACGACCACGAATTATCTATGCACTACGGGCCAAAGATAATAATGTTTTCATTAATGGTCATGATCATGCCATAAAACAATTCATCTTTGCACCCTTGGACGAAGAGAATCCATAGCCATAATCATACCAAAAACTGTCCATCAATGCACTACGGGCCAATGAGGACTTTTACCACATCATTTGTAACATTACAGTCATGATTATACCAAATAATCCCTGGTCATAATCATACCAAGTCCATCTATTCACTACAGGCCATAGATGACTTTCATCATAATATAAGCATGAGAATAAGGACAATGATATAATGAATCAATCAAATGAGATAAATTATAAATATTAAACATTTATAATACAATTTATCCAACATTCAATAATAACCAAATGTTAATAATCACTTAATAATCTCATAATCTAATATCATTAATATTATAACAATATTTTAATCATTTCTTAAACTTATAAACAATTTATTTCAATTGTTTACACTTTATCAAATAATGCATTTAATCATTCAAAAATGCCATACTCATAAGATTTCATCATCAATGATCAAATCCCTCATCAAAAATCTGCATATACCTATATAGGATTCCCAAGCCATAAAATCTTATTTTCTAATTTTATTACTTCACATAACATATTTAATTCATTTACTCATAACGAGTTCATTTTCATGAAAAATACCAAATCACTCCCAAAAATATTTCTTTTCTGGGATTTAGCAGAATATAGTCCCATATTGAACATATATTTTTCTCAAAATTTTTAAAATTCATTTACTATTTTTTATATGGCTAAAACTGCCGAATATTTAGACATTTATCATAAATTTACTTTTTTCTAAAAATTCCAAAATTTACAAGATATATTCCTGTTATATACATGTACTCCCAATAAAAATTTCACTAATTTTGGAGTTAACCACAAGGAGTTATTTGGGTTTACTTTTAAAATAGTCTTTTCCTATAAAATTCATAACTCCTAATTTATACATGCAAAAATCTCCATTTTTGAACACAATCTAGAAAACTCATCAAATTATCATTTTAAATTTTTTTATAATTTTTTAGGGTCAGAAAAATTATGAAACTGCCCCTGGCAGAAACCCCTTTTTGAATGAAAATACTATTCATATGAATACGAAGAATCATTCACCATGCATGCGGTAATCCACATTGACAGGTTATTCTAACAGAATAATAAAGAATGGAATAACAGAAGAATTCACCATGCATGAGATAGATCGCATGCACGTGTTATTCCCAAATGTAATAATAAAGAATGGAATAACAACGAAATTCACCACGTAAATGCGATAGATCAAGACGCAGAAGTTATTCCAACAAAATAATAAAGAATGGAATAACAATAGAATTTCACCATGTATACGGTAGTCCGCGTATACAGATTATTTCAATAGAATAATAAAGAACGGAACTAGGTCAGGCGTAATTCGCACCGACATGATATTTCCACAAAATAATAAATAATGGAACGAGGTCATGCGAAAGCGCACGATGTGATATTCTCGACGAATAATAATAAAGAATGGAACTGTGTCACGCGTAAACGCTTGCATGTGATATTCCGATGTAATAATAAAGAATGCAATATCAGAAAAATTTCACCATGTATACGGTAGTCCGCGTATATAGGTTATTCCAACAGAATAATAAATAATGGAATAACAGAAGCTCTCTTCATGAATATAAAAGAAATAATACCCCTTACGAGTACAACAAATAATATCTCTTACCTTAGAAGAAATCTGGATATAAGAGTAGTGAAAGCGGTAGAATACTTTTCTTCTTTCTCTCTATAGTTTCTCTCTAAAGTTTC
Source organism: Panax quinquefolius (assembly GCA_020205615.1). NCBI lineage: Eukaryota > Viridiplantae > Streptophyta > Magnoliopsida > Apiales > Araliaceae > Panax > Panax quinquefolius. Next base: position 40,929,560 of record CM035155.1, on the reverse strand, counting down.
AAAGAATTAAATGAAATAATGAAGGAATGAGTTTCTATTTATAGGAGAATGGACCTAATAAGAACTAATTCATGAACTAGTCCAGATTGATTTATTTTAAAACTAGACGGTCCATATTAATTTACTATGCAAGATTAATAAAATATTCTAATAAAAAAAAAAATCTTTTAAATAAAATATAATATATTCTATTTATAATATAATAAAACGAATAACTTTATAAAAGTATTACATTTTATATAAAAAAGATTTTACTACGCAAATACTACTACGCAGCACTTATGAAATACTATGCATAATAGAATATAATATATTCTATTTATAGTCTAATAAAACAAATAACTTTATAAAAGTATTATGTTTTATATAAAAAGTTTTATGTTTTATTACATTTATAATAATAATAAAACAAACTTTATCACCATTATTATAATTCACAATATTAATCGACCAGGTCGTTCCCAGGAAAGTGGGGGCTTTCCAATAAGAATTTCTCCCTATTGGCGCGCAATTAGGTGACCAAACCTCTCATTGGCAGATCTTTTAGACATCGTTAATATTGTAAATAATAATATTAATAACTTCGTCGTCTCAATTATTGATTTAATAATATATAAAATATCGACAATAATTGAATCAAATAACGTGAGATACTATGCAACAATTACTATAGCAATAGTTGAACAAAACTGAATGACTTCTCACGTAAGCATCAATAATCAAAATCGTGTTAGCTACTTATGCAACACGATATTATCGTACTTTTTAACACCGGGTGTTTCAACAGATTAACTGTAAAACTTCCGCCGTTATTTTCATAAAATATTTTTGTCATTTTCTCGATCCGAATGATAATTACATTGTGGGGTCCACTAATGATTGACTTGTCGCATTTGGATATTTCCCCGATAAAAAGAATATTCCCAGACCAATCGAATATAATACAACAACTTGCATACTTTGCAAAATTTATAAAGATTACCCACAACTATAACATTATATCAAATCCACACCATAATATTCAAAAAAATATTTCGAGAAATTTAAATCTTTATTCATAAAATTTGGGGTCTCACACCCTAACCTCGTGCGAAGCACGAGCGACATGGATAATGATTTATTATGATGTATAAATAATGGTGTATTATGATTTAATTGAATGTAGGATAAATATTTAATTAAATTTTTGAGAAGATAATAGTAGTTATTAAATTATTAAATATTTATTTAATTAATAAATTGTTGAATTACATATTATAGATTCATTCGATCAGTTATTAAGCTAAACATTTTGAATAGAATGTAGATTTTTTAGTTATGATTACGAGAAAATAATTTATTTTATTTTATTTAAATCGGATGAATTAGTTGAAATTCTAATTCAAATAAAATTATGAAATTTAAGGTTTAATAAATTGAATTTAGTTTGACAATTAGCTAGTTAGTAATGAATTCACTATAATTTTTTAAAACTAATTTACAAATATTACTAAAATTTAAATTTATTATTAATACAATTAATCATGTGATTTAACACAAATTTAAGTTTTATAAATTTAATTATTTAGAATATTAATTTAATAATAAAATCCAAGACTAATACTAATATAATCAAATCACATGATTTATTAAGAGATTTTTCAATATCTTAACAAAAGTTTAATAATAAAATTATCCTAAATAAAAGTTGTTCAAATATATTATCTTACATAAAATTGTGATAGAAAAAGCTTTTAATAAAATTGATAGATATAAAAATAAAAATTCTTTTAAGACACGTTCCTTTTTCTTAACATTTTTTTAATTCTTTAAAATTTTAGAAATTATTTAATTATTTTAAATTTAGATATTACTTATACTAATTTGAATAGAAAAGAAAAAGTTGAACAAAAAATTTATGAAACCAAGTTTGTTTTAAAAAATTTATGAAATCAAGTTTGTTTTTTTTTAATTATATTATAAATTACCTCTAATTGAGTTATGATTTCCTAATATTTTTTCAAGTTCTAAACGAAAGAAAACAACAATCGCCTAAATTATTTCTGACTGAGTTGTTTATGTCTAATTAGAATCATCTTAATATCTATAGTATATATGTGAATATTAATAATATATATATATATATATATATATATATATATATATATATTACCGTTAACTGTTGAAACATGGCAATTACCAATGTTTGGGTCCAACACAATCTCCTTAAAAGGTGCAAGTTGGATATGATCTAAACACTACCTTTGGAGTTAGTTATTCAAATATGGTTAGGACTAGAATCCTTAACCATTTAAACTTCTTATCACTCCGGACTCCATACAAGGTCCAACCTACTGCATGGGCCTAATTCAACCGAACCCCTGTAAACTAGTCTGGGCTCCGGCCTAAAGGACTCGAACACCCGACCCTGAACATTACCAACTCGAACAAAACTTCAGCCCAGAGGACTCAGATGTCCGAACAGAACTCCACCGAACCCCTTATTGGCTTCTGCCCAATGAACTTAATAAACCCTTCTAAACCCTGGCCTTTAGCCCATCAAAAGGTCGGTAAAATACTTCCAAACAATATATATATTAAGGATTGCTTTCTATACTCTGTTTATCTGACATTTAGTGATAATAATGTTATTTATTTCTCAGCATATGCATGTGAATATATATAAAAAAATTCTTAACATAATTCCTATTTTAATCAAAAAACGTGCACGTGTGATTAAATAATCAATTTTCAAAGTGGTTGATCTCACAAACATTTGGAAAGCCCCTTTATTTTTCCAGATAAGCATAAGTATACCAGCTGGAAAGGATTTAGAATATGTTTATTTTGAATTCTTTCTATTATTTTTTCCTCTTAAATTTAAATTATATACTCCTTATAGTTGGAGATGAGAGAATTTTTTTTAAAAAAATAAAAATAAATTTATATTAGACATATTAAAGTATCCATACATAAACTTTACAAGTGATATTTCAATAGTGAAAATTTAAAATTATTACAACAAATTGAATTCATATATATATATATATATATATATATATATATATATATATATATAGGAAAAATGTATATATTACGTTGTGTAGTATACAATCGCCTATGGAGACGGTTTTTTTGGACTATAGCGACGATTCAACCGTCCCTATAGATATTCTAATCTATGGAGACTTTTGAACTGTCGCTATAGACTAAAAAAACTGTCGCCATAGCACGACTGTGTACTACACAACTATATATATACATATAACCTTATATATATAGGGCAATGATCCATAGCATGTATTTGCTATGAATCAAAAATGGGCAAATAACATCCTAACCTTCCATTGCAATACTCAAGGGATGTGATTCAATTGTTAAACACGTTGTGACGCCCCAAAAATAAGTCTACACAACCCATTCTGAGTCTCCAAATACATAGTACAAAATCCAAATACAAACTTCATATTTATAATAATTAACTGTCATGTAAAATACGACAAAACATAAGCTGTGAGTTTCAATACAAATATTGTCTCGTAGACAATATCCAAACTCAAATGAAATCTTTATTATAATTATTGTCACACTATTTTATAGAGTAGTGATGACTACTATAGTAACCATCTTGGACTATCACTCCATTCCCCAAATAGTCCCAGCTATATTCTCATTTTCTGAAGAGAACAATGAAAGAAAAGGGTGAGCTCAATTAGCCTAGTAAAGAATATTATGACTAAGATAATGTAGAACAAATTATCCTTAGTCGACAGGGAAAAATCTAATAGAATATAATAAACAACAAGTTTTAGATCAAAAACTGCAGCGAAAATAGCAATCCATTAGAAGAGTCAAGTAGAGCATGATGTCTATTATCTTCTATGATTTAAAAGTCCATCATCAATATTTTATCCTTGTAACACAATTTAATAATTGTTTCAAACCAACGAATTATCTATGCACTACGGGCCAAATATATTCGTTTGTATCACCATTGATCATGATCATGTCAAACACCTGTCATCTATGCATTACGGGCCAAAGAGGACTTTCATACCAATCAATAGTCTATCTTTGCACTACGGGCCAAAGATGACTTTCAGCATAATATAAGCACGAGGATGATGACAATGATATAAAGAATGAATCAAATGAGATCAAGGATAAATATTATAGATTTATAATTTAATTTATCCAGAATTTAAGAATGTCCAAATTGTCAACACGATCACCAATTATGGAGTAAAATTCAAAAATGATATTCATGTATCAAAATAATTTGGACAGAAAAGAAACCAATTTTATCATGAATAGTACCCCATGAATAGTACCCCGAATAAATAGTACCCCATGAATAGTAACCCAATATGAAAAGATTAAAATTTAATAAGAAAGTTCAGACCAATATTCCAGTGAAATGATATTAGATGAAGCACAAACTATTAAGGATATTCTGCTAATTTTAGGGATTATAGAAGCAATAATTATCAAAGTAAGTGTAGATTTAGGAATATGAAATGAAATAATATCACTTATATACTATAGAGTATGGAAGAAAATAATATTCCTTACGAATATTGAACGAAAATAATATCCATTACCTTAGTAGGAGCCTAAATCTGACTGGTATAGCTGTAAGACCCCAACTTTAATGAATAAAGATGATTTTTCTATAATTATCATTTTTGGAATAAATTTGATATAATTTTATAGTTGTGGGTAATATTTATAAATTTTGCAAAGTACGCAAGTTGTTATATAATATTCGATTGGTTGGGGAATATTCGTTTTAAACAAGGAATATTCGCATTTACTGGCACAATCATTAAGCGGACCCCTATTAACGGAATTATTGTCGGATTGAGAAAACGACAAAAATATTTTTATGAAAATAACGGCAGAAGTTTTACCGTTAACTGTTGAAGCACCCGGTGTTAAAAGTACAGGAATACGCGTGGTTGCATAGTTGCACACGATATTGATTATTGATGCTTACGTGAGAAGTCACTCAGTTTTGTTCAATTATTGCTTCAGTAATTGTTGCATAGTATCTCACGTTATTTGATTCAATTATTGTCAATATTTTTTTTATTAAATCAATAATTGAGATGACAGAGTAATTAATATTATTATTTGTATTATTAACGATGTCTAGAAGTTCTGCCAAGGAGAGGTTTGGTCACCTAATTGCGCGCCAATAGGAGAAATCCTTATTGAAAGCCCCTCTTTCCTAGGAACGACTTGGTCGATTAATAGTGTGAATAATAATAATGATGATGAAGTTTTATTTTATTAGTATTATTAATGTAATAAAATGAAAAGCTTTTATATAAAAATGTAATACTTTTATAAAGTTATTCGTTTTATTAGGCTAATAGTAAAATCTTTTTATATAAAATGTAATACTTTTATAAAGTTATTCGTTTTATTAGACAATAATTAAAATATATTATATTTTATTATGCATAGTATTTACATAAAGTGCTCAGATAAGTGTTTGCATAGTAAAATATTTTTAAAAGTTATTCGTTTTATTAGATTATAAATAGAATATATTATATTTTATTGTAAACCAATCTGACCGTCTCGTTTAAAGTAAATCGATCTCGGACCGTTCAGGGATTGGTTACTATTCACCCATTCTTCTATAAATAAAGCTCATTCCTTCATTATTTCTTACTAATTCACTAAAACTCTAGAGAGAAACCGTAGAGAAATTATTTTTCTATCTTGAAATGTATTTCTTTAGCTTTTAAGAAAGCTTTGAGCGTAGTGCAAGTTTCTTCAAGTATATCCCCGCCTCTACCGGTGAGTACTCTTCTTTATAAGGTAAGGGTATTATTTTTTTCATATTCATGAATAGAACTTCATTATTCTAGTCTTTATTATTTTGTTGGAATAACTTTTGTATCACGCCAAGCTACCTATACTTGGTGAAATTCTTACGTTATTCCATTATTTATTATTCTGCTGGAATAACCTGTCTATGAGAAGTACCACATACATGGTGAAATTCTGTTGTTATTCCATTCTTTATTATTCTGTTGGAATATCCCGTCTGTTCATTTTACGCCGGACCTGGTTCCGTCTTTATTATTCTCGGCATTGGAATATCCTCGTCTGCATGCGTTTCTGTACGCCGAACTCGATTCCGTTATTTATTATTCGTTGAATAACTTTTGCCTATCTGATACCGCATACATGGTGATTTCTTTTGTTATTCCATTCTTTATTATATTCAGTTGGTTAAAGTTTTGACTTCTACACTTCATGAAATTAGTGGAATATCCTTGATATTTGCACTTCATCCAGTATCTTTCATGGAAATATTCTTCTGAGCATTCTTAAATTTTACTCTACAAAGAAGTATCATGTTGACAATTTGGATGTTATTAGTTCCTGGATAAATTAATTCTTGAACTTGTTTTATTGAATTCTTATATCATTGTCATCATCCTTATGTTTATATTTTGTTGAAAGTCATCTCGTGGCTTTGTTATGCATAGATGGACTTGGTATGATTATGACCAGGGATTATTCGGTGTAATCATGACCGTAATGTTATAAATGATGTGGTAAAAGTCCTCATTGGCCCATAGTGCATTGATGGACAGTTGTTGGCATGATCATGACCATTGATGAATACACGAATATCCTTGGCCCGTAGTGCATGGATAATTTGTGGTTGTGATACTTATGAATATCATTGGCCATAGTGCAGAGATGAGGTGGATTATTTATTAAGCTGAGTCCCAGCGATAAAAGAGATGAAAAACCTTTTAAATCATAAAAGATAGTAGATTTTATTCTCTCTTGACTCTTTTAATGAATTACGTGTTCATTGCAGCTTAAACTTGATGTCTATTGTATTTTATCAAGATAACATCGTTGAAGACTAATGATAATTTATTCTGCATTATCTTAGTCATAATATTTCTTACTGAGCTAGTTGAGCTCACCCTTTCTTTCACTTGTTCTCTTCGAAAAGAGAACGTTGCCCGGGGACTAGTCGGGGAACGGAGTGACGGTCCAGATGATAGTATTAGTAGTCCTCACTATTCTGTTAAATAGTGTGACAATAAATGTAATGAGGATTTATTCTGAGAGTGGATATTGTCTAGAAGACAATATTTGTATTAAAACTCACAGCTTTCTTGTTGTATATTAAAGATTGCATTTGTATTCTGTACCATGTATTTGGCGACTCAGAATAGGTGATGTATACCTATTTTGGGGGTGTCACAGTTAGTATCAAAGCTTAGGATATGATCCCCGGTGAGATGTGAGACAAGAACTAGGAGGAGAGATGGGGAATTCTTCATAGCTAGTATGACTACCTAAGTTTATTTGGTATTTAATTGGTCGGTCAGAGTATAGGGATAATATGTGATATGTTAATTAACCCTTGTTTTGTGGCAATATTTGAAAATGACATCCGAGAATGTTGAGAACATCAATGGAGCACAGGAGACCATTGAGTCTCCACAGATCAATAATCAGGACAATGTGCATCAGGAAGGCGACAATCCTCATGTAAACAACAACACTGACCAAATGATGAATGATGGAATGTTCAGAGGCTTTCTGCAATTCATGCAGCATCATGCAAGAGAGACTTCTGTCCTAAATGCAGGAGGAAACACTGGCAACTCTCGGACGGTCACCGCTAAATAGTTCAAGGAATTGGGACCACCGGAGTTTTTTGGAGAGCCAAAACCACTTAAGGCGGAGACGTGGATAAAGCAGATCTGCAAGATATTTGATGTCTTGGGATGCTCCGAGGAGCAAAAGTTCCTTTGCCACCTTCATGTTATGCGCGAGGCGATTCGGAGGGAATCTATAAAGCATACTCAACCTGCTGCACTGAAGATGTCTTGGGAGAAGTTCCAAGAACTGTTCAACGAAAAGTACTTTCCCGAAAGTATTCATCACATGAAAGAGGTAGAGTTCATTAAACTGGAACAAAACAACATGACCGTATCGCAGTACGAAGCCAAGTTTGCTGAGTTGTCCCGGTTTGCGTCCCTTTTGGTTGATAATGAGGAGAGAATAACGCGAATGTTTCTAAGAGGTTTGAAACCCGAGATACGTCAATATCTTATCTCTCATAAACTGTGTTTGTATTCAGATGTTGTTAATAGGGCTCAGTTATTAGAGCGCGATAATGAGTCAACAACCCAAACAAAAGAGCGGCAAATTAAGAAATGATAATATCGGATGATAACATCGAAGCAAAGGATAATAAGCGTGGAGGGAATCAACATGCCAGAAATGGTACCCACTTCGGTGGTAATCATGGCCAAAACAATAAGAATGAATATTTCAAGAAGAGGAGATTCAACAATGATGGAAAGACGTCAGCACCAGCACCCGTGGTTAAGGAAGGAGAACGACCACCTATCATATGCTTCAAATACGGAGGAGGGAAGGACATTAGTCCAAATCTGCTGCGATCTTAGTCAAAGCATGTTATAATTGTAGAAGAGAAGGTCACCTAGCCCGATTTTGTCATTCACTGAAGACAAGTTCAGCTAGGATGGAGGCACCAAAGGACGTCCCAGAAAAGTCAAAGCCAGTAGTGTAAGGGAGAGCGTTTGTCGTGACCTCCCAGAAAGCAAGGAACCCGAACGAGGTCGTCATGGGTAAGCTTATTATAAACTCTAGCGAAGTTTATACCTTATTTGATACCGATTCTACCCATTCTTTTATTTCTCCTACTTGCGCTTAACGTTTAAATTTGACTCCAGAGAAATTAGACTTTGACTTATCTGTTGAAACTCCATTGGGAGAAACTTTCATTACATCCACTGTTTATAAGTCTTGTTTGGTTTAAATCGGTACCCTCACATTACCTGTCGATCTTATTTCATTGAAAATACTTGCATTTGACGTAATTCTAGGGATTGATTGGTTAACCACTCATCATGCAAAAATTGATTATTTTCGTAAGGTTGTTAGCTTTCATATTCCTAACCAACCTATTATGCGAATTCAAGCAACCAAACCATTAAAATCAATCATCGTCATCTCAAGCCATAAAGCTATTCGTTTATTGAAAATGAATGTCAAGCTTTCTTAGCTCATGTCACGGATCTAAACAAAAATACGCCGCTTTTGAATGATATTTCTATTGTTAATGAATTTCCGATGTATTCCACGAAGAACTTCCCCGCCTACCCCGTGAGCGTGAAATTGAATTTTGTATTGACCTTGAACCCATGACAAAACCCATTTCCAAAGCCCCACATCGAATGGCTCTATTGAACTTCGAGAGTCAAAGACCCAATCAGTAGGAATTGTTAGACATTGGCTTTATTCGTCCTAGTACTTCTCCTTGGGGTGCTCCTGTTCTATTCGTGAAGAAGAAAGATGGCAGTATGTGACTTTTTATTAATTATCGGGAGTTGAATCATGTCACCATCAAAAATAGGTACCCATTGCCATGTATTGATGACCTGTTTGACCAGTTGCAAGGTGCCAAATTCTTTTCAAAGATTGATCTTCGTTCCGGATATCACCAATTGAAGATTAGAACTAATGACATTCTAAAGACGGCTTTCAGAACTCGGTACGGGCATTATGAATTCCTAGTCATGTCTTTTGGATTGACTAATGCTCGTGCTGCCTTCATGGATATGATGAACCGAGTATTCAAGGAATATTTGGATCACTTTATGGTCGTCTTTATTAATGACTTCCTTATTTATTCTAAAAGCAGTGAAGATCATGAGCAACACTTGAGGCTGATACTCCAAAAGCTTCGTGAATATAAGCTTTATGCCAAGTTGAATAAATGCGAGTTCTGGCTTGAGGAAGTAGCATTCCTTGGGCACGTGGTATCAAGTCATGGAATATCCATTGACCCAAAGAAAGATTGAAGCTATTCAAAGTCGGGAGCAACCTAAATTAGTGACCAAGATGCGTAGCTTTCTGGCTTATTGGTTATTATCGGAGATTCGTAGAAGGGTTTTCTCGAATCGCTACTCCCTTAACTCAGCTGACTCAGAAAGATACAAAATTCGGTTGGAGTGAGGAATGTGAGAAGAGTTTTCAAGAACTCAAGAGAAGACTCATTTCAGCACCTGTTCTGACAATACCATCTGGCTCGGAGGGATTTTTCAATTATAGTGATGCTTCAGGCAAAGAGTTAGGATGTGTTCTCATGCAACATGGGAAAGTCATAGCCTATGCCTCTCGATAACTCAAAGAATATGAGAGGAATTATCCTACTCATGATCTAGAGTTGGCAGCAGTCATTTTTGCACTAAAGATTTGGAGGCATTACTTGTATGGGGAAAAAGTAGAGATCTTTACGGATCATAAAAGCATCAAATATTTCTTCACTCAAAAGGAACTCAACATGCGACAGCGACGTTGGCTTGAACTGTTGAAAGATTATGATCATACCATCCAATATCATCTTGGAAAAGCAAACGTGGTAGGCGATCGATTGAGTAGAAGATCATATCTTGCACGAAGTGCGATATTGTCAACGCAAAGGCCCATTTTGTATGACTTGCAAAGGATGGAGATAGAGATAAAAACTCCAGGGACCCACGTGATGATGAAGAATATATGAGTAGAACTGACTTTAATCGATAAAGTTAAAGTCGCTTTCTGCACTGGAGCCGATGCGTATATGAGGAAGAAAGTGCAAGAAGATGCTATGTCGGAAGCAAGAATCGATGAAGAAGGAATACTTTGAGTCAACTCAAGACTTTGTGTTCCTAATGACCCTGATTTAAAGTATAAAATCATGATGGAGTCGCACGACACATCGTTTACAATCCATCATGGGAGTACTAAAATGTATCATGATCTTCGACATACATTTTGGTGGGACAATATGAAGAGAGAGATAGCGCTGCTTATCTCAAGGTGTCTAACGTGTCAACGAGTCGGCGAGACATCGGTACCAAAAGGTCCATTGCAACCACTTGAAATTCTAGAATGGAAGTGGGAGCACATTACCATGGATTTCGTTACTGGTCTTCCCAAAGTTTCTCAGGGTATAGATGCAATTTGGGTTATTGTTGATAGATTGACCAAGTCTGCTAATTTCTTATTGGGTTACTGGTCTATGATTGACCAAGTCTGCTCATTTCTCAGGGAATATTCGTACAAAGACACAATCATTGGTGGACCCCACAACGGAATTATTGTTTGATTGAAAAAAATAAAATATTTTATGAAAATAACTATGAAGTTTTACCGTTAACTGTTGAAACACCCGTGTTAAAAAATACAGAATCTGGCGTGGTTGCATATAGCACATGGTATTGATTATTGATGCTTACGTGAGAAGTCACTCGCTTTTGTTCAATTATTGCTTCATAATTGTTGCATAAGATCTCACGTTATTTGATTCAATTATTGTCAATATTTTTTTATTATTAAATCAATAATTGAGATGACAGAGTTATTAATATTATTATTTGCAATATTAATAATGTCTAGAAGTTCTCGCCAGGAGAGGTTTGGTCACCTAATTGCGCGTCGATAGTGAGAAATCCTTATTGAAAGCCCCTCTTTCACAGGAACGACACAGTCGATTAATAGTGTGAATAATAATAATGATGATGAAGTTTTGTTTTATTAGTATTATTAATGTAATAAAATGGAAAAACTTTTATATAAAAGCGTAATTCTTTTATAAAGTTATTAGTTTTATTAAATAATAATAAAATCTTTTTATATAAACTGAATACTTTTATAAAGTTATTCGTTTTATTAGATAATAATTAGAATATATTATATTTTATTATGCATAGTGTTTGCATTGTGCCTGCATAGTGTTTGTATAGTAAATTTTTTTAAAAGTTATTCATTTTATTAGATTATAAATAGAATATATTATATTTTATTGTAAACCAATCTGGACCGTCCGTTTAAAGTAAATCGATTTGGACCGTTCAGGGATTGGTTACTATTTAGTCCATTCTTCTATAAATAGAAGCTCATTCCTTCATTATTTCTTCTTAATTCAAACCGAAACTCTAGAGAGAAACTGTAGAGAAATTATTCTTCTATCTTAAGCATATTTCTTTAGCGTTTAAGAAATCTTTGAGCGTAGTGCAAGTTTCTTCAAGTATATCCCGGCCCTACCGTCGGAGTACTCTTCTTTATAAGGTAAGGGGTATTTTTTTTTCATATGCATGAAGAGAATTTCTGTTATTCCAGTCTTTGTTATTTTGTTGGAATAACCTGTATACGCGGGCTACCCTATATTTTATTATTTCCTAGATAAATTAATTCTTGAACTTGTTTTATTGAATTCTTATATCATTGTCGTCATCCTCATATTTATATTTTGTTGAAAGTCATCTGTGGCCTGTAGTGCATAGATGGACTTGGTATGATTATGACCAGGGATTATTCGGTGTAATCATGATCGTAATGTTACATATGATGTGGTAAAAGTCCTCATTGGCCTGTAGTACATTGATGGACAGTTGTTGGCATGATCATGACCATTGATGAATACACGAATATCCTTGGCCCGTAGTGCATGGATAATTTGTGGTTGTGATACTTATGAATATCCTTGGCCATAGTGCAGGGATGAGGTGGATTATTTATTAAGCCGAGTCTCAGCAATAAAAGTGATGAAAAACCTTATAAATCATAAAAGATAGTAGATTTTATTCTATACTTGACTCTTTTAATGGATTGCGATATTCATGCAGCTTAAACTTGATGTCTATTGTATTTTATCGGTTTAACACTATCAAGACTAATGATAATTTATTCGCATTATCTTAGTCATAATATTTCTTCTTGGGCTAGTTGAGCTCACCCTTTCTTTCACCGTTCTCTTCGTGAAATGAGAGCGTAGCCGGACTAGTCGGGGAACCGGAGTGACTGGTCCGTGATGATAGTATTAGTAGTCCTCACTATTCCATAAATAGTGTGACAATAAATGTAATGATGACTTATTCTGAGAGTGGATATTGTCTAGAAGACAATATTTGTATTAAAACTCACAGCTTTCTTGTTGTATATTAAAGATTGTATTTGTATTCTGTACCATGTATTTGACGACTCAGAATAAGTGATGTATACCTATTTTGGGGGCGTCACAATAGCGGAGATATTCTTGAGGAAATCTTGCACTATTAGCTATACTCAAAGTATTCTTATACTAGAAAGTAATACGTACAATATTATAGAAGAAGAATTCTCTAATTCTGGTGTGATTTTTATTTTTTAACTAAGCATCCTATTTATAGGGGAATGGTAGAGCACTATTTAAGAAAATAATCACGGATGAACATAAACTTTTTCACGGATGATTTCACGGGAAATCTGATTTTCACTTTGCAGCACTATGCAATAAAATATTCTAATAAAATAAAAACTTTATATAAAATATAATATATTCTATTTATATTCTAATAAAACAAACAACTTTATATATATGATAAAAAGTTTTCTATTTTATTACTATTATAATAATAATAAAATAAAACTAATATAACTTTCTACCGACGGTTTGACAAATTGGCACATGGGGATCCATGGAATAATAAGCCAAACTTATCACAAACGTTTCATGATAAACCCCTCTATTTATATCAAAAATTGAATAAATATCTACCATAAATCACTTATCTTCAATCAACACATTTTTAATCTTTCAATAAGTATTCATCATTAATATTAGAACTCATAATATTGACAACCAGATCATTTTCAGGAAAGAGGGAGCTTTCCAATAAAGATTTCTCTTTATTGGCGCGTAATTAAATAACCTAACCCCTTTCCTCGGCAGAACTTTCTAGACATTGTCAATAATGCAAATAATAATATGAATAACTGTGTCATCTCAATTATTGATTTAATAATATAAAATATTGTGCAAATGATACTGTGATAATAGCTGAATTAATAATATGAGATACTATGCAACAACTACTGTGACAATTATCGAATGAAACTGAGTGACTTCTTACGTAAGCATCAATAATCATAGATACTGTACAATATCGTGTGCTACTGTGCAATACCGCGTACCACTGTGGAACAATGCGTATTACTGCACTTTTATCACCGGGTATTTCAACAGTTTAACGGTAAAAGTCTTGTCGTTATTTTATGAAAAGGTTATTTTTGTCGCTTTCTATATCCAACAGTTATTCCGTTGTAGGGTCCACCAATGATTATGACGCCGTACGAATATTCCCCGACAAAAAGAATATTCCCCAACCAAACGAATATTTTATGACAACTTGCTTACTTTGTAAAATTTTCACATATCACCATAACTATAACATTATATCAATTCAACACCTTACTATTCAAAATAATATTTAGAGAAAATTAAATTTTTATTCATAAAAGTTGGGATCTTACAACCTCTCCTCCTTATAAAATTTCGTCCTCGAAATTGATATACGTACCTGGTATGTCGAAGAGGTGAGGATACCTTGTTCTTATTTCAAATTATAACTCCTAGGTCATTTCCTCAATATCACGGTTTCTTCATAAAACTTTGACTTGAGGCATAACCTTTGAGCGTAGAACATGTTTCTTCTTATCCAAGATCTTGACAGGTATCTCCTCATAGGTTAAATCTTTCGCTATCTCGTCTGGTTCTAATTTAATAATGTGGTTTGGGACTTTCACATATTTACGTAACATAGATATGTGAAAAACATTATGAACATGAGACATACTTGGCAGTAAGCGGAGTCTATAGGCCACAGTTCCTACTCGATCGGGGATTTCAAATGGACCAATAAATCAAGGGTTGAGCTTTCCTCTCTTTCCAAATCTCGTAACTCCTTTCCATGGAGCAACACGTAACAATACATGGTCTCCAACATTGAATTCCACGTCCCTCCGATGAAAATCAGCATAACTCTTTTGTCGGTCTTGTGCCGTTTGTATACGTTATCGGATCATTTGAATCTTTTCTGTAGTCATGCCTACTAATTCTGGTCCCAAAAATGTTGCTTCTCCCACCTCGTCCCAACATACTGGAGAACGACACTTTCGTTCATACAACGCCTCGAATGGAGCCATGCCTATACTTGCTTGATAATTGTTGTTGTAGGAGAATTCCACCAATGGTAAGTACTTTTCCCAACTTCCTTTGAAGTCTAGAACGCAAAGTCTTAATAGATCTTCAAGAGTTTGAATAGTCCTTTCTGACTGCCCGTCCGTCTGAGGATGATATGTAGAACTGAATCATAAATCCGTGCCCATTGCTTTCTGCAAGCTGACCCAAAATCGTGAAGTGAATCTAAGGTCTTAATCAGAAACTATGGATACTGGTATATCATGCAGTCTTACAATCTCATTTATGTATATACGAGCAAGACGTTCAAGTGAATAAGTTTCTTGTATAGGCAAGAAATGAGCAGACTTGGTTAATCTATCGACAATGACCCAAATTACATCTATACCTTGAGAAACCTTGGGAAAACCCGTAATGAAGTCCATGTTGACGTGTTCCCACTTCCATTCTTGAATTTCAAGTGGTTGCAATGAACTTTTTGGCACTTGATGCTCTGCTTTGACACGTTAAACACATTGAGATAAACTCCGCGATCTCTCTCTTCATATTGCTCCACTAAAATATATGTCGAAGATCACAATACATTTTGGTACTTCTAAGATGGATTGAAAACGGCGTGTTGTGTGCCTCCATAATGATTTTATACTTCAAATCAATCTTTCAACAGCTCGAGCCAACGTCGTTGTCGCATGTTGAGTTCCTTTTGGGTGAAGAAATTTTTGAGGCTTTTATGATTTGTATAGATCTCCATTTTCTCCCTATACAAGTAGTGTCTCCAGATCTGTAGCATGAAAACGACTGCTGCCAACTATAGATCATGAGTAGGATAATTCCTCTTATATTCTTTAAGTTGTCGAGAGGCATAGGCTATGACTTTCCCATGTTCCATGAGAACACATCCTAAACATCTACTTGAAGCATCGCTGTAGATGACAAATCCCTCTGAACCTGATGGTATTCTCAGAACAGGTGTTGAAATGAGTCTCCTCTTGAGTTTTTGGAATCTCTTCTCACATTCCTCGCTCCATTAGAATTTTATATCTTTTCGAGTCAGCTGAGTTAATGGAGTGGCAAGTCGAGAAAATCCTTTAACAAATCCCCGATAATAACCAACTAAGACCAAAATGCTGCGTATTTCAGTTATTGACTTAGGTTGCTCCTAACTTTGTATTGCTTCAATCTTCGCCGGGTCAACTGATATTTCATGTGTCGATATCACGTGCCCAAGGAATGCTACTTCCTCATGCCAGAACTCACATTTCTTTAACTTGGCATATAGCTTGTTTTCATGAAACTTTTGGAGTATCAGCCTCAAGTGCTGCTCATGATCTTCACTGCTTTGGAGTAAATGAGGATGTCATCAATAAAGACAACCACAAAATGATCTAAATATTCCTTGAATACTCGGTTCATCATATCCATGAAGGCAACAGGAACATTAGTCAATCCAAAAGATATGACTAGGAATTCATAATGCCCGTATCAAGTTCTGAAAGCAGTCTTTAGAATGTCATCAGTTTTAATCTTTAACTGATGATACCCACAACAAAGATCAATCTTTGAGAAGAATTGAGCACCTTACAATTGGTCAAAGAGGTCATCAATGCGAGATAACGGGTACCTATTTTTCACAGTGACATGGTTTAACTCCCGATAGTCAATGCAAAGTTGCATACTCCCATCTTTCTTTTTTACGAATAAAACAGGAGCACCCCTAGGAGATGTACTAGGATGAATGAAACCAATGTCTAACAGTTCTTGAAGTTGGGTTTTTAACTCCTGAAGTTCAATAGGAGTCATTCGATATGGGTTTTGTACCGGGTTGAAGGTCAATACAAAATTCAATTTCACATTCTAGGGGTAGGCCATGAAGTTCTTCGGGAAATACGTCAGGAAATTTATTAACAATAGAAATATCATTCAAATTTGACGTATTTTTGTTTAAATCGGTGACATGGGCTAAGAATGCTTGACATCTGTTTTTCAATAAACAAAAGGCTTTATGGCTTGATATGACAGTGATTGACTTTAGTGGTTTGGTTGCTTGAATTCCAGGTTGGTTAGGAATATGAAAACTAACAACCTTACGAAAATAATCAATTTTAGCATGATGAGTAATTAACCATTCGATTCCTAAAATCACATCAAATGAAAGTATTTTTAAAGATATAAGATCAACATGTAATGTGAGGGTGCCGATTTGAATCAAGAAAGATTTATAAACTGTGGATGTAACGAAGGTTTCTCCTAACAGAGTTTCAACAGATAAGTCAAAGTCTAATTTCTCAGGATTTATAACGTAGTATTTGTGACACCCTGAGAATAGGTCTACACAACCCATTCTGAGTCGCCAAATACATGGTACATAATCCAAATACAAACTTCCTATATATAACTATTAACTATCGTGTAAAATATGACAAAACATAAGCTGTGAGTTTTAATACAAATATTGTCTCGTAGAAAATATCCAAACTAAAATAAAGTCTTCATTAAATTAGTGTCACACTATTTAATAGAGTAGTGGGGACTATTGTAGTAACCATCTTGGACCATCACTCCATTCCCTGACTACTCCCAACTATATTCTCATTTACTGAAGATAACAATAAAAGAAAAGGGAGAGCTTAACTAGCTCAGTAAAGAATATTATGACTAAGATAATGTAGAACAAATTATCCTTAGTCCTCAACAAGGAAAAATCTGATAGAATACAATAGACAACAAGTTTTAGATCAACAACTTCAATGGAAATAGAAATCCATTAGAAGAGTTAAGTAGAGCATGATGTCTATTATCTTCTATGATTTAAAAGTCCATCATCAATATTTTATTCCTATAACACTAATCAATAATTTTTTCAAACCAACGAAATATCTATGCACTACGGGCCAAAGATATTCGTTTGTATCACCAGTGGTCATGATCATGCCAAACACATGTCCATCTATGCACTACGGGCTAAAGAGGACTTTCACCATAAACCTTTATCTGTAACATTAAAGGTCATGATTATACCAATACACAATTCTTGGCCATAATCATACCAATCAACAGTCTATCTTTGCACTACGGGCCAAAGATGACTTTCAGCACAATATAAGCATGGGGATGATGACAACGATATAAAAAATGAATCAAGTGATATCAATGACAAATATTAGAGATTTATAATTTAATTTATCCAGAGTTCAAGAATGTCTAAATTGTCAACATGATCACTAATTGTGGAGTAAAATTCAAAAATGATATTCATGTATCAAAAATAATTTGGACAGAAAAGAAACCAATTTTGTCATGAATAGTACCCCGTGAATAGTACCCCGAATGAATAATACTCGGTGAATAGTACCCCGGTATGAAAAGATTAAAATTTAATAAGAAAGTTCAGAACAGTATTCCAATGAAATGATATTAGATGAAGCGCAAACTATTAAGGATATTCTACTAATTTAAGGATTATAGAGGTAATACTTATCAAAGTAGGTGTAGATTTAGGAATATGAAACGAAATAATATTACTTACATACTATAGAGTATGGAAGAAAATAATATTCCTTACGAATATTGAACGAAAATAATATCTCTTATCTTAGTAGGAGACTAAATCTAACTGGTAAAACGGAGATATTCTTGAGGAAATCTTGCACTATTAGCTACACTCAAAGTATTCTTATACTAGAAAGAAATATGCACAATATTATAGAATAAGAATTCTCTGATTTTGGTGTGATTTTCATTTCCTAACTTAGCATCCTATTTATAGGAGAATGGCAGGGCACTATTTAAGAAAATAATCACGGATGAAGAGAAAGTTTTTCACGGATAATTTCACTGGCGAAATCTGATTTTCACTATGCAGCACTATGCAATAAAATATTCTAATAAAACAAAAAGTTTATATA
Organism: Panax quinquefolius; assembly: GCA_020205615.1. Lineage (NCBI taxonomy): Eukaryota > Viridiplantae > Streptophyta > Magnoliopsida > Apiales > Araliaceae > Panax > Panax quinquefolius. The sequence goes on along the minus strand of CM035155.1, from coordinate 40,910,657 downwards.
AAATATAATATATTTTATTTATATTCTAATAAAACAAATAATTTTATATATATTATAAAAAGTTTTCTATTTTATTACAATTATAATAATAATAAAATAAAACTGAGATAACTTTATGTTGGAAGAATGCATATCTTTATTTGATGTTTAAAGTATACGTTCATGATTATATGTGAAGTCCTTCAAGGAATATATGTACAAGGACTTAGTGAAACTACAAGAAAAAGCTTTATTTCCGACGGAAGTATTGTCGACCAAACATATTCAGTCGATGTTAATATAAGACCGACCGAATATTTAGTCGACATTAATTCAGTTGGAATTAATGTATCCTCGACTTACATCAGTCGGAGTTAAGAACTTCTCCTTGGCGCGAGGGTTTCCCGCCAGCACGAATATGTAGTCGACTGAATATGTGTCATCCTCGACTGAATAACTCGTCAATGTTATCATAAAGTCGACCGACACAACCTCGACAGACGTCCGTCGGAAATAAACCTAAAAAATCCTTCCCTTCCTCAAGTCCTCTCATTTTCATTTCCTCTCTATTTCTACATTTCCTCTATTTCTCTAGACTACGTCTTGATCTCTCTCTCTCTCATACATACTCGTCCCAACCCCTCGATCTCCACCGGGTCCCCCCATCCTGCATTCACGGGTTCCCCACTCCCCACCGATCGTCCCTCCCCGCACGACACCACCACCTTTGCATTCCCCCTCCTCTCCCCCGTCGACGCCGTCCCCTCGCCATCCCTAGAGTCCCAGCACCCCACCCCACCCACCCTTCAAACCCCCACTCCCCAAACCCCTTCCCCAGGTACCCCCACCCTTCAAAATTGTTAGGTTGATCTAAGCTTTCAATGTTCATCATTCTGTAAATGAATGTAGATAAATAAATTAAAGATGTTAGGTTGATCTATATCTTGAAATGTAATAGATAGGCTTCAAACAGATTTGTCAGCCTAATGAAATGAAAGCAAGAATCTGCGAAGCCAAGGCAAAATCGTGAAAGCATCGAGGATCGTAGTATGACTACCTTGAAGGGCCTCTCCAAAGGATCGTAAAAGTGGTCCGCGATTTATCACAAAGCCAACTTAGAGATCGTAGAGTGGTTCAGACGTTTGCCAAAGCCAACTCAGAGATCATAGTGTGCTCTCCGAAACGTATAGTCTGCAAGACAAGCAAGTGAAGATCGTAGTGTGCCAGCCCTTAAGAGAAATCGTAGTGTTCTTGTAACGATCGAGAAAATGTAATTTAATTTAAATATTTATGGAATTAAATAAATATTTTAAATAATTTATTTATTAAGGAAAATAAATAATTGGTGAATTGTGGTGAATTAATTTGGTAATTAAATTGATTATTGATAATTAAATTGAGTGTTGGTAATTTTATCTCAAGGATTTAATTTAAGGAAATAATTAAATTAAATAAATTGCTTAATATTTAAATAAATAATTAAGCTAAATAAGTTGTTTAATTTAATGGAAATAAAGTAAATAAAGTGATGTGTCTAATTTATTAATTAAATTAGATATAAAATTATTTATTAATTATAAGTATAATGATAATAAGAATTTTAAGTTATTTAAATCAATTAAACTAAGTTATTTAAATTATCTAAAGTGTGACAGTTGGAAACTATATAATATAAGGTTATTAAAATAATCTAGTTGGGAGTTTATATGATTAGCCAAACAAGGCCTTGTGGCCTTTGGCTTATTCAACTGACGCAAACCTTTTGTTTTTCTAACTGAAAGACTACGTGGGGGAGTGGCCATGTTATTTCTACGCGTCTATTTCCTAAGGCTAGCGCTCAGTTGGATTATTTCTTATTTTACGTATTTTATCTTAAGGCTAAAGAATAGAGGGTTGGAGAGAGAGCTTTGTGAGAAGAGAGAAATTGCAGAGATTCTAAAGAAGAAGAGGAAACACAATGGTGTTGATAGAAGGGTTTCTAATTGTTCTACTAATTCAAGGTATAACTCATTCCTGAATTTTCTAGTTGGAGTTTGAAACTTAAAGTTCTCTACAATGGATTTTGTGGGATTGTTGTTTTAAATGAATTCATATGTATTGCTTTTGTAGAATCTGTTATTATCAATAAATATATATATATATATATACGTAATTGTTGATTGCTATACACGTGAAATTGGGTTTGAGGAAGAAAATTGAAATAACAGTGTTATGTTCATATATTATGGCTTTAGAAAGTACGAAAATTGATGATTTATATATGTTGTAATTTGGAATTTGTTGTTAGAATATGTTTGTATGTTAAGAAACAAAAACAATGAAGTTTAAATCATGTAAATTGATAAAAAAATGAGTTCGTGGCAATCAAATTTGTTAAAAGTGTAAAAATGAAGAAAATTTGGAAAAAATATGGGTTTGATTCCTTAAAATGGTGTATATGTAATGTTTTGTATATAGAATGGTGTTTAACATGTATAACTATGGTATGTTAAAGTGTTAAATGTTGAAGTTGGGAGATTTTCTGTAAAATTGGGATTTTTGGCCTATAACAGAGTATTAGTTCGCGTCTGTAAAAACTGAGTCTGGTGCATCACGCTACCGCTTCCTGCTCTGGCCTTGATTATCATGTGTGCCGATAGTCTGATATATTACTCATATGGCACATGAAAGTAGCCAGTCACAGATAATGAAGTCTGCTTAATTTGCAGGTCATGTATAATGGACTTATGTTAGCTAAGTAAGCGTGTTAATGATGTTAAGGCATAGTAGAAACTATAATAACAGATTCCAATGTGTTGTAATGCAAAGTGTAAAGATTTGAAATAATTATTTAAATAAGTTCTAAAGTGAAACCAAGTGTGATGCTTTTTAAAAGTAAGAGATGAATGATTAAGTTATGTTAGCTTGTAGTGAGATTTCAGATTTGTTAAGTATAATAACCTACGTGGTTATGATGGGTTAAAACCCATAAAACTAATATTCATATAATTAATTGTTGTTGCGATTTCGATGATATGTGTAGGGTAATTGAAGATTATTTTCATTTGTGTAGCTTACAATCAAGGCAAGTTTTCTAACTCTACCTTGTATTTATTGAGCAAGTTTCTAAACCTTATCTCTTTACAATTGAGCAAGCTTTCTAACTTCATTCTTTTCATATTGAATGCAAGTTTCCATTCCTATATTATTATTGTTCAAGTTCTTTAAAATTGAGCAAGCCTAATCTATCTTGAATATGTTTGTACAAGCTCTTATAACCTAATTTGTTATATCGAGTGAGTTTTACTTTCCTAATTATTATTCAAATCACATATTGTTCTAATACTTCGATTCAAATGAGATTATTCTAACTCTTTGGTTATAGCATTTTGCATGTATATCATGTTTATTCAATTATATATATTATTGATATCCGATCTTTGACTTTGATAGCCTTGTACAGTTACACATTCTTGTGTTAAAACTTTATTGATGGAAATTGAATAGTGTTCTAAAATTCTAGAAACACTGATAAGCTAGTTCCAAACTAAACTTTCTTTAGTGTGGAAATTCTAAATTCAAACTGAGACGAACAACCCTAATTTAGGGGATTTTTGTACATGTAACGTTTAGATGTTTATGCACAATACATGGTACAAAGGGCTGATCCCCCTAAGTACGCTAAGAAGGGTCTGTACAGTCTAATGACTGTTAAGGTTAAGGTAATAATACCTAAATACTAGAGATATAGTTCGTGGTCTTAAGACCCTCAGACATTGATTTCGAACTTGTTTTCTATTCTTAATTCACAGAACAAGTTCATTATTGCTAGTATTCATTGTTCATTCTCATGTTGTTATTATTGCTAATTCCTATATCAGTGAGTAATTGTTTGTTCACTCTTGCATTTAACACTGCAGCTAAAGTTGAGAAAGTCGATGAATCGTCTACTAGCAAAGGAAAGGGCAAGATGTCCAAATGTTGAAGACTTATGAGAATTTTATTTTATTGAATTATGCTAAAGACTTGTTTTAATATGTGATGTATTCCACAAACTTATGTAATAATTTTAAGGTTAGATTACCTGGGATTTATTTTGAGATGATGTAACCCTTTAATGGGGAAGATTATTGTTTAAGTTATTTGAATTATGTCTTTATCCTATATTGATGGGTAGTTAGATGTAATAGTTTTGATAAGTGAGCACCAAATCCTGTGGGAATGAAGTACCTGGATTTGGGGGTGTCACAGGTTGGTATTAAAGCCTTAGGTTATGAACCTTAGGTGGGAAAACCTTAGGAAGTAACCTTTAAGGAAATAGAAAACATAGAGGTGTTTAACTCTTACCGAGTTTTAAGGAATGGATTAAGGTATCCATTGAAGCTAAATAATAAAAGACATTATGTGCTATGTGTTAATAACTTATGTGCTCGCGAGTATCGAAAATGTTAAGTAAAAATTAAAATATTTTGTTGTCAGGATGTCTAACGAAGGAGGATCCAGTCCAGCTAGAGAGGTGATACCTCATGTAAGACCCGGGATTTTATGAAATAAAAGTATTCAATTTTTCTTATAATTATTATTCAGTAAATGGTTAAATTGATAAAAGTTTAAAGTTAAGGGTGATATATGTAAATTTTCAAAATACGCAAGTGGTTATAAAATACTCATTTCGCTTAGGGAATATTCGTTTGGTCGTGGAATATTCTTGTTGTTTGAAATATTCGCATGCAACGACGCAGCTCATTTATGGGCCCCATAACGTAATAATAAGCTTGGATGAAGAAAACGACAAGTTTGAGTTTTTATAAATAACGGCGTAGTAGTTACCGTTAACACTGTTAGAATATCCGGTGGTTAAAATACAATAATATGCGTGGTTGCACAGAAGCACATGGTATTGCATGCGATTTTGAATTATTGATTCTTACGTAAGAAGGCACTTTTTCAATAATTGTTACGATAATTATTGCTTCAATATTTTATTTTATTGATTCAATAATTGCTGCGTTGATATTTTATATTATTGTTGTTTCAATAATTGTCACTGCACAGTATTTCCCATTATCAAATCAATAATTCATATTATTTGAATAATATTATTAAATAACATTATTGGCAATGTCTAAAAAGTTCTATCAAGGAGAGGTTTGGTCACCTAATTGCGCGCTAGTAAGGAGAAATCCTTATTGGAAAGCCCCCTCTTTCCTGGGAACCACTTGGTTGTCATAATTGTGATTATGTAATATTATTTATGAATAATTAATTATTGATTTATATGATAAAGAAATATATATTTGATGCGGATATAAATGATAGATTTATTTATGTGGTTATAAATGATGGAATTAATGTTGAGGTGTTTTATCAGTATTTTTATCGGAAAGGAGGTATTAAAAATCAAACTAGTGTTCTTGTGATATATTGCGTGAGTTATAATTTTTAATCCGACCGTTGGATCGTTGTGATTTTTGGATATGTTATACATATATAAGTAGAGTATATGTCCACAAATTTTGAACCTTTAAATATGAACGTATGATTTGTTATGAATTTTAAGAGGTGACTGGTTCAGAAATTGTTGAAGTTTCTGAATTTATCATTTTGGTGGAAAATTCTAGAATGTGTGGGCCCCACTTGTGGTTGGTGAAGAAATATGCTGAATTTTATTTCAAATGTGATGGGTGGCAATAAGTAAGTAGTGAGTAAAGCCATCGTGTGTAGCAGTCAAGTCTGCTTTCTGTCTTAATATTTTCCTATAAATAGAGGGCTAAGTTAGAATTGAAAATCACACCAGAAACATAAACTTTCTCTCTTTCTCTCTCTATATTATCAAGCGTATTTTATGAGTATTTAGATACTTTGAGAGTTGCTATTCAGTGCAAGGTTCCTTCGGCTTTACATTCCGGTCAGAAATATTGCTCTTTCGAGGTAAGAGATTTTAAGGGTTATTATGTTTTTCAGTTTCGTAATTTTTCCGACCCTCAAAAATTTTGGAAAAAATTGAAATGATAATTTGATGAGTTTCATAGATTATGTCCAAAAATGGCAATTTTTGGATTTATAGATTATGAGTTATGAATTTTATGGGAAAATACTATTTTAAAAGTAAACCCTTATAACTCCTTGTGGTTAACTCCAAAATTGGTGAATATTTTATTGGAAGTACATATATATAACATAAGTATACTCTGTAAATTTTAGAATTTTTGGACAAAAGTATAATTTATGATAAATGTCTAAATATTCGACAGTTTTGTCCATATGAAAAGTAGTAAATGAATTTTAAAAATTCTGAGAAAAATATATGTTCAATATGGGACTATATTATGCTAAATCCCAGAAAAAAGTATTTTTGAAACTGATTTGGTATTTTTCATGAAAATGGACTAGTTATGAATAAATGAATTAAATATGTTATGTGAAGTAAGAAAAGTGGAAAATATGATTTTATGGCTTGGGAATCCTATATAAGGTATATGTAGACTTTTGATGAGGGTTTTGGTTATTGGTGATGAAATCTTATGAGTTTGGCATTTTAGGATGATTAAATGCATTAATTAGTAAAGTGTAAACAATTAAAATAAATTGTTTATAAGTTTAAGAAATGATTAAAATATTGTGGTAATATTAATAATATTAGATTATGAGATTATTAAGTGATTTATAACATTTGGATAAAGGTGTTATGAAATCATTGATTTGTGAATGGAGAAGATAATAGACCTGATGGTCTATTTGACTCTTCTAATGGATTGCTCGTTCCGCTGCAACTATGGTTGAAAAGTTTTATCATCTACCATATGTTCTAAATCTCTAATTTATTATTGATGAAGGCTATTGATAATCTAATTATCTTTAGTCATGATATTCTTTATCGGGCTAGTTGTGTTTCACCTTTTGCTTTCACAATTCCTTTCGTAATAAGAGTGTAGTATTGGGGTCAATCGTGGATAACAAGGAAATAGTGTGATGTTCAAACTATCGAAGTTTCTCAATACATTATAAAACCGGCATTTACATGCAATATATAATTGTATTGAGGACCTAAGATGTGTGTGTCGTATTTTATACGTCACTTAATAATTGATTTTGGTGAACAACAATAGGGTGATGAGAATCCGACCTTGAAAGCGTCAAAAGTGCATTGTGTTATAATGAAGAGAACAGAAATCTTCTCGTGTTCCTTTGGAGGCTTGAAATATTTGCTGATGTACTTTATATGGCATGTAATAATTTGAGTATGAATATTGTCGTATTATATACGTTATAATATTTGTATTGAAACTCACAGTATATATGTCGTTGTATTTTGCACGACAGTTGTAGTAATAAAGTTGTAGTTGTTTACTGTACCATGTATTTGGCGACTCAGAATAGGTTGGATGGATTGGACCTATTTTGGGGGCGTTACACCTCAGGTACCTAGAAATTGAAAGATGATTTCAAGTAGGAATCAGCTAAGCGTGCAAGAGCAGAGGATGCTTGGATGAAGGCGACTCAACGTGCAGACCGTGTTGAGGCTAAGGTCCAAGTGAAGAAAGCCAAGATGAAGGAGATGGATTATGCTTTTAATTCGGCGATTGATATGGCCCAGGATCGAGTCTATTATTACCCACCTCAGTTTGAGAATTCGTCGTGGTTCGTGATGGATCGCAGAACGGCGTATTGTATCATGGAGGAGGAACGCCGGGAAGCCTTACGACGCCTTAATATGTCTAGATAGAATAAGATAGATAATAATCTGTGGTTAATTATGTGAACAAATAAATTGTGAATCCCTTATTTTGAGATGAATAAAGGGATAGTATGAGTATGTAATCCTGGAACTTGTTTAGTTCAGGAAAGTGAATGTTGATAGCGGTTATGCTATCTTTAACATGTTTTAAAACGTTATGAATGAATAAAATATTAAAGTTTATTTGAAATATTATGTGTTAAAGCTTTAATCTTGGAATGTTTAAGTTAAACTTCAAATACCCAAGAAGTTGAGTAATGAACTAATAAGCGTATATCCTAACAGAAGATGCCTCCTAGAAGAAGACAACCACGTCAGCAAGCACCTCCTGAGGGGTCTACTAACAATAATAATGAGACTAACGCTAATCCGGTTCAGCAGTTGGTAGCTCTGTTGATGGGTGCACTTACGAATCAACCGCAAGCTCAAGTCATAACTTTCAAGGAATTCAAAGCGGTTGGACTGCCAGAATTTTGAGGGTCTATGAATCCAGTGGAAGCCCAAACTTGGATCATGGAAATGGAGAAGGTGTTCGACGTTGCTAGAGTTAATGAAGATCAGAAGACCGCGTTCACAACGTTCATGCTGAAGTCTGAAGCTAGCTACTGGTGGCAAGCAAATAAGGTTCGTGGAGGACAAGGAGTGATAGCGTGGGATAGATTGAAGGAAGTGTTTTTCGAAATGTACTTTCCAGCGAGTTCTCAGAATCAGCTGGAAGTGCAATTTCTGGAGTTGAAGCAAGGAACTATGACGGTGCCAGAATATGCTACAAAATTTAACGAGTTGGCAAGGTTTGCCACTTATCAAGTCAATACTGATGAACGCAAAGCGAGAAGGTTCGAACAAGGATTGAAGCCTTGGCATTACAGCAAGGTTTCAATGTTCCAGCTAAAAACATTTGCTGCTGTGCCGGAAAAGACAATTATCGCGGAAGGTGGAAGCGATGCCTTGACCAAGTACAACCAAGAACAGAAGAAGAGGAAGAATGAGAATGAGAATAAGGCAGGTGGAAGTAATGTTGGGAGTAATAATCAGAAGAAGAAATGGAGCGAGAATTCAACTGCGGGAAGACAACAGGGAAATCAGCAAAAGAAAAAGTTTGAGGCTTGTGCGACTTGCGGGAAGAACCATACTGGGGAGTGTTTGAAGGGAAAGAGAGTGTGTTTTAACTGTGGTCAGGAGGGACACATTGCACCAAACTATTTTAGTCCGAAGAAAAGAACATGTTTCACCTGAGGTTCGAAGGATCACATGGCTCGTGATTGCCCTAAGAAGCCAGCGGGAAGTGCAGGTGGTGGAAAAGAAAGCAACAACAGTGGTGGTGCATTGACTATCATTGGACCAGCTCAGTCAAGCCGACTTACTGCGAGGACTTTCAATATGACCGTGCAGGATGCTGTATAGTCTAAGGATGTGGTTTCAGGTATCATTCTGATTAATGTTATTAATGCCTATGTACTATTTGATTCGGGGCCTACTTGTTCATTTATATCCGATGAATTTGCTCAGAATTTAGAATTTCCCAAGGAAGAACTAGAATTTCCCTTAAGCATATAGATTGCGAATAGGGAAGTGATTCTTGTTAGATTCATATATAGGAATTGTAGGGTGGTTATAAAGGGTCACGAGATGATGGTAGATTTGATACTAATTAGACTTGGTGAGTTTGATGTTATTCTGGGAATGGATTGGTTATTCAATTACGGAGCAGTAATTGATTGCCAAAGAAAGTGTGTTAATCTTATGACTCCGTCAAAGGTTGTGTTCTTTGGCAGCAAGTCACCTCGATAAGGAAGTTGTCTGACGATGATGCAAGCCAAGAAGTTATTGAGATAAGGATGTGTAGGATATTTAGCCTACATAGTCGATACGCAGAAGAAGAGTGCGAAGCTAGAGGAGATACCGATCATAAGAGATTTTGCAGACGTATTTCCAGACAATTTGTCGGGTCTTCTGCCGGATCGACAAATCGAGTTCGTGATTGACTTACTACCAGGAACAACCCCGATATCTAAAGCACCATACAGAATGGCCCCGGTAAAGATGAATGAGTTGATGGTGCAATTGCAAGAATTGCTCGATAAGAAATATATTCAGCCGAGTGTTTCGCCATAGGGAGCACCGGTGTTGTTTGTTAAGAAGAAAGACGGATTGATGCGGCTCTGCATTGATTACCGAGAATTGAATAAAGTCACGATTAAAAATAAGTATCCATTACCTAGAATTGATGACTTGTTCGATCAGTTGAAGGGAGCAAGGTATTTCTCTAAGATATACTTGAGAAGTGGTTATCATCAGTTGAAGGTGAGGCTGGAGGATGTACCGAAGACAGCGTTCAGAACTCGATATGGTCATTACGAGTTTCTGGTTATGTCTTTTGGTTTAACCAATGCACCTGCAGCGTTCATGGACTTAATAAACAGGGTGTTTAAACCATTCTTAGACAAATTTGTGGTGGTGTTTATTAATGATATATTGGTATATTCCAAAGCTAAAGAGGAACATGTGGAACACTTGAAATTGACGTTGGAGACGTTGAGAAAAGAGAAGTTGTACGCTAAGTTCTCAAAATGTGAATTTTGGTTGGAACATGCACATCTTCTCGGGCACGTTATTGATAAGGATGGAATTGCGGTAGATCCATCAAAAGTTGAAGCTGTAATAAACTGGGATCATTCGAAGACACCGTCAGAAGTAAGGAGTTTCTTAGGATTGGCGAGTTACTATAGGCGTTTTATTCAAGACTTTTCCAAGATCGCAACTCCGTTGATGAATTTAACTAGAAAAGCGGTTAAGTTTGTTTGGACAGAGAAATGTGAGGAAAGTTTTCAAAAATTAAAGAAGAGGTTGAGTTCAGCACCTGTGTTGTTGTTGCCTGATGATACAGGAAATTTTGTTGTGTATAGTGATGCTTCGCGTAAAGGAATAGGTTGTGTGCTTATGCAAAATGGCAGAGTTATTGCATATGCATCACGACAGTTGAAAGATTACGAGAAGGGGTATCCGACTCATGACTTAGAGTTGGCAGCAGTGGTGTTTGCCCTGAAAATTTGGAGACATTATCTTTATAGAAAGAGGTGTGAGATATATACCGACCATAAAAGTCTGAAGTATATCTTTACACAAAAAGATTTGAACATGTGACAAAGAAGATGGTTGGAACTGATCAAAGATTATGATTGTGAGATTTTCTATCATCCCAGAAAGGAAAATGTTGTTGCTGATGCCTTAAGTAGGAAGGGACGAGAGAAGTTAATGATGTTAACTACTCAAGAGAAACTAGTATCGGAAATGGCTAAGATGGAGTTGGAAATTAAATATCCAACAGAATCCGATGAAAAGTTATTCCAGATGGGAAATAGTTCAACGTTGGTGGATAAGGTGAGAAATGCACAACTTCAGAATGAAGACTGCGAAAAGATAAAACAGAGGATATCTGAAGGTGAGGAAAGCAAATTCAAAATCGATTCAGAAGGGTTACTTCAATTCGAATGGATAATTTGGGTTCCGCAAGTACTAGAAGTTAAGGAGGAAGTTCTGAGTGAAGCTCACAATTCAAGATATTCGATTCACCCTGGGAGTACAAAGATGTACCAAGATCTTAGATATCATTTTTGGTGGCGGAATATGAAGAGGGATGTGGCTGAATGCGTGGCAAAATGTTTAACGTATCAGAAAGTCAAAGCTGAACATCAAAGGCCAAGCGGATTGTTACAACCGTTGGAGATACCAGAATGGAAATGGGAACATATCACAATGGATTTTGTGGTAGGTCTTCCAACGACTCAGCAAAGTTACGATGCCATTTGGGAGATTGTTGATCGACTGACGAAGTCGGCACACTTTTTACCAATTAAGATTCGATTTACCCTAGATAGGTTATCAAAATTGTATATAAAAGAAATTGTGTCAAGACACGGTGTACCTGTGTCCATTGTATCAAACAGGGATCCATGTTTCACATCTAATTTCTGGAAATGATTACAAGAATGTTTGGGAACACAGCTGAGAATGAGCATAGCGTACCATCCTCAGACCGACGGGCAAAGTGAAAGAACCATCCAAACACTAGAAGATATGCTCATAGTGTGTATTATGGATTTCAAGGGAAATTGGGATGACCATCAACCATTGGTAGAATTTTCTTATAATAATAGTTATCACGCGAGTATTGGCATGCTGCCTTACGAAGCGTTATACGACAGAAAATGCAGAACTCCGTTATGCTGGGATGAGGTAGGTGAACGTCAGCTGTTGGGTCCAGAATTAGTACAACAGACTATTGAGATCATTAAAGTGATTCGAGCAAGATTAATAGCAGCACAAGATAGACAGAAGAAATATGCTGATCAGCATCGACAAAATCGAGAATTTGATGTCGGTAGTTATATTTTCCTGAAAGTGTCTCCCTGGAAGGGAAAAATTAGGTTCGACAAGAAGGGGAAATTGAGCCCTAGATTTATAGGACCTTTTGAAGTGCTTCGTCGAGTTGGCGAAGTGGCATACGAGATAGCTTTACCTCTGGAGTTGGAGCATATTCATAATATTTTTCAAGTATCAGTATTAAGGCCATATAAGCCTGATTATAAGCATGTTATAGAATATGAGCCCTTACAGTTTGAGAAAGATTTATCATATGAAGAAGTCCCTATTAAAATTGTTGACAGAAAAGAGCAAGTACTAAGGAATAAAGTGATACCTTCTGTTAAGGTAATCTGGAGGAACCACAATGCTGAGGAAGCTACGTGGGAACTTGAAAGCGTTATGATGAAGAATTATCCTCAGTTGTTTGCTTGATTTTGTATATATGATTCTCGGGGACGTAATCTTGTTAAGGAGGGAAGAATGTAAAGAATAAATTTTTCGAGTTGTGATTCTGGGGACAGAATCCTTTTAATGAGGGAAGGATGTAACGATCGAGAAATTATAATTTAATTTAAATATTTATGGAATTAAATAAATATTTTAAATAATTTATTTATTGAGGAAAATAATTAATTGGTGAATTATGGTGAATTAATTTGATAATTAAATTGATTATTGATAATTAAATTGAGTGTTGGTAATTTTATCTAAAGGATTTAATTTAAAGAAATAATTAAATTAAATCAATTGCTTAATATTTAAGAAAGTAATTAGGCTTAAATAAACTGCTTTTAATTTAATGGAAATAAATTAAATAAAGTGATGTGTCTAATTTATTAATTAAATTAGATATATAATTATTTATTAATTATAAGTATAATGATAATAAGAATTTTTAGTTATTTAAATCAATTAAACTAAGTTATTTAAATTATCTAAAGTGTGACAGTTGAAAACTATATAATATAAGGTTATTAAAATAATATAGTTGGGAGTTTATATGATTAGCCAAACAAGGCCTTATGGCCTTTGGCTTATTCAACTGACGCAAACCTTTTGTTTTTCTAACTGAAAGACTACGTGGGGGAGTGGCCATGTTATTTCTACGCGTCTATTTCCTAAATTTGCTTCCAATTGGGTTATTTCTTATTTTACGTATTTTATCTAAGGCTAAAGAACAGAGGGTTGGAGAGATAGCTTTGTGAGAAGAGAGAAATTGCAGAGATTCTAGAGAAGAAGAGGAAACACAGTGGTGTTGATAGAAGGGTTGCTAATTGTTCTACAAATTCAAGGTATAACTCATTCCTAAATTTTCTAGTTGGAGTTTGAAACTTAAAGTTCTCTACAATGGATTTTGTGGGATTGTTGTTGTAAATGAATTCATATGTATTGCTTTTGTAGAATCTGTTATTATCAATATATATATATATATATATATATATATATACGTAATTGTTGATTGCCATACACGTGAAATTGGTTTGAGGAAGGAAATTGAAATAACAGTGTTATGTTCATATATTATGGTTTTACAAAGTACAAAAATTGATGATTTATATGTGTTGTAATTTGGAATTTGTTGTTAGAATATGTTTTTATGTTAAGAAATGAAAACAACGAAGTTTAAATCATGTCAATTGATTAAAAAACGAGTTCATGGCAATCAAATTCGTTAAAAGTGTAAAAATGAAGAAAATTTGGAAAAAACTATGGTTTTGATTCCTTAAAATGGTGTTTATGTAATGTTTTGTATATAAAATGGTGTTTAGCATGTATAACTATGGTATGTCAAAGTGTTAGATGTTGAAGTTGGGAGATTTTTTGTAAAATTGGGATTTAGTTAATCAACTGAAGTAAGAGTTCCAAGTCAGAAGGACTTGAAGAGTTCTAAGTGAACTGTGAAGAACCAAGTCTGCTGGACTTGAAGAGTTCAAGAGTGAACTATGAAGTTCCTAGACTGCTGGTCTAGAAGGAATCTGTGAGATTCAAAAAGTGTAAAAGATATCCTTAGTGGATTTCCTACTCGAGGAGTAGAAGAGTGGACTAGGAGCTTTAAGTGCTCTAAACCACTTAAAACTGTTGTGTCTATTGCATTCTTGCTATAACTGCTATAACTGTTATAACTGTCTCACTCTCATTAACTCACTTCATCTAAAAGGGAGATCAAACAAACCTTAATTCCGCTGTGTTTAAATCATTATCAAAACTGACAAAGTAAAACGAAAAGAATTTTAAATATCTATTCAACCCCCCCCCCCCTTCTAGATAACTATTGTGCCTCCGGGAACTAACACTTTGTACCAGCAGTTTGACAAATTGGCACATGGGGGTCCATGGAATAATAAGCCAAACATACCACAAACGCTTCATGACAAACCCTTCTATTTATATCAAAAATTAAATAAATATCTACCACAAATCACTTATCTTCAATCAACATATTTTTAATCTTTCAACAATTATTCATCATTAATATTATAACTCACAATATTGACAACCAGATCGTTCTCAGGAAAGAGGGGGCTTTCCGATAAGAATTTCTCCTTATTGACGCGCAATTAAATAACCTAACCCCTTTTCTCGACAGAACTTTCTAGACACTGTCAACAATGCAAATAATAATATGAATAACTGTGTCGTCTCAATTATTAATTTAATAATATAAAATATTTTGCAGATGATACTGTGATAATAATTGAATCAATAATATGAGATACTATGCAACAACTACTGTGACAATTATCGAATAAAACTGAGTGACTTCTTACGTAAGCATCAATAATCAGAGATACTGTGTAATATCGTATGCTACTGTGCAATACCGTGTGCTACTGTGCAATACTGTGGAACAATGCGTATTACTATAATTTTATCATCGGGTATTTCAATAGATTAACGGTAAAAGTTTTGTCGTTATTTTATGAAAAGGTTATTTTTATCGCTTTTTATATCCGACAGTTATTCCGTTATAGGGTCTACCAATGATTGCGCCATCGTACGAATATTCCCTGACAAAAAGAAATGAATATTTTATGACAACTTGCTTACTTTGTAAAATTTGCACATATCACCATAACTATAGCATTATATCAAGTCAATACCTTATTATTCAAAATAATATTTAGAGAAAATTAAATTTTTATTCATAAAAGTTGGGGTCTTGCACACGCTGTGCGCTAGTTCAAGTAGCGGACTGATTAAAGATTGTTCTCGGTCTATTATGCCCCCACGTCAAGCTTTCAGAAAAAAAATATCAGATTAAGCTTTCCACTATGTTAACTAGCGGATGTAATGCGAATCCCACACAAGGAATCCAAATCACACAAGGAAAAAGGTTGTCCGCTATGTTAACCTGAAATCAAAGAAACACAAAAGGAAAAGGAATTCAAATCACACAAGGAAAAAGGAAAAGGAAAATAAATGTTCCTTTTGCATGTTAATAATCAGGAAAAAAAATACTAAAAGAACTCTAAATAGTAAATAAATTACTATATTTTTGTTCATCATAATTCCAATTTTAAATCGGGTCAATATTATTTTTGTGAATTAAATATTATTTATAAATAAAAAATATTTTTAATTAAATAATTTTAAATTAATCAAATTTAGTAAATATGTAAAAATTTGTAAAATATGCAACATGATTAATTAGTAACTATTAGGAATATGCATGTGAATGTTAGTCCTTTATATGTATAATTTGATGATGAAGATGATGAAGTAAATGAATGCAGATATATCTGCGTTGATAAAAGCTGTAAAGTCCTTAATAGATAATAGATAATATGGACAAGGACTTAGATTGATATGGTCAAAATTTTTAGGTTGATCCATGCTTAATGTATAAAAAGAAAGATCAAAGTTGTTAGGTTAATCTATGTTGAAGTTTAATAGATAGGCATGTCTGATCGTAGAGCTCTGTACAAGTCATGCTAGCCTACCAAGAAAGTAAATCAGAATTGTAG
Organism: Panax quinquefolius; assembly: GCA_020205615.1. NCBI lineage: Eukaryota > Viridiplantae > Streptophyta > Magnoliopsida > Apiales > Araliaceae > Panax > Panax quinquefolius. The sequence continues at coordinate 40,894,631 of CM035155.1, read as the reverse complement.
TCTGCACCTGGAATCGGAGAAGATGTCTGCCGAGCGCCTGTCATGCTAGAATCGTAGACTTGACTCTGAATCGTGAAGTCTGCATGACACCTATCAGGATCGCAGTTTGCAAAACCAGAGCCAATGTCACAGACAGCGAGATGCTTACATAGCCAAGGTATAATCATATAATCATTCTACGATTCTCTATAGAAGCAAACGCGAAGTCTAATACATAGATCGCTTTCTCTGGTAAGAACAGTCAAGCTTAAGAATGCAGCTTACTTGAAGACTTTCAGAAAGCATTCTCTCAATGATCTGTAAGCAAGCGGAAGATCAAAGCACAAACAAGAGGATTAATAGAGAAGTAAAAATCCAGTTAGAAGGAATCTCCAAAAGTGCTAAAAAGAAAACTACGATCGCAGCACTCACCAAAGAGAAGAAGAGCCTGACAAAGGAAATACAGAGATTATGGTAGACTTGCCATAGAGCAAAGGACAAACAAGGAGAATGTCAATGCTCAGCCTTATCATAAAGTATGATCAAGAGATCACAAGGCAGAACGTTATGAAAGCTGAGTATGACGAACCAAAAGAGACTACAGGAGCCAAGATAGAATCATAGAGTATCAAAATAGTTGTTTGAATCATAGTCTATCTTGAAAGCCACTCAGACTCGAGAGTTAATCCAAGCGCCTACCGAGTCAAGTCAAGAATCATATTCTGCTCTTGGGAACGTAGAGTCTGCAATACAAGCAAGTAAAGATCGTAGTCTATCAGTACTTAAGAGAAATTGTAGTGTTCTCTCTGTTGAGGCTGAATCAAGCACGATCATAGAATAGACTGTGAAAGGCAAGGTACAAGATGGCACAACGTTGAACACTCTCTAATCAATAAGAGGTGTTAAGGTCAAATCATCCTACGATTTCCACAGACAAGCACTCGTAGAGTTTATAAAGGTCAAAATCGTAAAGGGCATTCATTAGAGGAGTGAGAATGTCCAAGCAAAGAAGACTAACATTTAAATAATATTAGTCTCATCTCCTTGCAATGACCATCTGTGAGTTGTTAGTGTTTCTACCTGCATTTTGAACAGGAGTCTCTCTCTCCTGATGTTGCATGAATTATAGAAAGCTCCTAAACACCCCGTCATTCATCATTTGGTCAGTGGTATTTTTTACATGAGGATTATTGCCTTTCTGATGCACATTATCCTTGTTATTGATCATCGGTGACTCAACGGTCTCATGTGCTCCATTGCTTACCTCAACATTTTTAGATGCCATTTTTAAACACTGCCACAAAAAAGGGTTAATTGACATGCCACAGATTATCCTTATATTCTGACCGACTAATTAAATAACAAATAAGCTTAGGTAGGTCATACTAGCGAAGGATTTACCCGTTTCTGCCCTCCTAGTTCTAGCCTCAAATCTTAGCTAGGGATCATATCCTTAAGCTTTAATACCAACTGTGATGCCCCCAAAATAGGTATACACAACCCATTCTGAGTCGCCAAATACATGATACAGAATCTAAATACAAACTTCATTAATACAATACAACAAAACGTAGCTGAGAGTTTTAATATGAATATTGTCTTGTAGACAATATCCTAACTTAAATGATGTCCTCATTACAATTATTATCACACTATTTCATAGAATAGGGAGGACTACTAAAGCCACCAGCTTGGACCATCACTCCATTCTCTGACTAGTCCCAACTATATTCTCATTTCCTGAATAGAACAATGAAAGAAAATGGTGAGCTCAACTAGCCCAGTAAAGAATATTATGATTAAGATAATGCAGAATAAATTATCGTTAGCCTTCAACAGTGTTAAACTGATAGAATATAATAGACAACAAGTTTAACTGCAGCGGAATAAATAATCCATTAGAAGAGTCAAGTAGAGCATGATATCTACTATCTTTTATGATTTAAGAGTTCATCATCAATATTTTATCTCTGCAACACAATTCAATAAATAATCCACATCACCGAATTATCCATACACTACGGGCCAAGGATATTCGTTAGTATCACATCCATGAATTATTCATGCACTACGGGCCAAAGATATTCATTATTATCACATCCACGAATTATCCATGCACTACGGGCCAAGGATATTCGTTATTATCACCAGTGGTCATGATCATGCCAACAACTGTCCATCATGCACTACGGGCCAATGAAGACTTTTACCACATCATTTGTAACATTACAGGTCATGATTATACCGATACATAATTTCTGGTCATAATCATACCAATCAACAGTCCATCCATGCACTATAAGCCAAATATGACTTTTATCACAATATAAGCATGAGGATGATGACAGTGATATAAGCATCAATCAAACGAAACCAAGGATAAATATTAAAGATTTATAATATATCTAGAGTTTAAAAATATTCAAATTGTGAACATGATAATTGCTTTGTGGAGTAAAATTCAAGAATAATATTCATGTATCAAAAATAACTTGGACAGAAAAGAAATCAATTTTTATCGTGAATAGTACCCCGAGTGAATAATACTCAAGTGAATAGTGTTAGTTCTCGGAGGCACAATAGTTATCTAGAAGGGGGGGTTGAATAGATATTTAAAAACTTTTAATTTTAACTAGTTAGTTTTGATAGTGATTAAAACACAACAGAATGAGTATTTGTTTAATCTCCTTTTAAATATCTTGAATTAATGAGAGTGAGGCAGTTATGGCAGTTATAACACAAATATAATAGACACATCAGTTTTAAGTGGTTCAGAGCACTTAAAGCTCCTAATCCACTCTTCTACTCCTCAAGTAGGAAATCCACTAAGGATATCTGTTACACTTTCTGAATCTCACAGATTCCTTCTAGACCAGCAGTCTAGGCACTTCTTAGTTCACTCTTGAACTCTTCAAGTCTAGCAGACTTGGTTCTTCACAGTTCACTTAGAACTCTTCAAGTCCTTCTGACTTGGAACTCTTACTTCAGTTGGTGGGTAGTTGTTGAGTACGTGATTGATGCTACTCCATTGCAGTTAAGCACTTGTTCGAAAGAACTGAGTAGCTGAGCAAGCTTCCTCTTTCTTAGATCGTAGAGTTGAGCGTTGAGTGTTCTTGTGCGTTTTTGTTCAATGCTTGCTTGGATTTCTAATCTGCATATGTTCTGCATATATGTGATTCTTGAAATCTATCCGTTGAAGCCTTTTGATGAAGCATTAAATGCGTTTGACATTTTTGAACTTTGATGAAGACTTTTCTGCACACTTTCCGAATTGCATTCTAGCCCACTGACACAGCAGACTGCTTTCTCCCCTACACCTGAAAAGGTGTTTTTCCTCTGTCCTATGGTCCTTTCCTTAACTTCTTGAATACGTTCCTTTTGTTGAATACTAAGGATATCTTTTGTACCATTGGGACTGGAGAGGACTTCAACATTTCAAACCCATTCCACTTTTGTTAGAATTTATCTTTAAATAAAAGTAGGGCTCGATGCTTTTGACACAAGACAGATTATACTCTACGATCCATATCGTGGTGTCTTGTCATATTGGTGCTTGGCCTGAAGAGAACGCTACGATCTCTCTCAAAGATTTGCACACTACGATTTTTGCTTGCTTGTCTTGTAGACTCTACGTTTTCGAAAGCACACTACGATCTCTGAGTTAGCTTTGGCAAACGTCTGGACCACTCTACGATTTTTGGAGAGGCCCTTCAAGGCAGATACACTACGATCTTCTAAGTTCTACGATCCTGCCTTGGGTTCTGCAAACTATTGATCTGCTCGATAGACTGTTATTTTTGTTGAAGCCTATCTATTCTTTTCAAGTCATAGATCAACCTAACATCTTTGATCTCTTTATCTATTCATTCATTTATAGAATGATGAACATTAAAAGCTAAGATCAACCTAACAAATTTGATTTATCACTAAGTCCTTGTACATATATTTCTGGAAGGACTTTACATATAATCATGAGTATTTACTTTAAACATCAAATCAAAATATGCATTCTTCCAACAATCTCCCCCTATTTGATGTTGACATAACTGAGGAGATTTGTTGTCATGATTATCAAGTTCTAAATACATTGTCAGGAAAGCAAACATGACTTAATATTTTAGTGAGCAGCTGAAATTTCTAGAGAATAAGCATGAATTTATTGATGTTTGAAGAATAGATATTACAGTTAAGCTTTACATCAATAAGAGTTTAATTTTCACCTTATCTCTATTTCTTCGGCCTTTTTCTTCTTGGAGGTTTTGCATATTCCTCAGCTCTTCTTCTCCTGCTAGCTTCATTTCTTTGAGATATTTCCTCCATCTTGCTTTGACTGAGTCTTTCACTGTGATCATGTATGTTCATGAATGTGGGATCTCCTCTTGGCATTCTTAGACCTGTTGTTGTCACCTTAAGAGAGATGGGAAAAGGCATTTGATTCCTTAATGGTTGAGCCATTAACACTTCTTGCTGATCAGATCGTTGAGTTTGATGGCTGGTTCATGGGGTCTGTTGGTGGAATTGCCTTGCAGGAGGATTCCTCAAAGATTGAGTTTGAAATTGACCTCTGCCTCTGCCTTGACCTCTGCCTTGAATTCCTTTTCCTTTATTCTCCCCCTTTATATCAGCATCAAGGGTTCGAATGTCTTCTGAAAGGCGAGACACTCCTTGGACAAGCTCATTAAGTTGACTATGAGTTTGAGCAATATCCTCTCGATTTTCTTGAATCAGCACATTAGATCGAGCTTCTCGTTGTTGAAGAACGGCCAGTATGTTATCAGTCTGCTATCCTTGGCTGACGTAAAATTGTTGGAACTCTTTTACGGCAGTTTGCAGATTGAGGAAGTTCTCCATCATCAATTTATTCTCGAGCTTCCCAGTGGATCGCAAAAAAGAACAAAGATCTTTGTGTCTTTTGGTCGCTAAAAATGAATGTCATCCCCGTCCTTTATGCTCTGAATCATTTCCTTGATGAGCTCTTTAAGTTTCTTAGTGAGCGTAGAGCTTAGGGAGCTTGGGAGATTATTTGCAGCATTGATCATTGTAGTTAATCTCATCTGAATGAGTTCAGTGTGTTCTTCAAGACTCTCATCGAGTTCCTTGATCACTTTCTTGGACATGGCTGACAAATCAGCTTGGTGGGCAGCTCTGATAAAAGTTCATTGAGATGGGGAATTTGTGAAGGAGGTGGTGTGCTCTTGAATTGATCTTGCAATGAGTAGAGGGCAAGATCAAGGTTGAAGTATTCGTTGCTGGATGAGGAGGGAATATCAGATGGAGGGGCTTGTGTTTGGGTGTGTGTAGTAGGTGGCTCTACGATTTGGACTTGGGACTCTATATTGGGGTTAGAGTCTGTAATCGTAGAGATGATGAGAGGTGGGAGCAGTATAAAGTTGGTCATATTTGGTTCATCAGTTATAGAATTTTGGGATTCTGTAGCTGGGAACTGATTTAGTGGATGTAGAATCACTTCCAACCATCGTGGGAATTCATAAAATTGACTAAATGAGGATGATGGAAAGTGATTAACTCCGAAGAGGGTTGGGATAGACAGTACCTCATGTTCATTCTTTGAAGAGGAGTTATTTATGAGTAACTTCTTGGCAAAGTTAAAACTTCCTGGGAATCCATGAGCTAACACAGAGATGGCTGGATATTCTTTGAACCTCCAAAACATGTGATTCCAGGAGTTTAGAATTTGAGCTTGATGGAAAGGCATCATGGGTAGATAGGAAAACAGTTGTTCATAGTTAGCTTTTCTGTACCCATCAATGCCCACAGCTATGATCTCGACCTCGTCACCTTTATCTTCTTCTCTATTTTCGTTTGAGGATTCCATTATATCAATGGCCTCATGATGTTCTTACACTGGTTCTCCCTCATTTTCTACAGGAACCTCTTCTTCTGTCACGGGGATATAATGAGCCTCCCCCTCAGCATGATCATCCTCTTGCACGATTAGTAGCTCCCCCTCAGCTGGCGTATTCTCTATGATTAGAACTTCAGGTGTCTCCCCCTCAGCCTGAGCTCTGTCCTTTTGGCTTTCTTAGGACAGTTCCTTTTCAACAGCCAACTCTTTTTCTTCCCTCTAAAGTACTCCTTCATTGACAATGATGTACTTCTTAACCAATTTTTGTCTTGGTTTTCTAGGCTGAGCCACAGCCTAAGGACTTTCTTGAGCTTCAGCTTTATCTTGTTGATCAGCTAGAACATCTGATGCAGCAGCTTCGGTGTTCAGTCTGGTCTCTACGATCGAAGAGACATATGGCCTCTTGGATTTGTGGCTGATTTTACTCTTCTTCAGCAGCTGTGATATGGTAGCTCTATCTTCTTCTGCCTCAATATGCTGTTGCTTCCTTCTTAGGATCCTTAGAGTCTAAATGTCAGAGGACTCTACAGGTTTATCAGTTGTTGATCCCTGGGGTTCTTCTGCTATTCTGGCCTTTAACTTTCTCTTGCCCTTGCTTTTTCTGATCAGGGCAGTGGGTTCTTCTTTATTTGTTTCTTCTTCTTCTTCTTCAGTCTCCCTGACAACGGACATATTTCCTGGAATCCCTGACTCCTTTACATCAGCAGTTCTACCACTGGATTCAGACATCACACACACATTTTTTCCTGGATTCCTTTTCCAATTCTCGAATAGTTGCTGGGTTATTCGTCTGTTTGGATTGATGGACTCTCCTTCATCGTCCCCAATTTTATCACCCAGAGCAGACTGCAGGATGATAATTATAAATCGTTCGTAGAGCATCTTTTTAGAGCTCTTTGTCTTCTTTGAGCTGGTGATCCACTTTCCAATCCATTCAAGCAATAGAGCTCCATAGTTAAGTTGTATTCCGTAACATATAGCAGTCATGAGCTTGAGTTGCACTTCATTTAAAGAGTCGTGACCAGAACTCTTGCAACATATACATTTTCCAACAATGTCAGCCAGAAATTTGTACCTCTAAGGATATTCTTTCTTCTTGTATCCTTTGACAGAGGGGGATTTCTTGCTTATGATGCATCCTTTTAAGTCCCTCATGGAAGTCTATGCCATCTATGGATGAATACCCTTCAGATTTGAAACCTAGGGCTATGTTGATGTCTTCAGCCTTTAGCTTGATTTCCACGTCCCTGACTTTCGTAGTGATGGCGTCATTTTCAAACACGCCATTTCTGTAGAATTCTTTCACTAGCTTAGGGTAGATCAATGTGTTTGTACCCAGACCCTCTTCGAGACCAGCGTTCTTTAATAGTGACAGAGTTTTGTGAAACTTGGGTTCAGCTGTTTTGAACTCATCAAATTAGAGTCTGTAGCCAAAGATGACGTTGGAAGCCGCCATTAATTTCTTTGCAGAGAATATGAGTGTCTGAGATTTCTTGAGATTTAGGGTTTATAGCTTGAGAGAGAATGAGAGAGATAAGCTTTTTGAACTTCTGATTTCAAAAAGGCGATTTCAATTTGTACTTGTAACTTCCCTCTCTTCATTTCGCATAGTGGGACAGGTGTCGAAATCTGCTTGGCTCTGCGAATCTGACTGAGGAGGATTATACTGAATTGCCCTTAACCTTTTCTGAGCTAATGTGTCCTCAGTAAGGACTACGATCGTTGAGATGGTCCTTGTAATCGACGAGTCTGAATAGCAATCGTCGAGTCTGACCGAGTCCTTTTGACTTAGCATTCTTCTTGGTTTAAGGTACCTTAGGAAGGGCCAACCTTATTGAATGAATCAAGGGTTAGATTTGTCCCCGAGGCACTTATCAGAGAGATTGATTTATTTTGTACTTCATCATCATAGGGTGCTCCTTTGGTTTTGTTGATGGAGCTTTGCTATTGTTGAGTCTGCACCGCGATCGTTGCGTCTGCACTGCGATCGTTGTCTTTCATGACACTTCAGCTGTACGATCGTGAACTTCCTTTGATCATGTCTATGATTTCGAACATAGCCTTTACATCTGTATAGTTAGCACAAACTAGAGCATATCTTTTATGGTTGTAAGTTAAGCATGCCTAGCTCACTTATTAACTTGTTAAATCTGGATTCATCTAGGGGTTTTGTAAAGACATCAGTGAGTTGGTTTTCAGTAGGGATAAATTGTAAAGATATAGTTCCATTTTGTACATGATCCCTAATGAAGTGATACCTTATTTCTATATGCTTAGTCCTAGAATGCATGACAGGATTATAAGTTATTGCAAATGCACTTGTGTTATCACAGTGAATAGGTATGGATTTGAATTCAAACCCATAATCTACTAGCTGATTTTTCATCCATAGGATCTCGAAAGACAAAGAATTGCCAAAGAAAATGTATTCAACTTTCCCGCAGTTGAAGTAGATATTGAATTTTGCTTCTTGCTAAACCAGGACACAAGTCTGTTTCCTAGCAATTGACAGGTGCCACTGGTACTCTTTTTATCTATTTTACATCCTGCAAAATCAGTATCTGTATATCCTATTAGTTCAAATGAGGACTCCTTGGGATACCAAAGCCCCAAGTGAGGTGTACCCTTGAGATAACTAAAAATCCTCTTTACAGCAGTTAAATAAGATTCTTTAGGATTAGCTTGAAATCTAGCACAAATGCATGTTACAAACATTATATCTGGTCTATTGGTAGTTAGATATAAAAGAGAGCCTATCATACCTCTATATTGAGTTACATCAATACTTTTACCTTTTAAATCTTTGTCAAGCTTGGTTGCAGGAGCAATTGGGGTTTTCATGGGAGAGGCTGATTCTATGCCATACTTCTTAAGTAAGTCTTTAATGTACTTGGCTTGGTTTATGAAGATTCCTTCATCACCGCTTTACTTGCGCAAATTCAAGGAAGAAGTTCAAATTCTCCCATCATGCTCATTTCAAACTTGCTCTGCATAAGCTTGGAGAATCTCTTGCATAGCTTTTCATCAGTAGATCCAAAAATAATGTCATCAACGTATATTTGAACTAGTAAGACTTTATCTTTATGCTTTCTAAGAAATAATGTGGTATCTACTCTACCTCTAGTGACCCCATTTTCAATAAGGAAGTTAGATAGTGTTTCATACCATGCTCTAGGTGCTTGTTTAAGACCATATAAGGCTTTGTCTAATCTAAAGACATAATTAGAAAGAGATGGATTAATGAAACTTGGAGGTTGCTCTAGATAGACTTCTTCTTGAAGTTCACCATTCAAGAATGCACTTTTGACATCCATCTGAAAGACCTTGAATTTTATATGAGCAGCAAAGGCTAGGAATATTCTGATGGCTTCTAGTCTGGCAACATGTGCAAATGTCTCATCATAGTCAATACCTTCTTCCTGAGAATAACCCTTGGCCACTAGTCTTACCTTATTCCTGGTTATTACTCCATCTTCATCCATCTTGTTTCTGAAGACCCACTTGGTTCCAATTACAGGATGATTCTTTGGTCTTGGTACCAATATCCACACTTTACTTCTTTCGAACTGATTAAGTTCTTCCTGCATGGCCTCTATCCAGCTGGAGTCTTCTATAGCATCCTCTATCTTCTTCGGTTCCATTTGAGACAGGAAGCTTAGATAGAAGCATTCATTTTAGGCGGCAGCTCTTGTTTTGACTCTTGCACTCGAATCTCCATTGATTAGATCTTGAGTGTGATCTCTTGCCCATCTGCTTCCTGTTGGGACATCTGTTCTTATCCCTTCTTGTCTTAGATCTTCAAGATTTATTTCTTCTTCTTGGTGCGGAGGTTCGTTGTCTGGCATAGGCCTCTCTACGATCTCATTTCCTTGATCAACGATTTCACTACCTGGTACTACAATCGTAGTGTTGAGCTCGACGACCTCATTCATAGTGTCTGAACTGTTGGTCGTATTGTCTTGAAGCACAGTTTTGTCTAAGTCTGTCTCATCAAAGATGATGTGAATCGAGACTTCAACACTCAGTGTCTTCTTGTTAAACACTCTGTAGGCCTTACTGTCTGTGGCATATCTAAGAAAGATTCCTTCGTCTGACTTTGGTTGAAATTTTGACAAGTACTGTTTTCTATTGTTGAGAATGTAGCATGCATAACCGAAAACATGAAAGTAGCTGACACTTGGCTTTCTTCATTTCCGCAGTTTATAAGGAGTCTTCTTAATCGTAGAGTGTATGAGTGATTTGTTTTGAGTGTAGCATGCAGTGTTGACAGCTTCTACCCAGAAGTATTCAGGCAGATGGGATGATGCTAGTAGAGTCCTCCGAGCCTCTATCAATGTCCTGTTCTTTCTCTCAGCTACTCCATTTTGTTGGGGAGTTCGTGGAGCTGAGAAGTTGTGACTAATGCCATTTTTTGTGCAGAACTGGTCCATTTCTGAGAAGTCGAATTCTCTGCCATGATCACTCCTTATGGCCTTGATTTTCTTTCCTTTCTCTTTCATCACTAGCTTGAACATCTTGATCAGTTGAGAGCTTGTTTCATCCTTTGAGGTTAGAAAGAACACCCATGTAAATATGGTGTAGTCATCGACTATGACCATAGGGTATCTCTTTCCCCCAAGGCTCGTCGTTGGAATTGGCCCAAATAGATCCATGTGTAGCAACTGCAGAGGCTTGTTTCATTTCCGCAGTTTATAAGGAGTCTTCTTAATCGTAGAGTGTATGAGTGATTTGTTTTGAGTGTAGCATACGGTGTTGACAGCTTCTACCCAGAAGTATTCAGGCAGATGGGATGCTGCTAGTAGAGTCCTCCGAGCCTCTATCAATGTCCTGTTCTTTCTCTCAGCTACTCCATTTTGTTGGGGAGTTCGTGGAGCTGAGAAGTTGTGACTAATGCCATTTTCTGTGCAGAACTGGTCCATTTCTGAGAAGTCGAATTCTCTGCCATGATCACTCCTTATGGCCTTGATTTTCTCTCCTTTCTCTTTCATCACTAGCTTGAACATCTTGATCAGTTGAGAGCTTGTTTCATCCTTTGAGGTTAGAAAGAACACCCATGTAAATATGGTGTAGTCATCGACTATGACCAGAGGGTATCTCTTTCCCCCAAGGCTCGTCGTTTGAATTGGCCCAAACAGATCCATGTGTAGCAACTACAGAGGCTTGTCATTTGAGTTGGCAGTTTTGCTCTTGAATGAGCCTCTGATCTGCTTTCTAAGTTAACAGGCATTGCACGGCCTTTCTTTAATGAAGTTGAACTTGGGTAAGCCTGCAAGTAGATCTTTTGAGGCTAATTTTGACATACTTTTGATGTTGAGATGAGATAATCTTCGATGCCATAGCCAGCTCATTTCTTCAGATGCTTTAGCCAGAAAGCAAATTGTCTCGTCTAAGCTTAGTTGTCCAAGATTCACTGTGCAGACATTTCCTTCTCTTATACCGGTTAACTTTACAGTAGATGTCTTCAGGTCTCGGACTTGACATTGATTGTTGAGGAATGTTACTTGATGACCCTTGTTGCAGAGTTGGCTAATGCTTAGAAGATTGTGTTGTAGTCCTTCCACATAGGCCACTTTGCTGAAGGATACTGCACCATTTCCAGCTGAGCCATATCCTCTTGTCTTGCCAGAGCCGTTGTCTCCAAAGATGATCGAGGGACCCTCCTTCTCTATGTAGTTAGACAGAAGGGCTTTATTCCCAGTCATATGCCCTGAGCATCCACTGTCCAGATACCAGGTTGTGATCGTGGAGCTCTTTTCCTCTAGTTACATTAAACCTTCATTTTAGTACCCATACTTGCATGGGTCCTACTTTGTTAGTGCCCTTGAGGACCCAAATCTTCTTGATTTTGGGTCTCATATGCATGGAATTATAATGACATTTTGCAGCCTTGTGGCCAACTTTGTAGCACATAAAACATCTAATATGATGCATGTTTGTGTGTGTATGAAAATTCTTCCTCCATTTGGACTTTTGTGGGTTATTGGTCATCCTACTGTTAGACTGGCATTCCTTCTTCTATGTGTCCTTGTGTTTCATGATTTGTGAGGAGTACATCTTACCTCTACTGTACCTTCCCAGTTGGTTCGTAGAGCTGATCTTACTAGACTCTATAATCCTTCGAGGTTGGTGAGTAGTGGCTGGGTTACTCTTCTCTTTTCTGAAACCCAGACCGGCATGAGATCCCTTTTTCCTAGGAATATAGATTGAGTCAGTAGAGTAAGTTTTGGCAAGCTCATCCTTTTGTGAGGATTTCACAAATATAATGCCTCTAGTAAAAATTGAGGCATTACTAATGCTAATTTCCTTTGCTTTTTCCACACATGGCTCTTAGGTAGATTCCACAAAGCCTAACCCTGTTCTGTCAGAGACACTTCTCTGGTTAGAGATTAGGGAGTCCATGGATGAAGAGGATTTATTCCATGTAAAGATTGTCTTTTCTAGATCCTCAATTTTAGAGGTTAGACTTGACTCTCTTTTTGCATTGAGCTCATTTGTTTCTCAAGAGCTTATTCTCAGCTTCAAACTTGGAGAGAGAATTAGTATTGAGAAGGGTTGTTTCCAGTTCTTCTTGAACCTTTTCTTTCTCCTTTTGAAGAAGTGAATAGTCCTTAGACAGAACTCTAAACCACTTTATGTATTGATGCAGATCAGATGTTATGACATGCAGTGCAGTTCTTAGGTCATCAATATCTACATCAGGAGAGTTGAAGTCAAATACCTCATCGATACTTACTTAATGTATGTTGGAGTTCTGTTTGTCCCTTGCATTTTTGGACATCAGGCAAAGATTTTCCATTTGAGGATCTTCATCATCTCCAGATTCTGGAGTTGAGTCATTGTCTGAGTCACTCCACGATCCTCCAGCTACAAGGTTTTTTGTCTTTCTTCTGAGGCCTCTTGTTGCCTTTGTATTCCTTCATTGAATATGATTTCTTCTTGAGTTCTTCTCTGAGAGGTTTGTTGCAGTTAGCAATGAAGTGGCCAGGTTTCTTGCAATTGTAGCATAGGTCATTTATTTGCTCCTGGCTGCTGTAGTTGCTGACTTTCTTTGAATTGCTGGTTTTACCTTGTCGCATGAACCTTCTTAGTCTTTTCACCAGCATTGCAAAGTCCTCATCATCATCTTCATCATACTCAGAATCAACTTCAGTGTTGACTTTGGAGGTGTTTTCAGTTGCTTTGAGAGCAACACCTTTATCCTTCTTTCTTCCTTCAAACAAGGTTTCTGCTCGTTGAGTCAGCTCCAGTTCGTATATGAAAAGGTTGCCATACAACTGTTGAACAGTCATTTCATGTAGATTCTTTGATTCTCTAATGGAAGTGGTTTTGGCATCCCACTTTGTTGATAAAGCTCTCATGAATTTTATTATCAGATCTTTGTTTGGATAGATCTTTCCATAGGCTCGTAGAGAGTTGAGTAGAACATTAAATCTCTCGTAGGTGGCAGTGATGTTCTCTCCTTGAACATGAGCAAACATCTCATATTGCTGAGTCAAGAGAGATTGTTTATTTTATCTGACTTCTTCTGTTCCTTCATACATGATGAGTAATGCTTCCCAAACCTCCTTTGTTGTTTTGCTGTTGACCACGTTTTCAAACAGATCATCTTCTAAGGATTGAAATAAGATGTTTTTGGCCTTTTTGTCGAGCTGGGCAGCTCTCTTCTCGTTTTCTGTCCATTCTCCTTTGACCTTGATTTGTATTTTATTTGGGTCATCTGTAGTTGGTGCAAGCTTTGTAGGAACATAGGGCCCATTCTGAACAGTTTCAAATAGATCTTCATCTATTGAATCCATGTAAGCTTGTATCCTAACCTTCGAGTTAGCAAATTTATCTTTGTTGCACATAGGTGGCTTGCTACCTCCTCCAGTCTTTGATTCGCTTGGTAAGTGTGCCATTGGATCTACTCAAGCTTTGTAGGCTATATTATAGAACCTGCTCTGATACCAATTGTTAGTTCTTGGAGGCACAATTGTTATCTAGAAGGGGGAGGGGGTTGAATAGATATTTAAAAACTTTTCGTTTTAACTAGTTAGTTTTGATAGTGATTAAAACACAGCGGAATGAGTATTTGTTTAATCTATTTTTAAATATCTTAAATTAATGAGAGTGAGGCAGTTATGGCAGTTATAGTAGTTATAGCACAAATATAATAGACACAACAGTTTTAAGTGGTTCATAGCACTTAAAGCTCCTAATCCACTCTTCTACTCCTCGAGTAGGAAATCCACTAAGGATGTCTGTTACACTTTTTGAATCTCACAGATTCCTTATGAACCCAAAGAGCTCTGTGCACTTCTTAGTTCTCTCTTGAACTCTTCAAGTCCAGCAGACTTGGTTCTTCACAGTTCACTTAGAACTCTTCAAGTCCTTCTGACTTGGAACTCTTACTTCAGTTGGTGGGTAGTTGTTGAGTACGTGATTGATGCTACTCAGTTGCAGTTAAGCACTTGTTCAAAAGAACTGAGTAGCTGAGCAAGCTTCCTCTTTTTCAGATCGTAGAGTTGAGCGTTGAGTGTTCTTATGCATTTTTGTTCAATGCTTGCTTGGATTTCTCATCTGCATATGTTCTGCATATATGTGATTCTTGAAATCTATCCGTTGAAGCCTTTTGATGAAGCATTAAATGCATTTGACATTTCTGAATTTTGATGGAGACTTTTCTGTACACCTTCTGAATTGCATTCTGGCCCACTGACACAGTAGACTGCTTTCTCCCCTACACCTGAAAAGGTGTTTTTCCTCTGTCCTATGGTCCTTTCCTTAGCTTCTTGAATATATTCCTTTTGTTGAATACTAAGGATATCTTTTGTACCGTTGGGACTAGAGAGAACTTCAACGTTTCAAACCCATTCCACTTTTGTTGGAATTTGTCTTTAAATAAAAGTAGGGCTCGATGCTTCTGACACAAGACAGATTATACTCTACGATCCATATCGTGGTGTCTTGTCACATTGGTGCTTGGCCTGAAGAGAACACTACGATCTCTCTCAAAGATTTGCACACTACGATTTTTGCTTGCTTGTCTTGTAGACTCTACGTTTCCGAAAGCACACTACGATCTCTGAGTTAGCTTTGGCAAACGTCTGGACCACTCTACGATTTCTGGAGAGGCCCTTCAAGGCAGATACACTACGATCTTCTAAGTTCTACGATCCTGCCTTGGGTTCTGCAAACTATTGATCTGCTCGATAGACTGCGATTTTTGTTGAAGCCTATCTATTCTTTTCAAGTCATAAATCAACCTAACATCTTTGATCTCTTTATCTATTCATTCATTTATAGAATGATGAACATTAAAAGCTAAGATCAACCTAACAAATTTGATTTATCACTAAGTCCTTGTACATATATTCCTGGAAGGACTTTACATATAATCATAAGTATTTACTTTAAACATCAAATCAAAATATGCATTCTTCCAAAAAATAGTATCCCGTGAATAGTACTTCGTAAATAGTACCCCGTGAATAGTACTCCAGCATGAAAAGATCAAAATTTAACAAGAATGTTCAGAAAAATATTCTTGCGTAACGATACTAGATGAAGCACAAATTTCAAGGATATTTTACAAATTTCAAGGATTATAAATGCAATATTTAATAAAATGAGTGTAGAATTCAGAATCTGAAACAAAATAATATTACTTACATACTACAGAGTATGGAAGAAAATATTATTTCTTACGAATATTGAAAAAAAATAATATCCCTTACCTTAAAAGGAGAGTATTTCTGACTAATAGGGCGGGGATATTCTCGAAGAAAATTTATACTGTTTTCTGCGCTCAAAGCTTCCTTAAACTCAAAAGAAATACGCTCAATATTATAGAAGAAGAATTCTCTGATTCTGGTATGATTTTTATTTCTAAACTAAGCATCCTATTTATAGGAGAATGGCAGGACATTATTTGAGTTTAGAAAATCACAGTGAAATGAAGACGATGAAAAATTCACAAGCAATCCAATTTGAAACTTTTTTTTAAAAATGATTTTACTATCTTTAATATTCAAAGACTATACACACACTATATATATAATAAAATATAATATATTTTATTTTATATAAAAAATAAAACTTTTATATATATATATATATATATATATATATAAAATCACTCACCACCACACACACACATCAAACACCCACACACACACCCCCCTCACACACACACACACACACACATTCACACACATTATATATATATATATATATATATATATATATATATATATATATATATATAAAAACAAAGCTGAGATAACTTTCTACCGATAATTTTGAAAAATGGGTAAGTGGGGTCCATATAATAAGCCTAATTTATAACAAATACTTTATAAAAATTCCCTCTATTTATCTCTATTAACTTGGCTTCTCAAAACACATTTTTAATAATATTTATTCATTATTAATATTATAACTCATAATATTAACAGATCATTCCTAGGAAAGATGGGGCTTTCCGATAAGGACTTCTCCGTATTGGCGCACAATTAGGTGACCAAACCCCTTTCCTCGACAGAACTTTCTAGACATCTTCAATAATGCAAATAATAATTTGAATAACTTTGTTGTCTCAATTATTGATTTAATATAATAAAATATTGTGCAGATGACACTGTGACAATAATTGAATCAATAATATGAGATACTATGCAGCAATTATTATGGCAATAATTGAATAAAACTGAGTGACTTCTCACGTAAGCATCAATAATCAAAGATAATGTACAATACTGGTGTCTACTATGCACCCACGCCAGACATCGTATTTTTTTATCACCGGGTATTTCAATAGTTAACGGTAAAACTTTTGTCGTTATTTTTATAAAAAAAGTTATTTCTGTCTTTTTCTAACTCCGACAGTAATTCCGTTGTGGGATCCACCAATGATTGTGCTTTTGTACGAATATTCCCTGATAAAACGAATATTCCCCGACCAAACGAATATTTTATGACAACTTTCTTACTTTGCAAAATTTGTAAATATTATCCACAACTATAACATTATATCAAATTCACACTTTATTATTCAAAATAACATTTAGAGAAAAAATTAATCTTTATTCATAAAAGTTGGGGTCCTACATCTTGAAAGAATCTTAGTGATTCAGAGTGATCAAATCCTTAGTGGAATCCCTGCTTGTTGAAGTAGAAGAGTAGATTAGGAGCATTCAGTCTCTGAACCACTTAAAACCTCTTGTGTTATTTACTTTATGTCATTTATATTTAGCACTATAACTGCTATATCTGCTTGCAATTAACTCTACATTAGAACTGTGTTTAATGTTATATTTCTGAAGGGTATCTTAATCTATTCCGTTGTGCATGAATTGATTCCCCTATTCATTATCTGTTAATCACTTAACAAGATAAAAGAAAAAGTTTTAAATGATCTATTCAACCCCCCTTCTAGATCTATTGTGTGCCTCAGGGAACTAACAGTAACATTATATTTACAATTCCATGCTAAAATATACAGTAAACTGATACAAGTTTAATATACAAGACATAATCAATACAACATGATTAAATTCGATTTGCTAAATCCATTGATCTTTAATTTATATCGAGTTGATTTGCTAAATTCGATGTGCTTTATATGGAGATGCAATACAAAGGCAGGATTGATATCAACAGATATTATAAGAACAACTCTTCCATCTATTGACAAAGAATTGAATTACCATCTAGCCAGCTTGTTTCTACACTTCTTTAAGATTGATTTCCAAAAAGACAACCTGTTTGGGCTTTTCCACACCTGCATTCTCAAATAATTAAAAGGCAGTTTTCCATGTGAACATCTAAAACAATTAGTTATCTGTTCCAGTTCCTCATAGTCAACCCCAATCCCATAGATGCAACTCTTCATTAAATTTACCTTTAGGCTTTAGCCCTGACAATCCTTGAAACTACATTAAAATGGCCTTGATATTCTGCATAGTCTCCTAATCCTTGCTACAAAATAATATCAAGTCATCTGCAAATTGTAAGTGAGTAGTTACATGAACCCCAGAAGAGGCAATTTGTATTCATTTCCATCTTCCATTATTTACTGAGGTCTGAATAAGCTGATGCAGAGCTTCACCAATAAAAAGAAAGAGGAAGGGGAAAGAGGGTCCCCCTGTCTTAAACCTCTCTCCATTTTAAATTCCTCTGTGGGTGAACCATTGACCAAAATTGAAACTGAAGCAGAAGATAGACATTCAAAAATTCAATCACAAAATTGAAGTCATCACATTTCTTAAAAAACTCTAATTCAATTTATCATAAGCTTTTTCAAAGTCAAGCTTAATGACAATACCTTCCTTTCTTCTTCTTCTGTTCAAATCATCAATAATTTTGTCTGCAAGTAAAATGCCATTGATAATCTGTCTGTTATGTACAAAGGTAGTACGTGTTTCATCAATCAGTTGATCCATAATTTTCTTTAATCTTATCATTAATACTTTTGCCACAACCTTATAGAGAGAATTTATTAAACTAATAGGCCTGAAATCAAGCAAGGATGAAGGGTGGTCCCTTTTTTTTATTAAGGAGATGAAAGAGCAATTAAAACCATGAGAGAATCTAAGTACTTGTGGAACTCAGTGAATAACTGTAAGCAACATTTCAGGTTCAAGAACATTCCAAAACCCCTTAATAAATTTGAAATTGTAACCTTCTCGCCCTGGTGCTTTTGTACCATCACACTGCTTTTAAACCACTACCTGCAACAGTAGTGTTATGGACTCCTGCTTATGTCATTTAGATAAGAAACCAAGTATAAAGATATTTCTTATATACTACTGACTTCTGCAGTTTACATCTCATTGATACCCTACCACTGCTTGTGAATTCTGTAATCACAACAATAAATGAATTTTCTTAAACTATGCAATCACAACAAGAAGAGCGGTTGAGAAATGGTTTCAACAAATAGGAGCAGGCTAACAAACCTGGCCTAAAACGCTTATTCATTAAGCAGAAATATGAGGATATGTAATTACACTGAACTTAACTGAACTGAACCATGGCAACAACACAAATTGAACCAAATTTTCCACTGTGTAAACTGTAACCCAATTGTTTTCATTATAATTGGAGAGATAGATAGTTTCATATCAACAAATATACAGTAATCTAATATTATCACCTCTTTTTTGGTCATTCACATACGTTTTACCAATTACATGAATTAATGTGAATGTAAGATTACCAATATCCTAAAAACCAATTAAAAGGAATACCTACTCATATTAGGCCACCTATTTCAAACACCACGTACTCAATACATTGAGCGAAACACAAGACTATTCTATAATTTTGTTTTTCATAAACTTAATTTTTATCAAAATTTGACATATATTTTAATTTACCAACAGCTTGAGGGGGGAAAGGGGAGTAACTTTAAAGATTAATATTTTGTCAAAAGTGATACTGAGTTCACCAAAAATTAGATTTCGCAAACCCGATAAAACAAAGTTTGGTTTAAATAATCTGAATGCAATAATTGTTACTTATATATATTTTATTGCCTCTACAATAATATGCAGAAAAATTATTACATTCCAATATCAGGATTATATTAATAAGTAGGAACAATAAGCAGTACTAAAGTATATTTGTTCAAGTATTGGAATTACTTATTACTGAGCAGTACTAAAGTTATACAAATATATTGAGCAAGTTCAAGTATTATGAAGCCATCAGAAAGCAGAAAAGAAGATAAGGCGTTGGTAATGGTGATAATACAAAACATAAAACTATACTATCAACAGTGAAAAGGAGTACAAGAACAAAAGAAGATCAAACCGATCATAAGACTCAATCTTATGGCTTTTGCAACAGTAGATCGTAGAGTTTATGGTAGGTCTGACAAAAAGACTGACAAATTGGAACGTTGCTAAAAGACGATCTCAAGACTTCAAAAGACATATTCTTGGAAGAAAAAAAGGTACATCTACTGGCTAGTTGGCCGAAAGCAAGCTATCTGAAAAGCCAGAAAAGATACTGACTGATGTGACAAGTACTAAGTTAGAAAGTATGTGACGCTCCCAAAATAGGTATACATCACCTATTCTGAGTCGCCAAATACATGGTACAGAATACAAATACAATCTTTAATATACAACAAGAGAGCTGTGAGTTTTAATATAAATATTGTCTTTTAGACAATATCCACTCTCAGAATAAGTCCTCATTACATTTATTGTCACACTATATAATGTAATAGTGAGGACTACTAATACTATCATCTCGAGCCATCACCCGCTCCCGACTAGTCCCTGCCACGTTCTCATTTCTGAAGAGATCGGTGAAAGAAAGGGTGAGCTCAACTAGCCCAAGTAAAAATATTATGACTAAGATAATGCGTATAAATTATCATTAGTCTTCAACAATCATTAAATCGATAATATAAAATAGACATCAAGTTTAATCAGAAATAAACATGCAATCCATTAAAAGAGTCGAGTAAAAATAAAATCTACTATATTTTATGATTTAAAAGGTTTTTCATCACTTTTATCATTGGGACTCAAACAATAAATAATCCACATCATCCCTACACTACGGCCAAGGATATTCATTAGTATCACAACCACAAATTATCCATGCACTACGCCAAGGATACTTGTGGTATTCATCAATGGTCATGATCATAAACAACCGTCCCATCAATGCATTACGCCAACGAGGACTTTTACCACATCATTTGTAACATTACTACTATGATTACACCGAGTAATCCTCGGTCATAATCATACCAAGTCCATCTATGCACTACAAAATACGTATGACTTTCAACAAAATATAAATATGAGGATGATGACAATGATATAAGAATTTAATAAAACAAGTTCAAGAATTAATTTATTCAGGAACTAATAACGTTCAAATTGTCAACATGATACTTCTTTGTAGAGTAAAACTTAAGAATGTTCAGAAAAATATTTCCACGAAAAGATACTGGATAAAGCGCAAATATCAAAGATATTCCACTAATTTCATGGAGTATAAAGTCAAAACTTTAACCAACCGAGTATAATAAAGAATGGAATAACAAAAGAAATCACCATGCATATGCGGTACTTGTGATGTAGGCGAGTTATTCTAATGTAATAATAAATAACGAATCCGTGTCGAAGTGTAATACGCAACCGGCGTGATATTCCAATGTAATAATAAAGAATGGAATAACAACGAAATCACCATGCATGCGGATTGCCCATAAACAAAGTTATTCCAATGTAATAATAAATAACGGAACCCGGTCTCATGAAAACACACGTACGTGATATTCCAATAGAATAATAAAGATGGAACCAAGTCCCAAGCGTAATCACGCATGCAGCGGATATTCCAATGTAATAATAAAGACTTTTAACCAGTCCCAATTAAATACGCACGAATAAGATATTCCAATGAATAATAAAGAATGGAATAATGTAAGTTCTCTTCATGAATGCAAAAGAAATAATACCCTTACCATAAAAGAAACTTGATATCGGAGTAGTGAAGTAGTAGAATACTTTTTCTTCTTTCTCTCTATAGTTTCTCTCTAGAGTTTCATGAATTCGTAAGAAATAATGAAGGAATGAGCTTATTTATGTAAGAATGGATCGAATAGTAACCAATCCATGAATGGTCCAGTTGATTTACTTTAAAACGACAATTCATATTGGTTTACAATAAAATATAATATATTCTATTTATAATCTAATAAAACGAATAACTTTATAAAAGAATTCTTTTTATATAAAAAAAGATTTTACTACGCAAATACTATGCGCAGCCTTATACAAACACTATGCATAATAAAATATAATATATTCTAATTATTATCTAATAAAATGTATAACTTTATAAAAGTATTACATTTTATATAAAAAATTTACTATTAGCTTTAATAAAACGAATAACTTTATAAAAGTATTCATTTTTATATAAAAAGCTTTTCTCGCTTTTATTACATTAATAATACTAATAAAATAAAACTTCATCGCTATTATTATTATTCATTCACACTATTAATCGACCGTGTCGTTCCCGGAAAAAAATGGGCTTTCCAATAAGGATTTCTCTTTATTGGCGCGCAATTAGGTGACCAAACCTCTCCTTGGCAGAACTTCTAGAAATCGTTAATAATGCAAATAAATAATATTAATAACTCTGTCATCTCAATTATAAAATATCGATAATAATTGAATAAAACTGAATGACTTCTCACGTAATCATCAATAATCAGTACCGTGTGCTACTATATAACCACGCGTATTCATGTACTTTTAACACCGGGTGTTTCAACAGTTAACGGTAAAACTTCCGCCGTTATTTTCATAAAAAATATTTTTGTCATTTTTTTAATCCGAAAATAATTTCGCTATGGGGTCCACTTAATGATTGTGCCGTTGTATTTAATATTCCCCGTTAAAATGAATATTCCCCACCAATCGAATATTATATAACAACTTGCGTGACTTTTTGCAAAATTTATAAATATTACCCACAACTATAACATTATATCAAATTTATTCCAAAATGATACATTTATAGAAAATACATTTTATTCATAAAAGTTGGGTCTTACAATCTCCCCTTCTTATGAAATTTAAGCCCTCAAAATTAAGGGTACGTACACGTATGTCGAAGAGGTAAGGATACCTTGATTTCATTTCAGATTCTAACTCCCAGGTCATTTCCTCAACATCGTGATTCCTCCATAAAACTTTAACTTGAGGTATAACCTTGAAGCGTAGAATATGTTCCTTCTTATCCAAGATTTGAACAAGAACATCTTCATACGTTAAATCTTCGGCTATTTCGTCCGGTTCTAACTCAATAATGTGGTTCGGGTCTTTCACATATTTACGTAACATAGATATATAAAAAACGTTATGAACACGAGACATACTTGGCGGTAAAAGCAAGTCTATAAAGCTACGATCCCTACTCGATCGAGGATTAAAATGGACCAATGAATCGAGGATTGAGCTTTCCTCTTTCCAAAACTCGTAACTCCTTTTCATGGAGCAACACGTAACAACACACGATCTCCAATATCGAATTCCACGTCCTTTCGATGAAGATCGGATAACTCTTTTATTTGTCTTGTGAGGTTTTTATACGTTGTTTGGATCGTTTGTATCTTTTCCGTAGTCATACGTACTTAACTCCGGTCCCAACAACGTTGCTTCACCCACCTCATCCCAAAGATACTTGAGAACGACACTTTCTTCTATACAACGCTCAATGGAGCCATGCCAATAATTGCTTGATAACTTGTTGTTGTATAGAAAACTCCACCAATGGTAAGAACTTGTCCCAACTTCCTTTGAAGTCAAGGACACGGGTCTTAATAAATCTTCAAGAGTTTGAATAGTCCTCTCGATTGTCCGTCTGCTTTGAGGATGATATGCCAACTAAATCGTAAATCCGTCCCCATAGCTTTTTGCAAACTAACCCAAAATCGTGAAGTGAATCTTGGGTCTCGATCAGAAACTATGGATACTGGCATACCATGCAATTTTACAACCTCGTTTATGTACATACGAGCAAGACGTTCAAGTCTATAAGTTTCTCGTATAGGTAAGAAATGAGCAGATTTGGTCAATCTATCAACAATGACCCAAATTACATCTATGCCTTGAGAAATCTTGGGAAGACCAGTAACGAAATCCATGGTAATGTGCTCCCACTTCTATTCTGGAATTTCAAGTGGTTGCAATGGACCTTTTGGTACTTGATGTTCCGCCTTGACTCGTTGACAAGTTAAACACCTTGAGCTAAACAGCGCTATCTCCCTCTTCATATATTGCCCCACCAAAATGTATGTCGAAGATCATGATACATTTTGGTACTCCCAATATGATAGATTGCAAACGGTGTGTTGTGAGCCTCCATCATGATTTTATACTTTAAATCAGGGTCGTTAGGAACACAAAGTCTGGAGTTGACTCGAAGTATTCCTTCTTCATCGATTCTTGCTTCCTAGATAAAGCACCTTTTGTACTTTTTTCCTCATATACGACATCGGCTCCGTGTCCGTAGCTTGAAAGCAGCTTTTTAACTTTATCGATTAAAGTCGGTTCTACTCAGTATATTCGCCATCATCACGTGGGTCCCAGGTCTTTATCTTTATCTCCATCCTTTGCAAGTCATACAAAATGGGCCTTTGTGTTGACAATATCGCACTCGCATTCCGCATATGATCTTCTACTCAATGCGTCGCCTACCACGTTAAACTTTTTCCGAGATGGTATTGGATGGTATGATCATAATCTTTCAACAATTCAAGCCAACGTCGTTGTCGCATGTTGAGTTCCTTTTGAGTGAAGAAATATTTGAGGCTTTTATGATACGTAAAGATTTCCACTTTTTCCCCATACAAGTAATGCCTCCAAATCTTTAGTGCAAAAATGGCTGCTGCCAACTCTAGATCATGAGTAGGATAATTCCTCTCATATTCTTTGAGTTGTCGAGAGGCATAGGCTATGACTTTCCCATGTTGCATGAGAACACATCCTAACCCTTTGCCTGAAGCATCACTGTAGATGATAAATCCCTCCGAGCTAGATGGTATTGTCAGAACATGTGATGAAATGAGTCTTCTCTTGAGTTATTGAAAACTCTTCTCACATTCCTCGTTCCAACTGAATTTTGTATCTTTCCGAGTCAGCTGAGTTAAGGGAGTAGCGATTCGAGAAAACCCTTCTACGAATTTCTGATAATAACCAGCTAAGTTGAGAAAGCTACGTACTTCGGTCACTGATTTAGGTTACTCCCAGCTTTGAATAGCTTCAATCTTTGTTGGGTCAACAGATATTCCATGACTTGATACCACGTGCCTAAGGAATGCTACTTCCTCAAGCCAGAACTCGCATTTCTTCAACTTGACATAAAGCTTATATTCACGAAGCTTTTGGAGTATCACCCTCAAGTGTTGCTCATGATCTTCACGGCTTTTGGAATAAATAAGGATGTCATCAATAAAGACGACCACAAAGTGATCCAAATATTCCTTGAATACTCGGTTCATCATATCCATGAAGGCAGCAGGAGCATTAGTCAATCCAAAAGACATGACTAGGAATTCATAATGCCCGTATCGAGTTTTGAAAGCCATCTTTGGAATGTCATCGGTTCTAATCTTCAATTGGTGATATTCGGAACGAAGATCAATCTTTGAAAAGAATTTGGCACCTTGCAACTGGTCAAACAGGTCATCAATACGTGGCAATGGGTACCTATTTTTGATGGTGACATGATTCAACTCCCGATAATCAATACAAAGTCGCATACTCCCATCTTTCTTCTTCACGAATAAAATAGGAGCACCCCAAGGAGAAGTACTAAGACGAATAAAGCCAATGTCTAACAATTCCTGCAGTTGGGTCTTTTAACTCCTGAAGTTCAATAGGAGCCATTCGATATGGGGCTTTGGAAATGGGTTTTGTATCGGGTTCAAGGTCGATACAAAATTCAATTTCACGCCTGGGTAGGCCAGAAGTTCTTCGAGGAATACGTCGGAAATTCATTAACAATAGAAATATCATTCAAAACTGACGTATTTTTGTTTAGATCCGTGACATGAGCTAAGAAAGCTTGACATCTGTTTTTTAATAAACGAATAGCTTTATGGCTTGAGATGACGAAGGATTGATTTTAATGGTTTGGTTTCTTGAATTCGCATAATAGGTTGATTAGGAATATGAAAGCTAACAACCTTACGAAAATAATCAATTTTTGCATGATGAGTAGTTAACCAATCAATCCCTAGAATTACATCAAATGCAAGTATTTTCAATGAAATAAGATCGACGAGATAATGTGTAGGTACCGATTTGAACCAAACAAGACTTATAAACAGTGGATGTAATGAAGGTTTCTCCCAATCGGAGTTTCAACAGATAAGTCAAAGTCTAATTTCTCCTGAGTCAAATTTAAACGTTGAGCGCAAGTAGGAGAAATAAAAGAATGGGTAGAACCCAGATCAAATAAGGTATATACTTCGCTAAAGTTTATGATAAAGCTTACCCGATGACCTCGGGTTCCTTGCTTTCTCGAGGTCACGACAAACGCCTCCTTGCACCATCGGGCTTTAACTTTTCCGGGACGTCCTTTGGTGCCTCCATCCTTTCTGAACTTATCTTCTATGAGACAAAACAAGGTGCCTCTCCTTCCACAATTATAACATGCTTTGGCTTTAACTTTTAATGTCCCTCCCTTGGACGCCTTTGACCTGTTCGGGTTCTTGCTTCTCATCCCTTAACGTCCTTGATCTTCTTATCTTCTGTGAATGACAAAATCGAGCTAGGTGACCTTCTTCCACAATTATAACATGCTTTGGACAAAGATCGCGCATTGACCGATGTGTCCCTCCCTCCGCATTTGAAGCATATGATGAGTGGTCGTTCTCCTTCCTTAACCACGGGTGATGGTGCCGACGCCTTCCATCATTGTTGAATCTTCTCTTCTTGAAATGTCCATTCTTATTATTTTGGCCATGATTACCACTCAAGTGGTTACCATTTCGCATGTTGATTCCTCCACGCTTATCACCACCGCTCGATGATCATTATCACCGGTATTGTCATTTTGCTTGCACCGCTTCTTTTGGTTGGATTGACTCATTATCGCGCTCAATAATCGAGCCCTATTAACAATATCTGAATACAAACACAGTTTATGAGAGATAAGATATTGACGTATCTCGGGTTTCAAACCTCTTAGAAACATTCGCGTCATTCTTTCCTCATTATCAACCAAATGGAACGCAAACCGGGACAACTCGGCAAACTTGGCTTCGTATTGCGACACGATCATGTTGTTTTGCTCCAGCTTAATGAACTCTACCTCTTTTATGTGATGAATACTTTCGGGAAAATACTTGTTGTTGAACAATTCTTGGAACTTCTCCCAAGTCATCTTCAGTGCGGCATGTTGAGTACGTTTTACAGATTCCCACCAGTAATCTGCTTCTGCACGTAACATGAAGGTGGCAAAGGGAACCTTTTGCTCCTCGGAGCATCCCAAGACATCAAATATCTTGCAGATCTACTTTATCCACGTCTCTGCCTTAAGTGGTTTTGGCTCTCCAAAAACTCGGTGGTCCCAGCTCCTCGAATCGCTTAGCGGACCGGCCCAAGAATTTCCAAGTGTTTCAACCTGCATTTTGTACAAGAGCCGCTCTTGCCTGATGTTGCATGAATTGCATAAATCCTCTGAACATTCCATCGTTCATCATTTGGTCAGTGTTGTTGTTTTTCTGAGGATTGTCGCCTTCCTGATGCACATTATCTTGATTATTGATCTATGGAGACTCAACGGTCTCCTATGCTCCATTGATGTTCTCAACATTCTCGGATGCCATTTTCAAACACTGCCACAAAACAAGGGTTAATTAACATATCACATATTATCCCTATACTCTGAGCGACCAATTAAATATCAAATAAACTTAGGTAGATCATATTAGCGAAGGAATTCCCCGTCTCTCCCCTCCTAGTTCTTGTCTCACATCTCAGCCAGGGATCATATCCCTAAGCTTTGATACCAACTGTGACGCCCCAAAAATAGGTATACATCACCTATTCTGAGTCGCGAAATACATGGTACAGAATACAAATACAATCTTTAATATACAACAAGTGAGCTGTGAGTTTTAATACAAATATTGTCTTCTTGACAATATCCACTCTCAGAATAAGTCCTCATTACATTTATTGTCACACTATTAACAATGTAATAGTGAGGACTACTAATACTATCATCTGAACCAATCACTCCGCTCCCCGACTAGTCCCTTTACCACGTTCTCATTTCCTAAAGAGAACAAAGAAAAAAGAAAGGGTGAGCTCAACTAGCCCAATGAAATATTATGACTAAGATAATGCGAATAAATTATCATTAGTCTTCAACAATGTTAAACTGATAAAATACAATAGACATCAAGTTTAACTGCAGCGAAACATGGAATCCATTAAAAGAGTCAAGTAGAGAATAAAATCTACTATCTTTTATGATTTAAAAGGTTTTTCACCACTTTTATCGCTGGGACTCAGCTTAATAAATAATCCACATCATCCCTGCACTACGGCCAAAGATATTCATTAGTATCACAACCACAAATTATCCATGCACTACGGGCCAAGGATACTTGTGTATTCATCAATGGTCATAGTCATGCCAACAACTGTCCATCAATGCACTACGGGCTAATGAGGACTTTTACCACATCATTTGTAACATTACGGTCATGATTACACCGAGTAATCCCTGGTCATAATCATACCAAGTCCATCTATGCACTACAGGCCACAGATGACTTTCAACAAAATATAAATATGAGGATGATGACAATGATATAAGAATTCAATAAAACAAGTTCAAGAATTAATTTATTCAGGAACTAATAACGTCCAAATTGTCAACATGACACGAAAAGATACTGGATGAAGCGCAAATATCAAGGATATTCCACTAATTTCATGGAGTATAGAAGTCAAAACTTTAACCAACTGAGTATAATAAAGAATGGAATAACAAAAGAAATCACCATGCATGCGGTACTTCGCATAGACAGGTTATTTCAACCGAATAATAAATAACGGAACCAAGTCAGGCGTAACACGCACCGACAGGATAAGAATAATAATTAACGGAACCAGTCAGCGTAACACGCGCACCGGCTGTGATATTCTAATGAATAATAAAGAATGGAATAACAATGAAATCACCATGCATGCGGTAGACATGCATGACGAAGTTATTCCAATGAATAATAAATAACGGAACCAAGTCCGGGCGTAAAAGCGCATGTATCGGATATTCCAATAGAATAATAAAGACGGAACCAATTCCCAGATAATACGCGACAAACAGGATATTCCAATGTAATAATAAAGATGGAACCAGTCCAATGTAATACGCATGCATACAAGATATTCTAATGTAATAATAAAGAATGGAATAATGTAAGTTCTCTTCATGAATACAAAAGAAATAATACCCTTTACCGTAAAAGAAACTTGATATCGAGTAGTGAAGTAGCGAGAATACTTTTCTTCTTTCTCTCTATAGTTTCTCTCTGTAGTTTCAAAGGAATTCGTAAGAAATAATGAAGGAATGAGCTTCTATTTATGTAAGAATGGACTGAATAATAACCAATCCATGAATGGTCCAGATTGATTTACTTTAAAACAGACAAATCCATATTGGTTTACAATAAAATATAATATATTCTATTTATAATCTAATAAAACGAATAACTTTATAAAAGAATTCTATTTTATATAAAAAGATTTTACTATGCAAATACTATGCAGTACTTTATGCAAAACACTATGCATAATAAAATATAATATATTCTAATTATTGTCTAATAAAAATGTATAACTTTATAAAAGTATTCTGCTTTATATATAAAAATATTTACTATTAACCTAATAAAACGAATAACTTTATAAGAGTATTCTGCTTTTATATAAAAAAGCTTTTCTGCTTTTATTACATTAATAATACTAATAAAACAAAACTTCATCATCATTATTATTATTCACACTATTAATCTCGACCGCGTCGCTTTTCGAAAAGAGGCTTTCCAATAAGGATTTCTCCTTATTGGCGCGCAATTAGGTGACCAAACCTCTCCATGGCAGAACTTCTAGAAATCTTTAATAATGCAAATAAATAATATTAATAACTCTGTCATCTCAATTATAAAATATCGATAATAATTGAATAAAACTGAATGACTTCTCACGTAATCATCAATAATCAGTACCATGTGCTACTATGTAACCAAGCGTATTCATGTACTTTTAACACCGGGTGTTTCAACAGTTAACGGTAAAACTTCCGCCGTTATTTTCATAAAAAATATTTTTGTCATTTTCTCAATCTGACAATAATTCCGTTGTGGGGTCCACCAATGATTGTCTTGTCGCATTTAATATTCCTGTTAAAACGAATATTCCTTACCAATCGAATATTATATAACAACTTGCGTACTTTACAAAATTTATAAATATTACCTACAACTATAACATTATATCAAATTTATTCCATAATATTCAAAAATGATATTTATAGAAAATACATTTTTATTCATAAAAGTTGGGGTCTTACAAAGTACACTGACATAGAGCCTCAGCAAGTCAACATAAGAGATATCAAAATATATATGCATTAAATGCTCCAACATATACTTCTCAACGGGAAGATTTTAGAGAAGTATAAAAGACAGCGTCATTCAAAAGAAGATAATGATGATGAGGATTGAACATCAATACATAAGAAAAATCATCATCTGAGATGAACATCGAGCTGAACAAGAGAGCACATAGAGTAAAGACAAATTCTATGAGCAAAGAAATGTTCAAAACTGCTAAACCAAAAAAAAGGAGATTAACGAGATAATCTTGGCAGCACCTCATTAGATAACAAGAGGCTAATGAGTATATGTCAAGGTCAAAGTCGTAGAGCTAAAGACCAAAATAGATAGGACGCTCTAAAGAAAATGAGCCAGAGCCAAGAAGTGGAGGACATGGCAGATCTGAAGATTCAAATATGAAGAAGCCATGTAGTTGATGCCTATGACGCAATAATGGATGATCAGAAGGCTAATCTCAAAAGCACCACTATACGATTTATCAAGAACACTCAGAATTAACAAGTCAAAGATGTGGAACACAAGTCTACGATTCTAGGATTGTTCAAAGTTGCTAAGTAAAAAAGATGAAGAGCTTAAGTGAATAACTTAGTAGCACATCAACATTGACCATGAAAAGTTGTTGACAATCATAAGGAATCAAGCTTCAACAACAGAGTTCAGCAAGCATCAAGAATATGATCAACAATGCTACTAAGTACCATAAGATGAAGAGCATTCAATTCATCTTAGCAGCACCTCAACCACACCTCTACAACAGAAAGAAGTTTCGGTGGATCCTGGTCTGTGTGACCGAAGCAGGGTCAGAGGATCCTTGTCCTAGGGACTAAATATCCAAGTTTGTTGGGCTAGAAAAGGTATTTGTGTTCTTGTTTGTTAAGACTAAAATAGCCAAGTATGTTGGGTTTGATGAGGGCAGTGTGTCCTGGTCTTGGTGGTCGAATCCTTTAGTGGAAATCATACTCGTTGAGTAGAAGAGTGGAGTAGGAGTTGTTCAGTCTCCGAACCACTTAAATATCTTTCGTCTTTTACATTATGTCATTTACATTACGCACTCTATAACTACTATATCTTACGTGTGTTTGATAATTCATATAAATTGTATTAAGAACTAAGATACATGAGTAAATCTTTAAGGGGAGTATTCAAAAATGATATTCTGTTACCTATAGATAATCTTGATTAAATAATTATTTAGTAATTCTCAAATAAGTAATTATGAAAGAATTTTTAAAGATCTATTCAACCCCCCTTCTAGACTTATATTGTACATTTGATAAATAACAATTGGTATCAGAGCAGGTTCTCACAAACATAAAGCTTACGCTTTGAGTTGATCAAAGGCATTACTCAAATACTAGTTCTAAACTAAGTTATGAATGTCAAACACATCTTTTAAATGAAGATAAACTCACATGCTGAAATCTACATGTGTAGATATATTCAAGAGAATGTAAATAATCTACTTGATGGTATCCAGAATTGATCTACGCGCATAAACAAAGTCATTAATATTATCAGTCAAGTCTATCAAGATAATGATAAAGCAGTAAATCTAGCTATCCATCTATAGAGAAGAAAAGATGCAGCAAGAACTACATGAATTCAAGAATGCATTCTTAGATTGTATACTCGACGATGTCAGAATCTACATCTATGCTAAAAGAGTCTGAGAAGTGTCATCAGTTATGATCAAGAGTATAATTTCTTTCTAAGTTATCTCTGTTCTCTAAAGAAATGATCAATGAAAAATGAAAGACTCAATGTGCTTCTCAAATAATCTAGTTGAAGTGGCAAGATTCATCCCAACAAAGATCTGAACCGTGAGGTTCTCTCAAGTTATGCAAGGAATATGGGATGTATAAATTCTTTTCTCTGATCTAAAAGCTAAGGATATGTTGGATAATCCATTTCAAAAACAAAAATCAAACGGCTCAAGTTGAACCACTAACTGTCAAAAGATTGATATCAGTGAGGTATATGACATTATCTTCTTTGTATATGCATTAATGTTTTAAAAATTATGTTCCATGTTAACCTGTGTGTGTTGCATTAATCTTAACATGCTCTAGTATTCTATTGAAGACACAATTTCTGCTTCAAAAGGAAGAAGAGAAACTGTAGACAGAGTTTTGATGAACTCTGCTAAGTATTATTTCTTCATCCATGTTTGAAGTTAAAAATAAATCTTTAAAGAAGATATTTGAAGTATATTCACAGAGAAAATCTACTCTTTACCTTGTGATGAGAAATGAATTCTCAATATGAAGTCATTATCTGTCATATAAAGTTGACTGACCTCTTGTTAGAGATTTATTTTGACAAAGAGTTCTGAAGTTTGAATATATGTTTTCTACTTCAGATGTGGAACTCTCAATCAAAACTAATAATAGTGATCAAATTCATTCTTGATTGAAGATGTTTCTATTATGAAATTTAAAGAGACTACTTAAGTTAAGTACTTTTAGTTTTTTATCTTTTATTGACCAAGTTCGATATATCATTGAACTAAACAACACAAAATGATCTAAGTTTTTGACACATCGTAGAGTGTATTCAAAACTATAGCAATACCTCAAAGATTCGTAGAACCTGATCAACTCAACGAATCAACCAAGTGCTACTAGTAAAGTTGATCAGTACTCTGTGAGACTTCAAAATCATATATCATAGTGAAAGCAAAAGGAATGCAAACCAAAAACGAAAAAGACTGTCATCCACACATGATCTATGAGAAATGATATTCATATACACACACACACTCATATAGCATATTATCTGAATTCATCATCATATGTACAAATGAGATTTATATTGTTAATGTCATTGTATATAAAGATCCAAAATATCTGAACATTTGGACAGTCATATACAACTAACCCAGCAGGAACCAAACATCATGGGTACCAAAGATAGAATTTTATCTAACTAGCAGGTACCAACATTTCTAAAATCTTATGATCGATATCGTTAAAGACTTTCTCCTCAGATCTACATACGAAATCACGTTAAAGGAAAATATGGCTGAAAATGTTCAGTTCTACGAGCTGAAAATGCAGTGAAGATGAATGGGAAAGAGCTATTAAATCAATAATCCAAATCGTAGAATGAAAGTCATTAAGTCAACTGGTTGACCGGGGGAATTAAATCGATCAAATCCCAAAGAAGTGAGTCATACGCTCTCTGAAGGAAAGTGAGTATTGAGAAAAGTTACACAACGTCTAAGATGATGCAGTTACTAAAGAGACGTGCATGCACTTACAACATGGCACGTGTCCCGCTCCACAATATTAGACGAAATTGAGATAATGTCACTTCAAAAATCTATCCTTTATCTTTTAAATCATATATCTAACTGTTCACCTTCATCAGATGTTACTTTTCAAATTCTTCAAAATGTCTAATTTTTCTAAACCTAAAAATCTCTCTCATCTTGATCTGGAGAACCTTCACTTCTCTCAAAACCATATACACCTCTTCATATATGTCACAACCTAGAAACCAGATCATCTCCACTCTATTCAGAAATCTTTCGAGAGGTTTACCACCAACAACTAGATTGCTTAGTATGGAAGATAGTCAAGTCATTACAGGCATTCAACTAGGATTTGATAAATTCGAAACATCTTAGAAGAAGTTAAAGGAAATCTTAGATATTATGAAATTGGCAGGAATCTATAAATGTTTGAATAAAAGCACCAAAATATACTCAGATCTAGTCAAGGAATTTTACTTTCATGCCATGGTTAACAATGGGGTGATCATCACAAAGATAAATAGGACAAGTCTAAAGATAGGAAGGACTAATATCATCAAGTTCCTAGGTCTTCCAAATGAAGGTTTAACTACACTTCAAGACATGGATATGGAAGAAGGAAAAAAGCTGATGAGGTATAAGAAGAATCATAATTTAAAGGGTATGAAGAAAAAAGAGTTTCCAGAAGAGTACGATTTCTTAGCGGAGATTGTTGAAAAATGCATTTTATGCAAAGATTAAGCACACGAAATTGTCAACGATCTTCAAATGTAGCTTATAACTATCATAGTCATGAAATAAAAAGTAAATTTTGGAGTTGTGTTCATCAAATGGATTTCCAAATTACTGGAAGAAATTAAGAAGAAAAGATCTCTGGACAAACCAATATCAAAGATCTTTCATGACAAATTCATGAGTATAATTCTGAAGAAGAAATTGAAGACGATGAGGGGGAGATTTTGAGTGTTCATAAGGTAATGTCTCCTAAATTGTTCGAAAATTGAAAAAAGAATCCAATGGAGAACAAAAGATTGAAAATATTTGGTGATAGTAGCAAGAAGGCGTCAAAATCAAGCAAAAAGAAGAGAAAGGTGACTGAGATAAAAAGGGAATCATCCGAGTCAAATGAGTCTGTATTTCCAGCATCCTCTTCAATCATACACTCGAGAAAAAGGTCAAGAATTAGTAGAGAAACTGAGAAGGACGTTAAATCTGAATCTTAAGAAAATAAATCAAATGAAAAGGATATAAGTATATCTGAGTACGAGTCTGAAGATAAGAATGATGACATGATGATTGAATAGACATCTGGGGAAGGAAGTTCATCATCAGAAGAAGAAATCTCAGAGAAGAAAGAAGAATCCGAAACTCTAGTCGCTAAGTCAGTTGAAAGGAGACAGAGTGTATGATTAAAGCAAATGATGAAATTCATAGGAAACAAAGGTGGTGATGGCGTTCCTCCTATGTTCATTGATATCAATGAAGAGGAAAGTGAATCTACTGAAATCGAGTCTAAAAGCAAAGGAAAACGAAAGATAATCTCATCAAGCTTAAGTGACAATGGGAAAGATAAAAATGAAGAGAGTAAGGAGGATACTGAATCTGAATCTTCAAGTGAGTCAGGTAAAAAGGCTGTAAGGGAAAATGAGCTTAAGTCAGAGAATAAAAATGATGGTATGTTGATTGATTAGACCTTAGTGCCTGAAGAAGAAAAATCTGAAGAAATCCTCGCCGAGACTAAAATTGGGGCAAAATCAAAAGAGACAGTTGTTGAAGAATCTATCAAAAATGAAAGATTGATATCTAGATGAAGAAATAATTAACAAAGAATTTTTTTCAGAACCATGGAAAAGCAGAAAGAAGGAAAAGAAATCAAAGAAGAACAAGTAGATAAAGAAGAAAGAAAAGAAGAAAGAAGAATCAAAGAAGGGAGATGAGTTGGAATCAGGAGTTCCAGATTTTGAAAATGAAGAACCTATCGATCACTAGGTTCATCAACCATCTTCTGCAACGCCTTCTAGAAGAATTCGAAGAAGAATAGTCCTAGAAACTCTTGATAAATTGAAAGAAGATATATCTGCAAGGTGGATAGATTATGGAAATTCTCAAATCAAAATGATTCCAATAACTATGGAGGATTTGTTGACAAGATTTCATGATGTTGAACTAGATCGAACTACAATGTTGTACGATCCCAACGAACGACAATTCACATCATTTTATCCATGGATGCCTTGGTTGAAAGATGTGTTCAATAAAGATGAAAGTTTTCTTGGGTGGTGTTTCTCAACCTTCCCGAATTTGAATGTTGTCGCTCAGAATTTTCCAAGAGTGTAGGCCTACCCAATGAAGTTGATAAAGGATATCAGACATTTCAAAGTTTACAGACACTCTGAAGGTGCTTACATTCCTCAAAATTTAAATAACTACCTATCAATCTATCATCTCAGCCACAAAGAATCGTCTAGCATCTTCTCTCTACGAATGCCTCTGAACAAATCTCTCACAACAATCCCACAAATCAAACCAGTCAGGAACCTTCACAACAAATTCCTCACATACTATCCATTACTCCATCAGACATTCCATCCTCATCTCGTTATGAATTTTTCGATGTGATTACTGCTCTTAAGAATATTAGTATGACTCAACAACCCTCAGCTTAATTAACTATCAATCCAGCTTTTACCTTAGCCATAACAGAATCCCAACACACTTCTGAACCTGGAGGCAGATCACTCTCTAAGGATCTGAAGGTAATTGTTACCGAACAATCTCTGCAACTAAATCAGCGAGATATTATTCATCAGCAAGACATTGAAAAAACTCGTAAAGCCTCTTTTGACATGCAACAGAATACTGAGCAGCGCGTCACATTTTTCTCTGATCAAGTGGCAGATCTTACTCAATCTCTATCAATAAAAATTGAGTTAAGCCAGCAGGATTTCCGTACGGAGGTTGAAAGTTCCTCGTTCTTGATTGAAAAAAATCAGTGTTCATGTATGACATCTCTCCAAACTAACTGATGACAAAAGTTGAGAAAAAGAGACGACGTGAAGGCAAACAAAGAAAAAGGAAGTATTGTAAATAAAAGCTAGAAAAGCCAATAAAGTGAAAGACGAAGCCATTATCTGAGGGGGGAGAAAGAGGCAAACACTATGGGGGAGCGTAAAGGAGAACCAGAAGATATGCTAGGAAATAGGAAGGGCAAAAAAAAGTTGAAGCAAAGGCAGAAAAGGGAAGAGGATCAGAACTGAGAAAGCAAGAAGGGAAGGTATGAAAGATATGGGTACATTATTTTTTTGGGGAATATAAGTTTAAGTTTATTTTAAGACCGTATGTTTATTATGTGTTGTGGATTGGATGGATTTTTGTCGTGGTTTATATTGAATGATATATGTGATTGCTTTTCCTGAATGAACATCATTTTACTCATATATGTTGATATAACAATACAATGACTCACTATATATTAAGTCATTCATAATCATACATATACTTTAAATAAAATTGATTGAATGTGTTACTATAGTATTTTTCTCATCATTAAATTGGGGGAGATTGTTAGGAATCTAATGATAGAATAGTAGAGTGTTTAATTAAGGGGGAGTTTTATTAGATCTCTGATTAAATACCAAATATATATATATATATATATATATATATATATGATTTGATGATGAAGCGTGTATATAAATTAATATTAAAGCTTATAAAGTATATTTGTATGAGTAAGTTTTGTACAATCCTTAATTGAGATATTTATATACTAGGACTTAGAATAGTATGATCAAACATGTTCGGATAAACATGAGAAGATCGCAGAGTTAATTCCATCTCACGGACAGAGAATTAGTTCGTGAAGTGAACAAATGATCTCAAAGCCACAATATTAACACAGAGCTGCTCAAGAAGTCAAAGAACATGTTAAACAAAATTAATCAATCTGCTAAGTGAATTAATGGATTTCAAAGTAAATATTGCTCAGTAAAGGGTGATTGTAGAATACTACAAGTAGACACTGAATAAAACCAATATCTGAAGATTACTCTATGATAATTTAGTAAGATCAAGATCGTAAATTCAGCTTCAGAACTGTTAAGCAAAATGTGAAGTGCTAACTACATAAATTAGAGGAGATCACCTAGCTCAGTCTGTGCCATGGATATAAAGTGAAGATTACTCAAGATCACCTAGAATCTAAAATGAAGTCAAGGTATCCTCACCTCTTTGGCATACCAGGTACGTATATAAATTTCGAGGGCGAAATTTCATAAGGAGGGGAGATGTGAGACCTCAAATTTTATGAATAAAGATTTAAATTTCTTGAAATATTTTTTTTGAATATTATAGTGTGGATTTGATATAATGTTATAGTTGTGGGTAATATTTATAAATTTTGCAAAGTATGCAAATTGTTATAAAATATTCGTTTGGTCGGAGAATATTCTTTTTGTCGGGGAATATCCGTACGACGGCACACAATCATTAGTGAACCCTACAATGTAAGTATTTTTGTAGTTAAAAATGACGTAATTATCATTTTATAAAAATAACGACGAAAGTGTTCTTTATTAAAACTATTGAACTACCCTAGAGTAAAAGTAATGCAATAATACTGGC
The DNA here is from genome assembly GCA_020205615.1 of Panax quinquefolius. Classification (NCBI taxonomy): domain Eukaryota; kingdom Viridiplantae; phylum Streptophyta; class Magnoliopsida; order Apiales; family Araliaceae; genus Panax; species Panax quinquefolius. The sequence continues at coordinate 40,856,756 of CM035155.1, read as the reverse complement.
GTGGTTGCGTAAGTAGCTACTACCAGTATTGATAATTGATACTTATGTAAGAAGTCACTTCGGTTATACTCAATTATTATTACGATAATTCTTTGCATCATATCTCTCATATTATTGATTAGATTATTGTCACGAAGATCATCTGCATAATATTTTATATATTATTAAATCAATAATTGAAACGACAAAGTTATTCATATTATTAAATTGCAATATTTATAATGTCAGAAGTTTTGTCGAGGAGAGGTTTGGTCATCTAATCGCTGCTAATAAGGAGAAATCCTTAGCGAAAGCCCCTCTTTCACGGAACGACACGGTTGTTAAATATTGTGAGTTATAATATTAATGATGAATAAGTTCGTGTTGATTAAAGATGAATTTGATAGTTCCATTGTGTTGGGATTATTAGTGTTAGTGGAAATCGACATCTATTCCGATGATAATTGATGTCTGGGGTTATATTGATAAATCGGGTAATTGATCGATAAATGAGCAATTAATTGCTACTAATTCACATGCTTATATAAACTATTTGTTCACATGTGTGTACTATTGAATCACATTCTTGTACTATTAGGGGAGTTGGTGCAAGATTGATAATACTTGCATGACTAAGTTAAAAATGGAGGTATAGATGGAGTCTACTATCTTTGTAATTCAGTATTTCACATGATTATAACTATTGATTCACATGATTGAACTATTGATTCACATTATTTACTATTAGGGAGGTGGTGCAAGTTTGATAATACTTGCGGACTAAATTAAAATGAAAGAAAAGTTAAAGGTATTGTCTTTGTAATATTTCAAGTCCCAAAACGCGTGCGATTATCGAAACTATATTTTTTATACATAGAAGTTCATTCTTTCTTCATTTCTCACCAATTCACTAAAGCTATAGAGAAATTATTATAGAGAGAAATTATAGAGAAAGAAGAAGAAAGTCTCGCTACCTCACTATTCCAATATCCAGGTTTCTTCTAAGGTAAGGGGTATTATTTCTTTCGTATTCATGAAGAGAGCTATTGTTATCCATTCCTTATTATTATGTTGGAATAACTTTTACATCAAGCACCGCATACATGGTGAAATTCTTCTGTTATTCTATTCTTTATTATTACGTTTGAATAACTTTTCTGCATGGCGATTATCTATCGATGCTGGTGAATTTCTGTTGTTATTCCATTCTTTATTATTACATTTGGAATATCACATGCATGCGCGGTCTATCGCATGCACAGTGAATTATGTTGTTATTCCATTCTTTATTATTATGTTGGAATATCCTGTATGTGCGGATACACATGACTTGGTTCCATTCTTTATTATTACATTGGAATATCACGTGCATGCGGATTCTGGTGACCGTTCCATTCTTTATTATTCGCTGGAATAACTTTTATCTGCTGATATCGCATACATGGTGAAATTCTTACATTCCATTCTTTATTATTCATTTGGAATAACTTTTATGCAGTGATGTTTATCGCATGCACGGTGAATTTTGTTGTTATTCCATTCTTTATTATTCTTTGGAATATCACATATGCATGCGGCGGATTACGCGACACAGTTCCATTCTTTATTATTACATTGGAATAACTTTGTGCAAGCGAATTACGTATGACTGGTTCCATTCTTTTTATTATGTTGGAATATCACGCCCGCATGCGATTCGCATTGACTGGTTCCATTCTTTATTATTCATTGGAATAACTCATGCTCATGCGATTACGGCGTGACTGGGTTCCATTCTTTATTATACATTGGAATAACTCGTCATGCATGCTGATCTATCTCATGCATGGTGAATTCTTTATTATTTCATTCTTTATTATTCTGTTGGAATATTCTATATACATGCGGATTACTGCGTGACACAGTTCCATTCTTTATTATTACATTGGAATAACTTTATACATGTGGATTATCACATGCATGGAGAATGATCCTTCGTATTCATTCCTTATTAAATTGTGGAAATGATGCATTTACTCGTGGATTACTGCATGGCGGTGAAAATCCATTTGCGCTTTCATATATTCTATGATACTCATTTGGTTAAAGTTTTGTGTGACGCCCCCAAAAAACTCATCTCGAGTCGCCAGATACATGGTACAAAATACAAATACAACTTAATTATACAAACGTCGTGTAAAAATAAGACAAAACATAGGTAGAGAGTTTTAATAAGAATATTGTCATCTGCATAATATCCACACTCAAAGGAGTTCTCATTACATTTATTGTCACACTATTTAATGAGAATAGTGAGGACTACTAATGTTATCATTTGGACCGTCACTCCGTTCCACGACTCGTCCCATTATATTCTCATTTCACAAGAAAACGGTGAAAGAAAGGGTGAGCTCAACTAGCCAAGTGAAATATTATGACTAAGATAATGCGAGTAAATTATCATTAGCCTTCAACAATGTTAAACCCGATAAAATACAAAAGACATCAAGTTTAAGCTGCAATGAACAAGCAATCCATTAAAAGAGTCAAGTAGAGAATAAAATCTACTATCTTCTATGATTTAAAAAGTTTTTCATCAACTTAATCACGAGACTCAACAATAAATAAACCACATCATCGAATCATCCCCGCACTACGGGCCACGGATATTCATTAAATCATCAATGGTCATGACTATACTTAGAATAATCCACAATTCATAATCATACCAAAAATCGTCCCATCAATGCACTACATGTGCCACCGAGGATTTTTACCACATCATCTGTCACATTACTGGTTAAATGACTATCTTAGAATAATCCAGTGGTCATAATCACACCAAGTCCATCTATGCGTAGGCCAAAGATGACTTTTATCACAATATAAACATGAAAATGATGACAATGATATAAGCATTAATCAAATGAAAACAAGAATAAATATTAAAGACTTTAAATTTATCCAAATATTATCAATCACTTAATAAACTCATAATCTAATATTATTAATATATAACAATATTTTAATAACTTCTTAAACTTATAAATAATTTATTTCAATTGTTTATTCTTTACCAAATAATGCATTTAATCATTCAAAAATGTCATACTCATAAGATTTCATCACCAATGATCAAATCTCTTATCAAAAATTTGCATATACCCTATATAGGATTCCCAAGCCATAAAATCCTATTTACTAATTTCGTTACTTCACATAACATATTTAACTCATATGTTCGTAACTAAACCATTTTCATAAAAAATTACCAAATAACTTGTTATTTTTCTATCCTTTGCCCAAACACATATACATATATTTCATACACAACAAGTATTTTCTTTTTCAACTCCCTTAAGTATTTTTCAAAAATCAATTTCTAATTAATTCCTTAAGAAATTAGCTACCTCAAGTTTAACTCCAGAAATTCCCAAATCTTGGCGGGATCTTACACATGTTAACGTGAGCTTCTAGTTTAAATTTCATGGTCATCGAGTTATAGAACTACGGTTATAGCGTTTTTTAAATCGAAAAAACCTAAATATTGAAATAGTCATAACTTGCTCATTTTAAGTCGGAATGAGCTCATTTTTGGACAGGAGGTACTTTATACCATATATTTTAATGTCCCAAAAGGTCGGAATTTTTCTCATAAACTAAGTGGCCGAAAATGCCCTTTTAAATTTCTGGACAGTAGCCTTTTTGGTACTTTGCAGTTTTTGACTCATTTGCTAAAATCAGTCCACACGAAAATCTACAACACCTTTTCCAGTAATTCCACTTGGATAAGTTAGAAAACTCATAGATCTAACTCTAGAACTTGACCACACTCAAAAATTCGAAATATAATAGGAGATATGGTCAATTGAATTTCATATTCTATTTTCACCAAAATCTGATTTTCAACCCTTTGTGATTTCTAAGAAACTTTCATGTTTTCACATAATAACCAACATAACTCATCATGAAAATGACTTAATAATTCAATAAAACAAGTTCAAGAATAAATTTTAAAGATTTATAAGTTAATTTATCCTGAACTCAATAATGTCCAAATTGTCAACATAATACTGCTTTGTGGAGACAAATTCAAGAATGCTCAGAAGAATATTTCCACAAAAAGATACTGGATGAAGCGCAAATATCCAGGATATTTCACTAATTTCAAGGAATATAGAAGCCAAAGTTTTAACCAACTTTGTATAATAGAATTTATGAAACTGCAAATAGATTTTTTTGCTTGCGCTGTCACGATAATCCACGTAGCTAGATCATTTCCATAATTTAATAAGAAATGAATACAAAGGATCATTCACCATGCATGTGGTAATCCACACGAATGAAAGTTATTCCAATGAATAATAAAGAATGGAATTAATAACAGAAGGATTCACCATGCATGCGATAGATCGCACAGACAGGTTATTCCCAACAGAATAATAAATAATGGAACCAGGTCATGCGTAAATGCACATACAACATATTCCGACAGAATAATAAAGAACAGAACCAGGTCAAGCGAAATTTGCACCGACAGGATATTCCAACAAAATAATAAAGAATGGAATAACAACAGAAATCACCATAAATGCGATAGGCGAGGCGAGTACGAGTTATTCCAACGAATAATAAATAATGGAACCAATGTCATGCGTAACGCATGCGACGTGATATTCCAACAGAATGATAAAGAATGGAATAACAGAAGAATTTCACCATGTATGTGGTACTTCGCATATACAGGTTATTCTAACAGAATAATAAGGAATGGAATAACAGAAGTTCTCTTCATGAAAACGAAAGAAATAATACCCCTTACTTTATAAAGAAGAGTACTTTCACCAAGCGGGTAGAAGGAGATATACTTGAAGAAAACTTGCACTACGCTCAAAGCTTCTTAAAACTCTAAAGAAATACGCTCAAGATTATTGAAGAGAATTCTCCGAATTTACGGTGTGATTTCAATTCTAACTAAGCATCCTATTTATAGGAAAATAGAAAGGATAATATGCGATAAAATAAATATATATATATATATATATATATTATTTAAAATCTAATAAAATAATTAACTTTATAAAAGTATTACATTTTTATATAAAAGATTTTACTATGCAAATACTATGCAGTACTTATGCAAACACAATGCAAAATAAAATATATTATATTCTAATTATTATCTAATAAAACAAATAACTTTATAAAAGTATTCATTTTATATAAAAAAGCTTTTCATTTTATTATATTAATAATACTAATAAAAAAAAATTTATATATATAATATGTATATGTATATATATAAACTTCCATGACTTCATAAAAGACACCTCAATATATTTAACAACATTTATCATCATTATTATAATTCACAATATTAATCGACCAGGATCGTTCCCGAGAAAGAGGGCTTTCCAATAAGGATTTCTCCCTATTAGGCGTGCAATTAGGTGACCAAACCTCTCCTTGGCGTAACTTACAGACATCGTTAATATTGCAAATAATAATATTAATAACTTCGTCGTCTCAATTATTGATTTTATAATATATAAAATATCGACAATAATTGAATCAAATAACGTGAGATACTTGTCAAAGAATTATCAGTAGTAATAATAATTGAACAAAAGCCGGTGACTTCTCACGTAAGCATCAATAATCAATACCGTGTGCTACTATGCAACCACGCGTATTCGCATTTTTTTACTACCGAGTAGTTCAACGCTTTTAACGGTAAAACTTCCGCCGTTATTTTCATAAAATATTTTTGTCGTTTTCTTAATCCGATAATAATTCCGTTGTGGGGTCCATCAATGATTGTACCGTCGTACGGATATTCCCTGACAAAAAGAATATTCCCTGACCATTCGAATATTATATAACAACTTGCATACTTTGCAAAATTTATAAATACTACCCACAACTATAACATTATCTCAAATCCACACCATAATATTCAAAAAAATATTTCGAGAAAATTAAATCTTTATTCGTAAAATTTGGGGTTTTACATTTTGGCTTCTATACTCCATGAAATTAGTAGAATATCCTGGATATTTGCGCTTCATCCAGTATCTTTTTATGGAAATATTCTTCTGAACATTCTTGAATTTTACTCCACAACGCAGTATCATGTTGAAAATTTGGACGTAATTGATTTCAAGATAAATTAACGTATAAATCTTTAAAATTTATTCTTGAACTTGTTTTATTGAATTATTATGTCATTGTCATCATCCCCATGCTTATATTGTGATGAAAGTCATCTTTGGCTTACGTACATAGATGGACTTGGTATGATTATGACCAGGGATTATTCGGTATAATCATGACCTGTAATGTTATAAATGATGTGGTGAAAGTCCTCAGTGGCCTGAAGTGCATTGATGGACAGTTTTTGGTATGATTATGACCAGGGATTATTCGGTATAGTCATGACCATTGATGATTTTATAAATATCCTTGGCCCGTAGTGCATGGAAGATTCGATGATATGGTTTATTTATTAAGCTGAGTCTCAGCGATAAAAATTGATGAAAACATTTTAAATCATAGAAGATAGTAGAAATCATGCTCTACTTGACTCTTCTAATGGATTGTTTATTCCGCTGCAGTTAAACTTGATGTCTATTGTATTTTATCAGTTTAACATTGTTGAAGGCTAATGATAATTTATTCTGCATTATCTTAGTCATAATATTTCTTACTGGGCTAGTTGAGCTCATCCTTTCTTCACTGTTCTCTTTAGGAAATGAGAACGTAGCCGGGACTAGTCGGGGAATGGAGTGACGGTCCAGATGATAGCATTAGTAGTCCTCATTATTCTGTTAAATAGTGTGACAATAAATGTAATGAGGACTCCATTGAGTGTGGATATTATCTAGATGACAATATTCTTATTAAAACTCTTAGATTATGTTTTGTCGTATTTTACACGACTGTTGTATAATTAAGTTGTATTTAAATTTATGTAGTGTGTATTTGGCGACCCAAGATGGGTGATATATACCTGTTTTGGGGGCGTCACAGTTGGTATCAAAGCTTAGGGATATGATCCCTGGTTGAAATGTGAGACAAGAACTAGGAGGGGAATTCCTTCGCTAGTATGACCTACCTAAGTTTATTTGGTATTTAATTGGTCGGTCAGGGTATAGGGATAATATGTGACATGTCAATTAACCCTTATTTTGTGGCCGTATTTGAGAATGGCAGCTGAAAATGTTAACAATGGAGTGAATGAGATCGTGGAAACACCTCTAATCACCAACCAGGATAATGTGATGTCAGGCGAAGAAGGAATTAGAGATATCCATGTGGTGAATGAAGAATTGATAGTTGCACCCGAGATAGTCGCAGAGGTAGCAGCTGAGAGTGAGGAAGAAGAGGAACCTGAGGAGAATTTATTAGAAGAATTTTATGATCAAAATTTAGAATTGCAAAATCGTGTTCATGAGTTAGAAGAGCAGGATGAAGAACGGCAGGCGGTCGTGGAGCAAAAGGATGCAAAAATTCAAGCTTGTGTTACCCGATATGTGATGCTTGAACAAAAGCACTTTTTGGCAGAGTATAAGATGATAAAATTTGAATTTGAAATTTGAAAGAAGAAAACAATGAGCAGTGAGAATGAGTGATGCGTGGGTAAAAAGCCGCATACGATGCGTTGATATTGTGGAAAGAGATGTCCGATCTAAGAAGGCTAAAATAGATGATATGTATTTCTCTTTTTGACAAATTGAGAGAACCCAATATTGAGTTTTGAATTACCACATACATTCGCAAATCGAATCTCAATTTGATATGGATCGAAGATTAATGATTGAGATCATGAAACAGGGAGTTCGATGAAGTAGTTGAGGTGGAATATGCCTATAAAAAGTCAATTTCAATGGTAGTGATGACACCAAATGCGCCCTGACAAGTTAAAATCGGGTAGTTCAAGGAGAAGCGGTTGTCATGACTTTGAACAAGTGAGGAACCCAAATGAAGTTATCACGGGTTAGTTAATTATAAATTCTTGTGAAGTCTATACCTTATTCGATACCAGTTCTACCCAATCTTTTATTTTTCCTACTTACGCTCAATGTTTAAATTTGACTCCGGAGAAATTAGACTTTGATTTATCTGTTGAAACTCCGTTGGGAGAAACCTTCATTACATCCACTATTTATAAATCTTGTTTGATTCAAATCGACACTTTCACGTTACCCATTTCTAAAACCCTAGCCTACCCCTAGAGCGTGAAATCGAATTTTGTATTGACCTCAGTACAAAACCCATTTCTAAAACCCTTAAATATTTCTTCACCTAGAACGAATGTATTATGCGCCAATGATGTTGGCTCGAGCTGTTGAAGATTACGACTATACCACTCAATATCATCGTGGAAGAGCGAACGTGGTAGTTGACGCGTTGAGTAGAAGATTGTATGCGTTTACGAATGCGATGTTGTTAACACAAAAACCCATTTCGTATAACTTACAAATGATGAAGATAGAGTTAAAGACTCTAGGGACCCACGTGAATATAACGAATATACGAGTAGAATCGATTTTAATGGATAAAGTTAAAGCCACTCAAGCTACACACCCGAATCTGATGAATGTTAAGAAGAAGGTTCAAGAAGGCGTTATCTCAACCCTCGATTTAATTGGCCCATTTGAAATCCTCGATCGAGTAGGAACTGTGGACTATAGACTCATTTTACCACCAAGTATGTCACGTGTTCATAACGTTTTTCACGTATCGATGTTACGTAAATATGTGGATGACCCGAACCACATTATTGAATTGGAACCAGACGAGATAGCAGAAGATTTAATGTATGAGGAGATACATGTTAAAATCTTGGATAAGAAAGATCCTATTCGACACTCAAAGGTTATACCTCAAGAGTTAGAATCTGAAATGAAGTCAAGGTATCCTCACCTCTTCGGCATACCAGGTACGTACGTAAATTTTGAGGGTGAAATTTCATAAGGAGGGGAAATTGTGAGACCTCAAATTTTATGAATAAAGATTTAAATTTCTCAAAATATTTTTTTTGAATATTATGGTGTGGATTTGATATAATGTTATAGTTGTGGGTAATATTTATAAATTTTGCAAAGTATGCAAGTTGTTATAAAATATTCGTTTGGTCGGGGAATATTCTTTTTGTTTGGGAATATCCGTACGACAAGACAATCATAGGTGGACCCCACAACAGAAGTATTGTCATGGTTAGAAAATGACAGAATTATCATTTTATAAAAATAACGGCGAAAGTGTTACTGTTAAAACTATTGAACTACTCGGTAATAAAAGTATAGTAATACGTGTGGTTACATAGTAGCACACGATATTGATTATTGATGCTTACGTAAGAAGTCACTCACTTATACTCAATTATTGCTATAATAATTGTTGCATCATATCTCTCATATTATTAATTCGATTATTGTCACAGTATCATCTGCATAATATTTTGTATATTATTAAATCAATAATTGAGACGAAAAAGTTATTCATATTATTAAATTATAATTTTTACAATGTCTAGAAGTTCTGTCAAGGAGAGGTTTAGTCATCTAATTGCACGCCAATAAAGAGAAATCCTTATCGGAAAGCCCCCTCTTTCTTGGGAATGACCTGGTTGTTAAATATTGTGAGTTATATTATTAATGATGAATAAGTTTGTGTTGATTAAAGATGAATTTGATAGTTCCATTGTGTTGGGATTATTAGTGTTAGTGGAAATTGACATCTATTCCAATGATAATTGATGTCTGGGGGTTATATTGATAAATCGGGTAATTAATCGAATAATGAGCAATTAATTGCTACTAATTCACATGCTTATATAACTATTTGTTCACATGTATGTACTATTAAATCACATTCTTGTACTATTAGGGGAGTTGATGCAAGATTGATAATACTTGCATGACTAAGTTAAAAATGGAGGTATAGATGGAGGTACTATACTTTAATTCATATTTTCACATGATTATAACTATTGATTCACATGATTGAACTATTGATTCACATTATTTACTATTAGGGGAGGTGGTGCAAGTTTGATAATACTTGCAGGACTAAATTAAAAATGAAAGAAAAGTTGAAGGTATTGTACTATAATATTTCGAGCACAAAATGTGCAATTATCGAAACTATATTTTCCTATAAATAGAAGCTCATTCTTCCTTCATTTCTCACCAATTCACTAAAGCTATAGAGCAATTATTATAGAGAGAAATTATAGAGAGAAAGAAAAAAAGAAGTCTGCTACCTCACTATTCCCAATTCTAGTTTCTTCTAAGGTAAGGGGTATTATTTCTTTCGTATTCATGAAGAGAGCTATTGTTATTCCATTCCTTATTATTATGTTGGAATAACTTTATCATGCTGAAGTATCGCATACATGGTGAAATTCTTCTCATTATTCCATTCTTTATTATTCTATTGGAATAACTTTTATGCATGATGTCTATCGCGTGCGGTGAATTTTGTTGTTATTCCATTCTTTATTATTACATTTGGAATATCCCATCATGCGTGCGATATCGATTGCATGCTGGTGAATTCATTGTTTATTCCATTCTTTATTATTATGTTGGAATAACATATATCATATGATGATTACGGCGACCTGGTTCCATTCTTTATTATTTTGTTGAATATCTGTTTGTGCAAATTACGCATGACCAGGTTCCATTCTTTATTATTACATTAGAATAACACATGCTGTCTTGGATTACACGTGACACTGGTTCCATTCTTTATTATTCTGTTGGAATAACTTTTCTGCATGCGATTCTATCGCATGCATGGTGAATTCTTTGTAATTCCATTCTTTATTATTTTGTTGGAATATCACATGCATGCGGATTACGTTAGACTGGTTCCATTCTTTATTATTCATTGGAATAATCATGCATGCATGCGATCTATCGCATGCATGGTGAATTCTTACATTATTCCATTCTTTATTATTATGTTGGAATATCCTCATGCATGCGGATTTACTTGGGTTCCATTCTTAATTATTACATTGGAATAACATATACATGATGATTATCACATGCATGGTGAATGATCCTTCGTATTCATTCCTTATTAAATTGTGGAAATGATGCATCTACGTGGATTACTGCATGGCGGTGTGAAAATCCATTCGCGATTTCATATATTCTATGATACTCATTTGGTTAAAGTTTTGGCTTCTATACTCCATGAAATTAGTAGAATATCCTCGGATATTTGCGCTTCATCCAGTATCTTTCCATGGAAATATTCTTCTGAGCATTCTTGAATTTTACTCCACAAAGCAGTATCATGTTGACAATTTGGACGTAATTGATTTTAAGATAAATTAACTTATAAATCTTTAAAATTTATTCTTGAACATGTTTTATTGAATTATTATGTCATTATCATCATCCTCATGTTTATATTGTGATGAAAGTCATCTTTGGCTTACGTGCATAGATGGACTTGATATGATTATGACCAGGGATTATTCGGTATAATCATGACCTGTAATGTTATAAATGATGTGGTGAAAGTCCTCAGTGGCCTGAAGTGCATTGATGGATAGTTTTTGGTATGATTATGACCAGGGATTATTCGGTATAGTCATGACCATTGATGATTTTATGAATATCCTTGGCATGTAGTGCAGGGAAGATTCGATGATATGGTTTATTTATTAAGCTGAGTCTCAGAGATAAAAATTGATGAAAACATTTTAAATCATAGAAGATAGTAGATATCATGCTCTACTTGACTCTTCTAATGGATTGCTTATTCCGCTGCAGTTAAACTTGATGTCTATTGTATTTTATCAGTTTAACATTATTGAAGGTTAATGATAATTTATTACGCATTATCTTAGTCATAATATTTCTTCTTTGGGCTAGTTGAGCTCACCTTTTCTTCATTGTTCTCTTTCAGAAATGTGAACGTGGCGGGGACTAGTCGAGGGAATGGAGTGAATGGTCGGATGATAGCATTAGTAGTCCTCACTATTCATTAAATAGTGTGACAATAAATATAATGAGGACTCAATTGAGTGTGGATATTGTCTAGATGATAATATTCTTATTAAAACTCTTAGATTATGTTTTGTCTTATTTTACACGACTGTTGTATAATTAAGTTGTATTTGAATTTTGTACCATGTATTTGGCGACTCAAGATGGGTGATGTATACTTGTTTTGGGGGCGTCTCACTGATGATATCTGAGTATATCTCTCACAAGAAGATATCTCCAGAAGAATCTAAAGGTCAACTGCAAGGACATTCTACCTGATCACAGAGCTAAGAACCGATCGTAGAGAAATCAGAACTTCGTATAGAATTGCAGCCTGTACTTGAGAACAAAGAAGAACAGCTTACTCAGAAAGATGTTATCGACTTCAAAAAATAGCTGAAGTATCAAGAAAATGGAGAAGAATCTACTGAGCAAGTTCAAGTATTATGAAGCCATCAGAAAGCAGAAAAGAAGATAAGGCGTTAGTAATGGAACATAAAACTACGATATCCCTCACTATACTATCAACAATGAAAAGGAGTAAAATAACAAAAAAAGGTCAAACCGATCGCAAGACTCAATCCTACGGTGCTTACAACAGTACATCGTAGAGTTCATGTCAATTCTGACAATAAGATTGACAAATTAGAACGTTGCAAGAAGATGATCTCAAAACTTCAGAAGACATATTCTTGGAAGAAAATAAAGGTATATTTACCGACTAGTTGGCTGAAAGCAAGCTATCTGAAAAGCCAAAAAAGATATTAACTGATGTGACAAGTCCTAAGTCAGAAAGTACACTGACATAGAGCCTTAGAAAGTTAACATCAGAGATATCAAAATATCTATGCATTAAATGCTCCAACAGATACTTCTCAACGGGAAGATTTTAGAGAAGTATAAAAGATAACATCATTCAAAAAAAGATAATGATGATGAGCACTGAACATCAATACATAAGAAGAATCATCATCTGAGATGAACATCGAACTGAACAAGAAAGAACGTAGAGTAAGGATAAACTCTACGAGGAGAGAAATGTTCAAAGCTGCCAAGCCAAAAAGAGAAGGAGATTAACGAGATAATCTTGGCAGCACCTCATTAGATAACAAGAGGTTGATGAGTATATGTCAAGGTCAAAGCCGCAAAGCCAAAGACCAAAAGAGCTAGGAGGCTCCAAAGAAAATTAGCCAAAGCCGTAGAGCAGATGAAGTGGAGGACATGGAAGATCTGAAGATTCAAATATGAAGAAACCATGCAGTTGATGTTGATGACACAATAATGGATGATCAGAAGGCTAATCTCAAAAGCTCCATTATACCATTCATCAAGAACACTCAAAATTAACAAGCCATCGATGTGGAAAACAAGTCTATGATTCTGGAATTGTTCAAAGTTGCTAAGCACAAAAGATGAAAAGCTTAAATGAATAGCTTAGTAGCACATCATCATTGATTATGAAGAGTTGCTGACAATCAGAAGGAATCAAGCTTCAACAACAGAGTTCAACAAGTATCAAGTGTAACGACCCCAAAATTCATACAATTTAATTCTCGATTTCGGTCGTTAATAATACATTCAACTTCTAATTTAACATCATTAAACGATAATACAACCGTTGAAATTTGCAAAAATATTAAAATTTTCTATTACAAACTATTCTTGTTCCCAAAACCTTCAACCTTTACATCAAAATATCTCAGAAATATTTTAACACTACAATAGTTTACATCGCAAAACGATATTACAATTCAACCTTTAATACATTATTCGGAATCTTAAACATGGTTCAAATAATAATAACACAACTTAAGTGTGTAAATCTTCAAGTATCACATCTGATTCATGTCTTTCAAGTAACACATAACTTTACCTTGAATCTTAAACCTGTAAAAGTGGTTATTTGCAAGGTTGAGCACGAGAACCCAGCAAAATCTAACAGTTTTCATGCATCACATAGCACATAATAACATGCTAAACATATATCTCATAGACATCAGACTAACATAACATACATGCTACAATTCATATAACAAGTATAAAGATTGAGTTCCTTACTCAATCAGCATGCTTTAGTCAATCAACGTAGTCATAAATTGACTTTAACATTTTATACTTTCAACATATATATAACACATCATGCTCTTTGAAGTAAAGACTTAAAACAGTTAACCATCAAGTTCACATAGCAAATAGGAACTAAAAGACTTACCTTGATCGTTGTTTACCAATAACAGTTTGACATCTTACAGATATCTGCACTTCACGTGCCCTGCACAATTATATAATCATTCACATTAACTATTAGTCACATAGCAACGCATATTAGTTGTAATGGAAACTTTAATTTACGTCTCATAACCCTTCCTATTATCAATACACAATGTTCAATTTTATTGTGTTACTTTACGACTTCTGATTCACTATATTTCATATTCAAGTTCATTCAAGTGCTTAAGTCCTGCTAGGAATCATTATTGGTTTTATATTAACCTTATTCAATATCTTATAATATTCATTTCATTTGATTTAAAACACTTTTTATGTTCATTAACACTTATCACGGCGTTTCGATATTTATTCGACACACGCCTAATTTGTCTCTCTTGTGTGTGCTTAGTATGTGTATACAACTTATCTAATATATTATTTATTAATGTTAAGCATTATTATACTTCATAATATTCATGTTCTATAACTTAGAATAACATCTTTTATTGTCAAGAGCACTACACTTGCATACGTGCATGCCCGACACCCTCCGATTGCCTCCGATTACGTAACAATCAAAAAGATGACTGTTTTGACCCTTCCTAACGACCTCAAATTGAAAACCTTAAAGAACAAAAGTTGTAGGTCTATTCGTCCTCGTTCCGGATCATCTTGAATCTTCTTAATCGGAGTTCATATGAAAACGTTATGGTCGTTTTACCAAACTAAGGTAGAGTAGTCACAGTCAACAGACATGGGAACGCAACGGCCCATGTGACTTGCAGTAGCCCAGCTATCTTGCCACCTTGCAACTTCATAAATAGTTTTCTCAATGTACAAACTTCAAATCTTAATAACTTCTTCATTTTAAGTCGGAATTAGTTGATTTTCCATTCTATGAACTCGTGAACACTGAACTACTCATCTACAGAGTAATTTTAACATTTCAAAAACTTTAACAAATCAATTTAAGGGTTCCAATTCAATGTTCGTGCTATATTTTCATGTTTTTGAAAAGTTTAGCGAATTCATTCACCACGAATTCGTTTCTCAACCAAATTGGTTCGTTCAAGTTTCGTTGTTTTCATTTCTTCACATATTAATATAATTCAACATCAATTTACAAATTATAACACATATTGGATATAAAATTTCATACTTTCTTAAGCCATTTTCATACATATAACACTATTTTCTCAAATTCTTTCTACAATCCCAATTTCACGTATTTTAATCATCGAATAGCACTCACACACGATTATTAAAAGATTATAAACCACATACACATGCATATATATAAATCCAACACAACTACCATTAAAATTTTTAAAGATAAAAGTTAAGATTAGAGTAGATTATACCTTGAATCTTTGTCTGTTGGGAAGAGAATTTTTTTTCCCTTGATACTCCACTTCTCTAGCAAAATCTACAGAGAATTTCTCACAAACTCTCTCTCCCTTTCTCTGCTCTCTCTATATTCTTAAGCAAAGAAAGAAAATACGTAGAAATAAACTGATAACCCTTCTTTCTCACGCACGTCAGTTTCAAAAACCCAATAAGCATCAGTTAAAAATAAGCCAAAGGTCACAAAGCCTTGTTTGGTTGCACAGAATTCCCCCCCATTCCAATTTATTTTGATAATATTATATTATATAGTTTTTATATGTCACACCTGTAACCAATTTACATAACTTACAATAATAATTATAATTTTTATTATAATTCTTCTAATGATTAATAAATAATCATATATCTAATTTAATTAATAAATTAGACTTAAACATCGCTTTATTTAATTTACTTGTTTTTTTTAATATTAAAAAACTCATTTAATTTAATTAATTCATTAAATTAAATCTTGAAAGAATAAAATTTACCTTTGCTTTAACTTAATTATCATCCACACGTAACTAAATTATTATACCACAATTTCATAAATTATTTGTTTTTCTCAATAAATAAATTATTTAAAATATTTATTTACTTGAATAAATATTTAAGATTAATTACAAATTTCATTTGATTCCTTCAATAGTTAACTCAACTATTAAACCTCACTTTCCCAATATATGAATATATATTTCTCTTCACACCGTATCACACATTTCAAAATATATATAGTACATATATATATACATACTCAAACTCAAAACATCTCATAATAAAAATTTAATTATTAAATTCCTATTTTAATAACTTATAAAAATTAGGGTTGTCACATCCTTCCTCCTTATAAGGATTAGTCCTCTAATCACCGAAACCCCACCTTACTCAGGTTTTCACCAAATCTCTTCGTTAAATAACTTCAACACATTACCTTAACATAGGTTTTATATTTCCTACCCCCAACACTCTTGATAATAAATTCTTATAAGTTTTATTTCATAACCTTTACTTAGACTCAATTATATTTGAGTATTATATATTCTTTAACCCATTCATTTGCTTCTCTAAGGATCATTATCATAAACACTCAGGATATTACATTCACATATTCTTCTAAGAATTTCGTACTTGAAATTTTATTTATTACTCTTCATTCACTCAATCTATCAAAATAGATTTTATGTTAATATTTTATTCATTCATTGGGTTCTAAAACCACTTCTTTCCACAAAGATCTTTCTACAATTATTAAACTTTTCTATTAAAAGTTTTATATTATTCTTTGATAACTCATCTCCTTCTCATTTAAAAAAATTCTTTTCTCACTTGTTCAATATATTCATCATTCAGTGTCGCATTCTACGACTCACTTCTTTCTAAGGAATATTATCCTTACCACATTCACCTTTTATAATAGCAAGAATCTTCAACAATTGCTCAATAATTGGGAAGCAGTATGAATAACTCAGGAATTTAAAAGATTCCAAATCATGTTGAGGGTCATAAGACCTTGAACTCCGTCCACGGTTATAAGTACTCTTTTAACTTAAACCTTAACAGTCATTAAACTATAAGGACTCCCGTACTTAGGGTGTTAAGCCATTCGTACGATGTATTGTGCACAAACATTTAAACGCTATGCGTATGTCCATAGTTATAAGTAATCTTTCAACTTAAACTTTAACAGTAATAAGACTATAGGGACTCCTCGTACTTAGGGTGATCAGCCCTTCGTACAATGTATTGTGCACAAACATCTTAACGCCTCCGCGTAATCCCCTATAAAAGGGTTGTTCATCTCAGCTTTTCAACATTTGAATCCGCACCAAAACAATTTGGTTTGGCATAACTTTTCAAGAAACGCTTGAATTTTATGAACATCTTTCAATAATCGTCTAGCTGAATCAAATAGCATAGACTTCTACAATAATTCAGATATCAATCGAAATATACATATACATATACATATATATATATTCTCATATCTTAAAGAAATCTCAAAATATTTTATATGCGATACGATACCGCATACTTTATTTATTTATAATCAGGTTGAGGATTCCGTCATTTGGTGATTTTATCATACTACATCATACCATAGTGGGCTGATGATCCTTAGATCACCTTCAACACTAAGTAATACTGCATTGATGACTCCATTGTTTTTATCATCTCTGCACCAGGTTCCATGATGCATTGATGATATATATAAAAAAATATTTCAAATCATTTTTGTCTAGCCGAAGCAATTAGCATAGACATACGAATAACGGTATTGTTTTTAAAACTCGTTGGTTTTGTCATTTGATCCAATGTTTTTCAAGAAAATAGAAGTGCAAACATCAGCACGAAGTCAATAAATTTCGAAAATCTAGCAAAGCTAGAAGATTTGGAAAACCTATGTCTCCACTTTCTATACTGATCCATTGCTTAATAATTCTATATATTCCCATAATTCTCAATTCTTCATTCATAACTTATCTATACCCCAATATAGTTCATCAAACTTACCGCACATTGGAAATCTAGGAACTTGCCACAATAATATGAGTTTAAGAACTTGTCCTAGTCAGACCATAGGCGTCCATTCGCTGAGGGGTTCAAAACATACCATATTATTGTGAGTCACGAACCTACCATATGCATTAGTTTAAAGAACCGCACCTATTCTAATAATATCTGACTAATCTTAATAGTTTTTAACTATCAAATATACACATGAGAAAAGAATCACCTTTTTGCCACATATATATTGATAACGCGACACCGACATTCCAATGATTATCAATGTAATAAACTAGGTGCAAGCACAAAATCCTCGCCCATACAAAGATTTGTACAACTCAGCCATCACATGAGTCCTCAATTGAAATCCCACCTAACTCTATCTTACTCTTAACTTGCTCTTTGGTCGATACGAATTCCTCGTATCACTTCATCTATAACTCCTCGTGAGTTATCTCGTACTATTTCTGTGACGCCCCCAAAATAGGTATACATCACCCATTTTGAGTTGCGCTATCTAGGTTAAGGGATAAATCACCGATGATTGATATATACAGTGAAACAAAACGAATCATTTAAGCAGTTCAAGGTTCAATGGAAATGCGCAATATAACCATAGAGGATGATGAAAATGATTTTTAAAGAAAGCGAAAAGCGTAACATGAAATATCAATAGTGAAACCTAACTAATCCAAAAGAAAGCTTTAATTTTACAATGCAAATATAGAATTAAGAGAAAAATTCTGGGTTTTGGGACATGAAGGTATATGGTATAAAGTACCTCCTGTTAAAATGAGCTCATTCGATATCGATGACCATACTGTTAAATTTTGGAGTTAACCCCGCTAATTTCTGCAAGGCGAAATTGATTTTTGAAAAATAGTAAATGAATTTTAAAAATTCTGGGAAAATATCTTATCAATTGGGATTATATTATGCTAGATTTATTATTTTCATGAAAATAGTTTAATCAAAAAAAGAATCCCCTATATACATATTTTTTGATGAGGATTTAATAATTGGTGATGATATCTTATGAGTATGGCATTTTGAATGATTAAATACATTATATGGTAAAGCGTTCGATAAATAACCATATTAAGTGATTGAAAACATGGGATATTCTTGAATCCTGGATAGATTATATTATAAAGGTTTAATATTTATCGTACTTAGCGAGAAAGTAAAATTCAATGATATAATTATCGAAAAAACTTAATGAATGCATAGCAATGGATAATTTGTGGTCGACTTAATGAATACAGCGATTATCTTTTGGCCGTGAATCTTAATGAATACAAATTATCTTTGGTAGTGGTGCTAGTATCCGTAATAGATATTTTGGATAAAAAATCTGCGAAAATTTAATTTTCTATGAATAATATACCACGATTGTATCTTTGGTATAGTGTATTAATTAAGTGAATATACTAATGAATATCCTTGGCATATCGGGGATGATTCGTGAATAGTGATGTATGAAATGAATGTAGTAAAAGTGTCTTTGGTAGTAGTGCATTGATGGACTTGGATGATTATGACACTAAAAGGCTAGAAATTTCTGACAAAGAAAATCTTATCGATATTAGCTGGCATTATATGATATTAGAAGAAATAATATCATTTAAAAAAAATTTAATATCCACTTACCGATAAAGGCGATTGCTACAACAAGAATCTTTAAATGATATAGTTGAAGTTGAAGAAAAAGCTTATCTTGTCGAAATATAGCAACACTCAAAGTCTCAAAAATACTCACAAAGTTTCTGCTAAACATTGATAATTATATTACGTTAATAGAAAACTTGTCTGTTACATTGGTGGACCCCTAGCAAATTATTCGGATTAGAGAAAGCGACAAAATATTTTAATGGTGTGATTTTCTTTATGTGAGAAGTCACTACGGTTTGATTCATTAATTAAACCTAAACACCTACTTCCACTACTTATATTAGGTTCTTTTACGGTAAGGTGTTATTCTTTCTTCTTGAAAGAACTATAATTACATTGGAATAACACCTTAAAAATGGCATACCTATACATAACACATATCTGTAAAACACCTATGCTTAGAAAATCAGTTTACCCATACTTTGTGACATTCTTATTATTACATTTGGAACATCTGTGTGTTTTTTGCAGGACTGGTTAAAATCTTTATTGATACCATTGGAACATCCACATGCTGTGTTTTAACACCAAGCAAAAATTTAATAAAATAAATTCTGTATCAACCAATATTAATTTAATAATAAAATTTCATCGCCTTCTTAGAAATCAGATCTTAGAATTTCCCATATGACCTCACGGTATATAAGTAATACGAAAATTAAGAAAAGCGTTTTCATAAATAAAATAATTAAAACTTCAAAAATCGATTATTTGAACTTGAGCTTGAAGAGTTACGATAATTCATAATAAATAGCCAATTATTAGAAAATTCGAACCTTATTTCTTTTCATAGAAATTTCATTCTCTACTATTAAGGACTGCGATTCAGAAAAGTTTTCGAAAACAATTCCAATAAATACGACAAAAAGCGGCCTGAACCTTTAAAAGAAATCCTTAATATTACGGCGTACATTTAAAAAAATATCCGCGCCGAAAAGACGAGAATTTTACATCTTTATAATCAAATTTGAGTTCTGAAAATGGGCCCATGCTTAGGACATAATTAACATGTTTAAACAACCTTCTAGAAAAAATTAAGAAAAATGTTTTAATAAATAAAATAACAAAACTGCAACAAAATTGATAATTCATAATAAATAGCCCATTTATTAGAAAATTAGAACCTCCTCATAGGAAATTTCATTCCTCTATAACTGTGAAGAAAGTTTTCCACATTCAATTATTAAAAATATCAGACGATTATTGGTATTATATATCGCCGTATATTAAAAAATATCCCGCTTTGTTGTAAAATATCATTATATTAAATGTAATAATATATTTAAATGAGTTATTTTATCGGAAAAGATAAAGATATCGAATTTTCAACAATTGTCACTTTAAAATTTCCATCATATATCCACATAAAATGAATATTTTCTTATCATATAAATTAATAATTAATTATTCACAAATAATATTACAGAATCCGCTGATATCATGACAGTAAGTGGTTTATCGAGAAAGGGGCTTTCAAATGAGATTTATCTCATACTAGCATGAATTAGGTGACCAAACCTCTCCTTGATGAACTTTCTAAACATTTGCCTAGATAATGTTATCTATAATATTATTCGAATAATATAATTATTGATCGATATAGGAAAATCACGTGTAGTGACGACAATTATTGAAACATCGATAATATAAAATATCAAGCAGCCTTGAATTATTGAATCAATAAAAATAAAATATTAGCGATAATTTCTTGTAACAATTATTGAGTAATGTATATCCTTACGTATTCAGAATAAATAGTGAATTGGTGTAATACGATGTCTTCTTGTGTTTTAACCAGGGGTATTCCAACGATACTTAGCGGTAACAACTACTCATCGTTGCAAAAATGACATTAATCGCAGCCGTTTTATATTAATCGGATAAGCTACATTGTATAGAGCCCTTACAATATTGTGGAAATTACGTAACGAATATTAACTGGCGAATCAAAAGTATTCCACGACCAAGCAATATTCCAAACAACACTTATTATAAATGAAATTAAATTTCCTCTATTTATTATTTTGAAATAGTAAGGGTTGATTTGATTAATGTGGTTAGTTATGGGTAAAATCATGAAATATTTTAAATAAGCAAGTGGTTATAAAATATTCATTGTTGTCGGGGAATATTAGTTTGGTGGTGGAATATTCTTCTTGTGTAGAATATTAAATGCGACGGTAGCCTTGACCTTATGTGGGCCCATGTGAAAGCGATTGGATGAAGAAAGCAGACAAGTATAAGTTGTTTATAAATAGCGGCGTAGTTATTCTGAATTAATCTTGTTGGAATACTAAATGGTTAAAACACGATGCTTTGCGGTATTGCACGATTATTGATTCTTACGTGAAGAAGCACTTACTCGATAATTATTACGATGATTCTTTATTCGATATTTTATTTTATTGATTCGATAATTGCTTACGTTGATATTTTATATTATTGTTGTTTGATAATTGTCACTACGATATTTTCATTATCGGATCGATAATTCATATTATTTGAATAATATTATTAGATAACATTATTGGCAATGTCTAGAAAGTTACATCTAAGGAGAGGTTTGGTCACTAATTGCGGCGCTTGATGAGGAGAAATCCTTATTGGAAAGCCCCTCTTTCTGAGAGCGGCACAGTTTATCGATATTGTGATTACGTAATATTATTTGTGAATAATTAATTATTGATTTATATGATAAGGAAAATATTCATTTTATGTGGATATAGATGGAGAAAATTTTTAATGTGACAATTGTTGAAAATTGATATTTTATCTTTTACGATAAAATAATTCATTTAAATATATTATTATATTTTAATAATATAATAATGGTGATATTTTACAATGAATGTGGGATATATGAATATATGAGGAGGAAGAATATTTTTGTTACTAAAAAATGTTTAAAACATGTTAAACATGTTTGTGGACCCATTTCTTGGTTGAAATTTGATTATAGCACATAAAATCGTCAGTTTGTGGATTTGGTCAATTTACATTTTGGAATTTGGAAAAACTTTCTTACTATGAGTTGTAGAAATGGAATTTCCTATGGAAAAGACATAAGGTTTGAATTTTTTGATAAAAGGCTATTTATTATGAATTATTGAAGTTAGAAGTTAAAATAATTGATTTTGGAAGTTTTAATTATTTTTTTTTAAGAAAAAACGTTTTTTTTGTTTTTGTGGGCCCACATTAAACATGTGGTGAATATGTGTTGAATTCAGATTTCAAGGTGTGGGCGTAGAAAAATTTAATAAATATATTATTATTTTATTAAATTTTACTTTGGTGTTACAGCATTTTCTATAAATAGGGTCTTGGGTTAGAATTGAAAATCACACGAAAAGCTGAAGTTTTCTCTCTCTATATATTATCGGCGTATTCTTGTGAGTATTTTGATACTTTGAGTGTTGCTATCTGGTGCAAGTTCCTTGACACTATATCGATATTCGATCGGAAATCTTATTCTTTTTTCGAGGTAAGGGATATTATTTTTTTTAAATGATATTATTTCTTCTAATATCATTATCTTGGAATATTGGTAAGATTTTTCTTGTGAAATTCTTGTCTTTTAGTGTCGGGGTTCTTATTCACGTATCTGACCTTTATTCACGTATCGACACTTATTCACGAATCTGACCTTATTCACGAAAAAAATTAAATTTTTTTTTTTGTCCAAAATATCTATTATGGATACTAGCTTTGATTGTATCCATGTTTTGATCATTCTTGAATTTTACTTCTTTATGATTATTTATGAAGTATTTTTGAACTTGGATTGTTTAAAGTCTGAATCCTTAATATTTGTTCTTTTGTTTCCTTTGGATTCGTTTTCTTTAAAATATTTTTCATCATCCTCGATCTAAATGATGATATTCTTGAATATCTTTGGCTGTGTAGTGCAAAGATGGTTGATTTTCTTATGAATATCTTTTGGCGTAGTAGTGCAAGATGAGCAGTGTTGAGATGAACATGACCAGGTAGATGAATATCTTTGGCTTTGTAGTGCAAAGATGAATATTTGATTCAAGATGAATATTGATTGATGTTCTGAGGATAAAATATTGATGATGGACTTTTAAATTCATAGATTATAGTAGATTTCATTCTCTACGTAACTCTTACATGAATTATTATTTTCATTGCGAATATTGATCTAAAACTTGTTGTCTACATTGTATTTTATCAGATTTTTCCTGTTGAAGACTAACGATAATTTGTTACATATTATCTTAGTCGTAATATTCTTCTTGGGCTAGTTGAGCTCACCTTTTTCTTTTTGTTCCATTTTTCTTCTCGGGAGGCGAGAATGTAGCGAGTTCTTAGTCGGGGTGTGGAATGATGGTTCTAGAAAGTTGTTTTAGTAGTCCTCACCATTTTTGTAAAATAATGTATCAATAATTGTAATGAGGACTTATTTGGGTGTGAATATTATCTAGATGACAATATTTGTATTTAAACTCACATTTTTATATGTTGTATTAATAAAGTTGTAGTTGTTTACATACCGTATTATTGGCGACTCAAAATGGGTGATGTATACCTATTTTGGGGGCGTCATGATTAATATCGAGCTTAGGGATATGATCTCTGGCGGAGATCGGGGAATAGAACTAGGAGGGAGAGGCAGAGTAAATCCTTAGCTAGTGTGTCTTACTAAGCTTATTGTGTTGGTTGGTCGGGTATATAGGGATATTATGTGATATGTTGATTTCTTTAATTAACCCTTTGTTTTATGGCGGTATTTGAGAATGTCGGCGAGAATGTTAACGATGGAGTAAATGAGGCCAGTGGAACACCTTTACTTCACCAGATGAGGAGAAACGTCTGCAGTGGCAATGTTCCTCTGTATGAACAACACCATGATGAGATGATGAGCAGCGGGATGTTTAGAAGCTTTTTGCGATTCATGCAAAAATCGAGACGAGGAGACTTCGTGTTAAAATCTGGTGGAAATGATAATAACATATACGGTTTATCACGACCAAAGCATTTGAAAAGAGTTGGGACCACGAGTTACAGGGAAGCGGATCCGATTAAAGCGAAGCGTGGGTCGAACAAATTACCAAGATATTCGATGTCTTGGGATGCGGAGGAGAACGAAGGTTCCATTCGCCACCTTTATGTTAAAGTAATGAGGCGATTCTTGGTGGGAATCGTGAAGCGTACCCATCCGGTACTTTTTCGGCATGTCTTGGGAGAGCGTTTGAAAGCTGTTCAATGACAAGTACTTTCTGAAAGTATTAAATCGTATGAAGGAAGTGGAGTTTATTAGATTGGAACAAAATAACATGGCGGTGTCGATCTGAGGCGAAGTTTGCGAGTTATCGAGTTTTGCACCTCATTTGGTGGAGAATGAGGAGCGTGTATGCCGGATGTTTACGAGAGGTTTGAAACCCGGCGTATCGTCGATATCTCATTTCTCGTAAATTTTCTCTCTATTCGGATGTTGTCAGCGAGGGCTCGATTATTAGGCGAGATAACGATACGTTCAATGAGGGACCCAACGAGGATCATCTGGGTGATGGCGATCATCGAAACAACGATAACCGGTGGAGAAAAGAAAAATCTGGACAAAAATGGTAACCACTCTGGTGGTAATCATGGCCGTGAAAATAGAAGAAAGCGAGTCGGGAGAGATTTTAAAGAGAGATTCAACAATGACCAATGTGAAGGCGTCGGCACCAGTGACAAGCAACGGTTCTAAGGGAGGAGAAACGACCACCGGTCGTATCTTATAAATCTGGAAAAGAGGGACATATCATTGGCGCCCCTGACATTCAAGGTATGTTATAATTGTGGAAAGGAAGGACATATCGCTCGAGATTATCTGATAGCGAAACCAAGTCAGGTGGGATGGTGACTCGAAAAAGCATCCCGAAAAAATCAAAAAGTCAGCGGTTCTGGAAGAAGCGTTTGTCGTGGTTGGTCAAAATCGAGGAACCAAAGCGAGGTGATCACGGGTAAGCTAATCATAAATTCTTGCGAAGTTTATACCTTACTTGAATCTGGGTTTACCCATTCATTTATCTCTCTACTTGTGCTCAGCGTTTAAACTTAACTCAGGAGAAATTAGACTTTGATTTATCTGTGGAGACTCAGTTAGGAGAAACTTTCATCACATCCACTTTTATAAATCTTGTTTGATCGAGTTGGCACCATCACATTACACATTGACCTTATCTCTTTAAAGATACTTGCTTTTGATGTGATTTTAGGGATTGATTGGTTAACTACTCATCATACCAAAATTGATTGTTTTAAATAAGGTTGTTAGTTTTCATATTCTAACCAACTTTGTTATGCAATTCAAGCAACTAAACCACTAAAATCAATCAACATGTCATATCAAGTCATAAAAAGTTATTCGTTTATTGAAAAGCGGATGTCAAGCTTTCTTAGCCCGTGTTATGGATTTGAATAAAGACACGTCGATTTGAATAATATTCTGTTGTTAGTAAATTTCTGGCGTATTTCTGAAGAACTTCGATCTACCCCGAGCGTGAAGTTGAATTCTTTATTGATCTTGAACACAGATACAAAGCCCATTTCTAAAACCCCATATCGAATGGCTCTATTGAACTTGAGGAGTTAAAGGTCCAACTACGAGGAGTTGTTGGACATCGGTTTCATTAGTCTAGTACATCTCCTTGGGGTGCTCTGTTTTATTTGTAAAGAAGAAAGGCGGGGAGTATGCGACTTTGTATTGACTATCGAGGAATTGAACCATGTCACCATCGAGAATAGGTATCCAGCTACCTCGTATTGATGACTGTTTTGACCCGATTCAAGAGCACAATTCTTTTTCAAAGATCGATCTTAGATTACGGATATCATCGGTGAAGATTAGAATGAGGATATTCAAAGGCGCCTTGAAACTTCGATGCGGGCATTATGAATTCTTAGTCGTGTCTTTTGGATTGACTAATGCTCCTGCGACTTTCATGGATATGATGAGCCAGAGTATTCAAGGAATATTTGGATCGGTTCGTTGTTGTCTTTATTGATGACATCCTCATATATTCAAAAGCCGTGAAGATCATGAGCACCATTTGAAAATTTGGTACTCGAAAGGCTTCGTGAAAACAAGCTATATATGCGAAGTTGAAGAAATCACGAGTTACGGCTTGAGGAAGTAGCATTCCTTGGGCGCGTGGTGTCAAAACATGGAGTATCTGTTGACCCGTGAAGATTGAAGCAATCTGAAGTTAGAACAACAAAAGTCGGTGGCCGAAGTCGTAGCTTTACGGGCTTAGTTGGTTATTATCGGAGATTAGTGGAAGGATTTTCTCGAATCGCTACTCCGTTAACTCGGTGACTCGGAAAGATACAAAATTAATTATGGAAGCGAGGAATCGAGAAAGTTTTTCAAGAGCTTAAGAGGAGACTCATTTGGCTTTTATTACGACAATACCATCTGGTTCGGATGGATTTGTTATCTCTGATGATGCTTGAGGCGAAAGGGTTAGGATGTGTTCTCATGCAGCATGGGAAAGTCATAGCTTTATGCCTCGCGACAACTTAAAAGAATATGAGAGGAATTATCCTACTCATGATCTAGAGTTAGCGGCCCGATCGTTTTTCAGCTTAAAGATCTGGAGGCCTTATCTATATGGGGAGAAAGTGGAGATATATTCGGACCGTAAAAAGCCTCGAATATTTCTTCACCCAAAGGAACTCGACATGCGGCAATGGCGTTGGCTCGAAATTTGTTAAAGATTATGACCACACCATTGATACCATCTGGAAAAAGCAAGCGTGGTAGGCGACGCGTTGAGTAGAAGATCATATCTTGCGAGGAGCGAGTGCGATGATGTCAAGTATCTTGCGTAGAACCAACTTTAATCGATAAAGTTAAAGTTGCTCGAAAATGCCCATGAACCGGGCTGATCGTATGAAGAAGAAAAAATCTGAAGGTGTTATTCGAAGGTGTTATTCGAGCGAGAATCGATGAAGAAGGAATACTTGAGTCCACTCCGGACTTTGTGTTCTAACGACTACGATTTGAAGTACAAGATCATGATGGAGCACACAATACACCATTTTGCAATCCATCACAGAAGTACCAAAATGTATCGTGATCTTGACATACATTTTGGTGGAACAATATGAAGAGAGAGATTGCGAAAGTTTATCTCGAGGTGTTTAACTTGTCGGCGTGTAAAGGCGGAGCATCAAGTGCCTAAGGGTCCATTGCAACCACTTGAGATTCCAAAATGGAAGTGGGAACACATTACCATGGATTTAGTTCTGGGGTCTTCCCACGGTTTCTCAAGGCGTAAATGCTATTTGGGTTATTGTTGATAGATTAACCAAGTGCGCTCATTTCTTGCCGTCTGGGAGACTTATTCCTTGAGCGTCTTGCTCGTATGTATGTAAATGAGATTGTGAGATTGCATGGCATGCCGATATCCATAGTTTGGATCGTGACCCAAGATTCACTTCACGATTTTGGGTTAGCTTGCAAAAAAAGCTATGAGCGCAGTTCTACGATTGATTCGACATACCATCCTCAAGCGGATGGACAATCGGAGAGGACTATTCAAACTCTTGAAGATCTATTAAGACTACGTGTCCTAGACTTCAAAGGGAGTTGGGATAAGTATTTACCATTGGTGGAATTCTCCTACTGACAACGATTATCGAGGAGAAGTATAGGTGTGGCTCCATTGAAGCATTGTATGGACCCGAAAGTGTAAGCTCTCCGATATGTTGGGATGAGGTGGGTGAAGCAACATTGTTGGGACGAGTTGATGCGTATGTATGACTACGAAAAAGATCGAAATGATTGACACAGCGTATACTGAAGCGGCCTGAGATCGACAAAAGAGTTATCGGATCTTCATCGAAAGGGCGTGGAATTTAGTATTGGGGATCATGTATTGTTGCGTGTTGCTCCATGGAAGGGAGTTACAAGATTTGGGAAGAGAGAAAGCTCGATCCACGATTTATTGGTCCATTTGATTCTTGGTGAGGAGTAGGAAATGTAGCTATAGACTCGCGTTACCTCAAGTATGTCTCGTGTTCATAATGTTTTTCATATATCGTGTTTACGTAAATATGTGAAAGACCGAACCACGTTATTGAGTTAGAACCGGATGAGATAGCGAAGACTTAACGTCGAGGAGAATACTGTCAAGATCTTGGATAGGAAGGAGCATGTCTTACGTCTGAAAGGTCATACCACAAATCGAAGTTTTGTGGAGGAACCGTCTTTATTGAGGAAATGACACAGGGAGTTGGAAAGCGAAAATGAAAGCGAGTATCCTCACCTTTTGAAACACACCAGAATGCGTCGTCGATTTAGAGGATGAAATTTCATAAGGAGGGAGGTTGTAAGACCCCAACTTATTATAAATGAAATTAAATTTCCTCTATTTATTATTTTGAAATAGTAAGGGTTGATTTGATTAATGTGGTTAGTTATGGGTAAAATCATGAAATATTTCAAATAAGCAGTGGTTATAAAATATTCATTGTTATCGGAGAATATTAGTTTGGTGCGTGGAATATTCTTCTTTGTCGGGAATATTAAATGCGGCCAGTAGCGACCTTATTATATGGGCCCATGCTGAAAGCGATTGGATGAAGAAAGCAGACAAATATAAGTTGTTTATAAATAACGGCGTAGTTATTCTGATTATCTTGTTGGAATACTCGGTGGTTAAAAACACGATAGCACATATTGCACGATTATTGATTCTTACGTGAAAGGCACTTACTCGATAATTATTCACGATAATTCTTTATTCAATATTTTATTTTATTGATTGATAATTGCTACGTTGATATTTTATATTATTGTTGTTTGATAATTGTCATTTACTACGATATTTTCATTTATCGGATCGATAATTCATATTATTTGAATAATATTATTAGATAACATTATTAGCGATATGTCTAGAAAGTTACATCTAGGAGAGGTTTGGTCACTAATTATTGCGCCGATGAGGAGAAATCCTTATTGGAAAGCCCCTCTTTCACAGGAGCAGCACGGTTATGTTTGTGATTACGTAATATTATTTGTGAATAATTAATTATTGATTTATATGATAAGGAAAATATTCATTTTATGTGGATATAGATGGAGAAAATTTTAAAGTGACAATTGTTGAAAATTGATATTTTATCTTTTACGATAAAATAATTCATTTAAATATATTATTATATTTTAATAATATAATAATGGTGATATTTTTACAATGAATGTGGGATATATGAATATATGAGGAGGAAGAGTATTTT
Source organism: Panax quinquefolius (assembly GCA_020205615.1). NCBI lineage: Eukaryota > Viridiplantae > Streptophyta > Magnoliopsida > Apiales > Araliaceae > Panax > Panax quinquefolius. Next base: position 40,826,763 of record CM035155.1, on the reverse strand, counting down.
TGTTACAAAAAATTGTTTAAAACATATTAAAAACATGTGTTTGTGGGCCCATTCTTGTTGAAATTTGATTATAGCTTGTAAAATCGTCCCAGTTTGTGGATTTGATCAATTTACATTTGGAATTTGGAAAAACTTTCTTACTTACAAAGTTGTAGAGAATGGAATTTCCTATGGAAAAGACATAAGGTTTGAATTTTTTACGATAAAAGGGCTATTTATTATGAATTATTGAAGTTCGAAGTTAGAAATAATTGATTTTTTGAAGTTTTAATTATTTCGCTTATTGAAAAACGGATGTCAAGCTTTCTTAGCCCATGTTATGGATTTGAATAAAGACACGCTTGGATTTGAATAATATTCTGTTGTTAGTAAATTTCCCGACGTATTTCTGAAGAACTTCCCGCCTACCCCGTAACGTGAAGTTGAATTCTTTATTGATCTTGAACCGTGCATCAAAGCCCATTTCTAAAACCCCATATCGAATGGCTCTATTGAACTTCGTGAGTTAAAAGTCCAACTACGGAGTTGTTGGACATCTGTTTCATCTCGTCCTAGTACATCTCCTTGGGTGCTCCTATTTTATTTGTAAAGAAGAAAGAGCGGAGTACGCGACTTTGTATTGACTACTGAGAATTAAACCATGTCACTATCAAGAATAGGTATTCACAACCTCATATTGATGACCTGTTTGACCACTTGCAAGGAGCATAATTCTTTTCAAAGATCGATCTTAGCTTACGGATATCATCACCAAGATTAGAACGAGGATATTCCAAAGATTGCCTTCAGAACTCGGTACGGGCATTATGAATTCTTAGTCATGTCTTTTGGATTGACTAATGCTCCTGCGGCTTTCATGGATATGATGAACCGAGTATTCAAGGATTATTTGGATCAGTTCATTGTTGTCTTTATTGATGACATTCTCATATATTCCAAAAGCCATGAAGATCATGAGCACCATTTAAAGCTGGTACTCCAAAGGCTTCGTGAAAACAAGCTATATGCCAAGTTGAAGAAATGCGAGTTCTGGCTTGAAGAAGTAGCATTCCTTGGGCACGTGGTGTCAAAACATGGAGTATCTGTTGACCCAGTGAAGATTGAAGCAATACAAAGTTGGGAGCAACCAAAGTCGGTGACTGAAGTACGTAGTTTTCTGGGCTTAGCTGGTTATTATCTGAGATTCGTGGAAGGATTTTCTCGAATCGCTACTCCATTAACTCAGCTGACTCGGAAAGATACAAAATTCGTATGGAGCGAGGAATGCGAGAAGAGTTTTCAAGAGCTAAAGAGAGACTCATTTCGTGACTGCTCGACGATACCATCCGTTCGGATGGATTTGTTATCTCACAATGATGCTTCGTGCAAAGGTTAGGATGTGTTCTCATGTAACATGAGAAAGTCATAGCCTATGCCTCGCGACAATTTAAAGAATATGAGAGAAATTATCCTACTCATGATCTAGAGTTGGCAGCAGTCGTTTTCGCGCTAAAGATCTGGAGGCACTATCTATATGGGGAGAAAGTGGAGATATATTTAGACCATAAAAGCCTCAAATATTTCTTCACCCAAAAGGAACTCAACATGCGGCAACGACGTTGGCTCGAGCTGTTAAAAGATTATGACCACACCATTCAATACCATCCTGGAAAAGTAAACGTGGTAGCTGACGCGTTGAGTAGAAGATCATATGCAGGAACGAGTGCGATGATGTAAAGTATACGCATAGAACCAACTTTAATAGAAAAAGTTAAAGTTGCTCAAGCCATAGACCCGGAGCTGATGCGTATGAAAAAGAAAGTACAAGAAGGTGTTATTCTAGAAGCAAGAATCGATGAAGAAGGAATACTTCGAGTCCACTCCAAACTTTTTGTTTCTAACGACTCTGATTTGAAGAACGAGATCATGATGGAGGCACACAATACACTGTTTGCAATTCATCCTGGAAGTACCAAAATGTATCGTGATCTTCGACATACATTTTGGTGGAATAATATGAAGAGAGAGATCGCGAAGTTTATCTCGAGGTGTTTAACTTGTCAATGTGTAAAGGCGGAGCATCAAGTGCCTAAGGGTCCATTTCAACCACTTGAGATTCTGAAATGGAAGTGGGAACACATTACCATGGATTTCGTTATGGGTCTTCCCACGGTTTCTCAAGGCATAAATGCTATTTGGGTTATTGTTGATAGATTAACTAAGTCTGCTCATTTCTTGCCGATACGGGAGACTTATTCCCTTGAACACCTTGCTCATATGTATGTAAATGAGATTGTGAGATTGCATGACATGCCAGTATCCATAGTTTCGGATCGTGACCCAAGATTTACTTCACGATTTTGGGTTAGTTTACAAAAAACTATGGGCAAGGATTTATGATTCAATTCGGCATACTATCCTCAAACGGACGGACAATCAGAGAGGACTATTCAAACTCTTGAAGATCTATTAAGACTCTGTGTCCTAGACTTCAAAGGGAGTTGGGATAAATATTTACCTTTGGTGGAATTCTCCTACAACAACAGTTATCAGGCAAGTATAGGTGTGGCTCCATTCGAAGCATTGTATGGATGAAAGTATCGCTTCTCAATATGTTGGGATGAGGTGGGTGAAGCAACATTGTTGGGACCCGAAGTTGATACGTATGACTACGGAAAAGATCCAAATGATTCTGACAACGATACAAATGGCACAGGATCGACAAAAGAGTTATGCGGATCTTCATCGAAAAGGCGTGGAATTTAGTATTGGGGATCATGTATTGTTGCGTGTTGCACCATGGAAGGGAGTTACAAGATGTGGGAAGAGAGGAAAGCTCAATCCACGATTTATTGGCCCATTTCAGATTCTTGACCGAGTAGGAAATGTAGCCTATAGACTCGCGTTACCTCTATGTATGTCTCGTGTTCATAATGTTTTTCATATATCTGTGCTTCGTAAATATGTGAAAGACCCGAACCACGTTATTAAGTTAGAACTGAACGAGATAGCTGAAGACTTAACGTACGCGGAGGTACCTGTCAAGATCTTGGATAGGAAGGAGCATGTCTTACATACAAAGGTCATACCACAAGTCAAAGTTTTGTGGAGGAACCATGCTATTGAGGAAATGACCTGGGAGTTGGAAACGGAAATGAAAGCGAGGTATCCTCACCTTTTTGAAACACCAGGTACGTACGTCAATTTCGAGGATGAAATTTCATAAGGAGGAGAGGTTGTAAGACCCCAGCTTATTATAAATGAAATTAAATTTCCTTTATTTATTATTTTGAAATAATAAGGGTTGATTTGATTAATGTGGTTAGTTATGGGTAAAATGCGCAAATATTTTAAATAAGCAAGTGGTTATAAAATATTCATTGTTGTCGGGGAATATTCGTTTGGTCGTGGAATATTCTTACTGTCGGGGAATATTCGTACGACGACGCAACCTTGTGTGGGCCCCATAACGAAAAAGCGATTGGATGAAGAAAACGACAAGTATAAGTTATTTATAAATAATCAGGCGTAAGTATTCTAGATTATCTTGTTGGAATACCCAGTGGTTAAAACACAAGAAGATTACCACATGGTATTGCACCAATTATTGATTCTTACGTACAGAAGGCACTACTCAATAATTGTTACGGAGTAGTTATTGTTCAATATTTTATTTTATTGATTCAATAATTGCTACGTTGATATTTTATATTATTGTTGTTTCAATAATTGTCACTACATAGTATTTTCATTATCAGATCAATAATTCATATTATTTGAATATTATTAGTAGATAACATTATTGGCAATGTCTAGAAAGTTCTATCTAAGGAGAGGTTTGGTCACCTAATTGCGCGCCAGTAAGGAGAAATCCTTATTGGAAAGCCCCCTCTTTCCTGGGAACGGACTAGTTGTCGATATTGTGATTCTGTAATATTATTTGTGAATAATTAATTATTGATTTATATGATAAGGAAAATATTCATTTTATGTGGATATAGATGGAGAAAATTTTAAAGTGACAATTGTTGAAAAATTGATATTTTATCTTTTCTGATAAAATAACTCATTTAAATATATTATTATATTTTAATAATATAATAATGGTGATATTTTCACAATGAATGTGAGATATATGAATATATGAGGAGGAAGAGTATTTTTGTTGCAAAAGTTGTTTAAAACATGTTAAACATGTTTGTGGGCCCATTTCTTAACTGAAATTTGATTATAGCTTGTAAAATCGTCCGTTTGTGGATTTCGGTCAGTTTCTGTTTGGAATTTGGAAAAACTTTCTTCTACAAAGTTGTAGAGAATGAAATTTCCTATGAAAAAGACATAAGGTTCGAATTTTTCTGATAAAAGGGCTATTTATTATGAATTATTAAAGCTCCGAAGTTCCGAAATAATTGATTTTTGGAAGTTTTAATTATTTTATTTATGAAAAACGTTTTTCTTACTTTTTCTAGAAGGTGGGCATGTGGGAAATGCTAAGATCTGATTTCTAAGAAGTATGATGAAATTTTATTATTAATAATATTATTTTATTAAATTTTCTCTTTTGGTGTTCTAAGCATTTTCCTATAAATAGGTGTTTAGGTTTAGAATTGAAAATTACAATCAAAATCAAGTTTTCTCTCTATATTATCGAGTGTATTCTTGTGAGTATTTTGAGACTTTGAGTGTTTCTATACGGTACAAGTTCTCTTCAGGACAATATCCAGTATTCCAGTCAGAAGTATCGTCTTTTCGAGGTAAGGGATATTATTATTTTTTTAAATGATATTATTTCTTCTAATATCATTATGCCAAAATATTGGTAAGATTTTTCTTGTGAAGTTTTCGTCTTTTAGTGTCGGGGTTACTATTCATATATACGACACTATTCACGTATACGGCATTATTCACGAATACGACACTATTCATAGAAAAATTAAAATTTTATTTTTTATCCAAAATATCTATTATGGATACTAGCTTTGATTGTATCCATGTTTTGATCATTCTTGAATTTTACTTCACTATGGTTATTTATGAAGTATTTTTGAACTTGGATCGCTTAAAGTACTTTAATCCTTAATATTTGTTCTTTTGTTTCACCGGATTCGCTTTTCTTTAAAATATTTTTCATCATCCTCACTCCCTAAATGATGATATTACTGAATATCTTTGGCTCAGTAGTGAAAAGATGGTTGATTTTCTTATGAATATCTTTGCTTTCGTAGTGCAAAGATGAGCAATGGTGAGATGAATATGACCAATCGATGAATATCTTTGGCCAGAAGCAAAAAGATGAATATTTGATTCAAGATGTATATTAATTGATGTTACGAGGATAAAATATTGATGATGGACTTTTAAATTCATAGATAATAGTAGATTTCATTCTTTACGTAACTCTTCTATGAATTATTATTTCCGCTGTGAATATTGATCTAAACTTGTTGTCTATTGTATTTTATTAGATTTTTCCCTGTTGAAGACTAACGATAATTTGTTCTATATTATTAGTCATAATATTCTTTACTGGGTTAGTTGAGCTCACCCTTTTCCTTTTTGTTCCATTTTTCTTCTCAGGAGGCGAGAATGTAGTTAGTCGGGGTGTAGAATGATGAATCTAGAAAGTTGTCTTAGTAGTCCTCACTATTTTTGTAAAATAATGTACCAATAATTGTAATGAGGACTTATTTGGGTGTGAATATTGTCTAGATGGCAATATTTGTATTTAAACTCACAGTTTATATGTTGTATTAATAAAGTTGTAGTTATTTCTGTACCATGTTATTGACGACTCAAAATGGGTGATGTATACCTATTTTGGGGGCGTCATAGAATGGAGGTACAATGAAGCATGGAGACCAAACATGGAAGAAGATCAAGCATGAAAGAGCAAGTAGTAGTAGCAAAGCAGCATTTACGATAGAAATCGTAACCGTAACTTGTAGATTAAAGGTCGCGCAGCAACAAGCAAGTGTAAAAAAACTCGGGACCTTGCGCGTCTGCCATGAGAACTCAATTAGATGGGGCAAACTTTACAGTAAGTCTCGCGCCCAGCGAGGACATATCGAAGGAGCACGCACGGCCGCCGGCTGGCGTCAAGTCGATTTTATTTTATTTTTATTTTAATTAAATGAATTGTAATTAGTTTTTAAAACGATTCTGACGGGTGTCAGAGAGGAGGATTGATACTTTTAACGTATTTTACATATCTTAACTAGGGTTTACACCTTGGGAGAGATTCCAACGAGAAAGCGAAGCCAAAACGCCTACTTCTCCAATTCTTCTTGGGATTCTCTCGTCATCAGGATTTTATTATTGTTTATCGGATTTCTATGAGGATTTAGTCGTTGATCATTGGTTTTATTCAAAGAATTGGGTTTGATCGTTTCTATCTTTCATATTTTAATTGTTTGCTTATTGATCATGTTTAGCGTTGATCCCATAATGGCTTTTGGTTCGGACATACGAACTAAACTCCATTATGGGATTCTAAATTCTAATTTTAATATGTAGTTTGGTTGCACGCTTAAATGCTAGGGGTTGTTTTGCATATTATATGGGAATTCTATCGTGATTATTTTACATGTATGAATGTCCGATCACCATTCGCCTCAAAGATTTGTATGGAATTGACAATGAACATGCAAGTATGGATTGTAATCATGATAAAGATATGAATATGGGGTCAAGTATATATGGTTATGATTTTGTGAACCAGATAGACATATACCGTTTCACCGTATGAGCTAGAGTAAGGGTTTGTGCTTAAAAATCAATATAATTGCAATTTCACATGTATATATAGTGATTTTGGTTGGTTGATGATTACATAGAGTCTATCATCCTGTGGATGCTTTGTGTAAGTAGGTTATAGTGCATTGAAAATGGTTATAACTCTATTTGTGCTCTTGGCTATTTTTCTATGATATGTGAACACTTCTTGCATGATAGTGGCGATGAGATGAAATATTAAATGAAGTTAGAGTCCCATTATTTCCAGTTTATATTTATTCCATTATTATTCTTATTTTTAGTTGTTAAGTACAATTAGTTCAATTCAACAATTCTAGTTATTAGTTTAAGCATATAAATACAGTGAGTTAATTGATGCATAATAGTTTAAATTTAACAACTTTCTCTGTGGGATCGATACTCTACTTACTCTGTATTACTTGTTGACGCATGTATGCTTGCATGAGTTAGAGCTCTTTTATTAGGACTGTAAAAGAGGTAATAGTACATCATCTTCATAGCATCAAGCTATAAATATTCAAACATTACAGACAATCTTTCTTTTATAATTTAAACAGATCACGTCGTGATCTTATTCTATAATCATCTCCCTTAAAAGTCTTTTCTTAACTCATGATCGTTTTGTTTTATGATCCTCTTTCTTTCCCTTTTTCATCATTTACGACTTTATTCGTTATCTTGGATATTGGAGTTAGGCAACTCCCATTTCTTATCTTTATATCTCTTCAAGATTCTTCTTTGAATTCTCTTGTTTATATAACAATTCTTCTTTTAAGAATTTCTAACTTCATTTACATTGCTCAACATTTCATTTGAGTTCCACATTTTCATCATATCGTATCCACTTTTCTATACCGGTACACATCGAGTCTCTAATAGCTTTCAATATGGTACGAGTGGGTTTCCCACAAACAACCAACAAACTAGGTTCCGAGTTGCTAGTTCGTATATACATCCGCTTTCATGAAGGAATCATTTAGCCCAGATACCATACATCAACTATTAAAGAGTACAATTGTACCATACTTAAATATAACTTTTTGATTCTTAACTTCTTTATCACTCTCTTCTTATAGACATTGTCTATATATTATCACCTTACATCTTATTATTGGAGTTGGATAACCCCACATTCATATTCCTTATAACTCTGCGAGATTCTTCTTTGAATCCTTTCACGCATGTTTTGATCCCTTCTATATAAATTTCTTAAATTATTTCTTATTGCTCAAACTCTATTTGAGCGTATTCTTTCATTATCTTCATCTTCCTTCTCTAAGGTTATAGCCTACGATACTCCTACCTAAGGTTTATAACCTACAGCTTTGATACCAACTGTAACAACCCCAAAATTCATACAATTTAATTCTCGACTTCGGTCGTTAATAATACATTCAACCTCTAATTTTACATCATTAAACGATAATACAACCGTTGAAATTTGTGGAAATATTAAAATTTTCTATTACAAATTATTCTTGTTCCCAAAACCTTCAACCTTTACATCTAAATATCTCAAAAATATTTTAACACTACAATAGTTTACATCGCAAAACGATATTACAATTCAACCTTTAATACATTATTCGGAACCTTAAACATGGTTCAAATAATAATAACACAACTTAAGTGTATAAATCTTCAAGTATCACATCTGATTCATGTCTTTCAAGTAACACATAACTTTACTTTGAATCTTGAACATGCAAAAGTAGTTATTTGCAAGGTTGAGCTCGACAAATTCCAAAAAAATCTAATAAATTTTCATGCACCACATAGCACATAATAACATGCTAAACATATATCTCATAGATATCAGACTAACATAACATACATGCTACAATTCATATAACAAGTATAAAGATTGAGTTCCTTACTCAATCAGCATGCTTTAGTCAATCAACGTAGTCATAAATTGACTTTAACATTTCATACTTTCAACATATATATAACACATCATGCTCTTTGAAGTAAAGACTTAAAACAGTTAACCATCAAGTTCACATAGCAAATAAGAACTGAAAGACTTGCCTTGATCGTTGTTTACCAATAACAGTTTAACAACTTACAGATATCTGCACTTCACGTGCCCTACACAATTATATAATCATTCACATTAACTATTAGTCACATAGCAACGCATATTAGTTGTAATGTAAACTTTAATTTAAGTCTCATAACCCTTCCTATTATCAATACACAATGTTCAATTTTATTGTGTTACTTTCGACTTATAGCTCACTATATTTCATATTCGAAGTTCATTCAAGTGCTTAAGTCCTGCTCCTGCTAGGAATCATTATTGGTTTTATATTAACCCTATTCAATATCTTATAATATTCATTTCATTTGATTTAAAACACTTTTTATGTTCATTAACACTTATCACGGCGTTTCGACATTTATTCGTCACACGCCCAATTTGTCTATCTTGTGTGTGTTTAGTATGTGTATACAACTTATCTAATATATCATTTATTAATGTTAAGCATCATTATACTTCATAATATTCATGTTCTATAACTTAGAACAACATCTTTTATTGTCAAGAGCACTACACTTGCATACGTGCATGCCCGACACCCTCCGATTGCCTCCGATTACGTAACAATCACAAAGATGACTGTTTTGACCCTTCCTAATGACCTCAAATTGAAAACCTTAAAGAAAAAAAGTTGTAGGTCTATTCGTCCTCGTTCCGGATCATCTTGAATCGCCTTAATCGTAGTTCAGATGAAAACGTTATGAATCGTTTTTACCACGCGCGCCCGCTTCGCTTGCTTACAAGACGACTTACACTTAGGCTACCAACAATGCGCACCACAAGTGGCACACACACTTTGCACGTAAAATGCTTTCAATGTACAAACTTTAAATTTTCATAACTTCTTCATTTTAAGTCGGAATCAGTTGGTTTTCGATTTTATGAACTCGTGAAACACTGAACTACTCAACTACAGAGTAATTTTAACATTTCAAAAACTTTAAAAAATCAATTTAAGGGTTCCAATTCAATGTTCATGCTATATTTTCATGTTTTTGAAAAGTTTAGCGAATTCATTCACCACTAATTCGTTTCTCAACCAAATTGGTTCGTTCAAGTTTCATTGTTTTCGTTTCTTCACATACTAACATAATCCAACATCAATTTACAGATTATAACACATATTGGATATAAAATTTCATACTTTCTTAAGCCATTTTCATACATATAACATTGTTTTCTCAAATTCTTTCTACAATCCCAATTTCACGTATTTTAATCATCGAATAGCACTCACACACGATTATTAACAGATTATAAACCACATACACATGCATATATATAAATCCAACACAACTACCAACAAAATTTTTAAAGATAAAAGTTAAGATTAGAGTATATTATACCTTGAATCTTTGTTTGTTGGGAAGAGAATTGTTTTTCCCTTGATACTCCACTTCTCTAGCAAAATCTATAGAGAATTTCTCACAAACTCTCTCTCCCTTTCTCTGCTCTCTCTATATTCTTAGGCAAAGAAAGAAAATACGTAGAAATAAACTGATAACCCTTCTTTCTCACGCACGTCAGTTACAAAAACCCAATAAGCATCAGTTAAAAATAAGCCAAAGGCCACAAGGCCTTGTTTGGTTGCACACAATTCTCCCCCATTCCAATTTATTTTGATAATATTATATTATATAGTTTTTATATGTCACACCTGTAACCAATTTACATAACTTACAATAATAATTATAATTTTTATTATAATTCTTCTAATGATTAATAAATAATCATATATCTAATTTAATTAATAAATTAGACTTAAACATCACTTTATTTAATTTACTTGTTTTCTTTAATATTAAACAACTCATTTAATTTAATTAATTAATTAAATTAAATCTTCAAAGAATAAAATTTACCTTTGCTTTAACTTAATTATCATCCACACGTAACTAAATTATTATACCACAATTTCATAAATTATTTTTTTTCTCAATAAATAAATTATTTAAAATATTTATTTACTTCAATAAATATTTAAGATTAATTACAAAATTCATTTATTCCTTCATAGTTAACTCAACTATTAAACCTCACTTTCCCAGTATATGAATATATATTTTTCTTTACACCAGATCACACATTTCAAAATATATATAGTACGTATATATACATATTCAAACTCAAAACATCTCATAATAAAAAATTTAATTATTAAATTTCTATTTTAATAACTTATAAAAATTCGGGTTGTCACATCAAGAATATGATCAACAACGCTGTTAAGTACCATAAGATGAAGAGCATTTAAGTCATCTTAGTAGCACCTCAGCCACACCTCTACAACAGAAAGAAGGTCGGTGGATCCTGGTCTAAATGACCTAAGTAGGGTTAGTGGATCCTGGTCTTGAGGACCGAATAGGGGTCAGAGGATCTTGGTCCGTGTGATCAAAGCAGGGTCAGAGAATCCTTGTCCTAGGGACTAAATATCCAAGTCTGTTGGGCTTAAAGATGTCTTTGTATCCTTATCTGTTGAGACTAAAATAGTCAAGTCTACTGGCCTTGATGAGGACAATGTGTCCTAGTTTTTCTTAAACGATATATGTTCCACAATAAAAATTCATTTTTCAAAAAATTCATTCCACAAAAAATATTTCATTTATTGATAGTATAAAATAACATAATTCTCTCAAATTTATGATTATAATATCATTATAATGTCAATAATACTAAACTAATAATTTATTCTTTCCGTTTCACCAAAAAATGTATTATTTACAAAATTAATCAAAATAAAGCAAAAATAATCGGTAACAATAAAGTGCGAGTAATAAATAGTTCAAGATAGTGAAATCAATCTTCTTTTGATAAAAAAAATCACATATTCATTTAATGATGAAAAACATTAAATTAATTTTATTTTTAAAATAATTATACTATCCAATATTATAAATTAATTGAAAAAGCATGTTATAACTAATATTTAGAACTATAATAATTAATATATTTTTTAAAAAATGGAAAAAAAGTATTGTGGTTGATTGATCCAATACTATCCGCTTTTCCATAAATGGACGTGCATGTCACAACTTTTCCAGGGATAATCCAGAGGAAAACTAAAGAAAACTTACCTACCTTGAGTATTAGGTCAGCTGATTCTGAGTTTGCTAAGGAATAAACTGTGAGCGACTTTGCATAGTAAAAAGAGGTCTTACGACAATCCTTTGGTGTTGTGAAAATAACATTTTGGTGCTTATTAATCTTGCCATTTTTCAACACAAGTATTCAAATTTTCTTTCATATCAGCAAAATTTGCAATAACAGCCAACAACACATGAAACATCTTTTAAAATTCTTCTGCTTTGAAGAGAGATTTGACTATGTCTTGTTCTGACTTTGAAGCAGAATTCTCCTCCTCCTTCTTCCTAGATAAGCTAGCTAGGGTCCTAGTAAAGTTTTTAAACCAACAAATAAAAATTACCTTCAAGAACTAAAATACAAATAAGGACCAGCCAAAAGAATTAAAAAGCAGAAAACAGAAACCCATATCAACTTGTTCTAATAAATGACAGCAAAATCAACTGACCATTGCTTGCTTAATCTTGTATCATAGGTCTAATCAATCCTGATGCATAACAGAAGCCTTATGAGGTTAAATTATGCAAAATCTGGTCGTTTAGATGGTGAGATTTTCTTGAATTCCAACAAATGTTCCCACGATATTCCCGCCCATGTCTGGGAATGTAGCGCAGCCAGGAAGAGACTTCACCTTCCCTTTTCTATCAACTTCCACTGGGTACTTAAGGAGGTGACCATTCATTTCACTTACTTCCTCGGCTGCAAATTGTTTCCAGTTGAGCTCACTAAGAAATCTTACTCGTCTCACACAATCGACACTATGTGGTTGCTCAAAGCATTCCTCGAGTGCCCCGATGTGTTCTGCCCATAGTGACATCCTATATCCGTATATCTACAAGTGGATGCATACAACATTTAGTCACATATATATACATGTATACAAACTTCTAATTTGAATATGCATTGATAAATATGATGTATTTGATTTATCTGATCATGATAAAACCGATTATCATTGTTAGATTAGATAGTTTAACAAGGAAAATGCATTGCCATTCTGCCAAAAGATACCTGTCCACGTGGACTAGAACGTTTGCTTGCACAAGTATGATGAGGCTGATATGCGCCCATTGCAATCTCAGTGTCTCTGGTACCTTCCAAGGAACGTTGGTTGATGTTTGCAGATCCCAATATCACGTACTCATCATCCACTATCATTCCTTTCGAATGTACATAGATCATAAATCTCCGACTTTTCCTACTGAGTACCTGAGTACCAAGTAAACATGTGAATACCAAAAAAGCAAGGATGAAAACTAGGAGAACATCGAGAGGCATAATTTGGAGAGGGAGCTTGCACGAGGGTCAAAGTGGTAAAAGAGATTTACTTGGGGAGTACATGTGGCGTTTGAACTTTTGGCTTCGGGAATGCCATTGCTGTCTTGAGCCTCCCGATTTCCAAGGCAGAAGAAATTCAAATAGTCTTGAGGCTCATAAGTTTTCTCAAGCCCTGCCTCTTCTAAGGCCTTGTATATAATTTCATACATCATTTGCATTGTATTATGCTGCAAAAATTAAGATATTCAACAGGTTCATCATAAAAGAACTTCCCATATTCCTACTACGTACAAGGTTTATGAAACCATCTTTAGTGCCTTGATGAGGGATTATTAAAGAACCTCATAAGAAATAATGATCATTTCACTTAACATGTCACACTATGATTACGCAAGGAACCTGACTTCCATAAACTTTAACAGTTATAACAAGTTAAAAAACCTTACTTGCCAAAATAAGTCTACGGAACAGTATATTCATCAATTCTCCACCGCACTATACATTTTATTTGTATAACAAAGTACATATCTCTTTCCAGTAACACGAACAGTATATTTAGAGGGATTGGCTACCACGTCAATGGAAAAAAAAATCAGTATAGTATTCCTTGGGATGACTTTCAATTCCCCAAGATGGAAAAACAAGTTTTATAATACACAATGGTTTCATTGTTTTCAAAATCTAGCTAAATGCTACCCAAGTCATTATTTGTAAGCTTAATATAATAGATTTTACATGAGATCTACATTTACTAGAGGTCAACTTGAAAATTTAATTTCACCTTTTAAGATACTTTTCATATTATTTAACCTCAAAATTGTTTCACCAAAAAACATATGTTAAAAAATTCTTCATTATGATAATTGTACCTGCCAAAAAAGAATCCGTTGGGTAGGAGTACTTGTAGGGACACCCTCTGGCCACATAGGGATTACAATATATGCACAAAATCTCTCATTTGATCTGATTTTATTAGCAATTTTGAGAGCAATTTCCATTGGTATTAAGTTGTTTGCACCTGCAGGAAAAGTAAAATATTTATATACGTCGATTTTGTAACAGTCACCATAAAAAATAGAGTCATGACAATGACTTTGAATGCCTTACCACAGGTGCCATTCACATTAACAAGTTAAAAAATTATACTACAATAACATTTTGCCAATTCTTCCATATATCTAACAAGTTAGAGTTCCTCACCTAAGTTTTTGTAATTAGTCCAATTGTACGATGAACCAAGGAAATATTGGTTCTCAATATATATGAAATGTTGTGCAGCACGAATAGCTTTTACATATGCTGTATGTATACTCATGTCTATCAGCACATTCTTTCCGCATACCAGGTTCTGTTACAATGAATGATAATATCAGCGAAATTCTTAAAATCACAAAAGAGGGAAACTAAAAGATAAAAGCAGCCTCACCCTTTTAAGTAGCGTCTTTTTGGGTCTTTGGGAAAACCTTTAACAGAGTTGGAGTCTATTGAACGGAAAACCTATCATATTTTGATTGTGTTAAGAAAACTGAAGCTTTAAATAATAAATAAAATTTCTGAGCCAACAACAGTGAATAGACTAATAACCTGAGCATGCCAACACTCAGAATCATCTTCACTCAGGCAAGGGGTATCTGTAATTCCCAATATGTCAGGAATTCTTTCAATCCTCAGTAATGCATCATCATGTGATTTTCTCATTTTCTGAATCCCATGAGGCTTTGAAGCCCTTAACCATCGTTCCTCAAAGTTGGTGAGTATATCATATGCTGCTGGACCATCAATTTGACTATGCAAATCATGCCATGGTTCTCTTGGACAGCCAACAGCAGGACCCTGTTCGCATAAAATTCAGAAACAGGAAATGACAAAGAAGAAACAAGATTCTGATAGGTCTCCAAATCTTCTAGTTTTATTTTGATGATAAAAAATTAAGTAAATAGGTCAAATGGGTAGAATATTAAAATGATTTTAATTATCTCATTTATCTTGACCAAAATATTTTTTCAAACTCTTATTGAATTTATTTTCTGACCTTGATAATCTAATATCAAGTGTTAAAGAAATTGATTCATATAGTAACACTTCTTAAGGCAAGGAGAATTCCTATTTCTTTTCAAAACGATTTTCAAAACTAAATCCTTTCTGAGCAAAAAGAAAAATTCCACAAAAAAAATAAAAGATCAAATTATGCATGTATGTCCGTGTACATGTATATATGTATCTACAGTATGTATGCTATGCATATATATGTGAACTGTATATGTATATATGTGAACTCTGTGTGTGTGCAAGTGGGTGCGCCCATGTGATGAGAGAAAAGGCCAAGGCCTTGAAACCTTGTGTCTTGACCTAATGAACTGTGCATGCATGTCTGGAAGCTTTTGTTTTGCCTTAAGCCAAATGTGCTGGATAGTTTTACTTGGGCTAAAACTCTTGAAATGATGGTTGTCTTTAGAAAAATGTTGATAACATTTTTCATGGGCTAGAAATTGGCTGGCAAATCCGTGTGATCCATAAATCTATCCAAGCCATCCTTTTTGAATCAAAGCAATCTGAGCCTTCTGTTTTCAAAACTAAATACCAAATGACCTTTATGCCCTTAACTTCAAAATTCTATAAATAGGAGGTTTTTCATTCATTTCAATTTACTAATTTACTAATTTACCATCTAAGAAAAACTTACTCTCCTTGTCTACATTCTCTCAAGAAGCTTTTACTCTCTCTCCTAAACAAAGTTCTAATTCTCATAAGAGAAAATTGGTCAAAGTATTCGAGATAAGTTATTATTATTTATTATTATATATTATCTCATACTTGTTTATATATATAGATATTCAAATATAAATTGTTATACACACTCTCTCTCTCTCTCTCTCTCTCTCTCTCTCTCTCTCTCTATATATATATATATATATATATATATATATATATATATATATATATATTTCATCTATCAATATCATATAAAAAGTCAATTACTTAGATACCGAATCAATGCGGAAGTTTTTCTCTGAAATTTTCCAAACAATCTTTAAAATCCTAAATGTCCTTTTATTGATATAGATAACTTATATAAATATTACAAATATTTATATAATTATCGAGATTAATGAAACCAAAATTTAGTCAAGATTACTTAGATACCGATATTCATATTTATTAAATAAAGAATATTATCTAGACGGTCTTTGAAATCCTAAGTGGCCAAATTTTCACAACGTAGATCAAATATAGAAAATATATATATATATATATATATATATATTTTGAGTGAAACGAATTTATTTGATATATCAAGTATTATTTAATTAATTAAATTGTTATACTTTATAACTGTCATCACAAGTATTTTGCACACAAAACTTATTCATTCATAAAATACTTATAAAAGTTATTTCAACTTTATATAAAAAGTTATTTCAACTTTTTATTTATATAAAGAATAAGAAAAAAAAATTCTATTTGTTTAACATAGAAACACATTCTTTTTATTTATATAAAGAATAAGAAAAAAAAGTTTCTAATTCAAATATCCGATTTTAACATAGAACAAACATCTTTTATTTATAAAGAAAATAGAGTCTTTATAAATTTGCATTAATTTATATATATTATCAAACTTTTGTAAAAAGGGAAAAAGGATAGATTTAGTTTATTTTATGTACTTGTGAGAAAGACGAGTAATTCTTTAACCAAGACTAGAGTCTTAGAGATGTCAGCTGGGAGTTGAGTCTCTAGTGTACTTGTGAGCTGAGGAAGAGGTCATTGCTTTAAAACCGAGATAGAATAGTTCTGAACTAGTTGTAAGTTTATGTTTAAAACTTTATAAAGGTTTCTCCGCCTATTGAAGGAGTATTTATTACTGTGACTAATAGGATCTCAAGTCCTGGAGAGGAGTTTGAGACTGGACGTAGCAACATACACGAGTTGTATGTTGTGAACCAGATAAATCTCTGTACATTGTGTGATTGAATTTTTACTATCTTACTTATTAATTTCTTACACTGCAAATTAATCTATTAAAAATTCAAAAATGCCTAAGATAAATTTTTAAACGGTGATAATCTATTCAACACTCTTCTAGATTATTATTGAACTTTCAAATTTTTTACCAAAATAAGACCAAGTCCATTGAGAGAAAATTAAACATTTATATTTTTGTCCATCAATGCTAAAGGGAAAGAGTCTAAAAACCTCAAATCGTTATCAGTGTCATCTGATGTGGGTGAAGATGTGGCATAGAAGAAGAATACTTATGCAACCAGAAGCCATAACTAAGAGGAGAAGGAAGAGGAAGCTATGCTAAACCAAAATCGTATTACCATAATCCATCCTTCTTTTTTTTGCATAGTATATTAGTTATTATGATGACTTCCAACATCTCTTAACTTTTCCAAACATATCCCTAACATTTAGATAGAATGTGTTAGTAGCATGATACTATTCAATCTACCTATAATATAAGTAATGACATGTTACAAACTTCATGTCACTTTGTGTAAAAGTAGAAATGAATCTTTAATTTTGGAACGGACTAAAAAAGAAAGATGTATCTCTAATTTTGAATTGGAGGGAGTAGTTCTTACAAATTTATTTAACACCTAGTGTCACCCCCCCGGTGGTCCTAAAACCTAAATTTCAGCATTTCATCTCCTGCAGAAAATCCATTATACATGCCAAATCACAAAAGAACTTGTGTATAAGCCTCCCTTATATACAAAGACACGCTGGCTAAGTGGTAACATGTCCAAGCGTTAGCAGTAGAAGCTTGTCGTCAGAAGCGAACTTCCGGGCCAGGAAGGGGCCAAAAAACCTCTTTAGAGGGGAAGAAAATATACCACCATTTTGTCACAGTAAACTATCAGAATCATATAAATAGACGTGAAGCCTAGCAAGTGAACTTGTAATTAAAAAAAAGGCCATCGTAAGACATCCGAATAATATGTGGCTTAAACCAGCAGCAGATGTGATTCTGAAAATAAAAAATTCTAAAAGTAACAGACAATAATTATGATTACCGTATAATTTGGATTGTGATAGTCATCCTTATGCACAGTTTGCAATGTTCTAAAAATATGATGTTGTGGAGTATCATATCTCCCCATGCATAAATCAAGACCTCCAACAAATGCTATGATCTTTCTCTTGTATTGTCCCGCATCAGCATCAACGATGACAGTTTTTTGATGATGGGTGTAGATTGTTTCAACTTCCTATAAACCAAACAAGAATTGAGGAGGTGCAATGCAAATACTGAATTAATTTAGAGAACATATTTAAGAAACACAATTTTAGGGGAAGTTAATCAAGTGCATAAAGATGACGATTATTATTATAGTTCTTTTTATTTAATTAAATTATATAATTGATTTCTTTTCATGTCAAATGCAGATAAGCCCAATGCTTCATCTGGCTCAAGAAAATAATGGATTGTGTAGAGTATACTCAAACACCTGCCCAATTTGTTCAGAGGAAGTGGTTACACTCTAACTTGATCCCACAATTTCAGGCTTGAAAAATGAAAAACAAAGCTTTAATTTCACCTGACAACGACTACTTGTGAATCAACAACTAATGCATTTACATTGCTTTTCACTTATAGCACTGAAATAATGTTCTCTTAAATTATCTTAATTTATATAGCGTCAACAATTCTATACTCGAGTATCAACATTACAAATAACCCAAGTTTGCAAATTAAGATTCATGCATCTAATAAAGCATCAAGCCAGACTTGAGGTGTGCATAACTGTGCAAATGTTCAATTGTGTAATAGCTGTATATAATCAACTTCTGAGATTATCTTCAAATAAACTATATATACACAAATAAACACACACACACGCATTGGTTCAAATTCATCTTGAACATTTGTTATGAATTAAGTATAGCTTCTAATTTATGCTAGTTAAAGTCCCAACAGAAGTGCAACAAGGTATGCATCTAGATATACATCCAAGCTTAATAAATGCTCAGTAATCCAATTTGCAGATTTTTCTTCTTCTTACTATTCCTTTAAAACATCATATATTTTACATTTGAAAGAGATAAACCAGTTAAACTTCAATATTGGTTAGACATTAAAAAAAATAAAAAAAACAAAACAAAACAAAAAAACTTGGAATCTCCCTCCAAATGGCAAACATGACTTATTAACATCACAACAGAAGAGAAAGAGGTATAAATAAAATTATGCAAATGAACATTATCTTGATCAAACAAAATCTCAAGGACAACTAGTGACATGTATCCAACCTGCTTTTTGGCCCAGCTATGCCCCTTTCCAGCAGATCGAGGGCAAAGTAGCACTTGCACTGAAGAATGCTTGAAGAAGCGTCGTGTTTCCTCGTCATGGGTTTGCATAATCCCTTCCTACATAGTATCAAAAGCATTAAATCCTCAATAAGAGTGAGAGAACCAAAAAATTAATGCAGAGATGCATTTCAAGGAACGAAGCTCTTGAACAAGGGTAGCTTAAGTTTAATGAAACAAGGAAAATATCATGAAAGAAATGCCACACAATATGACATGATAAATAATGAAAATGCAATTACCGACAGTCTCTCATTCTTAATCCAGTGTGTCAGAAGGGGTTGACAGCCAAAATTGTCTTATTAAACTGGGATAAGAATTTTGAAAACTGGAGCATGTTCGGTAAACCATTTCTTTTGAGTTCAAAATGTAAAGGATCTAAATTACTCAAGTATGCACAACAACACAGTAATATCACTAAGAATCAGAGTACTGATGCCATATCACATGATCAAGCTAATACTTGCACCCAAAATTCATATAAGTATCTTACTTAATATAACAGCTCAATGGCACCGTCAATTGACTTAAGAATAACAAATGTCAGTTTACCTAATCATTTTTCTTGTTCTTTCAAGCAACGCAATGTTTTATAAACATGAAAATTTTGATTGAGTTCTGTACCAAGGAATTAAACTTGATGGTCTTCTCCTAAATGAGAAACAAGCATCCTAGAAATCAAAAGTTTGATACTTTACTTTTTGTATGGACAATATTATAGGATATATTCATTTAAAGATCAAGTATAATAATTGTAATTAATAACACAGAAAGTGGGAAATGTTGTCATTGACTGTAAAGTAGCATAAATTACCTTCTTAGAAAACCAAATCTATGTTACCATACTACTAGTCATTTTCCTCTAATGGTTAGCTGAAAGGATAAACCCTTGACCAATATTTTTGAAATGATTCGATTTCATTTCTTGCCTGTTGCACTCCGTGATAACAAATTTTATTTGGATTCGGCTATCGATGTTGATTTATACAAGTCTAGTTATAAGGATTTCATAATGAATGGACCCTTAATGCAAAGTTCTCAAATGCTGGAACAAGTATGGTCAATATATCCAAACACACATGGTAAATGAATGAGTCAGTAACTTATCATAAAATATATATGATTGAGTTGGGAACAACTTGTTTCCATAGAAAATGTGTCATTGGGTGTGTATGGGGATGAGAATATATAATGCACAATAATGAAAATTAACCGGCATAAATTAACGTACAAGTTGAGCATTTTGAACTACTTAAGTGCAGCATATAAATTGATATCACATTCTCAGGTCATACCGTCTTGTAGCCCAAAATACTCCTTGAAGTAGGATCATCCCATACAAGAAGCAGCACTCTCACACCTTCCTGAGACTTTGTTTTAAGAAGGCCTCCCAATGTGCTATCGATTGCATTATCATTATCACGAACAAGTCTAACCAGGTGGTAAATTGACCACCCAGTAATATAAACAAGACGATTTAGCCTGACTTATGGCATTAAAAATATCACGCCAGCAACTTCCATGCACATACCGCATACCACGATCAAGACTCAAATTTGGAAGGGAACCATCAGGGACATGTGCATCTTGATAAAGAGTAACCTTTCCACCTTTCGAAGAGGAAAATAAGTACCGGAACTCCTTGATATTCTGGACCTGATCCCACCCCACCATGATAAAGGGGAACTTTTTCCATAGGGGTATACTGAATTGAAATAGTTAACACAGCCCCAGGTTTACATGCCTTCCCGCCAGCATTAAGAATTGGGAAAGTCCCCTCAAGTACAGTGCCAGAATATATTTGTTCCACAGGGATCCCAACAGCTCCCATAATTTGAGAGCCCACAACATCACTATCTTTAACTGCAAACTGCACTTCTGCAGCATGATGCGCAACAGGAACATAAAAATGCTGCATCCAAACGGGGTTCTCACTGTTACTAATCACAAAAGTCCTACCAATTACAGCATTAGCTACAGAAATTGTGACATAGGGATCACTTGTTATCTTATGAGACACATTCCCTTCAATTTTTCCACTTACACTTCCTGGCAACATCCCAAATATGTCTCCTAATTTCTTATGAAACAAGTCCATGTTTGGGAGGTTCTTAGCTTCTTTCACCCAAATATCTAAATTCCCATGTAACAACATAACCTTTAAAGACCCTTTAGAGGTCTTAAATGGCAAAATTTGTACACCCTGACCATGCTGTGAGGCATCAGACTGTGAATGTGTGAATACAGGCTCAGCCATCTGATAAGTGCTAGCTCCTCTTTAAATCTGAAATCTTTTGAACTATACTGATTAACTGATGTATCAAACTATATGATCAAGAATTTATATATATTCCCTGAACTCAAAAACTCAAAATCAAATTCTGACAATTACCCGTTTGTTGACTTTCAGCAAAAGCTTTGCCACCAAATGAATCTTGGGTAGAGCTTAGAAGATCAAAGAATACCACAAAATTAGGCAAAGAAAGCTCTATATGCCCCAAAAACAAGTACCCAGTTGAGCCAGCTGATTGAGAAAGGAAAAATAAACTGTTGGGGATTGATAACAGGAAGAGAAATGGGTTCTAGATGTGGGTTTTATTTCTTTGTTATAAAAGAATTGAATGGGTAAAAGATATTGATTAATGTTGGCTTAATTTGAATATGGTGATGGCTCGGAATCTTCCATTAATTATATAAATCTTCAAGTGGGTATTTTTTTAAGTGTAAGCAGAAAGAATTTAAAATTATTTCTTGTCCGTTGGCTCATCGAATTTGACTCCGTACAGTGTATAGCAAGAAAGTTCCGGGTTTTGGATTTTTTCAGTTTTTGTGTAGTTTTCTTTCTTGTTTTCTTCGTCAACGGAGAATTTAAAAACGTGTGATCGCCGGCACCCGGAGCCATTACTTACTCAGAAGTTTAAAGTTATTCTCCTTTTTATTCCTTTTCTCATTCTTTTCTGGTTAGAAGGATTCTCAATTTTTTAAAAAAACAAAACTGTATATTTACATAATATCTCCTCGGAAATTGAGATTTTATAGCCTAACACTTAGGACCTCAAGTTGGTTTGCTATAATAATTAGGTTGTTTAAGCAATTCTTGCCTTTCACATCGATCAAGAAATGTAATCGAGAGATCAAAACTACTAATTTATATATAGTCATGAACTCTCGCCAACCTATAATTAGAGTCAGATACATTATATAGATAGAAAAGCAACCCAAATAAATTGATTCACATTTATGTGATTCAATTTACGTGAGCAAAATTTCGAAGTCAAGCATTGACATCAAATCAAACAGATAAATACTAAATAAATAAGAGTAAATTATCACATACTCTGAATCTACAATTAAGATTTTCCTCAATTTTTATCACAATCAACCCCAATTACATTATCACAACCACAAATTATCCTCGCCCGACAATTTGTTCATGGTTTCATAGGCATAAAAATGAATCCTCGCTCATGTAGAAAGAGTTATATTGATTATTTATTAAGTCGAGTCTCAAATATAAAAGTATGAAAAACATTTTAAATCATAAAAGATAGTAAATTTTATTCTCTACTTAACTCTTTAATGGATCGTTTGTTCATCAGCAAAGCAAACTTTGATGTCTATTGATTTTATCACTTAATATTGTTGAAGACTAATGATAATTTATTCGATGCATTATCTTAGTTTATAATATTTCACCGGCTAGTCGAGCTCACCTTTTATTTTCATTGTTCTCTTTAGAAATGAGAACGTAGTAGAGGATCTAATGGGGAACGGGTTACTATTCAAACGATAACATTAGTAGTCCTCACCATACTATGAAAATAAAGGTCTTAATAAATGTATCAGATTATTTTGAAGTTTTAATACTTGCCTGTAAAGACAATATTCTTATTAAAACTCACAGTACCATGTCAGATATTTAAGATTTATTTCAGATTGTCCCATCATTTCACATTCATTTACAACTAAGGCTGATGTATACCTATATTTGGGGCCATAATGGGTATCAAAGCCTTGTGGATACGATCCTCGCTAAGATATGAGACAAGAACTAGAGGAGAGACTCGGGAATTCTTCAAGTATGACCTACCTAAGTTTATTTGTATTTAATCGGGCCGGCCGTAGTATAGGGATAATATGTGATATGTTAATTAACCTTGTTTTGTGGCGTGATTTGAAATGACATCCGAGAATGTTGAGAACATCAATGGAGCATGTGGAGACCGCTGAGTCTCCACGCATCAATAATCGTGATAATGTGCATCGTGAAGGCTATAATCCTCAAGCAAACAACAACATGTACTGATGATGAACGATGGAATGTTCAGAGGTTTATGCACTTCATGCAACATCGTGCAAGGGCGGCCTCCCGCCCAAAATGTAGGGAAACACTAAGTTTCTCTCGATTTAACTGCCAAGCAGCTTCAAAGAACTGACCACCGGAGTTTTTGAGAGAGCCAAACCACTTAAGGCCGAGACGTGATAAAGCGTATCAACAAGATATTTGATGTCTGTATGCTTCGCCGAGGAGCAAAGGTTCCTTCGCCACCTTCATGTCATGCAAGCGCAGGCGATTACCGTGGGAATCTATAAAACGACTCAACCCGCCGCATCAAGATGTCTTGGGAGAAGTTCCAAGAATCTGTTTCAATGACAGTACTTTTCTTGATTAGTATACATCACTATTTGTTCTCATCAAGTTCATCTGATAACAGTTTGTCTTAATAATATATAACATCAGCCTGAGTTTAAGATTAAATGTCATCTTCTAGGCGACCATTTAACTCAATAATAGAAGACTACAACATTTTATTAATCACAAAGCTGCTCTCAAATTAAATGAATGACAATTCTTAATGGTCATCTAAACTTAATACTAATTACTATCGTCCTTCGGTACGGACGATTAGTGGTCAATGGATGTGATTATTTGGATGATGTGGATTATTTATTGTTTAGTCTCAGCGATAAAAGTGATGAAAAACATTTTAAATCATAAAAGATAGTAAATTTTATTCTTACTTAACTCTCTTTAATGGATCGTTGTATACCGCAAGCTAAACTTGATGTCTATCAGATTTTATCGCTTAATGATTGTCAAGACTAATGATAATTTATTCTCGCATTATCTTAGTCATAATATTTCTTACTGGCTAGTTGTAGCTCACCTTTTTATTTTCATTGTTCTCTTTAGGAAATGAGAACGTGAAGAGGGACTAGCTCTGTGAAACGGTTACTATTCAAACGATAACATTAGTAGTCCCTCACTATTCTATGAAATAGTGTTAATAAATGTATTGAGACTTTATTTAGTTTTAATAATTGCCTTAGAAGATAATATTTGTATTAAAACTCACAAATTTTACATGTCAGATATTTAAGATTGTATTAGTGATTCAAGTGACTACGATTCATGTAAGCGACTTAGAATAAGTGATGTATACCTATTTCTGGGGGGGCCACATTGGTATCAAAGCTTAGGATACGATCCTGGCTAAGATATGAGACAAGAACTGTGGAGGGGAGAGCGGGGAATTCTTCGCTAGTATGACCTACCTAAGTTTATTTGGTATTTAATTGGTCGACGAGTATAGGGATAATATGTGATATGTTAATTAACCCTTGTTTTGTGGCGATTTGAAAATGACATCCGAGAATGTTGAGAACATCAATGGAGCCACGAGAGACCGCTGAGTCTCAACGGATCAATAATCGGGGATAATGTGCATCGTGAAGGCGACAATCCTCAAGCAAATAACAACACGTACTTTATGATGAAACGATGGAATATTCGGAGGCTTTATGCAATTCATGCAACATCGTGCAAGAGCGGCTCCGTCCAAAATGTAGGTGAAACACTAGCAACTCTCGGACGGTCACCGCTAAGCGATTCAAAGAACCGGGACCACTTTGGAGTTTTTTGGAGAGCCAAAACCACTTAAAGTAGCGAGGACGTGGATAAAGCGGATCAACAAGATATTTGATGTCTTGGTATGCTTCGAGGAGCAAAAGGTTCCCTTTGCCACCTTCATTCTTGTCATGCGCGAGGCAGATTCATCGTGGGAATCTATAAAGCGTACTCAACCTGCCGAACTGAAGATGTCTTGGGAGAAGTTCCAAGAACTGTTCAACGACAAGTACTTTCCCGAAAGTATTCGTCACATGAAAGAGGTAGAGTTCATCAAGCTGGAGTATAACAATATGATCGTGTCCCAGTATGAAGCCAAGTTTGTCGAGTTGTCCCAGTTTGCGTCTCATTTGGTTGATAATGAGGATGTTTCCAAGAGGTTTGAAACCCGAGATACATCAATATCTTATCTCTCATAAATTGTGTTTGTATTCAGATGTTGTTAATAGGGCTCAGTTATTGGAGCGCGATAATGAAGTCAACCCAACCAAAAGAGAAGCAAATCGACAAATGATAATACCAAAGATAATATCATCGAAGCGGTGATGATAAGCGTGGAGGAATCAACATGCCAAAATGGTAACCACTTCGTGGTAAATTATGGCCAAAACAATAAGAATGGACATTTCAAGAAGAGGAGATTCAACAATGATGGAAAGACGTCAAGATCAAAGACTGTCATTAAGGAAGGAGAACGACCACCTATCATATGCTTCAAATGTGGAGGAGAGGGACACATCGGTCAAACCGCATGATGCCATCCAAAGCATGTTACAATTGTGGAAGAAGGTCACCCGCCTCGATTTTGTTGTGCACCGAAGACAAGTCCAAATGGGATGGAGGCATCAAAGGTCATTCCCGAGATAAGATAAAACCCAGTAGTTCAAGGAGAGCGTTCACGTGACCTCCCAAAAAGAAAGGAACCCGAACGAGGTCATCACGGGTAAGCTTATCATAAACTCTAAATAAGTATATACCTTATTTGATACTGGTTCTACCCATTCTTTATTTCTCCTACTTGCTACCAACGCTTAAATTTGACTTCTAAAAATTGGACTTTGACTTATCTCGTTGAAATTCCATTGGGAGAAACCTTCATTACATCCACTGTTTATAAGTCTTGTTTGGTTCAAATCGGTACCCTCACATTACCTGTCAATCTTATTTCATTGAAAATACTTGCATTTGATGTAATTCTAGGGATTGATTGGTTAACTACTCATCATGCAAAAATTGATTGTTTTCGTAAGGTTTTCATAGATTTTATATTCCTAACCAACCTATTATGCGAATTCAAGCAACCAAACCATTAAAATCAATCACTGTCATCTCAAGCCATAAAGCTATTCGTTTATTGAAAAACGGATGTCAATCTTTTTAGCTCATGTCACTTGATTTAAACAAAATACGCCAATTTTGAATGATATCTCTATTGTTAATAAATTTCCGACGTATTCTCTCAAGAACTTCCCGCATACCCCGAGGCGTGAAATTAAATTTTGTATCGACCTTGAACCCGCACAAAAAACCTATTTCCAAAACCCCATATCGAATGGCTCTATTGAACTTCGTGAGTTAAAGACCCAACCGCAGGAATTGTTAGACATCTCGGTTTCATTCGTCCTAATCGTCTCCTTGGGGTGCTCTGTTACATTCGTGAAGAAGAAAGATGGGAGTATGCGACTTTGTTTTGATTATCGGAATCAATCATGTCACCATCAAAAATAGGTACCCATTGCCACGTATTGATGACCTCGTTTGACCACCAAGCAAGGAGCCAAATTCTTTTCAAAGATTGATCTTCATTCCGGATATCACCAATTAAAGATTAGAACCGATGCTATTCCAAAGATGGCTTTCAGAACTCGGAACGGGCATTATGAATTCCTAGTCATGTCTTTTGGATTGACTAATGCTCCTGCTGCTTTCATGGATATGATGAACCGAGTATTCAAGGAATATTTGGATCACTTTGTGGTCGTCTTTATTGATGACATCCTTATTTATTCCAAAAGCCGTGAAGATCATGAGCAACACTTGAGGCTAATACTCTAAAAGCTTCGTGAATATAAGCTTTATGCCAAGTTGAAGAAATGCGAGTTCTGGCTTGAGGAAGTAGCATTCCTTGGGCACGTAGTATCAATTCATGGAATATCTGTTGACCCAACAAAGATTGAAGTTATTCAAAGCTGGGAGCAACCTAAATCAGTGACCGAAGTACGTAGCTTTCTCGGCTTAGCTGGTTATTATCGGAGATTCGTAGAAGGGTTTTCTCGAATCACTACTCCATTAACTCAGCTGACTCGGAAAGATACAAAATTCGGTTGGAACGAGGAATGTGAGAAGAGTTTTCAAGAATTCAAGAGAGACTCATTTCAAAGACATGTTCGGCAATACCATCCGCTCAAGGGATTTGTCATCTACAGTGATGCTTCGGAAAAAGGGTTAGGATGTGTTCTCATGCAACATGGGAAAGTCATAGCCTATGCCTCTCAAAAACTCAAATAATATGAGAGGAATTATCCTACTCATGATCTAGAGTTGGCAGCTGTTAGTTTTGCACTTAAAATTTGGAAGCATTACTTGTATAGGGAGAAAGTGGAGATCTTTACGGATCATAAAAGCCTCAAATATTTCTTCACTCAAAAGGAACTCAACATGCGACAACGACGTTGGCTTGAACTGTTGAAAGATTATGATCATTCCATCCAATAGCATCCTAGAAAAGCGAACGTGGTAGTTGACGCATTGAGTAGAAGATCATATGCGGGTACGAGTGTGATATTGACAACGCAAAAGCCCATTTTGTGTGACTTGCAAAGGATGGAGATAGAGTTAAAGACTCCAGGGACCCATGTGATGATGGCGATGGCAAATATACGAGTAGAACCGACTTTAATTGATAAAGTTAAAGTCGCTTGCTATTACAAATCTGGAGCCGATTCATTATGAGGAAGAAAGTGCGAAGATGTTATGCCAAGCAAGAATCGATGAAGAAGGAATACTTCGAGTCAACTCCAGACTTTGTGTTCCTAACGACCCTAATTTAAAGTATAAAATCATGATGGAGGCGCACAACACACCATTTGTAATCCATCCTGGGAGAACCAAAATGTATCATGATCTTCGACATACATTTTGGTGGGGCAATATGAAGAGGGAGATAGCACTGTTTATCTCAAGGTGTTTAACTTGTCAACGAGTCAAGGCAGAGCATCAAGTACCAAAAGGTCCATTACAACCACTTGAAATTCCAGAATGGAAGTAGGAGCACATCACCATGGATTTCGTTACTGGTCTTCCCAAGGTTTCTCAAGGTATAGATGTAATTTGGGTCATTGTTGATAGATTGACCAAGTCTGCTCATTTTTTACCTATACGAGAAACTTATACACTTGAACATCTTGTTCGCATGTACATAAACGAGATTGTAAGACTGCATGGTATGCCAGTATCTATAGTTTCTGATCGAGACCCAAGATTCACTTCAAGGTTTTGGGTTAGTTTGCAAAAAGCTATGGGCACGGATTTTTATTTAGTTCGATATCATCCTCGCATTTTACGGACAATCGAGAGGACTATTCAAACTCTTGAAGATTTATTAAGACTCTTTATCCTTGACTTCAAGGGAAGTTGGGACAAGTTCTTACCGCTTGGTGGAGTTTTCATACAATGACAGAACAGCTTATCAAGCAAGTATCGGCACGGCTCCATTCGAAGCGATGTTTGGAAGAAAGTGTCGCTTCTCCAAGATCTTTGGGATGAGGTGGGTGAAGCAACGTTGTTGGGACCGGGAGTTGGTACGTATGACTACTTTAAAAGATTCAAACGATCCGACAAACGTATAAAAATCTCACAAGATCGATAAAAAGAGTTATGCCGATCTTCATCGAAAGGACGTGAATTGATATCGAGATCATGTGTTGTTACGTGTTGCTCCATGGAAAGGAGTTACGAGATTTGGAAAGAGAGAAAAGCTCAATCCTCGATTCATTGGCCCATTTTTAATCCTCGATCGAGTAAGAACTGTGGTGTATAGACTCGCTTTATCGCCAAGTATGTCTCATGTTCATAACGTTTTTCACATATCCATATTACATAAATATGTGGAAGACCCGAACCACAATGTTGAGTTAGAACCGGACGAAATAGAGGAAGATTTGACGTATGAAAAGGTTCCTGTTCAAATCTTGGATAAGAAGGAACATATTCTACGCTCCAAGGTTATACCTCAAGTCAAAGTTTTGTGGAGAAATCACGATGTTGAGGAAATGACCTGGGAGTTAGAATCTGAAATGAAATCAAGATATCCTTACCTTTTTGACATACCAGGTACGTACCCTAATTTCGAGGGCAAAATTTCATAAGAAGGGGAGGTTGTAAGACCCCAACTTTTTAATAAAGATGTTTTTTCTATAAATATCATTTTTAAATATTATGAAATGAATTTGATATAATGTTATAGTTGTGGGTAATATTTATAAATTTTGCAAAGTACACAAGTTGTTATATAATTTTCGATTGGTCAGGGAATATTCGCTTTTAACAGGAATATTCGTGATGACTAAGACAATCATCGTGGACCCTACAAATGTAATTATTGTCGATTGAGAAAAAAAATAAAAATATTTTTATGAAAATAACGACAAAAGTTTTACAATTAAAGCCGTAGAACAACCCTCGAGTAGTAAAGTATAGAATACGCGTGGTTGCATAGTAGCACACTTGTGATTGATTATTGATGCTTACGTGAGAAGTCAATCGGTTTTGTTCAATTATTGCTTGAAGAATTGTTGCATAAGATCTCACGTTATTTGATTCAATTATTGTTGATATTTTATATATTATTAAATCAATAATTGAGATGACAGAGTTATTAATATTATTATTTACAATATTAACGATGTCTGAAAGTTCTCGCCAAGGAGAGGTTTGGTCACCTAATTGCATGCGCCAATAGGAGAAATCCTATTGAAAGCCTCCTTTCCTCGGGAACGACTTGGTCGATTAATATTGTGAATTATAATAATGATAATAAATAATGTTAGATATATTGAGGTGTCTTTTTATGAAATCACGGAAGTTTATATATATATATATATATATATATATATATATAAATTTTATTTTATTAGTATTATTAATGTAATAAAATGAAAAACTTTTTATATAAAAATGTAATACTTTTATAAAGTTATTTATTTTATTAGATAATAATTAGAATATATTATATTCTATTATGCATAGTATTTTGCATAGTAAAATCTTTTTATATATAAAATGTAATACTTTTATAAAGTTATTTGTTTTATTAGATAATAATTAGAATATATTATATTTTATTATGCATAGTGTTTGTATAGTAAAATCTTTTTTATATAAAAAATGTAATACTTTTTATAAAGTTTTGTTTTATTTGATTATAAATAGAATATATTATATTTTATTGCATAAGTCAAAACATAGTATCCTTTCTATTTTCCTATAAATAGATGCTTAGTTAGAATGGAAAACCACACCGTAAGTTTAGAGAATTCTTCTATAATCTTGAGCGTATTTCTTTAGATTTTTAAGAAGCTTTGAAACGTAGTGCAAGTTTTCTTCAAGAATATCCTCGCCTACCAAATTTTAATATACTCTTCTTTTACTAAGAAGGGTTATTATTTCTTTCTTTCGTCTTCATGAAGAGAACTTCATTATTCCATTCTTTGTTATTATGTTGGAATAACTCGCCTATGAGAAGTACCGCATACTTGGTGAAATTCTTCATTTCCATTATTTATTATTATGTTGAATAACTTTGTCATCTGCCAAGTACCGCATACATTGTAAAATTCTTCATTATTCCATTCTTTATTATTCGTTGTTGGAACATCCCATGCCATGCATTACGCATTTAACCGGTTACGTTATTTATTATTCTGCTTGGAACATCCTGCCTGCGCTTACGCACGACCGATTCCGTTGTTTATTATTCTCGCTGGAATATCCCGTCATGCGTTACGCACGACCATTCCATTATTTCTTATTCTGTTAGAATAACCTATATGTGCGGTCTATCGCATGCCTGGTGATTTCTTTTGTTATTCCATTCTTTATTATACTCAGTTGGTTAAAGTTTTGGCTTTTATACTTCATGAAATTAGTGGAATATCCTCGATATTTCATGCGCTTCATCCAAAGATCTTTTCATGAAAATATTCTTCTGAGTATTCTTGAGTTTTACCCCACAAAGCAGTATCATGTTGACAATTTGGACGTTATTGGTTCCTAGATAAATTAATTCTTGTACTTGTTTTATTGAACTCTTATATCATTGTCATCATTCCCATGTTTATATTATGTTGAAAGTCATCTTTGGCCTGTAGTGCATAGATGGACTTGGTATGATTATGACCAGGGATTATTCAGTATAATCATGACCGTAATATTACAAATGATGTGGTAAAAGTCTTCATTGGCCCATAGTGCACTCTGATGGACAGTTGTTGGCATGATCATGACCATTGATGAATACACGAATATCCTCGGCCCAGAGTGTCGTGGTTTGTAATATTCATGAACGCAATCAAATTGCAAAAATAAGCGGAAACGTAAAATCGAGAGTTTAAAATTTTACAAACCATATACCCGCATCACCCTTTATGCACAATTATTAATTAAACGAAAAAGATGAATAAGAAACATACCCTTGAAGATCCGAAGCTTCCTCGTGTACAAGTTCACCTCCAACTTTTTCGCTCAACTTGAATCCACCGGGTTTGGTTCCTTCCTTTGATCAACGTTAGCCACCCAAGTGTTTGGCCTCTAGAGGTGATCCACCAAGGAAGAAGAAGAATTTAAGAAGATGGGTGGTTGGCTAAACCCTAGTTTTTCTATCTCTATAGAAAAAGAGTACTCTCCAACCATTGGAATTATATCGTAGTCTTGATATCTGACATAAGACTCCTCTTATAAAGATATCAAGTAACCCTATTAAAATAAGGTATTATTTAATTAAACTCTTTTAATTAAATGGGCTCCCTAATCTTATTAGGGATAATTAATTAAACTCCTTTAATTAATTTTCCTCCTAATCTTATTAGGAATAAATGAGAGTATTTATATTAAATTAATTCCTAAACTCTTTTAGAAATTAAAATAATAATAATAATTGTAATAATATTAATAAGACTCTCTTATTAATTTATATTTAATATTTCTAAAATATTAAATAATAATATTAAGCTATTTAATTTATTCTATCACCATAGATTAAATTAAATATACATAACATATTATTACGATTATGCCATTAACTTCTTAAATAATTATTCTTCCTTTTATGGTGTGACCCTTTAGGTTCTCCATATTAAACCTACAGTGAATAAATCAATTAGAACAATTCTAATCTTATTTAAATAAATAAATTAAATAATTAATTTATTTAAATAAATAATATTTATTCTACAATAGGATAAGCCTCCCAATGATCAACGACTTTCCGTATAATATAGATTTCAACATTAATCATAAAAGAACCTTTGAGTAAATAGTTACTTACGATAATTCAATCCTTCCACCATACAATGTCCCAATTAAATATAAGACATGGAATTATCGTCAAGTCTTATTTTATTTAATTATATGTATTTTCGATCCTTAAATGCACAACTCAAATAATGCAAATTAGAAACTCCTTTCTAATTTCATTCGCGCTTAACCAAGGACTACTGGGTTGTCATTTATCGAATCACATAGACATTTCTCTTCTTTTAATAAAGTGGTAGATTCTTTATCGATCATACATTATCTCCATGTACAACTTATTATACCCAAGCATACCCTTTGATATACCCTAAGGGTCTTAAGGAATAAGTCAAAGTATAACTCATCATACACAAGATACTATGATGATCTCAAGTCCAAGGATCATCAGACTACTATCATTATAGAATTCCTATCGACAAAAGTAAAACTCCATTAGGTATTCCTTAGCGAGCCACGCTCGAGTGAACTTATTCTCTAATAAGCACCTACATACTTGCTTTAGTGTCTCCACACAAATGATCATGAGATCAATCATCCTCATCCAACGAGCAAGCAACGTATGTACCAATCTATCCTGGATTGACTAATCCCCAATTTAGTAATCCAATGATTGGGAACTATTTTAGTTTTAAGCTTTCTAAGAATTTAGATCTCATTAGAATGATCATCATCATTATTCTAAAAGCATTGCTTAAAACTATGGGTTTATCACATATTATAAAACAAAGATCACGTAGATAATTAAAAGCCTTTAATAAATTAATACTTTTTATTAATAAATGAATAAGATTGTTACAAAGTATATGCTTTATCATCAAACATGATCGGCTTGTGTGCATACTACTTTCAATCTCCCACTGCACTAAAGCCAATCGTCATGGTATCTCATACTCTTCTTCTCTAAGTGACGATTATCCTGCCGTTGGATAAGCTTTAGTTAATGGATATGTAATGTTGTTCATGAGAGTCCACTATCTCTATAGTGATTTCCCATCTTTCAATGATTCTAATAATCAAATGAAAGTGCCACAACACATGTTGAGATCCAAGATGAGACTTAGAACTATTCCTAGTTCAGAATGAACTTTTAATCCAAACAATCAACTTGCAGCCTTCATTTATAGCTATATACTTTGTCTTTATCACTAAACCAGAACTCTTTCATTGTTTGGAACCTTTCCAATTCATCGCACTAATTGCTCAAGATAACGCTTTACCTTAAAGTGGATTTTTCCGTCATCTTGGTCTCGTCTCGAAAAACTTGAGTCTGTTAAGCCCTCTAGTTTTAATTTAGACCCACCATGAATATGATCACATCCTTAGTGCCTGCTAAGCACTTTAAGATGTTTTTCACCGACTCATAGTGAACTTCTCCATAATACGACCGATCAACATCGTGTCTCGTACATTTCATTGCATACATGATTGTCACCATGCGACCTCTCTTTTCGTGAGTCTCTGTGGGGACTATTAGAGAGATACACTCCATAGCTCATCGACATGAGACATCTCTTGAGTTTGCCATGCTAAACGACTTTAGCATCAAATGAATATACGCTCTTTGGGTTAAGTCGAGCATCCTCTTAAATCTATCTATATAGATTTATATCCCCAATTAAGATACTCTTCCAAATCATTCATGGAGGAATGTTTAGACAACTTTATCTTTATCGATTGTAGCATTGGTATGTCATTCCTTATCCGTAGTATATCAACATATAATACTAGAAATTTCACGACGCCCCCCATCGACCCTTTTTGTACACACTAGAACTCTTACCTCATCTTATGTAACTCGGATCATCATCTTCTATGATGCGTACCTCATCATCATCATCTATGATGAATCCATACCTCCTGTATCTTCTTACTATTCCGCATTTACGATTCGGTTGTGGTATAATAGGTCTATCTACGTGTTCCTCTTATTCGACTTATAGTGTTTTTGGTTCTTGAACTTTTCAAGATCTATTATCCTCCCACTAGCCCCTTTAATGATAAACATCTTTATCTTAGAAGGCAGCATGTTTCTCAACAAACACCTTTTGCTAAGTAGGATTATAGAACATATGCCCTAAACTTACTTTAGGATGTCCCACAAATCAGATTTGTCAAATCTTGTCCCAAGCTTATCCTTTGAAACCTTTTCACATAAGTTGGACAACCACTTATCTTAACATACTTAAGATTAGGAATCCTCCATGTCCATAACTTTTATGGAGTCTTGGGGCTGGATTTTGAGGTTACCCTTTCGTAGATATGCAACCATTTCTAGGATATGACCTGTAAGGATACTTTGGAATGTCGGTAAAATCATTTTGGACCGTACCATGTTCAACAAGGTATGATTTTACCTTTCAGATACATCAATCAATTATTACGTATCATGAGGTGTCCATTATGACAAAACCATTTGAGATGATCTAGAAACTTATTTCACAAGTATTTATTCTTTGATCTAATCAAAGAATCTTAATACATTGTCAATTTGTTTCACTTCTGAATTCTTTGAACCTTTCAAATAATTCATACTTGCATTTCAGCAAACACACACATTCAACTCTTTGAATGATCATCTCATTTTCTTATACTAATTTGTTCAATATGCAAAATTATTTTCATGTAAGTCAAGTATACAAAATTTATTAAGTAATATTCCATTTATACAAAACATTATTATTATAAATAGAACAACAATTGTTCTTAATTATAATACCAAAGATTTCATTATCCAACAATAAAATGGAAATAATATTTTTAACAAGAACTCGAATACAATAACAACTTATCGACTTAATAGATTTGCCTGTAGTATTGCTAAACTATAAGTTTCTATAGCTAATATGCAACAACCTTTGCTTCATTTCCCACACATAAGATTACTTACCTTGTTTAACTTTCTACTTCGCTTGGTCCCTTCATAAATCTATATTTATGATAACCAAAGTCGGTATCCAATACCCAAGTAGAACCTCGACTTAAAGAAAATTTATTTCAATCATGAACAAAATCAGTATTGTAACCCAAACTTCACTAAGCTTCTTTAGTTAGCCTCTGCAAGATGCTTCTTGCAGCTTCTTTCCAAAGGTCCAGTGCTTATTGCGGTGGAAGCAAACTCCTTTCTTTATCCGTGACGCTTTTGTTCTTATTATCCTTTGTTTATGCCTTTCTATTTACCTTCTTTGAATCGCTCTTCTTTCGGAAGATCCTTTGGCCCCTACCAGTAAGACTTGATCTTTCTTGGTTGGAAAGTGACTCTCAACATTTTCAATATGTTAAGCAAATCAACGAAGCTGATATCTAGCTTGTTTATATGAAAAATTCACAACAATTGTGAAAGGAGTCCGGGAGTGAGTGCAAGATCAAATCTTGGCTCAACTCTCCATCCATGACAAAACCAGTTGTTCTAACTGTTCAATCAAATTGATCATCATTAGGACATGTGTCTGTACTGTAGTGCCTTCGGTCATTCTAGATAGGAAGAGCTCCTTAGATATCTGATATCTATCAGTCCTACTTTCTTCACCATCAACTACTTGATGTGCAGGAATATAGTAGGAGCATCCATAGTTTCATGCCGACGCAAGCTCGTTACTCATGGATGCGAGCATGATGCATCGAGCCAATCAGGCATCATCTTGCCACTTTCTAAAAGTAGCAATCTCTTCCTCGTAGAAGCATTATCTCGCAACCATTGCGAGGATAAAGCGACATGACATAAGATAGCTTTTCAAATATGAGAACTATTCTCAAATTCCTTAACCAAATCCGCTTTAATTGATTCCAAGTTAATTTAGCATCTAATATGCTTCGCGTTGATAGTAATTTTAGACATTGTAAAATTACGTAAATGAATTTTTAATTAACAACATTTTAACATACATTCTTTTATTAATTACCAAAATAATTTAGGTCTTGTTTTAAATTGGTATCTCCCACTATTTTCTTCAAACTATATTACCTCACTTATATAGTTCTAAAAAAATCTAATTAAAGATTTGCTAGTGAGAATAAGGATCCCATTTCAAATGTATATAGCCTTGTGGTGACACAACAAACTATATATAAATAAATAGGTAGACAACTTTTGTCAATTACATCAACTATGCAACTCCTTTTCTTTTGCCTCTTAGATTATTTTGATCAAGTGGTGGCACATCCGTATCAAAATTATCCAAGTTAAGTCCGACTCTAGCACTCCATATATTCAAAAAGAAAATATCATCCTTGTGGTGACACAACAAAACAATATTGTTCAATTTTCTTTATAAGCATCAAATGTGATAAATTAACATCTTAAATACTTAATACTTGCCTTGTGGTGACACAACAAACTCATATTAAATATTTAATACTCTATTAATTTTATCATGTTAAGGCGACGCTCGATATTCCAAATATCTTTGAACGCTTAGGACTTAATATAAAAAAAAATTGAGGGGTTTGTTATTAATTTGTCTCATCTTGTTTAGCGCAGCATTTATATATATATATAAAATACGCGTATATTAATGAACATGCGAAGCATGTTTGCATAATATATAATATATATAGTATAAGAATGCACATATAGAATACTATATTCTACCCGAATTGATTATGGACTTTTATTCTAGTTTGGTTCACTAGAGCCACCAAGTGAACCAAAAGGTCAAACCCTAGGGGTGCAAGAAATAATATTTAAATATAACTATTACATTTAAACCCTGCTCCATTACAAACGGGTCTTCAAGCGCTCCCTTGCTCCTTGATCTCTATTTTTCAAAATTAATTCTAACTATTCCTATTACAAAACTATTTAAAATAAATAGAAACCTTGATCAGCAGTCAAGGGGAAGTACATAGGAGGGAGTTAGAATTTACATTAAGAAAAAAAATTAGAGAAGACGAGGTACGCAGACCCCATTTAATAAAACCCATACATTCATGCATCCAACTAAAATAAAATCCAATCACATTGGTCAATAGTCCATAATCAATCCCATTTATTATCATACACATCACCATATGCATCAATAAATAACATTCATATCATGAATAATAAACATTCAATATATATATTGATATCATTTAATGGGCAAATTTAGTTAGTATAAAATCTAATTTTGAATCAAAATAAACTCCTTTATTTTAATCCAAATTTAAATCAAAATAAAACTATTTTATTTTAATTTATCTAATTTTGAATAAAATAAACTATTTTATTTTAATCAAAATCTTTAATCAAAATAAACTCCTTTATTTTAATTAATTATGGAATCTAATTCCAAGGAAAAAAATAAAACTCCTTTATTTAAAGGAAACGCAGATTTTTCCTATTCACAAATAAACTCCTTTATTTTTGAATAATATGAAATCTTATTTCATATATAAATAAAATTCTTTATTTAAGGAAATATGGATTCACTTTCCTATTCACAAATAAACTCCTTTATTTTTTGAATAATATGAAATCTTATTTCATATCTAAATAAAACTCCTTTATTTAAGGAAAGATGGAATACAATTTCAACTCCAATTAGTTATCATGGAATCAAATTCTAACTCTAATTAGTTAATATGAAATTAAATTTTAAAATTAAAATAAACTCTTTTATTTAAATATTAAAATAAACTTTTTATTTTATGATTAAAATAAACATTTTATTTTAATTATAAAATAATAAGATTAGTATATATATATATATAATAACCGTAAATATATATATATAATATTTATCCGAATCCGCGAATCACGTTAGTTAAAAGAGGTTGATCCTTTTTTTTTTTTTAAATGTGCAGGATCCGTGGAGCATAAAGCATTTTTTTTTATATAACATGCTCATGTTTACTTTAATCATTACATGCTAATGATTACTTTAATCATTATATGCTAATGATTATTGTAATCATTAATGTTTATATCATATATAAATTATAAGGAGCTTTGCAGTATGATTAAAAAAAAAACAAGCCGCGAGTCAAATAAGTTTTTTTTTATATATATAAATTAAAGTGACCCACGAACTCGGTATATATAAAAAAAACAGTTTCCAAAACCAGTTTTCGGTAAAAATATATATATTTTTTTTATTTTAAATTTTATACAACAACAATTATGCCCAATTAAATTTGTTCTAAACACATATCAATATACATATCAAATTAGACAATTAATAATTCGCATAAAGGTTTGGCTCTGATGCCACTGTCAGGTTTGTAATATTCATGAATGCAATCAAATTGCAAAAATAAGCAAAAACGTGTAAAAATCAGAGTTTAAAATTTTTACAAACCATATACCCGGATCACCCTTTATGCACAATTATTAATTAAACGAAAAAGATGAATAAGAAACATACCCTTGAAGATCCGAGATTCCTCAGGTACAAGTTCACCTCCAATCCTTTTCGCGTTCAACTTGAATCCACCGGGTTTGGTTCCTTCCTTTGATCAACGTTAGTCACCCAAGTGTTTGGCCTCTAGAGGTGATCCACCAAGGAAGAAGAAGAATTCAAGAAGATGGGTGGTTGGCTAAACCCTAGTTTTTCTATCTCTATAGAAAAAGAGTACTCTCCAACCATTAGAA
This sequence comes from Panax quinquefolius, assembly GCA_020205615.1. Classification (NCBI taxonomy): domain Eukaryota; kingdom Viridiplantae; phylum Streptophyta; class Magnoliopsida; order Apiales; family Araliaceae; genus Panax; species Panax quinquefolius. The sequence goes on along the minus strand of CM035155.1, from coordinate 40,787,310 downwards.
TTATATCGTAGTCTTGATATCTGACATAAGACTCCTCTTATAAAGATATCAAGTAACCCTATTAAAATAAGGTATTATTTAATTAAACTCTTTTAATTAAATGGGCTCCCTAATCTTATTAGGGATAATTAATTAAACTCCTTTAATTAATTTTCCTCTTAATCTTATTAGGAATAAATGAGAGTACTTATATTAAATTAATTCCTAAACTCTTTTAGAAATTAAAATAATAATAATAATTGTAATAATATTAATAAGACTCTCTTATTAATTTATATTTAATATTTCTAAAATATTAAATAATAATATTAAGCTATTTAATTTATTCTATCACCATAGATTAAATTAAATATACATAACATATTATTACGATTATGCCATTAACTTCTTAAATAATTATTCTTCCTTTTATGGTGTGACCCTTTAGGTTCTCCATATTAAACCTATTGTGAATAAATCAATTAGAACAATTCTAATCTTATTTAAATAAATAAATTAAACAATTAATTTATTTAAATAAATAATATTTATTCTACAATAGGGATAAGCCTCCTAAATGATCAACGACTTTCCGGATAATATAGATTTCAACATTAATCATAAAAGAACCTTTGAGTAAATAGTTATCGTGACAATTCAATCCTTCCACCATACAATGTCCCAATTAAATATAAGATATGGAATTACTTTCAAGTCTTATTTTATTTAATTATATGTATTTCGATCCTTAAATGCATGAACTCCAAATAATGCAAATTAGAAACTCCTTTCTAATTTCATTCTACCTTAACCAAGGACTCATCAATTGTCATTTATCGAATCACATAGACATTTCTCTTCTTTTAATAGAAGTGGTAGATTCTTTATCGATCATACATTATCTCCATGTACAACTTATTATACCCAAGCATACCTTTTGATATACCCTAAGGGTCTTAAGGAATAAGTCAAAGTATAACTCATCATACACAAGATACTATGATGATCTCAAGTCCAAGGATCACTTGTACTACTATCACTACAGAATTCCTATCGACAGAAAGTAAAACTCCATTAGGTATTCCTTAGCGAGCCACGCTTCAATGAACTTATTCTCTAATAAGTACCTACATACTTGCTTTAGTGTCTCCACACAAATGATCATGAGATCAATCATCCTCATCCAATGAGCAAGCAACGTATGTACCAATCTATCCGGATTGACTAATCCCCAATTTAGTAATCCAATGATTGGGAACTATTTTAGTTTTAAGCTTTCTAAGAATTTAGATCTCATTAGAATGATCATCATCATTATTCTAAAAGCATTGCTTAAAACTATGGGTTTATCACATATTATAAAACAGCATCATGTAGATAATTAAAAGCCTTTAATAAATTAATACTTTTTATTAATAAATGAATAAGATTGTTACAAAGTATATGCTTTATCATCAAACATGATCGGCTTGTGTGCATACTACTTTCACGTGAAAATTTAACAATTTGTGGTTGTGATACTAATGAATATCATTGGTAGTAGTGCGGGGATGATGTGGATTATTTATTGTTTGAGTCTCAAATATAAAAAGTGATGAAAAACCTTTTAAATCATAAAAGATAGTAGATTTTATTTTTTACATGACTCTTTTAATGGATTTCTTGTTCCGCTGCAGTTAAACTTGATGTCTATTGTATTTTATCAGTTTAACATTGTTGAAGGCTAATGATAATTTATTTTGCATTATCTTAGTCATAATATTTCTTACTGGGCTAGTTGAGCTCACCCTTTTACTTTCATTGTTTTCTTCAGGAAATGAGAACGTAGTAGGGACTAGTCGAAACAAGAGTGACTATTCCGGACGATAAGATTAGTAGTTCTCACTATTCTATGAAATAGTGTGTTAATAAATGAATTGAGGACTTATTTTTAGTTTTAATACTCGCCTAGAAGACAATATTTGTATTAAAACTCACAAATTTCATGTTGTATATTTAAGATTGTATTTGTATTCTGTACCATGTATTTGGCGACTCAGAATAGGTGATGTATACCTATTTTGGGGGCGACACAATATTTGTGTATTCATCAATGGTCATGATCATGCCAACAACTGTCCATCAATGCACTACGGGCCAATGATAACTTTTACCACATCATTTGTAACATTACGGTCATGATTATACCGAATTATCCCTGGTCATAATCATACCAAGTCCATCTATGCACTACAGGCCACAGATGACTTTCAACATAATATAAACATGAGAATGATGACAATGATATAAGAATTCAATAAAAACAAGTTCAAGAATTAATTTATCCAGGAACTAATAACGTCCAAATTGTCAACATGATACTGCTTTTTAGAGTAAAATTCAAAAATGCTCAGAAGAATATTTCCATGAAAAGATACTGAATGAAGCGCAATTATCAAAGATATTCCACTAATTTCATGGAGTATAAAAGCCAAAACTTTAACCAACCGAGTATAATAAAGAATGGAATAACAAAAGAAATCACCGTGCATGCGATAGATCAAGCATGACGAGTTATTCTAATGTAATAATTAATAACGGAACTAGGTCAAATACGTAACGCGCACGCATGTGATATTCCAATGAATAATAAATAATGGAACTGTGTCATGCGTAAACGCATTGCATGTGATGTTCCAATAGAATAATAAAGAATGGAATAATGTAAGAATTTTACCATGTATGCGACCTACATGTATGCAAAGTTATTCCAACATAATAATAAAGAATGGAATAATGTAAGAATTTCACCAAGTATAGGGTAGTCCACGATATACGAAGTTATTCCAATAGAATAATAAAGAATGGAATAATGTAAGAATTTCACCATGTATGCAGATTGCCCGTGTACAAAGTTATTCCAACATAATAATAAAGAATGGAATAATGTAAGAATTTCACCAAGTATAGGGTAGTACATGAGATACGAAAGTTATTCCAATGTAATAATAAAGAATGGAATAATGTAAGTTCTCTTCATGAATACAAAAGAAATAATACCTCTTAACTTAGAAGAAACTGGATATAGGAGTAGTGAAGTAGCGAGAATACTTTTCTTCTTTTCTCTATAGTTTCTCTCTCTAGAGTTTCGAAGAATTCGTAAGAAATAATGAAGGAATGAGCTTCTATTTATAGGAGAATGGATCTAATAATAACTAATTCATGAACTATCCAGATTGATTTACTTTTAAACTAGACTTTGCCTATATTAATTTACTATGCAAAGATTAATAAAATATTCTAATAAAATAAAATCTTTTAAATAAAATATAATATATTCTATTTATAATCTAATAAAACGAATAACTACATAAAAGTATTATATTTTATATAAAAAGATTTTACTATGCAAACACTATATCAGCACTTATGCAAACACTATGCATAATAGAATATTATATATTCTATTTATAGTCTAATAAAACGAATAACTTTATAAAAGTATTACATTGTATATAAAAAGATTTTATTATGCAAACACTATGCAGGCACTATGTAAACACTATGCATAATAGAATATTATATATTCTCTTTATAGTCTAATAAAACGAATAACTTTATATAAGTATTCTGTTTATATAAAAAGTTTTCTATTTTATTACATTTTTAATAATAATAAAACAAAACTTATCACCTTTATTATAATTCACAATATTAATCGACCAGGTTGTTCCCAGGAAAGAGGGGGTTTTCCAATTAGGTGACCAAACCTCTCCTTGGTAGAACTTCTAGACATCGTTAATATTGCAAATAATAATATTAATAACTTTGTTATATCAATTATTGATTTAATAATATAAAAATATCGATAATAATTGAATCAAATAACGTGAGATACTATGTCGACAATTACTATAGCAATAATTGAACAAAACCGAGTGACTTCTCACGTAAGCATCAATAATCAATACCGTAAATGCTACTATGCAACCACGCCAGACATCGCATTTTTACTACCGAAGTAGTTCAACAGCTTTTAACGGTAAAAAACTTCCGCCGTTATTTTCATAAAAATATTTTTGTCGTTTTCTCAATCCGACAATAATTCCGTTATGGGGTCCACCAATGATTGTACCGTCGTACAAATATTCCCTGACAAAAAGAATATTCCCCAACCAATTGAATATTATATAAAAACTTGCATATTTTTCAAAATTTATAAATATTACCCACAAATATAATATTATATCAAAACCACACCATAATATTCAAAAAAATATTTTGAGAAATTTAAATCTTTATTCATAAAATTTGGTGTGACGCCCCCAAAATAGGTATACATCACCCATCTTGGGACGCCAGAAAATACACTACTGACAATTTTATTTAAACAACTATCATACAAAATACGACGACAAGTATACTGTGAGTTTTAATATAAATGTATGTAACTCTCATGGTGCCTCAACCACAACCTTACAATGGTACATTACATAAAAGTACAGTCAAAAACTGTTTTAGAAATTAAAATCTTTGGGAAGTGCTCAAGGAAACCTTCGTACATAGGAGGTCATGAATCTAAGTTATGATAGATATCATATGTCCAGAAAATTATCCTTGGTTGACCCAATAGACCCCAAAGAAAAACGACAAGATTACTATCATGTTCCTTCCAATGGTGAGTCTTCTCTTGACATATAACTATCTCCACTGTCTCCAAGTGAAAATTATATTTCAAATAAACTCCAAGATCATATAGATGGTGCTCGTAGATATACTCAGGAAGTGGATGTGCACAACCCTGTCTTATGATAACACGAGGTTGTATGTCATTAGACATCTTGTATGATAGTGTCAAAACACCTTTCCAAAGTTGGGTTCACCTCACCCTATTCTTGTTCACCAAAATTAAATATCAAATGACGATACAATACGACACACTTATCTAAAGTTCTCAATAAATTTATTTCCATACTATTTAGGAGAACCTCAACAATACCTATAGACCAATCGTTATATTCCCCTCATTATCCCCGTCAAACCCGGCTACACTCTTATTACCCTAAAAAATTATGAAGCAAAAAGGGTGAGCATAACTAGCCCGATAAAAAGAATATCATGACTAAAGATAATTTACATCATCAATAGCCTTCATCGTAAATAAATCGAGATTTAGAACATATAGTAGATGATAAAACTTTTCAACCATAGTTGCAATGAACGAAGCAATCCATTAGAAGAGTTAAATAGACCATCAAATCTATTATCTTCTCCATGTTAAAAGTCCACCGATAATGTTTTATCCCTGTAACATCAATCAACAATTCATGTCCACAATCATATGAATAACTCATAATCATAATTGTGATTCTAAATTCCTCTTCGCACCCAGGACGAAGATAATTGTCATCACCTATCTTCACCTAAAACATCAAAAATCATGGTTATACCAAATCACAATTTCTGCTCGTAATCATACTAATAAATTCATCTTTGCACTACGGCCAAAGATATTCATTAAGAATTCATCTTTGCACTATATGCCAAAGACATACAACTATATTTTAGAAGAGTCAAGTAGAGCATGATATCTACTATCTTTTATGAATTAAAAATTTATTATCAATATTTTATCGCTGAGACTCAGCTTAATAAATAATCCACATCTCAAATCACCCATGCACTACGGTCAAGGATGTTCGTTAATATCACATCCATGAATTAATATTTCATTGCTGAGACTCAGTTCAATAATTAATCCACATCATCGAATCATCCACACTACTATGCCCAAGGATATTCGTTAATATCACGACCACGAATTATCTATGCACTACGGGCCAAAGATAATCGTGTTTTCATCAACTCTGATCCCCGATCATGCCATAAAATAATTCATCTTTGAACCCTTGAACGAAGAGAATCCATAGCCATAATCATACCAAAAATCGTCCCATCAATGCACTACGGGCCAATGAGGACTTTTACCACGTCATTTGTAACATTACGGTCATGATTATACTGAATAATCACTAGTCATAATCATACCAAGTCCATCTATGCACTACAGGCCATAAATGACTTTCATCATAATATAAGCATTAATCAAACGAAAACAAGGATAAATATTAAAGAATTTAAATTTATCCAAATATTATCAATCACTTAATAAACTCATAATCTAATATTATTAATATTATAACAATATTTTAATCACTTCTTAAATTTATAAATAATTTATTTCAATTGTTTACACTTTACTAAATAATGCATTTATTCATTCAAAAATGCCATACTCATAAGATTTCATCACCAATGATCAAATCCCTCATCAAAAATCTGCATATACCCAATATAGGATTTCCAAGCCATAAAATTATATTTTCCAACTTTGTTACTTCACATAACATATTTAACTCATTTACTCATAACTAGATCATTTTCATGAAAAATACCAAATCAGTCCCAAAATTTTTTTTTTTTCCTGGGATTTAGCAGAATATAGTCCCATATTGAACATATATTTTTCTCTGAATTTTTAAAATTCATTTACTATTTTTCAAAAATCAATTTCTAATTAATTCCTTAAGAAATTAGTTACCTCAAGTTTAACTCCAGAAATTCCCAAATATTGGCAGGATCTTACACATGTTGACGTGAGCTTCCAGTTTAAATTTCATGGTCATCGGAGTTATAGAACTCCGGTTATAGCGTTTTTCGTCAGAAAAATCTAAATATTAAAATGATCATAACTTGCTCATTTTAAGTCGGAATGAGCTCATTTTTGGACAGGAGGTACTTTATACCATATATTTTTATGTCCCAAAAGGCCAGAATTTTTCTCACAAATTAATTAGCCGAAAATGCCCTTTTAAATTTCTAGGCAGTAGCTTTTTCATAATTTGCAGCTTTTGACTCTTTTGCTAAAATCAGTCCACACGAAAATCTACAACACCTTTTCCAGTGATTCCACCTGGATAAGTTAGAAAACTCATAGATCTAACTCTAGAACTTGACCACACTCAAAAATTCAAAATATAATAGGAGATATGGTTAATTGAATTTCATATTCCATTTTTACCAAAATCTTATTTTTAACCATTTGTGATTTCTAAGAAACTTTCATGTTTTCACATATTACCCAACATGACTTATCATGACAATGACATAATAATTCAATAAAACAAGTTCAAGAATAAATTTTAAAGATTTATAAGTTAAATTATCCTAAACTCAATAATGTCCAAATTGTCAACATGATACTGCTTTGTGAAGTAAAATTCAAGAATGCTCAGAAGAATATTTTCATAAAAAGATACTAGATGAAGCACAAATATCAAGGATATTCTACTAATTTCATGGAGTATAGAAGCCAAAATTTTAACCAAATGAGTATCATAGAATATATGAAACTGCAATAGATTTTCACCTGCCATGCGGTAATCCACGTAGACAGATCATTTCCACAATTTAATAAGAAACGAAGACGAAGGGTCATTCACCATGCATGTGGTAATCCACATAGACAGGTTATTCCAACAGAATAATAAAGAATGGAATAACAGAAGGTGTGAGACCCCAAAGTTTATGAATAAAGATTTAAATTTTTCGAAATATTTTTTTGAATATTATGGTGTGGATTTGATATAATGTTATAGTTGTGGGTAATATTTATAAATTTTGTAAAGTACGCAAGTTATTATATAATATTCGATTGGTCGGGGAATATTCATTTTAACAGGGAATATTCGTATGACGGCACAATCATTTGTGGACCCCACAATGGAATTATTGTCGGATTGAGAAAACGACAAAAATATTTTATGAAAATAACGGCGGAAGTTTTACCGTTAACTATTTGAAACACTCGGTGTTAAAAGTACAGGAATACGCGTGGTTGCATACTAGCACACAGTATTGATTATTGATGCTTACGTGAGAAATCACTCAGTTTTGTTCAATTTTTATTTCAGTAATTGTTGCATAGTATCTCACGTTATTTGATTCAATTATTGTCGATATTTTATATATTATTAAATCAATAATTGAGATAATAAAGTTATTAATATTATTATTTGCAATATTAACGATGTCTGAAGTTACGCCAAAGAGAGGTTTGATCATCTAATTAATTGGCACCATAGGAGAGAAATCCTTATTGAAAGCCCTCTTTCCGGGAACGACACAGTCGATTAATAGTGTGAATTATAATAATGACGATGAAGTTTTATTTTATTAGTATTATTAATGTAATAAAACGGAAAAGCTTTTATATAAAATAGAATACTTTTATAAAGTTATTTATTTTATTAGAATATAAATTTAATATATTATATTCTATTATGCGTAGTGTTTTGTATAGTAAAATCTTTTATATAAAATGTAATACTTTTATAAAGTTATTTATTTTATTAGACAATAATTAGAAGATATTATATTTTATTATGCATAGTATTTGCATAAGTACTGCGTAGTGTTTTGCATAGTAAAATCTTTTTATATAAAAATGAATACTTTTATAAAGTTATTTGTTTTATTAGACAATAATTAGAATATATTATTTTTTTTATTATGCATAGTGTTTTGCATAGTAACTGCATAGTGTTTGTATAGTAAAATCTTTTTATATAAAGCGAAATACTTTTATAAAGTTATTCATTTTATTAGATTATAAATAGAATATATTATATTTTATTTAAAGATTTTGTTTTATTAGAATATTTTATAGTAAACCAATGCTGACCGCTCATAAATTAGTTACTATTCAAATCCATCGCTATAAAATATTCTAATAAAACAAATTTTTAAATAAAATATAATATATTCTATTTATAATCTAATAAAACGAATAACTTTATAAAAGTATTCTGCTTTTATATAAAAGATTTTGCATAAACACTATGCAGTATTCTATGCATAATAAAATATAATATATTCTAATTATTGTCTAATAAAACAAATAACTTTATAAAAGTATTCTGCTTTATATAAAAAGATTTTACTATGCAAAACACTACGATAATCGAATATAATATATTTTAATTATACTAATAAAACGAATAACTTTATAAAAGTATTCTGCTTTATATAAAAAACTTTTTTGTTTTATTACATTAATAATACTAATAAAACAAAACTTCATCATCATTATTATAATTCACACTATTAATCGACTGTGTCGCTTCCTGTGAAAGAGGGGCTTTCCAATAAGAATTTCTCCCTATTAGCGCAAATTAGGTGACCAAACCTCTCCTTAATGTAACTTCTGTACATCGTTATTATTGCAAATAATAATATTAATAACTTCGTCGTCTCAATTATTGATTTAATAACATATAAAATATCGACAATAATTGAATCAATTAACGTGAGATACTATCCAACAATTACTGAAGCAATAATTGAACAAAACTGAGTGACTTCTCACGTAAGCATTAATAATCAATACCGTGTGCTACTATGCAACCACGCATATTTTACCACAGATTATTTTATGACAATTTGCTTACTTTGAAACATTTTCAAATGTCACCCTTAACTTTAAACTTTTATCAATTTAACTATTCACCAAAATAGAAAAATTGAATACTTTTATTTCATAAAATTCGGGGTCTCACATTTAGGGGCTCACAAAAGGTCCCTAGTATTTCACACTTGGCACCTCAAGTTGTTCGGTTACTATAATTAGGTTGTTCGTCTATCCCACGTTTGTATAGTTTAGTACTGTACTTAAAAAAAGATAAAGGTAATGATATATGTTGTGACTTTACTTATCGATTTTTTAGTTATGAGTTATGTGAATAATTATAATTGATAATAATTTTACGATGTATTTCATATAGTGTGCCAATTTTAAAATCATATCTAGCGTCACAACCATAATTCGACATAAAACACTCGCAATACATAACAGAACTCAAAAAATAATCTCTTAATTAGAATGAAGACTAAAATAGAGCTTTTAAATTTAAAATAAGAGCGAAAATGAACAAAAAATATTCTTTAATATTTGTATAATTTTAAAATAGGATCTTGTGTAATATGTTAGATGAATCTTATGAGGCCATTTTTTAGGCAAAACGTTACCATCACAAGCTAGACAAATATCACTTTAAATCCCCACCCATTCGGTCATTTGTATCTGCCAAAGAAATTAGTCAAAATAGATGTAGTATACTGGTGGAAGGTGATAAAATATTATGGAATCTTAATCAGATATTGAACCTAAGTGCCCGTTTGTATTGTTTTTTGATTACTCAGTTATATATATATATATATATATATATATATATATATATATATATAAGCTTATATAAAATAGAGCGGCTCAAATTCTAAGGTTTCAACATCCAACGTCCAACGACATCAAATCAATTTAGGTTTCAACATCCAACGATCTAAAATCATTTGAGGCTTCAACATCCGACAACCAAAAATTGATCTCTCAAAAATTTAAACTCACATCCATCATCTCACCCTCTCTCTCTCCAACGAATTTTTAATTGTCAAGTTACTATTTGAAAAGTTATAATCAATCAAAAAGGCTTATAAATAATAAAAAATAAATTTTAAAATGTAGTTAAACTTAATTTAAATATATGAGAATTTGACTATTAAAGTTGGATATTCTTTATTTATTCATTGAAATTTGTCTTCATAAGAATTTTCATTTAAATGCTTTTTTGAAGTATGTATGGAAAGTGCGGGTGTGTTAAGAATTAATTTAGGCTTTTAATTTAGTGTGTATCCATATTCAGTGCTTCATTTTTGTGTTCATGATTTATTTTTATTTTTTTTGAATTATATAGTGCCTTCAGGCACGAGTTATTATATATATATATATATATATATATATATATATATATTGTGATGCCCCCAAAATAGGTATACAACACTCATTCTGAGTCGCCAAATACATGGTATAGAAACAACTACAACTTTATTAATACAATTGTTGTGCAAAATACGACAACACATAAACTGTGAGTTTAAAAAAAAATATTATCTTCTAGACAATATCAACACTCAAATAAGTCCTCATTACAATTATTGATACACTATTTTACAAAATAGTGAGGACTACTAACATGACTTTCTAGAACCTTCATTCCATACCCCGACTAGTACTCGCTACATTCTCGCCTCCTGAGAAGAAAAATGGAACAAAAAGGAAAAGGGTGAGCTCAACTAGCCCAGTAAAGAATATTATGACTAAGATAATATAGAACAAATTATCGTTAGTCCTCAACAAGGAAAAATCTGATAGAATACAATAGACAACAAGTTTTAAATCAATATTCGCAGCGGAAATAATAATTCATTAAAAGAGTTACGTAGAGAATGAAATCTACTTTCTTCTATGAATTTAAAAGTTTATCATCAATATTTTATCCTTGTAACATCAATCAATATACATCTTGAATCAAATATTCATCTTTGCACTACAAGCCAAAGATATTCATCAGTTGATCATGTTCATCTCAACACCTGTACATCTTTGCACTAAAGGCAGTCTTTGGAATATCCTCAGTTCTAATCTTCAGCTTGATGATATCCAGAATGAAGATCGATCTTTGAAAAGAATTGTGCTCCTTGAAACTGGTCAAACATGTCATCAATACGAGGTAGCGGATACTATTCTTGATAGTGACATGGTTTAATTCCCGATAGTCAATACAAAGTCGCATACTCCCGTCTTTCTTCTTTACGAATAAAATAGGAGCATCCCAAGGAGATGTATTAGGACGAATGAAACCGATGTCCAACAACTCATGTAGTTGGACCTTTAACTCCTGAAGTTCAATAGGAGCCATTCGATATGGGGTTTTAGAAATGGGCTTTATACTAAGTTCAAGATCAATAAAGAATTCAACTTCACGTTACGGGGTAGAGCGGGAAGTTCTTCAGAAATACGTCCGAAACTCACTAACAATGTAAATATTATTCAAATCGGCGTGTCTTTATTCAAATCCATAACATGGGCTAAGAAAGCTTGACATCCGCTTTTTCAATAAACGAATAGCTTTATGACTTGATATGATAGTGATTGATTTTAGTGGTTTAGTTGCTTGAATTAAATATAAACAAAGTTGGTTAGGAATATGAAAACTAACAACCTTACGAAAACAATCAAATTTGGCATGATGAATAGTTAACCAATCAATCCCTAAAATCACATCAAAAGCAAGTATCTTTAAAGAGATAAGGTCAACAGGTAATGTGATGGTGCCAACTTAGATCAAACAAGATTTATAAACAGTGGAGTAATGAAAGTTTTTCTTAACGGAGTCTCCACAGATAAGTCAAAGTCTAATTTCTCCGGAGTCAAGTTTAAACGTTGAGCACAAGCAGGAGAGATAAATGAATGGGTAACATCGGTATCTAGTAAGGTTTAAACTTCGCAAAAATTTATGATTAGCTTACCCGTGATCACCTCGTTTGGGTTCCTCGTATTTTGACCAGTCACGACAAACGCTCTTCCAAGAACCGTTGACTTTGACTTTTCTGGGACAGCCTTTTGAGTCACCATCCCCGCTGGACTTGGTTTCACTACCGTATAATCTCGAGCGATATGTCATTCCTTTCCATAATTATAGCATACCTTGAACTTTTGTGGACAATTTGGGCTGATATGTCCCTCTTTTCCGCATTTATAGCATACGATCGGTGGTCGTTCTCCTCCCTTAGAACCAGTTGCTGCTGGTGCTGGCGTCTTCACATTGTCATTGTTGAATCTCCTTTTTTTAAAATCTCCCCCCGACTCGTTTCTTCTATTTTCATGGCCATGATTACCACCAGAGTGGTTACCGATTTTGTCCGTATTTTTCTTTCCTCGCTGGTTATCGTTATTTCGATGATCACCGGTATGACCCTGGTTGTGGTCCCTCGGTTGAACATACTCGTTATCTCGCTCTTATAATTGAGCCCTGTTGAAAACATCTGGATATAGAGAAAAATTATGAGAAATGAGATATTGACGTATGTCGGGTTTCAAACCTCTCAGAAACATCCGTGTCATACGTTCCTCATTCTCCACCAAATGAGGTGTATACCAGGATAACTTCGCGAATTTCGCTTCGTACTGGGACTCCGTCATGTTGTTCTGCTCCAGTCTAATAAACTTTACCTCCTTCATATGACGAATACTTTCAGGAAAGTACCTATCATTGAAAAATTTGTGAAACGCTTCCCAAGACATCTTGAAAAGTACTTGGATGGATAGTACGCTTCATGATTCCCACCAATGTCTGCCTCATTACAGAGCATAAAGGTGGCAAATGGAACCTTCTGTTCCTCCGTGCATCCCAAGACGTCGAATATCTTGGTAATTTGCTTGATCCACGTCTCCGCTTTAATCGGATCCGCTTTCCCTGCACTCGTGGTCCCAACTCTTTGAATCGCTTGTTTGTAATAAACCGTATTGCTATCATTTCCACGTGTATTTTGTACACGAGTCTCCTTCGTCTGATTTTGCATGAACTGCAAAAAGCTTCTAAACATCCCATTGTTCATCGTCTGATCAATGGTGTTGTTTATGAGAGGAACATTCTTGGCACTTATTGCGCTTTTCTTCATTTGTGAGTAAAGGTGTCTACACGGTCTCATTTACTCCACTGTTAACATTCTCGGTTGCCATTCTCAAATACTGCCATAAAACAAGGTTTAATTGAAGAAATTAACATATCACATAATATTCCTATATTCTGACCAACCAACAAATAAGCTTAGGTAGGACACACTAGCGAAGGATTTACTCGTCTCTCCCCTCCTAGTTATATTCCCCGATCTCCGCCAGAGATCATATCCCTAAGCTCTGATACCAATCATGCGCCCCCCAAAATAGGTATACAACACCCATTCGAGTCGCCAAATACATGGTACAAAAAACAACTACAACTTTATTAATACAATTGTCGTACAAAATACGACAACACATAAACTGTGAGTTTAAAAACAAATATTGTCTTTTAGACAATATCAACACTCAAATAAGTCCTTATTACAATTATTGATACACTATTTTACAAAATAGTGAGGACTACTAAAAAACGACTTTCTAGAACCTTCATTCCATACCCCCCACTAGTACTTTCATTACATTCTAACTCTCACGAGAAGAAAAATGGAACAAAAAGGAAAAGGTGAGCTCAACTAGCCCAGTAAAGAATATTATGACTAAGATAACATACAACAAATTATCGTTAGTCCTCAACAGGGAATAATCTTATAGAATACAATAGACAACAAGTTTTAAATCAATATTCGCTGCGAAAATAATAATTCATTAGAAGAGTTACGTAGAGAATGAAATCTACTTTCTTCTATGAATTTAAAAGTTTATCATTAATATTTTATCCCTGTAACATCAATCAATATACATCTTGAATCAAATATTCATCTTTACACTACAGGCCAAAGATATTCATCAGTTAGTCATATTCATCACAACACCTATACATCTTTGCACTACGGGTCAAAGATATTCATAAGAAAATCAACCATCTTTGCACTACAGGCCAAAGATATTCAGTAATATCATCATTTAGGACTGAGGATGATGAAAAATATTTTAAAGAAAACGAATCTAGTGAAACAAAAGAACAAATAATAAGGATTCGTACTTTAAACACTCCAAGTTCAAAAATACTTCATAAATAACCACAGTGAAGTAAAATTCAAGAATGATCAAAACATGGATACAATCAAAGCTAGTATCCATAATAGATATTTTGGATAAAAAATGAAATTTAATTTTTCTGTGAATAGTGCCGTATTCGTGAATAATGCTATATCGTGAATAAAGGTCATATATCGTGAATAGTAACCCCGACACTAAAAGACAAGAATTTCACAAGAAAAATCTTACCAATATTCTGGCATAATGATATTTGAAACGTTTTTCATGTAAAAATCGCTTAAAACTCCATAAAAAATAATAATCAATTAATCCGGAACTTCAATAATTCATAATAAATAGCCCTTTTATCAGAAAAATTTGAATCTTATGTCCATCCTATAAAAAATTCAATTCTCTATAACTTTGTAGTTTTAAGTTTTTCCAAATTCCAAATAGAAATTGACCGAAACCCACATACGGACGATTTTACAGGCTATAATCAAATTTCAGTCAAGAAATAGGGCCCACAAACATGTTTGTGAGACCCCGAATTTTATGAAATAAAAGTATTCAATTTTTTTATAATTATTCTATTTAGTAAATGGTTAAATTGATAAAGGTTAAAGTTAAGAGTGATATGTGAAAATTTTGCAAAGTAAGCAAGTTGTTATAAAATAATCGGTGGTAAAATACGCGTGGTTGCATAGTAGCACACGGTATTGATTATTGATGCTTATTTGAGAAGTCACCTAGTTATACTCAATTATTGCTACAGTAATTGTTGCATCATATCTCTCATATTATTGATTCGATTATTATCACAGTATCATTTGCACAATATGTTATATTATTAAATCAATAATTGAGACGACAAAGTTATTCATATTATTAAATTGCAATATTTACAATGTGTAGAAGTTCTGTCAATGAGAGGTTTGGTCACCTAATTGCGCGCCAATAGGGAGAAATCCTTATTGGAAAGCACCCTCTTTCCTGGGAACGACCTGGTTGTTAAATATTGTGAATTATGATATTAATGATGGATAAGTTCGTGTTGATTAAAGACAAATTTGATAGTTCCATTGTGTTGAAATTATTTGTGTTAGTGGAAATCGACATTTATTTCGATAATAATTAATGTCTGAAGGTTATATTGTTTAACCTGTATACACGGCATACCCTATACATAACCTCAGTATCTGCATACCCTATACTTGGTAAAATCCTCTCGTTATTCCATTCTATATTATTATGTTGGAATAACTTTTTTTATCTAAATCGCATACATGGTGAAATTCTTCTATTATTCCGTTCTTTATTATTCTCGTTTAATATCCCGCTTGTCAGCGTAATTTCGCCGACACAGTTCCATTTATTATTCTGTTGGAATAACTTGTATACGTGGATTCTCGTATACCGGTGATGTCTCATTGTTATTCCATTCTTTATTATTACATTGGAATAACTTTTGTATCGTGGATTACCGTATACACGGTGATTTCTATTGTTATTCCATTCTTTAATATTCGTAGCGAATATCCTCGCTCGTACGCGCGTTACGCCGGACTGTTTTCATTCTTCATTATTCTGTTGGAATAACTTTGCATACATGTGGATTACCACATGCATGGTGAATGATCCTTTGTATTCATTCCTTATTAAATTGTGAAAATGATCTGGTTATGTTGATTATGATGAGAGTCATAATAAAAGCATTGGACTGATGAAAATCAAGGGTATATGAAGTATTAGTAAGTGTTATGATGATTTATGTTGGTTATTATGTGAAAACATAAAAGTTTCTTAGAAATCACAAAGGGTTGAAAATCCGATTTTGGTAAAAACGGAACATGAAATTCAATTGACCATATCTCTTATTATATTTTGAATTTTTGAGTGAGGTCAAGTTCTAGAGTTAGGTCTATGAGTTTTGTAACTTATCCAAGTGGAATCACTAGAAAAGGTGTTGTAGATTTTCGTGTGGACTGATTTTAGCAAAAGAGTCCAAAGCTGCAATTTACGAAAAAGCTACTGCCCATAAATTTAAAAGGGCTATTTCGGCCACTTAATTTGTGAGAAAAATTCTTGTCTTTTGGGACATGAAATTATATGGTATAAAGTACCTCCTGTCCAAAAATGAGCTCATTCCGACTTAAAATGAGCAAGTTACGACCATTTCAATATTTAGGTTTTTTTAACAAAAAATGCTATAACCGGAGTTCTATAACTCTGATGACCATGAAATTTAAACTGGAAGCTCACGTTAACATGTGTAAGATCCTGCCAAGATTTGGGAATTTCTGGAGTTAAACTTGAGGTAGCTAATTTCTTAAGGAATTAATTAGAAATTGATTTTTGAAAAATAGTAAATGAATTTTAAAAATTCCGAGAAAAATATATGTTCATTATGGGATTATATTCTGCTAAATCCCGTAAAAAGAAATATATTTTTGGAACTGATTTGGTATTTTCATGAAAATGGTTTAATTACTGAACATATGAGTTAAATATGTTATGTGAAGTAACAAAATTGGAAAATAGGATTTTATGGCTTGAGAATCCTATATAGGGTATATGCATATTTTTGATGATGAGGATTTGATCATTGGTGATGATATCTTATGAGTATGGCATTTTGAATGATTAAATGCATTATGTGGTAAAGTGTAAACAATTGAAATAAATTGTTTATAAGTTTAAGAAGTGATTAAAATATTGTTATAACATTAATGATAGATTATGAGATTATTAAGTGATTGATAACATTGGGATATTCTTGAACCCTGGTTAGATTATATTCTAAATGTTTAATATTTATCTTTTATCTCATTTGATTGATTCTTTATATCATTGTCATGATCCGCATGCTTATATTGTGTTGAAAGTCATCTGTGGCTTACGTGCATAGATGGACTTGGTATGATTATGACCGGGGATTATTCGGTATAATCATGAATGTAATGTTACAAATGATGCGGTAAAAGTCATCTTTGGCCCGTAGTGTATAGATGGACTTAGTATGATTATGACCAGGGATTGTTCGGTATAATCATGACCGTAATTGAAAACACGGATAATTCGTGGTCGTGATACTATTAAGCTGAGAACGACCTGGTTGTTAAATATTGTGAATTATGATATTAATGATGGATAAGTTTGAGTTGATTAAAGATGAATTTGATAGTTCCATTGTGTTAAAATTATTTGTGTTAGTGGAAATCGACATTTATTTCGATAATAATTGATGTCTGAGGGTTATATTATTTAATCGGGTATTCGGGGCACTTTTCGTGTCGGAGTACTATTCACGAGTTACTATTCATGAGTTACTATTCACGAGTTACTATTCATGAGTTACTATTCACGAGTTACTATTCATGAGTTACTATTCACGAGTTACTATTCACCCGAACAATATATTTATTTTCAGTCCAAATCATTTTTGGGTACAATATTATTCCATGAGGAGATGTGCTAATTTTTCAGACCGTTGGTTGAAATTATAATAGTAGATTAATATGGATCGTTGATTTAAAGTTTTAATATTAACTTGCCCTTTCGGTGTTCCATGGGTTAATTGCCCCTTCGCAAATAGTAGTTGTCTC
This sequence comes from Panax quinquefolius, assembly GCA_020205615.1. NCBI lineage: Eukaryota > Viridiplantae > Streptophyta > Magnoliopsida > Apiales > Araliaceae > Panax > Panax quinquefolius. The sequence goes on along the minus strand of CM035155.1, from coordinate 40,769,130 downwards.
TTCAATATTACCAAGAGTTACTTGCCTCTTCTGTTCCAAGGGTTAATTGCCCCTTCGCAAATAGTAGTTGTCTCTTCAATATTACCAAGAGTCATTTTGACCCTTCTTTAAGACCAAGAGCCACTCTCAGTTTTCTATAAATAGAAGCTCATTCCTTCATTATTTTTTACGAATTCACTGAAACTCTAGAGAGAGAAATTATAGAGAGAAATTATAGAGAGAAGCTATAGAGAGAAAATCTATATAGAGAAAGAAGAAGAGTATTCTTCTACTTCACTACTTCTATATCTAGTTTCTTTATAAGGTAAGGGATATTATTTATTGTATTCGTAAGGGGTGTTATTCTTTCTTATTCATAAAGAGAACTTCTGTTATTCCATTCTTTATTATTCTGTTGGAATAACCTGTATACACGGCATACCCTATACATAACCTGTATACGCGGCATACCCTATACTTGTTGAAATCCCTCTATTATTCCATTCTATATTATTATGTTGGAATGACCTATTTATGGGAAGTACCACATACATGGTGAAATTCTTCTATTATTTCGTTCTTTATTATTCTTTTGGAATATCCTGTCGGTCATGAATTTCGCTAACTCGTTCCATTTATTATTCATTGGAATAACTCGTATACGTGATTACCGTATACCGGTGATGCCAATTGTTATTCCATTCTTTATTATTCTCATTGGAATAACTCAGATATGTGGATTACCTTATACACCGTGATTTCATTGTTATTCCATTCTTTAATATTCATCCGGAATATCCTCATGCCGTAAGCTACTGCCGGGACCGGGTTCCATTCTTTATTATTCTCGTTGAATAACTCCGTCATGTGGATTACCACATGCATGGTGAATGATCCTTTGTATTAATTCCTTATTAAATTGTGGAAATGATCTGGTTATGTTTATTATGATGAGAGTCAAAATAAAAGCATTGGACTGATGAAAATCATGGGTATATGAAGTATTAGTAAGTGTTATTATGATTTATGTTGGTTATTATGTGAAAACATGAAAGTTTCTTAGAAATCACAAAGGGTTGAAAATCAGATTTTGGTGAAAACGGAACATGAAATTCAATTGACCATATCTCCTATTATATTTTGAATTTTTGATTGAGGTCAAGTTCCAAAGTTAGGTCTATGAGTTTTGTAACTTATCCAAGTAGAATCACTGGAAAAGGTGTTGTAGATTTTCGTGTGGACTGATTTTAGCAAAGGAGTCCAAAGCTGCAATTTACGAAAAAACTACTGCCCATGAAATTAAAAGGGCTGTTTCTGCCACTTAATTTGTGAGAAAAATTCTGGCCTTTTGAGACATGAAAGTATATGGTATAAAGTACCTCCTGTCTAAAAATGAGCTCATTCCGACGTAAAATGAGCAAGTTACGACCATTTCAATATTTAGGTTTTTCCGATGAAAAACGCTATAACCGGAGTTCTATAACTCCGATGACCATGAAATTTAAACTGGAAGCTCATGTTAACGTGTGTAAGATCCTGCCAAGATTTGGGAATTTCTGGAGTTAAACTTGAGGTAGCTAATTTCTTAAGGAATTAATTAGAAATTGATTTTTGAAAAATAGTAAATGAATTTTAAAAATTTCGAGAAAAATATATGTTCATTATGGGACTATATTCTGCTAAATCCCAGAAAAGAAATATTTTTGGAACTGATTTGGTATTTTTCATGAAAATGGTTTAGTTACGAACATATGAGTTAAATATGTTATGTGAAGTAACAAAATTGGAAAATAGGATTTTATGGCTTGGGAATCCTATATAGGGTATATGCATATTTTTGATGAGGGATTTGATCATTGGTGATGATATCTTATGAGTATGGCATTTTTGAATGATTAAATGCATTATGTGGTAAAGTGTAAACAATTGAAATAAATTGTTTATAAGTTTAAGAAGTGATTAAAATATTGTTATAACATTAATGATAGATTATGAGATTATTAAGTGATTGATAACATTGGGATATTCTTGAACCCTAGATAAATTATATTATAAATGTTTAATATTTATCCTTTATCTCATTTGATTGATTCTTTATATCATTGTCATGATCCTCATGCTTATATTGTGTTGAAAGTCATCTGTGGCTTACGTGCATAGATGGACTTGGTATGATTATAACCAGGATTATTCGGTATAATCATGACCGTGATGTTACAAATGATGTGGTAAAAGTCATCTTTGGCCCGTAGTGTATAGATGGACTTGGTATGATTATGACCAGGGATTGTTCGGTATAATCATGACCGTAATTGAAAACACGAATAATTCGTGGTCGTGATACTATTAAGCTGAGTCTCAGCATTATTGGTTTTACAGTTGTATATCTTTGGCCTGTAGTGCAAAGATGAACTGTTGGTTACTGGTTATACAGTTGTATATCTTTGGCCGTAGTGCAAAGATGAATTTATTAGTATGATTATGAGCAGAAATTGTGATTTGGTATAACCATGATTTTTGATGTTTCAGGTGAAGATAGGTGATGAAAATTATCTTCGTCCTAAGTGCGAAAAGGAATTCAAATCATAATTATGATTATGAGTTATTCATATGATTGTGGACAGGAATTGTTGATTGATGTTACAGGGATAAAACATTATTGGTGGACTTTTAACTTGGAGAAGATAATAGACCTGATGGTCTATTTGACTCTTTTAATGGATTGCTCGTTCACTGCAACTATGGTTGAAAAGTTTTATCATCTACCATATGTTCTAAATCTTTGATTTATTACTGATGAATGCTATTGATAATTTAATTATCTTTAGTCATGATATTCTTTACTGGGCTAGTTGTGCTCACCCTTTTTCTTCATAATTCCTTTCAGGTAATAAGAGTGTAGCTGGGTCGAGCGGGGATAACAGGGAAATAGTGAGATGGTCCGAGAATGTTGAAGTTTCTTAATACATTATAAAATGGCATGACATGCAATATATATTTGCATTGAGGACCTAAGATGTGCGTGTCGTATTTTATACGTCACTTGATAATTGATTTTGGTGAACAACAATAGGTTGATGAGAACCCAACTTTGAAAGGGTGTTTTTCCACTATCATACAAGATGTCTAATAACATACAATCTCGTGTTATCATAAGACAGGGTTGTGGACATCCACTTACTGAGTATATCTACGAGCACTACCTATATGATCTTGGAGTATATTTGAAATATAATTCTCACTTGAAGACAACTGAGATAATTATATGTTAAGAGAAGACTCATCATTGGAAAGAACATGATAATAATCTTCTCCTTTTTCTTTGGGGTCTATAGGATCAACCAAGGATAATTCTCTGGGCATATGATATCCATTATAACTTAGATTCATGGCCTCCCATGTACGAAAGTTTCCTTGAGCACTTTCCAAAGATTTTAATTTCTAAAACAGTTATTGACTGTACTTTTATGTAACATACCTTTGTAAGGTGTTGTGATCGAGGTACCATGAGAGTTACATAAATTTTGTATTGAAAATCGCAGCTTATCTGTTGTCGTATTCTGCACGATAGTTCAACAGTTGTATAAATGAAGTTTGTATTTGATTTTTATAGAGTGATATTTGGCGACTCAGAATGGGTCGTGTGGACCTATTTTGGGGGCGTCACAATTGGTATCAAAGCTTAGGGATATGGTTACTGGCGGAGATGTTTGTCTAGAACTATGAGGGGAGAGACGAGTAATATACTTCGCTAGGGTGTGACTTACCTAAGCCAATTTTTTTTTTACTTGATAAGTTGATAATTTGTGATATGTCAATTAACCTTTGTTTTGAAGGTATATTTTAGAATGATATTTGAAATACAGGAGATGAGCAATGGAAAAATTATATTATAGAGGATATAACCGGGAAGGAACAATCCAAAAAGAAAGCAAGGTATTCTCATCTCTTCGAACTACCAGGTACGTAAATTTCGAGGGCAAAATTTCATAAGGAGGGGAGATTGTGAGACCCTGAATTTTATGAAATAAAAGTATTCAATTTTCTTATAATTATTCTATTTAGTAAATGGTTAAATTGATAAAGGTTAAATTTAAGAGTGATATGTGAAAATTTGCAAAGTAAGCATGTTATTATAAAATAATCGGTGGTAAAATACGCTTGGTTGCATAGTAGCACACGGTATTGATTATTGATGCTTATTTGAGAAGTCACCTAGTTATACTCAATTATTGCTACAGTAATTGCTGCATCATATCTCTCATATTATTGATTCAATTATTGTCACAGTATCATTTGCACAATATGTTATATTATTAAATCAATAATTGAGACGACAAAGTTATTCATATTATTAAATTGCAATATTTACAATGTCTAGAAGTTCTGTCAAGGAGAGGTTTGGTCACCTAATCAAGGCTACCAATAGGAAGAAATTCTTATTGAAAGCCCCTCTCTTCCACGAACGACTCGGTTGTTAAATATTGTGAATTATGATATTAATGATGGATAAGTTTGAGTTGATTAAAGATGAATTTGATAGTTCCATTGTGTTGAAATTATTTGTGTTAGTGGAAATCGACATTTATTTCGATAATAATTAATGTCTGAAGGTTATATTGTTTAATCGGGTATTGGGGGCACTTTTCGTGTCGGAGTACTATTCACGAGTTACTATTCATGAGTTACTATTCACGAGTTACTATTCATGAGTTACTATTCATGAGTTACTATTCACGAGTTACTATTCCTGAGTTACTATTCATGAGTTACTATTCACGAGTACTATTCACGGGGTACTATTCACCCGAATAATATATTTATTTTTAGTCCAAATCATTTTTGGGTATAATATTATTCCATGAGGATATGTGCTAATTTTTCAAACCGTTGGTTGAAATTATAATAGTAAATCAATATGGATCGTTGATTTAAAGTTTTAATAGTAACTTGCCCTTTTGGTGTTCCATGGGTTAATTGCCCCTTAGCAAATAGTAGTTGTCTCTTCAATATTACCAAGAGTTACTTGCCTCTTTGGTGTTCCAAGGGTTAATTTCCCTTCGCAAATAGTAGTTGTCTCTTCAATATTACCAAGAGTCATTTTGACCCTTCATAAGACCAAGAGCCACTCTCGCTTTTTCTATAAATAGAAGCTCATTCCTTCATTATTTCTTACTTAATTCATTAAAACTCTAGAGAGAGAAATTAAAGAGAGAAATTATAGAGGAAGCTATAGAGAGAAAAATCTATAGAGAAAGAAGAAGAGTATTCTCGCTACTTCACTACTTCTATATCCAGCTTTTTATAAGGTAAGGGATATTATTTATCAGTACTCATAAGGGGTGTTATTCTTTCTTATTCATAAAGAGAACTTACATTATTCCATTCTTTATTATTCTGTTGAATAACTCAGATACGCATGACAAACCCTATACATAACCTCAGATACACTAGTATACCCTATACTTGATGAAATCCCTCTGTTATTCTATTCTATATTATTATGTTGGAATGACCTGTTTATGCGAAGTATCGCATACATGGTGAAATTCTTCTATTATTCCGTTCTTTATTATTCGTTTAATATCCCATTGGTCTTAATTTTGCACGACTGGTTCCATTTATTATTCTGTTGGAATAACCTGTATACGTGGATTACCGTATACCTGGTGATGTCTATTGTTATTCCATTTTTATTATTCTGTTGGAATAACCTGTATACGTGGATTACCGTATACCTGGTGATTTCTGTTGTTATTCCATTCTTTAATATTCTGTCAAAATATCCTGTCTGTGCGTTTACGCCGAACCTAGTTCTATTCTTTATTATTCTGTTGGAATAACCTGTCTATGTGGATTACCACATACATGGTGAATGATCCTTTGTATTCATTCCTTATTAAATTGTGGAAATGATCTGGTTATGTTTATTATGATGAGAGTCATAATAAAAGCATTGGACTGATGAAAATCATGGGTATATGAAGTATTAGTAAGTGTTATGATGATTTATGTTGGTTATTATGTGAAAACATGAAAGTTTCTTAGAAATCACAAAGGGTTGAAAATCATATTTTGGTGAAAACGGAACATGAAATTCAATTGACCATATCTCCTATTATATTTTGAATTTTTGAGTGAGGTCAAGTTCTAGAGTTAGGTCTATGAGTTTTGTAACTTATCCAAGTAGAATCACTGGAAAAGGTGTTGTAGATTTTCGTGTGGACTGATTTTAGCAAAGGAGTCCAAAGCTGCAATTTACGAAAAAGCTACTGCCCATAAATTTAAAAGGGCTGTTTCGGCCACTTAATTTGTGAGAAAAATTCTGGCCTTTTGGGACATGAAAGTATATGGTATAAAGTACCTCCTGTCCAAAAATGAGCTCATTCCGACTTAAAATGAGCAAGTTACGACCATTTCAATATTTAGGTTTTTTCGACGAAAAACGCTATAACCGGAGTTCTATAACTCCGATGACCATGAAATTTAAACTGGAAGCTCACGTTAAGATGTGTAAGATCTTGCCAAGATTTGGTAATTTCTGGAGTTAAACTTGAGGTAGCTAATTTCTTAAGGAATTAATTAGAAATTGATTTTTGAAAAATAGTAAATGAATTTTAAAAATTCCGAGAAAAATATATGTTCATTATGGGACTATATTCTGCTAAATCCCAGAAAAGAAATATTTTTGGAACTGATTTGGTATTTTTCATGAAAATGGTTTAGTTACGAACATATGAGTTAAATATGTTATGTGAAGTAACAAAATTGGAAAATAGGATTTTATGGCTTGGAAATCCTATATAGGGTATATGCATATTTTTGATGAGGTATTTGATCATTGGTGATGATATCTTATGAGTATGGCATTTTTGAATGATTAAATGCATTATGTGGTAAAGTGTAAACAATTGAAATATATTGTTTATAAGTTTAAGAAGTGATTAAAATATTGTTATAACATTAATGATAGATTATGAGATTATTAAGTGATTGATAACATTGGGATATTCTTGAACCCTGGATAAATTATATTATAAATGTTTAATATTTATCATTTATCTCATTTGATTGATTCTTTATATCATTGTCATGATCCTCATGCTTATATTGTGTTGAAAGTCATCTGTGGCTTACGTGCATAGATGGACTTGGTATGAATATGACCAGTGATTATTCGGTATAATCATGACCGTAATGTTACAAATGATGTGGTAAAAGTCATCTTTGGCCCGTAGTGTATAGATGGACTTGGTATGATTATGACCAGGGATTGTTCGGTATAATCATGACCGTAACTGAAAACATGGATAATTCGTGGTCGTGATACTATTAAGCTGAGTCTCAGCATTATTGGTTTTACAGTTGTATATCTTTGGCCTGTAGTGCAAAGATGAACTGTTGGTTACTGGTTATACAGTTGTATATCTTTGGCCATAGTGCAAAGATGAATTTATTAGTATGATTATGAGCAGAAATTGTGATTTGGTATAACCATGATTTTTGATGTTTCAGATGAAGATAGTTGATGAAAATTATCTTCGTCCTAAGTGCGAAAAGGAATTCAAATCACAATTATGATTATGAGTTATTCATATGATTGTGGACAGGAATTGTTGATTGATGTTACAGGGATAAAACATTATTGGTGGACTTTTAACTTGAGAAGATAATAGACACGATGGTCTATTCGACTCTTTAATGGATTGCTCGCTTACCGCAACTATGGTTGAAAAGTTTTATCATCTACCATATGTTCTAAATCTTTGATTTATTATCGATGAATGCTATTGATAATTTAATTATCTTTAGTCATGATATTCTTTATCGAATAGTTGTGCTCACCCTTTTTCTTCATAATTCCTTCGTGTAATAAGAGTGTAGGTCGGGTCGAGCGGGATAATAGGGAAATAGTGAGATGGTCCGAGACTGTTGAAGTTTCTCAATACATTATAAAACGACATGGCATGCAATTTATATTTACATTGAGGACCTAAGATGTGCGTGTCGTATTTTATACGTCACTTGATAATTGATTTTGTGAACAACAATAGGTTGATGAGAACCCAACTTTGAAAGGGTGTTTTTCCACTATCATACAAGATGTCTAATGACATACAATCTCGTGTTATCATAAGACAGGGTTGTGCACATCCACTTGCTGAGTATATCTACGAGCACTACCTATATGATCTTGGAGTATATTTGAAATATAATTCTCACTTGGAGACAACTTAGATAATTATATGTCAAGAGAAGACTCATCATTGGAAAGAACATAATAGTAATCTTCTCATTTTTCTTTGGGGTCTATTGGATCAACCAATGATAATTCTCTGAGTATATGATATCCATCATAACTTAGATTCATGGCCTCCCATGTACGAAGGTTTCCTTGAGCACTTCCAAAAGATTTTAATTTCTAAAACAGTTATTGACTATACTTTTATATAACGTACCTTTGTATGGTGTTGTGGTCGAGGTACCATGAGAGTTACATAAATTTTGTATTGAAAATCACAGCTTATCTGTTGTCGTACTCTGCACGACAGTTCAACAGTTGTATAAATGAAGTTTGTATTTGATTTTTATAAAGTGATATCTGGCGACTCAGGATGGGTCGTGTGGACATATTTTGGGGGCGTCACAATGTTTAACATGTTTTAAACATTTTTTTGTAACAAAAATACTCTTCCTCCTCATTTATTCATATATCACACATTCATTGTAAAAATATCACCATTATTATATTATTATAATATAATAATATATTTAATTAAATTATTTTATCAGAAAAGATAAAATATCAATTTTTCAACAATTGGTAATTACTGTAACAATTATTGAGTAGTGCCTTCTTACGTAAGAATCAATAATTGGTGCAATACAGGTGCTAATACTTCTTGTGTTTTAACCACCACCTTACTCCAACAAGATTAATTCAGGTAACAACTACGCCAGCTATTTATAAACAACTTATACTTGTCGCTTTCTTCATCCAATCGCTTTCAGTTATGGGGCTCCACATTAAGGTCACTGCCGTTGCATTTAATATTCCCCGACAAGTAAGAATATTCCACGACCAAACGAATATTCCTTTACAATAATGAATATTTTATAACCACTTACTTATTTGAAATATTTGCGCATTTTACCCATAACTAACCACATTAATCAAATCAGCCCTTACTATTTCAAAATAATAAATAGAGGAAATTTAATTTCATTTATAATAAGTTGGGGTCTTACAACCTCCCTCCTTATGAAATTTCGTTTCGAAATTGACGTGCACGCACTGGTGTGTTTGAAAAGGTGAGGATACCTCGCTTTCATTTCCGTTTCCAACTCCCAGGTCATTTCTTCAATAGCATGATTCCTCCACAAAACTTTAACTTGTGGTATGACCTTTGTACGTAGGACATGCTCCTTTTTATCCAAGATCTTGACAGGTACCTCTTCATACGTTAAGTCTTCGGCTATCTCGTCTGGTTCTAACTCAATAACGTGGTTCGGGTCTTTCACATATTTACGAAGCACAGATATGTGAAAAACATTATGAACACGAGACATGCTTGGAGGTAACGCGAGTCTATAGGCCACATTTCCTACTCGGTCAAGAATCTGAAATGAACCAATAAATCGTGGATTGAGCTTTCCTCTTTTCCCAAATCTTGTAACTCCCTTCCATGGAGCAACTCGCAATAATACATGATCCCCAATACTAAATTCCACGTCCTTTCGATGAAGATCCGCATAACTCTTTTGTCGATCCAATGCCGTTTGTATACGTTGTCTAATCATTTGGATCTTTTCTGTAGTAATACGTACCAACTCTGGTCCCAACAATGTTGCTTCACCCACCTCATCCCAACATACTGGAGAGAGACACTTTCGTCCAGCTAAGCCCAGAAAACTACGTACTTCCATCACCTACTTCGGTTGCTCCCAATTTTGTATTGCTTCAATCTTCGCCGGGTCAACAGATTCTCTATGTTTTGACACCACGTGCCCAAGGAATGCTACTTCCTCAAGCCAGATCTCGCATTTCTTCAACTTGGCATATATCTTGTTTTCACGAAGCCTTTGGAGTACCAGCTTCAAATGGAGCTCATGATCTTCACGACTTTTAGGTCATCAATAAAGACAACAACGAACTAATCCAAATATTCCTTGAATACTCGGTTCATCATATCCATGAAAGTCGCAGGAGCATTAGTCAATCCAAAAGACATGACTAAGAATTTATAATGCCCGTACCGAGTTTTAAAGGCAGTCTTTGGAATATCTTTAGTTCTAATCTTCAGCTGATGATATCCAGAACAAAGATCGATCTTTGAAAAGAATTGTGCTCCTTGTAACTGGTCAAACATGTCATCAATGCGAGATAGCGGATACCTATTCTTGATAGTGACATGGTTTAATTCCCGGTAGTCGATACAAAGTTGCATACTCCCGTCTTTCTTCTTTACGAATAAAACAAGAGCACCCCAAGGTGTGACGCCCCCAAAATAGGTATACATCACCTATTCTGAGTTGTCAATACATGGTACAGAAACAACTACAACTTTATTATTACAACGGTAAAATTGTGAGTTTGAATACAAATATTATCTTCTAGACAATATCTATACTCAAATAAATCCTCATCACATTTATTGATACATTATTTTACAAAAATGGTGAGGACTACTAAACAATCCTTTCTAAAACCTTCATTCCATACCCCAGGCTAATTGCTTCGCTTATATTCTCGCCTCCACGAGAAAAAATGGAACAAAAAGGAAAAGGGTGAGCTCAACTAGCTCAAGAAAGAATATTATGACTAAGATAATATACAACAAATTATCGTTAGTCTTCAACAGGAAAAATCTAATATAATACAATAGACAACAAATTTTAAATCAATATTCGCAGCCGGAAATAATAATTCATTAGAAGAGTTAAGTAGAGAATGCAAACTACTATCTTCTATGTATGAATTTAAAAGTTCATCGCTCTATCTTTTATCCTCGTAACATCAATCAATATACATCTGAATCAAATATTCATCTTTGCACTACTGGGGCCAAAGATATTCATCACTTAATCATGTTCATTTAAACACATGTTCATCTTTGCACTACGGGCCAAAGATATTCTTCAAATCATTCATCTTTGCACTACAGAGCAAAGATATTCTTAAGAAATCATTCATCTTTTTACTACTGGGCCAAAGATATTCAATAATATCATCATTTAAGACCGAGGATGATGAAAATATTTTTTAAAGAAATGAATCCAAAGAAACAAAATGACAAGGATTAAGGATTAAGGATTCGTACTTTGTTTTATTCACGCCCAAAAATACCTCAAAAATAATCGCAGTGGTGTAAAATTCAAGAATGATCAAAACATGGATACAATCAAAGCTAGTATCCGTAATAGATATTTTGGACAAAAAGAAGAAATTTTATTTTTCTATGAATAGTCTCAGATATCGTGAATAGTCTTAGATATCACGTGAATAAGAACTCCAACACCAAAAGATAGAAATTCCACAAAAACATCTTCACGCTTTACATGAATAGTACTCGTGAATAAGAACTCGTGAATAAGAACTCATGAATAGTAACTCGTGAATAAGAAACTCGTGAATAGTAACCCCGACATGAAAAAGTTCCAAATTTGATTAAAAATTTCAACCAATATTTCAACATAATGATATTGAAGAAATAATATCATTTGAGAAGAAAATAACATCCCTTACCTCGAAAGATCAAGATTTAAATTAAAAACGATATATAGGCTATGACTTGGACTTGTCAGTATAGCAATACTAAAAGTATACTCAAAATACTCACAAGAATACGCCGATAATATAGAGAGAAAACTTGATTTACGGTGTGATTTTCAATTCTAACCTAAGCACTTATTTATAGGAAAATGCTTAGAACACCAAAGCGTAAAATTTAATAAAATATATTATTATTAATAAATTTCCTACGCCTCTTTGGAAATCAGATCCCAACATTTCCCACATGCCAACCTTTTAGAAAGAAATGATAAAAACGTTTTTCATAAAATAAATAATTAAAACTTACAAAAATCAATTATTTTGAGCTTCAAACTTCAATAATTCATAATAAATAGCCCTTTCATCAGAAAATTCGAATCTCGCAAGTTTTTATAGGAAATTCAATTCTCTACAACTTTGCGAAGAAAGTTTTTCCAAATTCCAAATGAAATTGACCGAAATCCACAAACGGAAGATTTTACGTGCTATAATCAAATTTCACCAATAAATGGGGTCCACCGACATGTTTAACATGTTTTAAACATTTATTGCAACAAAATACTCTTCCTCCTCAGATACTCATATATCCCACATTCGTTGTAAAAATATCACCGCTTAATATATTATTAAAATAATATATTTAAATGAATTATTTTATCGTAAAAAGATAAAATATTAATTTTCAACAATTGTCATTTTAAAAATTTTCTCCATCTATATCCACATAAAATCAATATTTTCCTCATCATATAAATCAATAATTAATTATTCACAAATAATATTACGTAATCACAATATTGACAACCAGTGTTCCCAGAAAGAGGGCTTTCCAATAAGAATTTCTTCTTCTTGCCCGCAATTAGGTGACCAAACCTCTCCTTAGCAGAACTTTCTAGACATTGCCAATAATGTTATCTAATAATATTATTCAGATAATATGAATTATTGCTTCGATAATGAAAAATACCGTATGTAATGACAATTATTGAAACAACAAAGAATATAAAATATCAACGCAGCAATTATTAACTCAATAAAATCTTTGAATAAGAATTATCGTAACCATTATTGAGTAGTGCCTTCTTACGTAAGAATCAATAATTGGTGCAATACCGCAAGCTACCTTTGTTCAACAACGTGTATTAGTGTGTTTTAACCACCGGGTATTCCAACAAAGATAATCTGTAAATAACTACTACTGTTATTTAAAAACAACTTATATTTGTCGTTTTCTTCATCCAATCGCTTTCCGTTATGGGGCCCACACATACATGGTCGCTACCGTCGTATTTAATATTCCCCGACAATACTGAATATTCCACGACCAAACGAATATTCCCCGACAACAATGAATATTTTATAACCACTTGCTTATTTTGAAATATTTGCGTATTTAACCCCTAACTATCCACATTAATCAAATCAACCCTTACTATTTCAAAATAATAAATAGAGAAAATTAAATTTCATTAATAATAAGTTGGGGTCTTACACAAGGAGATGTACTAGGACAAATAAAACCGATGTCCAATAACTCATGTAGTTAGACCTTTAACTCCTGAAGTTCAATAGGAGCCATTCGATATGGGGTTTTAGAAATGGGCTTTGTACCAGGTTCAAAATCAATAAAGAATTCAACTTCACGTTCTGGGGCTAGATAGGGAAGTTCTTCAGGAAATACGTCAGGAAACTCACTAACAACAGAAATATTATTCAAATCTGACGTGTCTTTATTCAAAAACATAACATGGGCTAAGAAAGCTTGACATCCGTTTTTCAATAAACGAATAGATTTATGACTTGATATGATAGTGATTGATTTTAGTGGTTTAGTTGCTTGAATTCGTATAACAGGTTGGTTAGGAATATGAAAACTAACAACCTTACGAAAACAATCAATTTTGGCATGATGAATAGTTAACCAACCAATCCCTAAAATCACATCAAAAGCAAGTATCTTTAAAGAGATAAGTTCAACAGGTAATGTGATGGTGCCGACTTGGATCAAACAAGATTTATAAACAGTGGATGTAATGAAAGTTTTTCCTAACGGAGTCTCCATAGATAAGTCAAAGTCTAATTTCTCCGAAGTCAAGTTTAAACGTTGAGCATAAGTAGGAGAGATAAATGAATGGGTAGCACCGGTATCTAGTAAGTTATAAACTTCGCAAGAATTTATGATTAGCTTACCCTTGATCACCTCGTTTGGGTTCCTCGCATTTTGACCAGTCACGACAAACGCTTATCCAAGAACCGTTGACTTTGACTTTTCTAGGACAGCCTTTTGAGTCACCATCCCCGCTGGACTTGGTTTTGCTACCATACAATCTCGAGCGATATGTCCTTCCTTTCCACAATTATAGCATACCTTGAACTGTTGTGGACAGTTTGGGCTGATATGTCCCTCTTTTCCGCATTTATAGCATACGATCGATGGTCGTTCTCCTCCCTTAGAACCAGTTGCTGCTGGTGCTGACGTCTTCACATTGTCATTATTGAATCTCCTTTTTTTTAAAATCTCCCCCCGACTCACTTATTCTATTTTCATTGCCTTGATTATCACAAGAGTGGTTACCGCTTTTGTCCGTATTTTTCTTTTCCCGCTGGTTATCGTTATTTCGATGACTGCTGTCACCGGTATGACCCTAGTTGTGCTCCCTCGGTTGAACATACTCGTTATCTCGCTCTAATAATTGAGCCCTGTTGACAACATCTGGATATAGAGAAAAATTATGAGAAATGAGATATTGACGCATGTCGGGTTTCAAACCTCTCAGAAACATCCACGTCATACGTTCCTCATTCTCCACCAAATGAGGTGTAAACCTAGATAACTCCGCGAACTTCGCCTCGTACTGGAACACCGTCATGTTGTTCTGATCCAGTCTAATAAACTCTACCTCCTTCATATGACGAATACTTTTAGGAAAGTACTTGTCATTGAACAATTTCAAAAACGTTTCCCAAGACATGCTGAGTGCGGCTGGATGGGTACGCTTCATAGATTCCCACCAGTAATCTGCCTCATTACAGAACATAAAGGTGGCAAATGGAACCTAATGTTCCTCCGTGCATCCCAAGACGTCGAATATCTTGGTAATTTGCTTGACCTACGTCTTCTCCTTAATTGGATCCGGCTTTCCCCAGAATTCTGGTGGTCCCAACTCTTTGAACTGCTTGGCTGTAACAAACCGTATGCGTTGCTATCATTTCCACGTGTATTTTGTACACGAGTCTCTTTCGTCTGATTTTGCATAAACTACAAAAAGCTTCTAAACATCCCATTGTTCATCGTCTGATCAGTGATGTTGTTTACAGGAGGAACATTGTCGGCATGTTGCACGTTTTCCTCATTGGTGGGTAAAGGTGTCTCCACAGTCTCACTTACTCCACTGTTAACATTCTCGGTTGCCATTCTCAAATACTACCATAAAACAAGGGTTAATTGAAGAAATTAACATATCACATAATATTCCTATATTCTGACTAACCAACAAATAAGCTTAGGTAGGACATACTAGCGAAGGATTTACTCGTCTCTCCCCTCCTAGTTATATTCCCCGATCTCCGCCAGAGATCATATCCCTAAGCTCTGATACCAACTGTGACGCCCCTAAAATAGGTATACAACATCCATTCTGAGTCGCCAAATACATGGTAAAGAAACAACTACAACTTTATTAATACAATTGTCGTGCAAAATACGACAACGCATAAACTGTGAGTTTAAAAACAAATATTGTCTTCTAGACAATATCAACACTCAAATAAGTCCTCATTAAAATTATTGAGACACTATTTTACAAAATAGTGAGGACTACTAAAATGACTTTCTAGAACCTTCTGTTAGGTTTGTAATATTCATGAACGCAATCAAATTGCATAAATAAGCGGAAGCGAGTAAAAATCAGAGTTTAAAAATTAATTTACAAACCATATACCCGGATCACCCTTTATGCATAATTATTAATTAAACGAAAAGATAAAGAATAAAATTATACCCTTGAAGATCGAGCTTCCTCGTGTACAAGTTCACCTCCAAATCCTTTTCGCTCTCAATCTTGAATCCACCGGGTTTGGTTCCTTCCTTTGATCAACGCGTTAGCCACCCAAATGTTTGGCCTCTGGAGGTGATCCACCAAGGAAGAAGAAAATTCAAGAAGAAGGGTATTGGCTCAAACCCTAGTTTTTCCTATCTACTATAGAAAAAGGGCGTATTCTCCAACAAATTGGAATTATGTCGATGTTGAAAAAATCAACAACTCCCTTTTACCCATAATAAGACTCTCTTATTAATAGATATAAATGACCCACCTTAACAATTAAGGAATTGGAATTTATTTTAATTAATTAAATTCTTTTAATTAATTAAACTCCCTAATCTTATTAGGGATAATTAATTAAACTCCTTTAATTAATTTTCCTTCTTAATCTTATTAGGAATAAATGAGAGTACTTATATTAAATTAATTCCTAAACTCTTTTAGAAATTAAAATAATAATAATAATTGTAATAATATTAATAAGACTCCTCTTATTAATTTATATTTAATATTTCTAAAATATTAAATAATAAATATTAAGCTATTTAATTTATTCTATCACCATAGATTAAATTAAATATACATAACATATTATTACGATTATGCCATTAACTTCTTAAATAATTATTCTTCCTTTTATGGTGTGACCCTTTAGGTTCTCCATATTAAACCCATTGTGAATAAATCAATTAGAATAATTCTAATCTTATTTAAATAAATAAATTAAATAATTAATTTATTTAAATAAATAATATTTATTCTACAATAGGGATAAGCCTCCCTAATGATCAACGACTTTCCGGATAATATAGATTTCAACATTAATCATAAAAGAACCTTTGAGTAAATAGTTACTGTATAATTCAATCCTTCCACCATACAATGTCCCAATTAAATATAAGACATGAAATTATCACAAGTCTTATTTTATTTAATTATATGTATTTCGATCCTTAAATGCATTAACTCCAAATAATGCAAATTAGAAACTTCTTTCTAATTTCATTACGCCTTGCCAAGGACTACCGTAAGACCCCTCAAATTTTTAAATAAAAGGAATTTCCTTTATTTATTATTTTGAAATAGTAAGGGTTGATTTGATTAATGTGGATAGTTAAGGGTTAAATACGCAAATATTTCAAAATAAACAAGTGGTTATAAAATATTCATTTTTGTCGGGGAATATTCGTTTGGTCGTGGAATATTCGATCGTTTCGGAATAATATTAAATACGGCGGCAATGCCCATGTGTGGGCCCCATAACTGAAAGCGATTGGATGAAAAAAACGACAAATATAAGTTGGTTAAAAATAACTACGAAGTTGTTACAGTTAAGATCATTGGAATACCCGTTGGTTAAAATACGATGAATACGCTGCGTGGTTGCACAAGAAAGATTACGGTATTACAATATTGTTGAATTATTGATCCTTACGTAAGAAGGCACTACTCAATAATTTTCACAATGAGTTACCGCTCAATATTTTATTTTATTGATTCAATAATTCATTGCGTTGATATTTTATATTATTGTTGTTCAATAATTGTCATCGCACATTATCTCCATTATCGGATCAATAATTCATATTATTTGAATAATATTATTAGATAGCATTATTGGCAATGTCTAGAAAGTTCTCATCAAGGAGAGGTTTGGTCACCTAATTGCACGCCAAGAAGGAGAAAATCCTTATCTGAAAGCCCTCTTTCTTGGGAGCGGCTACCGTTGTTATAATTGTGATTCTGTAATATTATTTGTGAATAATTAATTATTGATTCATATGATAAAAAAATATTTATTTTATGTGGATATAAATGATGGATTTATTTATGTGGTTATAAATGAAGAAATTATTGTTGAGGTGTTTTATCAAGATTTTATCGATTGAGGTATTAAAAATTAAATCGTGGGTTTTGAGATATATTATGGGGTTATAATTTTTAATCCGACCGCTTGGATTGTGGTAATTTTTGGGTATGTTATACATACTTAAGTTGAGTATATGTCCACAAATTTTGAACCGTTAAAATGTAATGAATGATTTGTTATGAATTTTAAGAGGTGTCTGATTCGGAAATTAGGGTTATAATTGATTTTGGTGGAAAATTCTAGAATTGAGTGGGCCCCACTTGTGGTTGGTGAAGAAATGTGCTGAATTTTATTTCAAATGTGGTGGGTGGCAATAGTAGCGAGTGTAAAGCCATCGTAGCAGGTCAAGTCTCGCTTGCTACGGCTAACATTTTCCTATAAATAGAGGGCTGTTAGAATTGAAAATCACACCGTAAACAAAGTTTTCTCTCTTCTCTCTCTATATTATCGAGCGTATTTGTGAGTATTTAGATACTTTGAGAGTTGTTTGTTTCGTCAAGACAAGTTTCATTCAAAGATCACTTCCGACCTTTCCTTCCAAGTAATCGATTCTTTGAGGTAAGGGATATTATTTTTTTTCGTAATGATATTATTTCTTCAATATCATTATCTTTGAAATGTTGATCTGAAGTTTTTATCAAATTTGGAACTTTTCATGTTCGGGTTACTTATTCATGAGTTACTATTCACGAGTTACTATTCATGAGTTACTATTCACGAGTTACTATTCACGAGTACTATTCATGAAGCGTGAAGATGTTTTTTTTTTGTGGAATTTCTATCTTTTGGCTCTGAGAGTTACTATTCACGATATTTAAGACTATTCACGATACTCTGACTATTCACGATACTCTGGCACTATTCACCGAAAAATAAAATTTCTTCTTTTAGTCCAAAATATCTATTCGGATACTAGCTCGATTGTATCCATGTTTTGATCATTCTTGAATTTTACACCACTACGATTATTTTTTTGGTATTGTTGGACATGGATAAAACAAAGTACTTAATCCTTAATCCTTAATCCTTGTCATTTTGTTTCACCGGATTCGTTCTTTAAAAATATTTTCATCATCCTCGCCTTAAATGATGATATTATTGAATATCTTTGGCCCAGAGTGCAAAGATGAATGATTTCTGAAGAATATCTTTGGCCTCAGAGTGCAAAGATGAACAGTGTTTAAATGAACATGACCGATCGATGAATATCTTTGGCCTTTAGTGCAAAGATGAACAGTGTTGAGATGAAATATGACCGATTGATGAATATCTTTGGCTCAGTAGTGTGCAAAGATGAATATTTGATTTGAGATGAATATCATTGATGTTACTGTGGATAAAATATTGATGATGGATCGTTAAATTCATAGATTATAGTAGATTTCATTATCTACGTAACTCTTCTATTTATTATTATTTCATCAATGCGAATATTGATCCGAAACTTGTTGTCTATCAGATTCTATTAAATTTTTCCTGTTGAAGACTAACGATAATTTGTTGTATATTATCTTAGTCATAATATTCTTTCTTGAGCTAGTTAAGCTCACCCTTTTCCTTTTTGTTCCATTCTTCTCGGGAGGCGAGAATATAATAGCGAGTACGAGCCTCGGGTATGGAATGAAGGTTTTAGAAAGGATTGTTTAGTAGTCTTCACCATTTTTGTAAAATAATGTATCAATAAATTTGATGAGGATTTATTTGAGTATAAATATTGTCTAGAAGATAATATTTGTATTTAAACTCACGCTTTCTTCATTGTAATAATAAAGTTGTAGTTGTTTACGTACTATGTATTGACAACTCAGAATGGGTGATGTATACCTATTTTGGGGGCGTCACATACTGGGTTGTCATTTATCGAATCACATAGGACATTTCTCTTCTTTTATTAGAAGTGGTAGATTCTTTATTGATCATACATTATCTCCATGTACAACTTATTATACCCAAGCATACCCTTTGATATACCCTAAGGGTCTTAAGGAATAAGTCAAAGTTAACTCATCATACACAAGATACTATGATGATCTCAAGTCCAAGGATTACTTGTACTACTATCACTACAGGAATTCCTATTGACAGGCAAATAAAACTCCATTAGGTATTCCTTAGCGAGCCACGCTCAAAGTGAACTTATTCTCTAATAAGCACCTACATACTTGCTTTAGTGTTCCACACAAAATGATCATGAGATCAATCATCCTCATCCAATGAGCAAGCAACGATGTACCAATCTATCCGGATTCACTAATCCCCAATTTAGTAATCCAACGATTGGGAACTATTTTAGTTTTAAGCTTTCTAAGAATTTAGATCTCATTAGAATGATCATCATCATTATTCTAAAAGCTTTGCTTAAAACTATGGGTTTATCACATATTATAAAATAGCATCATGTAGATAATTAAAAGCCTTTAATAAATTAATACTTTTTATTAATAAATGAATAAGATTGTTACAAAGTATATGCTTTATCATCAAACATGATTGGCTTGTGTGCATACTACTTTCAATCTCCCACTTGCACTAAAGCCAATCGCCATTGTATCTTATACTCTTCTTCTCTAAGTGACGATTATCCTGCTGTTGGATAAGCTTTAGTTAATGGATATGTAATGTTGTTCTTGAGAGTCCACCATCTCTATAGTGATTTCCCATCTTTTAATGATTCTTATAATCAAATGAAAGTGCCACAACACATGTTTAGATCCAAGATGAGACTTAGGAACTATTCCTAGTTCGTAGAATGAACTTTTAATCCAAACAATCAACTTGCAGCTTCATTTATAGCTATTTACTTTGTCTTTATCACTAAACCAAAGAACTCTTTCATTGTTTGGAACCTTTCCAATTCAACGCACCACCGCTTCAAGGTAACACTTTACCTTAAAGTGGATTTTCTCGTCGTCTTGTCTGCATCTCAAAAACTTGAGTCATAGAAGCCCTCTAGTTTTAATTCGCACCCACCATGTATGCTCACATCCTTAGTGCCGCTTAAGAACTTTAAGATGTTTTTCACCGACTCATAGTGAACTTCTCCGAATACGACCGATCAACATCGTGTCTCAGATATTTCATTACATACATGATTGTCATTCATGCGACCTCTCTTTTCGTGAGTCTGTGGGGACTATTAAGAGAGATACACTCCATGGCTCATCAACATGAAACATCTCTTGAGCTTGCCATGCTAAACGACTTTAGCATCAAATGAATATATCGCCCTTGGGTTAAGTCGAGCATCCTCTTAAATCTATCTATATAGATTTATATCCCTAATTAAGATACTCTTCCAAATCATTCATGGAGGAATGTTTAGACAACTTTATCTTTACTTGATTGTAGCATTGGTATGTCATTCCTTATTCGTAGTATATCAACATATAATATTAGGAATGTCACTACGCTCCCAATCGACCCTTTTGTACACACTAGGTTCATTCTTATTTTGATAAAATCAAACTCTTTTGATCGCCTCATCAAAACGAATGTTCCATATTTGAGAAACTTTCTTCAATCCATTTCTCCGAGTGTGTCACAACACTTACCTCATCATCATATAACCGGATCATCATCTTCTATGATGTGTACCTCATCATCATCATCTATGATGAATCCATACCTCCTAGGTATCTAGGTACTATTCCGTATTTACGATTATCTTGGTTGTACAATAGTCATCTATAGTTCCTCTTATTTGACTTATAGTGTTTTGTGGTTCTTGAACTCTTCAAGATCTATTATCCTCCCACTAGCCCCTTCATTAATAAACACCTTTATCTTAGAAGGCGCCGTGTTTCATAACAAACACCTTTTGCTAAGTAGGATTATAGAAAATATACCCTAAACTTACTTTAGGATGTCCCACAAATTGTACTTGTCAAATCTTGTCCCAAGCTTATCCTTTGAAACATTTTCACATAAGTTGACAACCCCTTAACTTAACATACTTAAGATTAGGAATCCTCCCTGTCCATAACTTTTATGGAGTCTTGGGGCCGATTTTGAGGTTACCTTTTCGTAGATATGCAGCCATTTCTAGGACATGATCCTAGAAGGATACTAGAATGTCGGTAAAATCATTATGGACCGCATCTATGTCCAACAAGGTACAATTTTCCTTTCGGATACATCAATCAATTATTACGTATCGTCGAGGCGTCCATTATGAGAAAACCATTTGAGATGATCTAGAAACTTATCGCTCAAGTATTTATTCCTTGATCTAATCAAAGAATCTTAATACTTTGTCAATTTGTTTCACTTTTGAATTGTTTGAACCTTTCAAATAATTCACACTTGTATTTTAGCAAATACACACATTCAACTCTTTGAATGATCATCTCCTTTTCTTATACTAGTTTGTTCAATTTAAAAAATAATTTTTCACGTAAGTCAAGTATACAAAATCCATTAAGTAATCTTTCATTTATACTAAACATTATTATTATAAATAGAACAACAATTGTTCTTAATTATAATACCAAAGATTTCATTGTCCAACAATAAAATGGAAATAATATTTCTAACAAGAACCGAAATACAATAACAACTTATCGACTTAATAGATTTTCCCATAGGCATTGCTAAACTATAAGTTTCTATGGCTAAATGTAGCAACCTTTGTTACATTTCCCACTTAGGATTACTTATATTTGTTTAGCTTTCTACTTCGCTTGGTCCTTTTCATAAATCTATATTTATGATAACCAAAGTCAGATCCAATACCCAAGTAGAACCTCGACTTAAAGAAAAATTTATTTCAATCATGAACAAATTTGTATTTATAACCTAAACTTCACTAAGCTTCTTTGGTTAGCCTCTGCGCAAGATACTTCTCGCAGCTTTCTTTCCAAAGGTCCAAAGCTTATTGCAAAGGGAAGCAAACTCCTTTGCTATCCGTGACGATTTTGTTCTTATTATCCTTTGTTTACGCCTTTCTATATACCTTCTTTGAATAATACTTCTTTTCGTAAGATCCTTTGGCCCCTACCAAGAAGACTTGATCTTTCTTGGTTGAAAGTGACTCTCAACATTTTTCAATATGTTAAGCAAATCAATGAGGCGATATCTAGCTTGTTCATATGAAAAATTCACAACAATTGTGAAAGGAGTCCGGAGTGAGTGCAAGATCAAATCTTGGCTCAACTCTCCATCCATGACAAAACCAGTTGTCCTAATTAATCAATCAAATTGATTATGTTAAGAACTTTTTTGTCAGTATTTAGAGTGCCATTGGCCATTCTAGATCGGAAGAGCTCCTTAGATATCTCGATATCTATCGGTCCTACTTTCCTCACCATCAACTACTTGATGTGCAGGAATATAGTAGAGCATCCATAGTTTCATGCCGACGAAGCTCGTTACTCATGGATGCGAGCATGATGCATCGAGCCAATCGCATCATCTTGCCACTTTCTAAAAGTAGCAATCTCTTCCTCGAGGCATTATTCGCAACCATTGCAGGGGATAGGCGATTATGACATAAGATAGCTTTTCACCATGAGAACTATTCTCAAATTCCTTAACCAATCCGCTTAATTCTTGGCCGTTAATTTAGCATTTAATATGCTTCATAAAGATAGTAATTTTAAACATTGTAAAATTCTCGTAAATGAATTTGTAATTAACAACATTTTAACATACATTCTTTTATTAATTACCAAAATAAATTAGGTCTTGTTTTAAATTGGTATCTCCCACTATTTTCTTCAAACTATATTACCTCACTTATATAGTTCGGCAAAATCTAATTAAAGATTTGCTAGTGAGAATAAGGATCCCATTTCAAATGTATATAGCCTTGTGGTGACACAACAAACTATATATAAATAAATAGGTAGACAACTTTTGTCAATTACATCAACTATGCAACTCCTTTTCTTTTGCCTCTTAGATTATTTTGATCAAGTGGTGGCACATCCGAATCAAAATTATCCAAGTTAAGTCCGACCTAGCACTCCATATATTCAAAAAGAAAATATCATCCTTGTGGTGACACAACAAAATAATATTGTTCAATTTTCTTTATAAGCATCAAATGTGATAAATTAACATCTTAAATACTTAATACTTGCCTTGTGGTGACACAACAAACTCATATTAAATATTTAATACTCTATTAATTTTATCATGCTAGAAGGCTTACGCTCGATATTCCAAATATCTTTGAGCAACTTAGACTTAATAATATAAAAAATTGAGGGTTTTGTTATTAATTTGTCTCATCTTGTTTAAGCACGCATGCAAATATATATATAAAATACGCTATTATATTAATTAACATGCGAAGATGTTTGCATAATATATATATATATATAGTATAAGCATGCACATATAGAATACTATATTCTACCCGGATTGATTATGGACTTTTATTCTAGTTTGTCTCACTAGAGCCACCAAGTGAACCAAAAGGTCAAACCCTAGGGGTGTGCGAAATAATATTTAAATATAACTATTACATTTAAACCCTGCTCCATTACAAACGGGTCTTCAAGCGCCTCGCTTCGATCTCCAATTTTTCAAAATTAATTCTAACTATTCCTATTACAAAACTATTTAAAATAAATAGAAACCTTGATCGCCAGCCAAGGGAAGTACATAGAGGGAGATAGAATTTACATTAAGAAAAATTAGAGAAGACGAGGGCACGCAGTAATTCCATTTAATAAAACCCATACATTCATGCATCCAACTAAAATAAAATCCAATCACATCGGTCAATAGTCCATAATCAATCCCATTTATTATCATACACATCACCATATGCATCAATAAATAACATTCATCTCATGAATAATAAACATTTAATATATATATTGATATCATTTAATGGGCAAATTTAGTTAGTATAAAATCTATTTTTGAATCAAAATAAACTCTTTTATTTTAATCTAAATTTAAATCAAAATAAAACTATTTTATTTTAATTTATCCTATTTTGAATAAAATAAACTATTTTATTTTAATCAAAATCTTTAATCAAAATAAACTCCTTTATTTTAATTAATTATGGAATCCAATTCCATGTAATAAAAAAATCTCTAATTAAAATAAACTCTTTTATTTTAATTAATTATGGAATCCAATTCCATGTAAAAAAAAATATTAAAGGAAACACTTGATTATCTTTCCTATTCACAAATAAACTCCTTTATTTTGAATAATATGAAATCTTATTTCATATTTAAATAAACTCCTTTATTTAAGGAAACACTTGATTTTCTTTCCTATTCACAAATAAACTCCTTTATTTTGAATAATATGAAATCTTATTTCATATTTAAATAAACTCTTTATTTAAGGAAATTTTTCTTTTCCTATTCACAAATAAACTCCTTTATTTTGAATAATATGAAATCTTATTTCATATTTAAATAAACTCCTTTATTTAAGGAAATTAGGATTCTCTTTCCTATTCACAAATAAACTCTTTTATTTTAAATAATATGAAATCTTATTTCATATTTAAACAAACTCCTTTATTTAAGGAAAGATGGATTTACTTCCTTATTCACAAATAAACTCCTTTATTTTAGGAAAATAAAATTCAATTTCAACTCCAATTAGTTATCATGGAATCCAATTCCAACTCTAATTAGTTAGCATGAAATTTAATTTTATAATTAAAATAAATTCTTTTATTTTAAGATTAAAATAAACCTTTTATTTAAAATTAAAATAAATATTTTATTTAAGTATAAAATTATTATATATATATATATATATATATTACCTAACGTAATATATATAATATATAAATATTTGGTAATTTATATATATACTATATATATATATATATACCATTCTTGTTTCCGTGCAACAAAAAAAACAACTCCTGACTTCCTTTATTTACTTGGAAAACCGTGCCCCTTGAATCTCAAAAAAAATAAAAGGAAGCACGTTGCCATGCTTTGAAAAAAAAAAAATCAGATTTCCTTTTTACTTTGAGATGTTGCACGTTTTTTTTTTTTTTAAATTTTTAAGTATGAAAAAAAAAAAAAAACGTGTCCCATTAAGAAAATTAAATCAGGAGCCACCTGCGAATTCTGAAGAAAAAAATAATTTCAGCCCCCTTTTTTTTTATTTTATAAATAAATTTTATACAATAAAATTATGTCCAATTAAATTGTTCTAAACACATATCAATATACATATCAAATTTGAACAATTAATAATTTGCATAAAGGTTTGGCTCTGATGCCACTGATAGGTTTGTAATATTCATGAACGCAATCAAATTGCATAAATAAGCGGAAGCGAGTAAAAATCAGAGTTTAAAAATTAATTTACAAACCATATACCCGGATCACCCTTTATGCATAATTATTAATTAAACGAAAAGATAAAGAATAAAATCATACCTCAAGATCGAGCTTCCTCGTACAAGTTCACCTCCAAATCCTTTCGCTCAATCTTGAATCCACCGGGTTTGGTTCCTTCCTTTGATCAACGTTAGCCACCCAAATGTTTGGCCTCTAGAGGTGATCCACCAAGGAAGAAGAAAATTCAAGAAGAAGGGTATTGCTCAAACCCTAGTTTTTCCTATCTCTATAGAAAAAAGGGCGACTCTCCAACAAATTGAATTATGTCGATGTTGAAAAAATCAACAACTCCCTTTACCCATAATAAGACTCTCTTATTAATAGATATGGGCAACCCACCTTAACAATTAAGGAATTGGAATTTATTTTAATTAATTAAATTCTTTTAATTAATTAAACTCCCTAATCTTATTAGGGATAATTAATTAAACTCCTTTAACTAATTTTCCTTCCTAATCCAATTAGGAATAAATGAGAGTACTTATATTAAATTAATTCCTAAACTCTTTAGAAATTAAAATAATAATAATTGTAATAATATTAATAAGACTCCTCTTATTAATTTATATTTAATATTTCTAAAATATTAAATAATAATATTAAGCTATTTAATTTATTCTATCACCATAGATTAAATTAAATATACTTAACATATTATTACGATTATGCCATTAACTTCTTAAATAATTATTCTTCCTTTTATGGTGTGACCCTTTTAGGTTCTCCATATTAAACCTATTGTGAATAAATCAATTAGAATAATTCTAATCTTATTTAAATAAATAAATTAAACAATTAATTTATTTAAATAAATAATATTTATTCTACAATAGGATAAGCCTCCCCAATGATCAACGACTTTCCGTATAATATAGATTTCAACATTAATCATAAAAGAACCTTTGAGTAAATAGTTACCGCATAATTCAATCCTTCCACCATACAATGTCCCAATTAAATATAAGATATGGAATTATCATCAAGTCTTATTTTATTTAATTATATGTATTTCGATCCTTAAATGCACAACTCAAATAATGCAAATTAGAAACTTCTTTCTAATTTCATTCGCTTTGCCAAGGACTCACTGGGTTGTCATTTATCGAATCACATAGACATTTCTCTTCTTTTATTAAAAGTGGTAGATTCTTTATCGATCATACATTATCTCCATGTACAACTTATTATACCCAAGCATACCTTTTGATATACCCTAAGGGTCTTAAGGAATAAGTCAAAGTATAACTCATCATACACAAGATACTATGATGATCTCAAGTCCAAGGATTACTTGTACTACTATCACTACAGAATTCCTATCGACAGCAAAATAAAACTCCATTAGGTATTCCTTAGCGAGCCAATGCTCAAAGTGAACTTATTCTCTAATAAGCACCTACATACTTGCTTTTGTGTCTCCACACAAATGATCATGAGATCAATCATCCTCATCCAATGAGCAAGCAACGATGTACCAATCTATCCTGGATTCACTAATCCCCAATTTAGTAATCCAACGATTGGGAACTATTTTAGTTTTAAGCTTTCTAAGAATTTAGATCTCATTAGAATGATCATCATCATTATTCTAAAAGCTTTGCTTAAAACTATGGGTTTATCACATATTATAAAACAAAGATCATGTAGATAATTAAAAGCCTTTAATAAATTAATACTTTTTATTAATAAATGAATAAGATTGTTACAAAGTATATGCTTTATCATCAAACATGATCGGCTTGTGTGCATACTACTTTCACCTTCATTCCATACCCCTACTAAGACTTCGCTACATTCTCGCCTCCCGAGAAGAAAAATGGAACAAAAAAAAAAGGGTGAGCTCAACTAGCCCAAGAAAGAATATTATGACTAAGATAACATAGAACAAATTATCGTTAGTCCTCAACAGGAAAAAATCATAGAATAAAATAGACAACAAGTTATAAATCAATATTCGCAATGAAATAATAATTCATTAGAAGAGTTACGTAGAGAATGAAATCTACTTTCTTCTATGAATTTAAAAGTTTATCATCAATATTTTATCCTCAGAACATCAATCAATATACATCTTGAATCAAATATTCATCTTTGCACTACAAAAGCCAAAGATATTCATCACCGGTCATGTTCATCTCAACACTGTACATCTTTGCACTACGTCCAAAGATATTCATAAGAAAATCAACCATCTTTGCACTACAAAGCCAAAGATATTCAAGAATATCATCATTTAGGACCGAGGATGATAAAAAATATTTTTAAAAAAAATGAATCCAGTGAAACAAAAGAACAAATAATAAGGATTCGTACTTTAAACACTCCAAGTTCAAAAATACTTCATAAATAACCATAGTGAAGTAAATCTAAGAATGATCAAAACATGGATACAATCAAAGCTAGTATCCATAATAGATATTTTGGACAAAAAAAATGAAAATTTAATTTTTTTGTGAA
The DNA here is from genome assembly GCA_020205615.1 of Panax quinquefolius. Taxonomy (NCBI): domain Eukaryota; kingdom Viridiplantae; phylum Streptophyta; class Magnoliopsida; order Apiales; family Araliaceae; genus Panax; species Panax quinquefolius. The sequence goes on along the minus strand of CM035155.1, from coordinate 40,740,678 downwards.
TAAGGTCAGATTCGTGAATAATAGTGCCGTATACGTGAATAGTAACCCCACAATTAAAAGACAAGAATTTCACAAGAAAAATTTTACCAATATTCCAGCATAATGATATTAGAAGAAATAATATCTTTTTTTAAAAAAATAACATCCCTTACGTCGAAAAAAGAGAGATTTCGACTTGAATATCGGATATAAGGTCAAGGAACTTGTACATCAGATAAAGAACACTCAAAGTCTCAAAATACTCACAAGAATACGCTCGATAATATAGAGAGAGAAAACTTGTTTCTGGTGTAATTTTCAATTCTAACCTAAGCACTCTATTTATAGAAAAATGCTTAGAACACCAAAGCAAAAAATTTAATAAAATATTATATTTTATTAAATTTCCTACGCACACAAACTTGGTCCAAAATCAGCCACACACCTCACCAAAAGTCACAAAAACGTTTTTCATGTAAAAATCACTTAAAACTCCATAAAAAATAATAATTAATTAATCTAGAACTTCAATAATTCATAATAAATAGCCCTTTTATCAGAAAAATTCGAATCTTATGTCCATTCCATAGGAAATTCAATTCTTTACAACTTTGTAGTTTTAAGTTTTTCCAAATTCCAATCAGAAATTGACCGAAACCCACATACGGATGATTTTACAGGCTATAATCAAATTTCAGTCAAGAAATAGGGCCCACGAACATGTTTAACATGTTTTAAACATTTTTTTTGTAACAAAAATACTCTTCCTCCTCATTTATTCATATATCACACATTCATTGTAAAAATATCACCAGTATTATATTATTATAATATAATAATATATTTAAATGAATTATTTTATCAGAAAAGATAAAATATCAATTTTTCAACAATTGTCACATTAAAATTTTCTCTATCTATATCCACAAAAAATGAATATTTTCCTTATCATATAAATCAATAATTAATTATTCACAAATAATATTACAGAATCACAATATCGCAAACCAAAGTCGCCCTGTGAAAGAGGGGCTTTCCAATAAAGATTTCTCTTTACTGGCGCGCAATTAGGTGACCAAACCTATCCTTAGAAAGAATTTTCTAGACATTGCCAATAATGCTATCTAATAATATTATTCAAATAATATGAATTATTGCTCGATAATGGAAAATAATAGTGACAATTATCAAAACAACAAAAATATAAAATATCAACGTAGCAATTATCGAATCAATAAAATAAAATATTGAATAAAGAATTATCGTAATAATTATCGAGTAGCCTTCCTTCACGTAAGAATCAATAATTGGTGCAATACCGCCAGACTACGTGTTTTAACCAATCGGTATTCCAACAAGATTAATCTGTAATAACTACGCCGCTATTTATAAACAACTTATACTTGTCGCTTTCTTCATCCAATCGCTTTCACATGGGGCCCCACATAAGGTCATTAAGGCCTGTCGTATTTAATATTCCCCGAATAAAAATATTTCACGACCAAAACGAATATTCCCTAACAACAATGAATATTTTATAACCACTTGCTTATTTAAAATATTTATGATTTTACCCATAACTAACCACATTAATCAAATCAACCTTACTATTTCAAAATAATAAATAGAGGAAATTTAATTTCATTTATAATAAGTTGGGGTCTTACAACCTCCCTCCTTATGAAATTTCATCCTCGAAATTGACGTGACGCACTTCGGTGTTTCAAAAGGTGAGGATACCTCGCTTTCATTTCGCTTCCAACTCCCGTGTCATTTCCTCAATAAGACGGTTCCTCCACAAAACTTTGACTTGTGGTATGACCTTTCAGACGTAGGGACATGCTCCTTTCTATCCAAGATCTTGACAGTACCTCTTCATACGTTAAGTCTTCTGCTATCTCATCCGGTTCTAACTCAATAACGTGGTTCGTCTCTTTCACATATTTACGGCTTACGATATGTGAAAAACATTATGAACACGAGACATACTTAGAGGTAACGCGAGTCTATAGCCACATTTCCTACTCTCGGCCAAGAATCAAATGGACCAATAAATCGTGGATTGAGCTTTCCTCTTTTTCCAAATCTTGTAACTCCCTTCCATAGAGCAACTCGCAATAATACATGATCCCCAATACTAAATTCCACGTCCTTTCGATGAAGATCTGCATAACTCTTTTGTCGATCCTATACCGTTTGTATACGTTGTCAGATCATTTGGATCTTTTCTGTAGTAATACGTACCAACTCTGGTCCCAACAATATTGCTTCACCCACCTCATCCCAACACACTAGAGAACGACACTTTCGTCCATATAATGCTTCAAATGGAGCCACACCTATACTTTCTTGATAACTGTTGTTGTAGGAGAATTCCACTAGTGGTAAATACTTATCCCAACTCCCTTTGAAGTCTAGGACATAGAGTCTTAATAGATCTTCAAGAGTTTGAATAGTCCTCCCTGATTGTCCGTCCATTTGAGGATGGTATGCCAATCAATCAGAATTCGCGCCCATAGCTTTTTTGCAAGCTAACCCAAAATCGTGAAGTGAATCTTGGGTCACGATCCAAAACTATGGATACCGGCATGCCATGCAATCTCACAATCTCATTTACGCATATACGAGCAAGACGCTCAAGGAATAAGTCTCCGTGATCGGCAAGAAATGAGCAGACTTGGTTAATCTATCAACAATAACCCAAATAAAGATTTATGCCTTGAGAAACCGTGGAAGACCCAGAATAAAATCCATGGTAATGTGTTCCCACTTATATTTCGAATCTCAAGTGGTTGCAATGGACCCTTAGGCACTTGATGTTCCGCCTTTACACGCTTGACAAGTTAAACACCTCGAGATAAACTTTGCAATCTCTCTCTTCATATTGTTCCACCAAAATGTATGTCAAGATCACGATATATTTTGGTACTTCCAGATGGATTGCAAATGGTGTATTGTGTGCCTCCATCATGATCTTGTTCTTCAAATCAGAGTCGTTAGGAACACAAAGTCTGGATTGGACTCGAAGTATTCCTTCTTCATCGATTCTTTCTTCCGAATAACACCTTCTTGTATTTTTCTTCTTCATACGATCATCCCCGGTCTCGGGCTCGAGCAACTTTAACTTTTTCGATTAAAGTTGGTTCTACGCGATACTTGACATCATCGCACGGGTCCCCGTAGTCTTGAATTCTATCTTCATCTTTTGTAAATAACACAAAATGGGCCTTTGTTTTGACAACATCGCACTCGTTCCCGCATTTGATCTTCTACTCAACGCGTCAGCTACCATTTTTGATTTTCCAGGATGGTATTGAATGGTGTGGTCGTAATCTTTCAACAGCTCGAGCCAACGTCGTTGCCGCATGTTGAGTTCCTTTGGGTGAAGAAATATTTGAGGCTTTTATGGTCCGAATATATCTCCACTTTCTCCCCATATAGATAGTGCCTCCAGATCTTTTACAAAAAACGATCACGCTAACTCTAGATCATTAGTAGTAGATAATTCCTCTTATATTCTTTAAGTTGTCGCGAGGCATAAGCTATGAATTTCCCATGTCGCATGAGAACACATCCTAACCCTTTACCTGAAGCATCGCTATAGATAACAAATCCATCCGAACCAGATGGTATTGTCAGAACAGGTGCCGAAATGAGTCTCCTCTTGAGCTCTTGAAAACTCTTTTCGCATTCCTCGCTCCATACAAATTTTGTATCCTTCCGAGTCAACTGAAAGTTAATCTGAGTAGCGATTCGAGAAAATCCTTCCAAGAATCTCCGATAATAACCACAATTAAGCCCGTAAAAGCTACGTGACTTCTATTACCGACTTCGCTGTTCCTAACTTTGTATTGCTTCAATCTTCGCGTCAATGATACTCCATGTTTTGACACCACGTGCCCAAGGAATGCTACTTCCTCAAGCCGTAACTCGCATTTCTTCAACTTGGCATATAGTTTGTTTTTTCACGAAGCCTTTGAGTACCAAATTTCAAATGGTGCTCATGATCTTCACGACTTTTGGAATATATAAGGATGTCATCAATAAAGACAACAACGAATCGATCCAAATATTCCTCAATACTCTGGTTCATCATATCCATGAAAGCCAGCAGGAGCATTAGTCAATCCAAAAGACATGACTAAGAATTCATAATGCCCGCATCGAAGTTCTAAAGGCGCTTTGAATATCCTCGCCTAATCTTCACCGATGATATCCGTAATCGAAGATCAATCTTTGAAAAGAATTGTGCTCTTATAATCGGTCAAACATGTCATCAATGCGAGGTAGAGGATACCTATTCTTGATAGTGACATGTTTTAATTCCTCGTAGTCGATACAAAGTCGCATATTCCCGCTCTTTCTTCTTTACTTAATAAAATAGAGCACCCCAAGGAGATGTACTAGATGAATGAAACCGATGTCCAACAACTCATGAAGTTGGACCTTTAACTCCTCAAGTTCAATAGAGCCATTCGATATGGGGTTTTAGAAATGGGCTTTGTACCGTGTTCAAGATCAATAAAGAATTCAACTTCACGCTCGGGGTAGACCGGAAGTTCTTCAGAAATACGTCAGAAAACTCACTAACAATGTAAATATTATTCAAATCGACGCGTGCCTTTATTCAAATCCATAACATGGGCTAAGAAAGCTTGACATCCGCTTTTTAATAAACGAATAGCTTTATGACTTGATATGACAAAGGATTGATTTTAGTGGTTTAGTTTCTTGAATTTGTACAACAAAGTTGGTTAGAATATGAAAACTAACAACCTTACGAAAAATAATCAATTTTGGCATGATGAATAGTTAACCAATCAATCCCTAAAATCACATCAAAAGCAAGTATCTTTAAAGAGATAAGGTCAATGTGTAATGTGATGGTGCCAACTTGATCAAACAAGATTTATAAACAAAGGATGTAATGAAAGTTTCTCCTCACTTGAGTCTCCACAGATAAGTCAAAGTCTAATTTCTCCTGAGTCAAGTTTAAACGCTGAGCACAAGTAGAGAGAGAAAAAATGAATAGGTTAGCACCCCAGATTCTAGTAAGGTATAAACTTCGCAAGAATTTATGATTAGCTTACCCGTGATCACCTCGCTTGGTTCCTCACATTTTGACCAAATACAACAAACGCTCTTCCAGAACCGCTGACTTCGACTCTTCCGGGATGTATTTTTGAGTCACCATCCCCACTGGACTTGGTTTCGCTTACTATATAATCTCGAGCGATATGTCCTTCCTTTCCACAATTATAGCATACCTTGAACTGCTGTGGACAATTTGGATATGTCCTCTTTTCTCAGATTTATAGCATACGATCCACCGCTTCTCTCCCTGTCGACGCTTTTCATTGTCGACGCTTCACATTATCAATCTCCTTTTAAAATCTCCCCACCGACTCGCTTCTTCTATTTTCACGGCTATGATTACCACCAGAGTGGTTACCGCTTTTGTCCGTATTTTTCTTTCCCCACCGGTTATCGTTATTCCGACGATCGCTTGTCACCGTAGATGACCTCGTTGTGGTCCCTCTATTGAACATACTCGCTATCTCGCCTAATAATTGAGCCCTCGCTGACAACATCCGAATATAGAGAAAACTTATGAGAAATGAGATATTGACGTATGTCGGGTTTTAAACCTCTCAGAAACATCCGCGTCATACGTTCCTCATTCTCCACCAAATGAGGTGCAAACCTGGATAACTCCGCGAACTTCGCCTCGTACTAGGACACCGTCATGTTGTTCTGCTCCAGTCTAATAAATTCTACCTCCTTCATATGATGAATACTTTTAAGAAAGTACTTATCATTGAATAATTTTTGAAACGTTTCCCAAGACATGCTGAGTGCGACTGGATGGGTACGCTTCACAGATTTCCACCAGTAATCTGCCTCATTACGGAACATAAAGGTGGCAAATGGAACCTTCTGTTCCTCCGTGCATCCCAAGATGTCGAATATCTTGGTAATTTGCTTGACCCACGTCTCCGCCTTAATCGGTTCCGCTTTCCCCAGAATTCTGGTGGTCCCAACTCTTTGAACTACTTGGCTGTAAGAATCCATGCGTTGCTATCATTTTCACATGTATTTTGTACACGAGTCTCCTTCGACTTATTTTGCATGAACTGCTAAAAGCTTCTAAACATCCCATTGTTCATCGTCTGATCAATGGTGTTGTTTACAGGAGGAACATTGCTGGCATGTTGCACGTTTTCCTCATTGGTGGGTAAAGGTGTCTCCACGGTCTTATTTACTCCACTGTTAACATTCTCGGTTGCCATTCTCAAATACTGCCATAAAACAAGGGTTAATTGAAGAAATTAACATATCACATAATATTCCTATATTTTGACCAACCAACAAATAAGCTTAGGTAGGACACACTAACGAAGGATGTACTCGTCTCTCCCCTCCTAGTTATATTCCCCGATCTCCGCCAGAGATCATATCCCTAAGCTCTGTTACCAACTGTGACGCCCCCAAAATAGGTATACAACACCCATTCTGAGTCGCCAAATACATGGTACATAAACAACTATAACTTTATTAATACAATTGTCATGCAAAATACAACAACACATAAACTGTGAGTTTAAAAACAAATATTGTCTTCTAGACAATATCAACACTCAAATAAGTCCACATTACAATTATTGAGACACTATTTTACAATATAGTCAGGACTACTAAAACGACTTTCTAGAACCTTCATTCCATACCCCGACTAGTACTCGCTACATTCTCACCTCCTGAGAAGAAAAATGGAACAAAAAGGAAAAGGGTGAGCTCAACTAGCCCAGTAAAGAATATTATGACCAAGATAACATAGAACAAATTATCGTTAGTCCTCAACAGGGAAAAATTTGATAGAATACAATAGACAACAAGTTTTAAATCAATATTCGCAGCGGAAATAATAATTCATTAGAAGAGTTACGTAGAGAATGAAATCTACTTTTTTCTATGAATTTAAAAGTTTATCATCAATATTTTATCCCTGTAACATCAATCAATATACATCTTGAATCAAATATTCATCTTTGCACTACAGCCAAAAAGATATTCATCACCGGTTATGTTCATCTCTCAACACTTGTACATCTTTGCACTACGGGTCAAAGATATTCATAAGAAAATCAACCATCTTTGCACTACAGGCCAAAGATATTCAGTAATATCATTATTTAGGACTGAGGATGATAAAAAATATTTTAAAGAAAACGAATCCAGTGAAACAAAAGAACAAATAATAAGGATTCGTACTTTAAATACTCCAAGTTCAAAAATACTTCATAAATAACCATAGTGAAGTAAAATTCAAGAATGATCAAAACATGGATACAATCAAAGCTAGTATCCATAATAGATATTTTGGACAAAAAATGAAAATTTAATTTTTCCGTGAATAAGGCCGTATTCGTGAATATAGGTCAGATATACGTGAATAAAGTGTCATATACGTGAATAGTAACCCCGACACTAAAAGACAAGAATTTCACAAGAAAAATCTTACCAATATTTCGGCATAATGATATTAGAAGAAATAATATCTTTTTTTAAAAAAATTACATCTCTTACCTCGAAAAGAGAGTACTTCTGACTAGAATACTGGATATAGTGCTGAAGGGAACTTGTACTGTATAGCAACACTCACAGTCTCAAAATACTCATAAGAATACGCTCGATAATATAGAGAGAGAAAACATGTTTCTGGTGTAATTTTCAATTTTAACCTAAGCACCCTATTTATAGGAAAATGCTTAGAACACCAAAGCATAAAATTTAATAAAATATAAATATATTTTATTAAATCTCCTACGCACACAAACTTGGTCCAAAATCAGCCACACACCTCACCAAAAGTCACAAAAACGTTTTTCATATAAAAATCACTTAAAACTCCATAAAAAAATAATAATCAATTAATCCGGAACTTCAATAATTCATAATAAATAGCCCTTTTATAAGAAAAATTAGAATCTTATTACCATTCCATAGGAATTTCAATTCTCTACAACTTTGTAGTTTTAAGTTTTTCCAAATTCCAAACAGAAATTGACCGAAACCCACATACGGACGATTTTACAGACTATAATCAAATTTAAGTCAAGAAATAGGGCCCACGAACATGTTTAACATGTTTTAAATATTTTTTGTAATAAAAATACTCTTCCTCCTCATTTATTCATATATCACACATTCATTGTAAAAATATCACCATTATTATATTATTATAATATAATAATATATTTAAATGAATTATTTTATAAGAAAAGATAAAATATCAATTTTCAACAATTGTCACTTTAAAATTTTCTCCATCTATATCCACACAAAATGAATATTTTTCTTATCATATAAATCAATAATTAATTATTCACAAATAATATTACAGAATCACAATATCGGGCACTGTGTCGCTCCAAGAAAGAGGGGGCTTCCAATAAGGATTTCTCCTTATCAAGTGCAATTAATTAGGTGACCAAACCTCTCCTGATGTAACTTTTTAGACATTGCCAATAATGCTATCTAATAATATTATTCAAATAATATGAATTATTGTCTCAGATAATGGAAAATACTATATAGTGACAATTATCAAACAACAATAATATAAAATATCAACGTAGCAATTATTGAATCAATAAAATAAAATATTGAATAAGAATTACTATAACAATTATCGAGTAAAGGCCTTTACGTAAAAATCAATAATTGGTGCAATACCGCAACTATCGTGTTTTAACCACCGGTTTCCAACAAGATAATCTGTAATAACTACGCCGCTATTTATAAACAACTTATACTTGCTGCTTTTCTTCATCCAATCGCTTTCCGTTATGGGGCCCACACAAAGTCAGTCACTATTGCATTTAATATTCCCCGACAAAGAAAAATATTCCACGACCAAACGAATATTCCCCGACAACAATGAATATTTTATAACCACTTGCTTATTTGAAATATTTGCGCATTTTACCCATAACTAACCACATTAATCAAATCAACCCTTACTATTTCAAAATAATAAATAGAGAAAATTTAATTTCATTTATAATAAGTTGGGGTCTTACATATATATATATATATATATATATATATATATATATATATATATATATATATAAGCTTAAAGTTATGCGTGCGTGTTGTGTTAAAGTAACAAGTTTGTTTTTAAAGGAAATTTAACACAACACGCACACGTAATTTAAAATTGTCCCATCAGTTTTATTTTTGACAATTAATCGCAATTTTAAAATCTTAGAGGATGTTTGATAAAAATTAAATGAATCTGAATGAGCTGAATATGAATAAAAAAAGTTATTTGATAATTGACATGTCAGAAACATCTGAATAACATATTTTTATTATTTTACCCTTCTGAAAAAATTCAAAATGATTTTAAATTTATTTAATATTACTTGATATAATATAATAGTTAATATTATAAAAAAAACATAAATTTCATTCAACCATCATTCAGCCAAAAAATTGAGACTTAGCCATTCAGCTCAAATCGTCTAAATGGCTGACCGATTCAGCCATTCAGACGATTTTTCCCTGAAAACAAACCACTAAATGACTTAATCGGTCAGTCATTCATCCATTTAGTGTTAATCAAACAACCTCTTAGCCATTCAGCCCAAATCGTCTGAATGACTGACCGATTTAACCATTCAAATAATTTTTTTCAGAAACAAACGCACTAAATGACTGAATCAATAAGTCATTCAGCCTTTTAATGCTAGTCAAACATCCCCTTAATTTTTTTGCTCCCTTGTTATGAAATCAATGAGTTAAAATAGCTCTGAATTTTTATTTTTTATGACTTTTGGGCTTGTTTAGGTGGAATATTCTCTTTGGGCTTTAGCCATCTCCATATAAGATAGACACTTGATAACTATTAGGCTTGTTTTGGAGGAGTATTGTGACACCCCCAAATCTAGGTACTTCATTCCCACAAAATTTGGTGCTCACTATCCATACATTCATACTAACTACCCAAATAAATAATATTTAAACCATAATCTTCTCTTAAATAGGGTTACATCATTAACAATCCCAGGTTATCTAACCTTAAAACATCATTCAACTGCGAAATTAAAACTTATTACATCACATCAATATAAAAAAAATCTAAGATCATCATAATAAATAAAAGTACAAATCAACATCACTTGTACAATTTTTCCTTTCCTTTGCTAGTTGAAGGCTCATCTACCTTCTCAACTTTAGCTGCAATGAGTATATAAATATGCAAGATTGAGAAAAACAATTGCTCACTGAATAAAATAATGTATCAACATGAGAATAACAATAATAACTGCCAACAATAGGCTCATCAAAACTGAATAGTACTCTAACGATGACAATCAAAAACTAAAATCCAAAATATGGAATATACATAACTAAGGGTCATAAGACCATGAACTATATCTATAGTTGCGAGTAATCTTTCAACTCCAACTTTAACAGTCATAAGACTATAAGGACTCCTCGTACTTAGGGGGATCAGACCTTCGTACCATGTATTGTGCACAAATATTTAACGCTACGCGTAAGTTATCCCCTAATAATAATAGGGTTGTTCATCTCAGTATTTAGAGTACAAGTCCGCACCAAAGAAAGTTTGGTTTGGATAAACTTTCAAGGGTAATTTGAAGTTTAACGAACATCAACTAGAGGACTAGTTGAATTAATAGTGTTTGATAATTACAACATAACATAGAACAATTGAGAATCATAAATGAACTGATTATACATATTAAACTCATGCTTGAATAACTATAGAGCATAAGTACTCAACAAAATGAATAAAGTGATAAACCTTTGCTTGAACAGAAAATAAGCTAAGGTTAGAGTCTCATAACATTAGAAATGAAATTACTGAACATACATTGACTAATAGCAAGCTGGAAACTAAAAACTTGCCCGACATGGTAATAATTCATGCAAGGATTAAAAACAGTTCAATAATAGAGTCGATAGTTCAAACTGTGTTCATTATACATGAATATAACTCAAGAACTTGCTTAATCAAAAACAAGTTAGAATGAATCAACAAGAATGAGAATTCAAATAACATAAGAGTTAAAGTTTGCTCGAATGAACTCTAGGGACAATTGACTTATTCAATCAACAAATGAAATAAAAGCTTGCTCAATCAAAGAATAAAGCTACATAATGTAATAATGGAACTAGCTCAACGAAATTAAAGAATTAGGAATGTAAAAGATAAAGTTTAGAAACTTGCTCAATGTAAATATAGAGTTAGAAAACTTGCCTTGAGCGTAAGCTATAAAATTAAACTCACGATCACCTACACATAATTTTAGAACCACAATACCTATTAGATATGCTAACATACCATAACATGATCATTACCATTTACATTTCAGAAACTCTAAGTGTTTTACTTCGCAATACATGTCTAACGTTCATTATGTATACCACATTATCACATAACGCATTCTCGATTTACTAATCACTTTTAAAATTTTGAATTCATAATCCACATAACATGACTCTAATTCACCTTATTGTTAAATGATTCTCACATTCCATAACCTTAAGCTAAGCTACAACGAACCACCAAAGTCTGCAGAATAAACAGACTTCAGTATCTGAAAATGGCCACTGCATATGCACAAGAAGTTTTAGATGGGGATGCCGCTGACGCTTAAAGCTTACATGGCCTTGCATGCTGACTTGCTTGCAGAACCCAGTTTTTGAGAACAGAGCCACGACACTTTTCTTAAGCCAACTAACACGAATTTCACCCATCAAACAGTGATATTAACACGTAAAATAAATATAACACTATCATAGACATGATTGCTAACCTATTCAACCACTTAGCACAATTTAACATTAACTAAAACTATTTTAATTTCTCAATTTTCATGTTTTTCATATAAAAATACATATTTTTGATATTCATCTAACAATTAACACTGTGAATTCATTATTGGGCTAAATCACCTCATTCAAATTTCATTATTCTCATTTGTTAATGAACTACCATATACAAGCGTAAATTTATAGTTTCACACCCGAATTGGACACTATAATTGAAAATTACTCAAGCCATATGAAGAACACATATACTGTCAAAATTTTCTACTACTGTAAACCGAAATTAGCTTACAAATTCTTATTTAGACATAAACTCTATCATTATAAGCAAGCATGTATAACCACCATAACTTAGTTATATAACAACAATTTGGAAAAACTAGAATTTACAGAGCATAGAAGAAATAGAATTCACAGACTTAGAAGGTTTATGGCGTAAAAACTCTGATATGCACATTCATATATAATTACGGAAAATACCTTCAACTAATGTGATAATTCCTTGCAATTGCAGACAATCCTTCTCAATTTCATCGCTGCTTTCTCTCAATTCTCTGAACTCTACTTAGCCAATATTCAACCGACCAACTAGTATGCGTAATAACAAAGATATAAAACCGATATGGCCATAATAAGCCTCATCGCCATAAACCAATAACGATATATATATATTAATTATTTTATTTTTTTTATTTATATTATTAAATTTAAATTTCAAAATTAGAAATATCAAAAGCCATAAGTCTTGTTTGGCAACCCATTTAAATTTTAAAGAATTAACATACTTAAGCCTTGTTTGACAAAGAAAACTAAATTAAACCCTTTTTAACTTATTTTAATAAACACTTTAGTTTATAATTATAACCACATACTATTTATTTGGATTTTTATATACAACATTAACCCATTAAATTAATCACATACTATATTTTAATTAAATATAGCCTTTTAGCAAATATCACCAAATTATAATTTTCATTATAACTTTATTTAATAAATTAATATAACATCTAAATTATTAAATCAACACAACAATATAACACCTCATGTTATAATACAAACCTCAAAATTATAGATTAATTTAATTTAGAAATTTATCTAATAAATTTAGATTTACAAACATTTATTAACGACCATCACATCAATAATTATTTATTCAACAATAAACACCTCAAATAAATATTTATATAATTCAATAAATATTTAAAATTACAATTTGAAATTAGGATTGCTACAAGTATTTTCCTTAGGCTTTAACCATCTCCATATAAGTAAGACATGTGTACTTTTTTTTATTGGGGATTAACATAGTTGATGATATTACTCCCTCTCTTCTAAAAAATATGAGCAAAGTGTATTTTTCACATATATTAAAAAAAATAACAAAAAATATTTTAAATTTATTCTTAGTGTCTTTGTAAGACCCCAACTTTTATGAATAAAGATGAATTTTTTATATATATCATTTTTGAATATTAAGGAATGAATTTGATATAATATTATAGTTGTGGGTAATATTTATAAATTTTGCAAAGTACGCAAGTTGTTATATTATATTCAATTGGTCGGGGAATATTCGTTTTAACAGAAAATATACGTACGATGCCACAATCATTGGTGGACCCCACAACTGAATTATTGTCGGATTGAGAAAACGATAAAAATATCTTTTTATAGAAATAACGACGAAAATTTTACCGTTAACTGTTGAAATACCCGGTGTTAAAAGTACAGTAATACGCGTGGTTGCATAGTAGCACACGGTATTAATTATTGATGCTTACTTGAGAAGTCACTCAGTTATACTCAATTATTGCTACAGTAATTACTGCATAATATCTCTCATATTATTGATTCAATTATTGTCACAGTATCGTCTGCATAATATTTTTTAATCAATAATTGAGATGACAAAGTTATTCATATTATTATTTTCAATATTGACGATGTCTAGAAAGTTTTGTCGATGAGAGGTTTGGTCACCTAATTGTGTGCCAATAAGGAAAAATCCTTATCTGAAAGCCCCCTCTTTTTTAGGAATGATCTGGTTGTTAAATATTGCGAATAATAAAAGTGATGAATAAATGTTGTTAAAAATATTGAGGAGATTTTATGAAGTATTTGTTGTAAATTTTGGCGTATTATTTGGACCCTATTTATCCATTTTTCAAAATAATCAGTAAAAATTATTCTTTATAATAAAGGTGGGGGCCACATGTGGAGCCTACGTGTGGAAGAAATGATTTTAGAAATTGAGGGGGGAAGAGTATACGTAAAGGGGAGGGAATATATATATATAACCATCACTTTCATTCCCCCCACCAACACCAATCTTCTACCACACACACACACTCACACACCTATCACTTTCAAGTTTCACCCACCACTTTCCACTCACACACACCTTATATATATATTATATATATATATATATATATATATATATATGTTATAAAGTTGCATTATTTTAAAAGTAATCAGCAGCAATCAGTCCATGACTTTGCATTTTGTATCCGTGAATTTCAAATTATTTCGTCCGTGAGTTTTTTTCTTATCAGTACTCCTTCCATTCTCCTATAAATAGGATGCTTAGTTAGAATTAAAAATCACACAAGAATCATAGAATTCTTCTTCTATAATATTGAGCATATTTCTTTCGAGTTTTAAGAAGTTTTGAGCATAGAAAACAGTATAAGTTTTCTTCAAGAATATCCCCGCTCTACTAGTCGGAATACTCTTCTTTTAAGGTAAGGGATGTTATTTTTATTCAATATTCGTAATAAATAATATTTTCTTCCATACTCTGTAGTATGTAAGTAATATTATTTCGTTTCAGATTTCGAATTCTACACTTATTTTGTTAAGTTTTTGCTTCTATACTCCATGAAATTAGTAGAATATCCTTCATATTTGCGCTTCATCCAGTATCTTTTCATGGAAATATTATTATGAGCATTCTTGATAAGTTTTAATTTTTTCATGCCGGAGTACTATTCACGGGGTACTATTCACTTGGTAACTATTCACCCGGGATACTATTCATGACAAAAATTGATTCCTTTTCGATCCAAATCATTTTTAATACAATATTATTCTTGAATTTTACTCCACAAAGCAGTATCATGTTGACAATTTGGACATTATTGAATTTTGGATAAATTAAATTATAAATCTTTAAAAATTTATCCTTTGTTTTCTTTTAATTAAATTCTTATATCATTGTCATCATCCTCATACTTATTTTGTTATGAAAGTCATCTTTGGCCCGTAGTGCATAGATGGACTTGGTATGATTATGACCAGGATTATTAGGTATAATCATGATCGTAATATTACAAATGATGTGGTATAAGTTCTCATTGGCCTGTAGTGCATTGATGGACAGTTGTTGGCATGATCATGACCATTGATAAAAACACGAATATTCTTGGCCCGTAGTGCATGGATAATTCGTGATCGTGATACTAATGAATATCTTTGGGCGTAGTGCAGGGATGATTCGATGATGTTGATTATTTATTAAGCTGAGTCTTAGCGATAAAATTAATGATAAACTTTTTAAATCATAGAAGATAGTAGATATCATGCTCTACTTGACTCTTCTGATGGATTGCTTGTTCCGCTGCAGTTAAACTTGATGTCTATTGTATTTTATCAGTTTAACATTATTGAAGGCTAACGATAATTTATTCTGCATTATCTTAGTCATAATATCTCTTACTGGGCTAGTTGAGCTCACCCTTTACTTTCATTGTTCTCTTAAGGAAATGAGAACATAGCCGGGACTAGTCGGGGAACGGAGTGATGGTCCGAGATGGTACATTAGTAATCCTCACTATTCTGTGAAATAGTATGATAATAATTTTAATGAGGACTCCATTTGAGTTTGGATATTGTCTAGAAGATAATATCCATGTTAAAATTCTTAGCTTATGTTTTGTCGTATTTTTCACGACAGTTGTATAATTAAGCTGTATTTGAATTTGTATGATGTATTTGGCGACTCAGAATGGGTGATGTATACTTATTTTGGGGGCGTCATAGTCTTCACATGATTACATAAAGTGATTAGTATTTTTATTTTTTTATACTAATGAATCTCACTTAATGATATATTTACCCTACACTTTATATACCTTAACTAAGACTGTAAAATGAACAAACAGGGCTCGATTCGTATTGGTCGACTAAAAGTTTGATTCGAGCTCGACTCGAAATATAAATGATTCAAATATGTGCAAATTTTAAAGTTCGATAAATTACTCGAACCTTCTCAAAGTGCAGTTCTATTGATACTCAAATAATATTCGTTCGAAAAGTTCAAACTGCTCGGGCTCAATTCGAGATCGTGCTCGACTCGGTAGCTAAATGAGTATTAATCAAACTTTATTTTATACTCGATAAATTTTGTGAATCAAATCTGAGCAACTCAATACTAAGCTCAACTCAGTTCATTTACACCCTTAATTTTATCTCATCTTTTTTAGGACAAAAAAAGTTGTACCTATATCCTAACAATATGATTATTGTATTGGACATAGTTCAAATTAAATATGAATTAAAAATTCTCCATGCGCTTGATAGAAATTTGAAGGAAATTGATTTTAATATTTTCTCATGCTCATCTCTTGCACGAGAAGAAAGTGAGTCTCATATTTATGTGAAAAGGGACCATGTGGAAATATTAAAAAAACCTCATGTGGAAATAGTGTTCCCCTCCCCAAATTTGAAATGTCATTAAGAATAAATATTTGATAAATATATAATTTTAGACGGAATAATTTCGACCACAAATCACCTATGCAAATTGGCTCAACAAGCATATTAGATTATCTTAGTGTCCAAAAAGTTAACCAATTAGATTAAAGTTATATTATACTTTTTAACCTGTCTACACTCTTGAATACATAGAGTACCAGCCCACAAGTCATCTGTTAGAAGGTTAAATTTCTTTCAAGGGTAGAAATCTACAGCCTTGTGTATGTATGTATAGTATAATACAACCATTCTAATTAAATCCATCCATACATTACATTTTTGAACTTGATTCAGAACTTATCTAACTAATTAACAACAAGCTTAATTTTCGACTGCTTTCGCAAATATATTTTGGTAGAATTGGAACCCAGCATTGCAGGTTGTAATATATAGCTATATAAACATCATTTTAAGTACATATATATGTTCCTGGATTCAGTCACTGCTAGCTCTTTCAATTGAAATGAAAATAGGTTCAATTGCTATCGTTTACGCTTGGACTTGAGAGCTGTCATGGAGCTTGAGTTGCTGTGCCAGTTGCGCTTCCTTTGGTTGATGAACCAATTGTTAATTTGCTTCAGCTGCAACCCCGTCTCCTCCACCAGCTTTGTCTTGTCATCTTCCTGCACGTATATTCATTCCATTCAAACTGTTGATTTATTAATTTGATATATAATTACTGGTACGTACAACTATCATTACAAGCGATCAAACTAACTTAAAAAGTTAAAAACGGCATGCAATGCATGCATTTAGGGGAACTGATATGATATTTCCACATGAGCCTCGCCTCGCCTCGCCTCTGAATGCAATATTCATTCGTGTGGGTGAGATAAATTATGTGTAGTACGTAGTCAGATCTCTGAGTTGCTGCTTACCGTTGGGTAAGGCCACTTTGAATGTTGCTGCCACCAGTCCTTGAGCACTGAAGTTGTGTCACCAGGTAATTTACCTGCTCTTCTTTTTCTCAGAATTTCTTCTCTAACATCTTCAATTTTTGACCTGAATCCCTGCAAATCAATGATAAAGCTGAGATTTTGAAACTAACAAAATATAAATAAAGTAGAATCTTTTGGATCTCTTGGTATGATCTGAAAGAAAAAATGAACAGTATTCTGTTATTGTAATTCAGGAAATCACCACCTGTTTCAGCTCGATCTTCAGTTCTTGTCGAACTCTCTCCATAAGAGACCTTTCGGATTCTGTTGGAAGAAGCGGACCAAATCCCAACATGTCATGCGCATCACTACCAGTTTGATCCAAAGAGTAATCCATGTGCATCTCATCCTCATCATCAGACATAGTTGCTCCAGTTCCTTCACTTAAAGATACTCCTAAAAGAAAAAAATATATATAAGGAGGATCACTATACTTGCTAATTAGCTGGATTAGCATATATATATATATATATATATATCAAATTTACTCTGTTTCTCAATCTATTCTACTATCAAGAACAGAAGCATATGTCAGATTGTTAGTTCATAACATTTATGTTACCTGTAACAGCAATTAAAAAGCATAAGCTTATTTTGCAACAATGCATCTTCATTAGATTCATAGATAGATATGAAACTAATACATTAAAGCAAAATGTTAGCCATAAAACATAAATGTGATGATAGAAGTCAAAGAATAAGCCAAAGATCAAATGATTATCTAGATGTAATTGAATATTATCATGAATTCGAAAAGGTAGAGTTCAAATTTGAAATAAGAAAAAAAATATGACTCTAGATGTATCAATCAAGATAAATTACAACGAATTGCTGTTAAGCTCCTGTTTGGATTGTGCATTTGGTCCTTTCGGATAAGAAATGTCTTAGCTAGAATTAATTAGGAACCTATAAAACTAATTAATGCTCCTAATCTACATTCATTTGGAAAGAAAACAAAAACATCGATCTTATGGCCAACCGTTTTAACTGTCTTTGTGATTTCAATGATAATTACAGGGGCATCCAACTTTTACATGCAGCCACACAGATGCAGAATTACTGCCATTGCATATGTCTAATACTAATTATCGTACTACACATTATATTTAAAGAAATATAGAATTACTGCAACTGCATCGACAAGGGAAGTGAAGCATTATGGTGCCTAGAAAACTTGAATAACGGCAAGTGGAAGAAGTACTTGGTCATTAAATTAGATGCAATCTTGCCATTTTAAATCTGCTATATTGTAGAAAAGCTGTTAATCTGCTACATGGAGGATCTAAATGAAAAGATTTGTCAGGATTCAAGGTCCCCCATTGGGTCATTTGGTCACAGTTGTAAGCCGTCCCCAACTCTTTTGGGCAGAATGAGTTGGATATCAGAAAAATAATGAATGAATGAAAGGATTAACGTACATGAATGAATGAACCTACGACCAAATGACTTAAATTTTTGGGATGAAGCTGGATTCCAAACATGAGTATAACTTAAATTAAAAATAATGGGATGAAAATATTTATTAAATCTTTGGATTCCAAACATTCATTAGAAATTTGTTGATCTCTATAAATTAATAATAAAATAGTCTAAAAATAATATTTTTTTAAAATAATTTTTTTCATGGATTAATGGGATAAAAATTAATAATTTTAATAAAATAATATTTTTTAAAAGGCCCTTATATAAATATATGGTTCCATCAAAATCATAAATTAATAATTCTTTTAAATTATAAATATATCTAGGGTAATCTTGTAAAATATGATTCTATTCTCGTTTGTTTTATCTTGAAATTCAAATCTATCTTAATTTCATCCTTAATTTTTCTTGAAATTTAAATCTAATTGAATTTCATCCTTAATATATGGTCTCATCAAAATAATATTTTGTCTTGAAATTCAAATCTAATTGAATATAATTTTTTTTGAAATAAAATGTGAATGTAATTTGAAAAGTGGATATAATGAACATTATTTAATTATTAAAAATAATTAATATCACTCACAATGAATTCTATTATTACATTAATTTAATAGGTATAATACATTGCATCAAAAAAAGTATGATATAAACATCAATAAAATGCAATAATTTTAATATAATTAAATTTATGTTCACCGAATAGAAAAACACTCTTTAAATTAATAAATTATTAATTTATCGATTAAATAATAACTCTCTAAATTAATAAAAAAATTCAGTCTCAACAATATTAATTTATAGAGGTTCTATTGTGTATTTGAAGGCCTTATGCGCAAGCACGGGCTTCTCAATTCTCCCAACAAGATAAAAAACATATACTATTAATTCATGCCCTGATTTATCAAGGAAAAGTTAATGTTCCATTTATTAGTTACCTGAATTTATGGTCCAGGTGTATCACCCCAGTCTCATATCGAAACGAAAGATATGAAAAAAATTTATCAGTATATAAGAAATTAAGTTACTAATAATAGCACCTTCAAGTCATGACTTTTTGGGATTTGACCGAGATTTGTTCCGGACTCGCTTGGTGGAAGTTTTTATATTGTTTCATGAATCAAGAAACTGAAATTCTCAGCCAAAAACCCCATTTTTCATGCGTATAACCTAGTATAAACTCTAAAGGCATTCTCATGGACCTCATGGTACCTTAATTGCTTGAAAATACTATGTTCATGATATATATAATCAGATGTTACTGTTCCATATCTTTGAATAAAGCTAATATATAATCAGATGTTACTGTTCCAAATAAAAGTAGACATGCTTCTTAATAAAGTCTTTCAAAATTTTGTCTAGAGAGAATGAATCCTTCACAACTACACTGAAGAATATAATTACAAATTAGGTTAGTTTAGTTAGGTATAAATTAAGTGGACTCTAAAGTGGAAAATGATATAACTTTAATAAAGTTTGTGAACCTTTATCCTATAGTAGATGAGGAAAATTTACCAGAAATCATGAGATAACTAATGTGATCAAATATTCTGGCATGTATAAGGAAACTAAGATACACGGATTGACATTGCAATAGTCAGCTTTCACCTCCAAAATTTATCTAAAACTGCACCTTAGCAAATACCTCAACAACCTAACTCTATTTTTTCATATTATGGAGTATCAGTGAAAAACATGGACATCAGGTTGCATGCAACTTATCTATTTTTGAACAAAAGTTCGAAGATCATTACAATTTCCAGGTTTAAACAATAATAAAACTTGATTTTTTTTTAATCAAATGTAACAAAATTCGTGAAGATTCTTGTATTTCATAAATTTTCTTAGTGGTAGGTTTTCTTATAATATATACTAAAACTGTTAATGATAAATGATTCAAATAAAGTTAGTACGTTTTAATTTCATGCATAACTTTTCACCAAAATTATATACCCTCTCATTATAATTAGTATGTTTAGCTAATGAGTTTTCATTAACACACACTAAGGGTATGTTCGTATTTAGGGGGTTTGGAGGTCCAAATGTACCAAACATAAGTTTATGGAGCGTTGTGTTGGACTTCAAAAAAACGCAGTGTTTATGAGTTAAATAAGTTATGTTTGAAATAATTTATTTATAAACGAACAAGATTCTCAACCGTGTTTGGTGCATTTGAAACCTCCAAATGTTCCAAACGCTAGGTAGACGAATAAGCACCAAGAGTCTCATTACCTTTTTTTTCCATAAAATAGAAAGAAAAAAAATGAGCCCCAATTCCATATTGTTCTTACTTTTTTATTATAATTTCTTTTATCATACAGTACTATTAAACTAAAACTCAATAAATTAGGAAACAATAATATTTAGTCAACGAAACAAATTTAGAATATTCAGTCAACGTAGTCGACACCAGTTTGCAACTTTGATTTCGAGTTAAAATCTCATAATCCAAGGTTACTTCTAACCTCTGAGTTTTGTCAGGTCTATTAGCACATTACAAAATCAAAGAGAAAGCGTATGATTGGCTTGTTTCTCTAAGGTTTTATTTTATTAGCTGAAATTTTATTTTATTTTATTTTAAAGGAAGATTAGTTTTTATAAGTCTGTTGCTTTAGAACAACCCCACTTCTGACTTGATAATGTACTTTCTCAGCGTGTATATAGCAAACCCTAATAGATGAAGCATATAATCCGGAAAATAAGTATCATGCATTTTGTAATAGGAAACCCTAAAAAGTAACTTGACAATGATCTGAACAGAAGTATAAAATTGTAAGAATCAAAATCCAATACATGCACCTTATCAGTTTGGTGCCCTTGTTGGTTCATTGTCACTCTTTCTTTCCTAAATAACCCAACTAACTCAACCTCCCCTCAACTATAAACTAGAATTTCTTGGTAGGTCCCACTACACCCACCTCTTACACAACCTTACAAGAAACCCCAAATTGCTTTCTTTCTCATCTTTCCTTCCTACCAAACACATCAATTATGCATCTAAATAATGAAACTAAACAATATCAATTTCATTTTCAGAACAAATGTAAATAAAACATATTTCTTGATTAATTATAACATAGTATATATTTATTACATAGAACTATATTTTATATATATTTATATATCTAGAGAGAAAAAAAAGGAGGAACTCTAAGGAAAAGGGTACCAGTCAGAGCTTGTAAATTCTGTTCAATTTCTCTGCAGGCCATGACAGCTTCTACGGCATGGACTCTGACATGTTGCTGAAGTTGTTCTTTTAAAGAACATAAAACTAATAAGTACTGTCCCTGTAAAAACACAAATTCATGTTAAAAACAACCCCAAATAAAAAACAACATACATGGTTTGGGCAAAACAAAAAAATATAAAGAACTTTCTGAAATAAAAGGTTGTTTGCTAAAAAATAAACATACCAAGAAGTTGTCTAGCTCTTGCCTCTCATGAGGAGAGATGGGATGATTATGGTGTGAAGCATAAGAGCGAAGAAGATGATGAGACTGAGTGAGCTGAGCATCAATAAGTGGCAGCTGATCAATAGGGGTAGCCACACGGAGACAAGCTACATGGGCGGCAAGAAGCTGCTCATATAAAGGGTGGACGGCGATCTCCGCCTTGAACTGGTGGTTCTGCTCACCGGAAAAATCACCCAACCCACCAGTTCCCATCATACCCAGAACTTGTTCTTGCATTTTTCCAAACCACTAATACAAAAAGGTGAAGCCTTTTTGTGTATATTTATGACTTGTAAGATGAATGAATCAGATCAGAAAGTTATAAATGGGGAAGAAAGAGAACATGTGAGCAAAAAGGTTTGTAAAGAAAGCAAAAATAAGAGTTGGGTTTGAGTTTTGGACCACAAAAGAGATTATTGATTTGTACTTATGTCTAATGATCTCAATGGAAAAAGAAAGAAGAGAAATTAATGAAGCAGACAGTTGCCTAATTAACTTGTCTTGTTATTGATGTAGCAGAAAAAGAAGAGATCTCTCCTTATATTGGGATCCGAAACACTAAACTTTCTGCTCCAGTCTGTATGCCTACAGATTTTATCATATGCAGAGAAAAAGAAAGGTGCAGCTAGGCAGGATTAAAAACAGATACTATGAAAATAAAAAGAGAAGAGAGAGAAAAAAGAAGCTCTTGTACTTTTTTTATTGCTTTTGTTTTGTAGTTTTGAGACTCCTTGGAAAAAGAGATTAAAAACAGAGAGATATAGAATCATTAGTATTGAACTATAATGAACTATTGATGGAGGAGGAGGAGGAAGAGTGGTCAGGTACGGAGATCATATATAAAGCTGCTTTTGAGGTCTGGATCATTTAAAAAAAAAATTATTTTTGTGTTTATTTGATCTATGAAAATATGAGCCTATTGAACAGTCAATTAACCCAACCACTCATTATTGTGGTTGATTTGGTGATACTAATCTTTAATTAGGAGGAGAATTTTTTTATTTTTATTTTTGTTGTGTGTATCATAATCAATCGATTCTTTATAGTGATTTACTTGTATTTTATGAATATATGTGATTTGGGCACCCCAACAATGTTTTATAAATGAAACATGGGCCTACCTTCATCTTTCTTTAATTATTATTATGTCTAATAAAATGATCACTTTCCCACATCAATACTAATACCAATCTATTTCAATCAAAAGTTTTTCCAAAGTATTTTTTTAAATTTTTTTGCTATGGCCACACCTAATTCATTTCCTTGTAACATTCTACTTCATAGTTTATATTTCTCTAAATTAAATGTCTAAAATTAAATGAATTAGACACAAGATCTAATGAATTATTTGATGAATTAACATTCCATCACATAATTAATGGTAAGAGTAATATTACAAGATCTGAAAAATTCACATAAATGTCAAAAATTAACAAAATAAGAAGGGCAAAACAGTCAATTTGTCAAATGAGTGCTCCTTCAAAAATGTCTAACCACAATCACAAAAGTAGGGATCCAGGCGTCCTATAAAGATAAGTTCATTAAGTGGCTCGATATACGCGAGAGGTTTATTTTCATACTCAATACAATGTTTGATTATATATGCTTACAATGAAATTCATCTCTCAATCATTTTAAACGTGTTTTAAATAATTATATATGGTATTATATAAGTTTAATTGTGGAGTATAGTTGGTATTTAAGAAATTCACTGAGGGTTGTGCTGTGGCTATTGTGTCTCTCCTTTTGCTGGTACCTCCTTGCTTATTTTATTTTTTTTTTTCCCATATTAAAGTTTATTTAGAAATCATTATGATAAAAAAATAGTTAACGAGTTTTTCTATATTATAAAAAATTAGTAGAATTTTTAATTTTTTTTATATATTTTGAATAAAAAATAAAAAAATATTTTTAAGGGAAAAAAATAAATTTGGTTGGTTAAAATGATGGCAATATGATGATAGGTGGTGGTGGGTTCATAAAGGTGAAAGGTGGTAGGAAAGTTCCACAAGTGGGTCCCAGCAAGAGAAACATAAAATTGGTAGTTTTCACACTTGATTCGGGATAAAGAAACAATACTAGTGTAGCAAACAAATTTTCTATTTTGATTATTTTATTCTCTTTGTTTTACAGTTGGTGGTAATGTTGTCGTTGGGTGCAAGTAAGCATCTTTTTTTGGTAAGGGGTGCATTTGGTGACAACCATGAAACTAAATAATTGTGTTAAATTAATTACATACTAATTGTTATTATTCCTCCACAATATATATATATATATATATATATATATATATATATATAATTACTATTTTTTCTAAATTGTATATCTAATCTTTTAATCCATATTTATGAGATAAGTGAGGTAAAAAGGTATTAGACAAAAAACGAATCGAATTTAATCATTTTAACAAAATCGCTAAATACTAAAAAGCACTAAAACATAAAAAGGAGTTTGTTATTTTTTATGCTTTACATACATACATACATACATACATACATACAGTTTTATCCGTCCAAATCAAATCCGTTAACAAAATTGTCGCTAAAATATAAAAAATCCCTCCCGTGTTCAGCGAGAGAGCCGACGTGTATATATTATATATAATGGTTTAACAAAAAGATGGTGTTAAAAAAATAAGGGTTAGTATATATATACTGATATTTTTATATATATTTTTGATATTTTTATATGATCATCTCTTACATAAATATACAATAAGTTACATTTTCATGTAAAAAAAATTATATAAAAATATTAAAAATACATATAAAAATAGTGTTACTTATATTTTATTTCAGGTCTTCAATAGGAAATGATGAAAATTGGACACTAAAGTTCTTCAAAAGCACATGGTTATTTTACTTCACAAATGTATGTTAATATTGAATTGTTCTAGTTTTTTCAATAAATCACCTTAGACCTTTTTTTTATGAGCAGACAATTAGGCCTCAAGTTCGATGGTTAAAATTATAATCGTTAAGTTTTGTATTTATTTTGTATAATTTTAATTAATTTTTATGTGAGGTTTGTCTCTCTCTTTTTTATATGAAATTTGGTTAATTATTGTAATTTGTTATTGTTAATTTGAGTATATAGATATTGTGATTGTGTATTTAATTATGAAAATTTATTGCACTTTAGAGATGTCAATATTGTAAGACCTTAATTTTTTATGAATAAAGATTTAATTTTATCTAAATATTATTTTAAATAGTAAAGTGATAATTTAATAAATGTTATAGTTATGGGATGATATGTGCAAATTTTACAAAATAAGCAAGTTGTCATAAAATATTCGTTTGGTCGGGAAATATTTTTTTGTCGGGGAATATTCGTATGACGACGCAATCATTGGTGGACCCATAACGGAATAACTGTCGTATATAGAAAGCGACAGAAATAACTTTTTTATAAAATAACGACAAGACTTGTACCGTTAAACTGTTGAAATACCCGGTAATAAAAGTACAATAATACGCGCGTTGTTCTACAATAGTACACGGTATTACACAGTATCTCTGATTATTGATTCTTACGTAAGAAGTCACTCAGTATTTCATTCAATAATTGCCACAGTAGTTGCTACATAGTGTGACGCCCCCAAAATAGGTATACAACACCCATTTTGAGTCGTCAATAACATGGTACAGAAACAACTACAACTTTATTAATACAACATAAAAACTGTGAGTTTAAATACAAATATTGTCTTCTAGACAATATCAACACTCAAATAAGTCCTCATTACAATTATTGATATATTATTTTATAAAAATGGTGAGGACTACTAAAACAACTTTCTAAGACCTTCATTCCATACCCCACTAATCTCGGCTACATTCTCGCCTCCTCGAGAAGAAAAATGGAACAAAAAGAAAAAGGGTGAGCTCAACTAGCCCAATAAAGAATATTATGACTAAGATAATATAGAACAAACTATCGTTAGTCTTCAACGAGGAAACAATCGATAAAATACAATGAACAACAAATTTGGATCAATATTCGCAATGAAAAATAATAATTCATAGATGAGTTACGTAGAGAATGAAATCTACTATAATTTATGAATTTAAAAGTCCATCATCAATATTTTATCCTCATAACATCAATCAATATTCATCTTGAATCAAATATTCATCTTTTGCACTTGAAGCGAAAGATATTCATCGATTAGTTATGTTCATCTCTCACATGTTCATCTTTGCACTACTGGGCCAAAGATATTCATAAGAAAATCAACCATCTTTACACTCTGAGCCAAAGATATTCAAGAATACCATCATTTAGGACCGAGGATGATGAAAATATTTTAAAAAAAATGAATCCAAAGGAAACAAAAGAATAAATACTAAGGATTCGTACTTTAAGCAGTCCAAGTTCAAAAAATACTTCATAAATAACTATAGTGAAGTAAAATTCAAGAATGATCAAAACATGGATACAATCAAAGCTAGTATCCATAATCGATATTTTGGAAAAAAAATGAAAATTTAATTTTTCTGTGAATGGTGCCGTATACGTGAATAGTGCCGTATACGTGAATAGTAACTCCGACACTAAAAGACAAGAATTTCACAAGAAAAATCTTACCAATAATCCGGCATAATGATATTGAAAGAAATAATATCATTTATAAAAAAATAACATCCCTTACCTCGAAAAAAAACGGTACTTCTGACTGGAATTCTGGATATAGTGCTGAAGGAAACTTGTACCGTATAGCAACACTCAAAGTCTCAAAATACTCACAAGAATACGCTCGATATTATAGAGAGAGAAAACTTCAGTTTCTGGTGTGATTTTCATTCTAACCTAAGCACCCTATTTATAGGAAATTGCTTAGAACACCAAAGCAGAAAATTTAATATAATATTAATATTTATAAAAATTTCATACGCAAACTTGGAAAATCTAATTTCAGCACATTTGCCACATAAGTGAGGCCCACAAACTCACCAAAAATGTGAGACCCCAAATTTTACGAATAAAGATTTAATTTTCTCGAAATATTTTTTTGAATATTATGGTGTGAATTTGAGATAAAGTTATAGTTGTTGGTAGTATTTATAAATTTTACAAAGTATGCAAGTTGTTATGTTATATTCGATTGGTCGGGGAATATTCGTACAACGACATAATTATTGGCGGACCCCACAATGGAATTATTATCGGATTGAGAAAATGACAAAAATATTTTATAAATAACTAGGAGGTTTTTGTTTAAAGCTGTTGAACTACCCGGTAGTAAAAATGCGATGTAATATCGTGGTTGCATAGTAGCACACAGTATTGATTATTGATGCTTACGTGAGAAGTCACTCGATTTATACTCAATTATTACTCAAACGAATTCTTTGCATCATATCTCTCATATTATTGATTCGATTATTGTCACGATTATCATGCATTATATGTTATATTATTAAATCAATAATTGAAACGACAAAGTTATTCATATTATTAAATTGCAATATTTACAATGTCTAGAAGTTCTGTCAAGGAGAGGTTTGGTCACCTAATTGCGCGCCAATAGGGAGAAATCCTTATTAGAAAGCCCCCTCTTTCCTAGGAACAACCTGGTTGCTAAATATTGTGAGTTATAATATTAATGATGAATAAGTTCGTGTTGATTAAATATGAATTTGATAGTTTCATTATGTTGGAATTATTTGTGTTAATAGAAATCAACATCTATTCTGATGATAATTGATGTCTCGAGGTTATATTGTTCAATCGGGTATTCGGGAAACTTTTCGTGTTGAAGTTACTATTCACGAGTTACTATTCACGAGTTACTATTCACGAGTTTTAATAGTAACTTGTCCTTTCTTGGCTTTCAAGAGTTATTTGACCTTGACTTTCCAAGAGTTATTTGCCTCTTGATGTTCCAAGAGTTAATTGCCCTTCCTTCGAAATAGTTGTCTGCTGATATTACCAAGTCATTTTAACCATTTTTAAAACCAAGAGCCACTCTCGGTTCTTCTATAAATAGAAGCTCATTCCTTCATTATTTCTTATGAATTCACCAAAACTCTAGAGAGAGAGAATTATAGAGAAAGAAGAAGAGTTTTTCTACTACTTCACTACTTGATATCCAGTTTCTTTACGGTAAGGGATATTATTCTTTTGTATTCAAGAAGAGAACTTCTGTTATTCTATTTCTTTATTATTCTATTGGAATAACTTTTATATCTGCGGAATACCCTATACTTGGTGACATTCTTCTATTATTACATCTTTATTATTCCGTTGGAACATCACATACATGCTTTTGTGGGACTGATTAAAATCTTTATTATTTTATCTTTATTATTTCGTTGGAACATCCATGCATACATGCTTTCTTGGGACTGGTTTAAATCTTTATTATTATTCGTCTTTATTATTACATTTGGAATATCACATGCATGTGTTTTACATCGGACACGGTTCCGTCTTTATTATTACAGATTTATTATTACATTGGAATAACTTTTATATGCCAAGTACCACATGCATGGTGATTTTTTGTTGTTATTCCATTCTTTATTATTCTCATTGGAACATCCTGTCCGATTGCATGATTTTCACCGACTTTGGTTTCGTTATTATTATTACATTGGAATAACTCTTTATCTATGCCAAGTACCGCATGCATGGTGATTTTGTTGTTATTCCATTCTTTATTATACTCAGTTTGGTTAAAGTTTTGACTTCTACACTCCATGAAATTAGTGGAATATTCTTGATATTTAAGCTTCATCTAAAGATCTTTTCATGGAAATATTCTTACGAGCATTCTTGAATTTTACTTTACAAAGAAGTATCATGTTGACAATTTGGACTTTATTAGTTTCGAATAAATTAATTCTTGAACTTGTTTTATTGAATTCTTATATCATTGTCATCATCCTCATGTTTATATTATTTTTGAAAGTCATCGTGGCACATGGTAGTGCATAGATGGACTTGGTATGATTATGACGAGGGATTATTCGGTGTAATCATGGCCGTAATGTTATAAATGATGTGGTAAAAGTCCTCATTGGTTGGCAAGTGCATTGTTGGACGATTGTTGACATGATCATGACCATTGATGAATACACAAATATCCTTGGCCCGTGGTGCATGGAATTTGTGGTCGTGACCCTAATGAATATCCTTGGCCGTAGTGCAGGGATGATGTGGATTATTTATTAAACCGAGTCCCAGCGATAAAAGTGATGAAAAACCTTTTAAATCATAAAAGATAGTAGACTTTACTCTCTACTTGACTCTTTGAATGGATTGTTTGTTCCGCTGTAGTTAAACTTGATGTCTATTGTATTTTATCAGTTTAACATTGTTGAGGACTAATGATAATTTATTCTGCATTATCTTAGTCATAATATTTCTTGCTGGGCTAGTTGAGCTCACCCTTTCTTTTACTGTTCTCTTCAGGAAATGAGAACGTAGCTGAGACTAGTCGGGGAACGGAGTGATGTTCTGGATGATAGTGTTAACTAGTAGTCCTCACTATTCTATTAAATAGTGTGACAATAAATGTATTGAGGACTTTTTCTGACAGTGGATATTGTCTAGAAGACAATATTTGTATTAAAACTCACAACATGTATTTTGTCGTACTATACATGACTGTTGTATAATTTAGTTGTATTTGAATTTTGTACCATGTATTTGGTGACTCAAGATGGGTGATGTATACCTATTTTGGGGGCGTCACAAAAAATGTTTTTATTAAAAAAAATAATTAAAACTTCAAAAATCAATTATTCTGGAACTTCGGAACTTCAATAATTCATAATAAATAGCCCTTTTATCAGAAAAATTCAAACCTTATGTCCTTTCCATAGAAAATTTCATTATCTACAACTTTGTAAGTTTAAGTTTTTCCAAATTCCAAGCAAAAATTGATCGAAATCCTCAAACGGATGATTTTACTGGCTATAATCAAATTTCAGTCAAGAAATGGGCCCACAAACATGTTTAACATGTTTTATATATTTTTAGTAACAAAAATACTCCTCCTCCTCATATACTCATATATCCCACATTCATTGTAAAGAATTATCACCATTATTATATTATTAAAATATAATAATATATTTAAATGAATTATTTATCAGAAAAGATAAAATATCAATTTTTCAACAATTGTCACTTTTAAATTTTCTCCTTCTATATCCACATAAAATGAATATTTTTTTTTATCATATAAATCAATAATTAATTATTCACAAATAATATTACAGAATCACAATACTGGCAACCAGTAGTTCTCGGAGAAGAGGGCTTTCGAATAAGGATTTCTCCTTCTCGGCGCAAGCAATTAGGTGATCAAACCTCTCCTTAGACAGAATTTTCTAGACATTGCCAATAATGTTATCTAATAATATTATTCAAATAATATAAATTATTGATCTGATAATGGAAAATACTGCGTAGTGACAATTGTTGAAACAACAACAATATAAAATATCAACGTAGCAATTATTGAATCAATAAAATAAAATATTGAATAAGAATAATTCTTGTAACAATTATTGAGTAGTGCCTTCTTACGTAAGAATCAATAATTGGTGCAATACCGTGTGCTACTGTGTTTTAACCACCAGATATTCCAACAGTATTAACGGTAATAACTACGCCGTCATTTATAAACAACTTATATTTGTCGTTTTCCTTCATCCAATCGTTTTTCGTTATGGGGCCACACAAGGCTGCGCCGTCGTACGAATATTCCCCGACAGTAAGAATATTCCACGACCAAACTAATATTCCCCGACAATAATGAATATTTTATAACCACTTGCTTATTTGAAATATTTGCGCATTTTACCCATAACTAACCACATTAATCAATTCAACCCTTACTATTTCAAAATAATATATAGAGAAAACTCAATTTCATTAATAATAAGTTGGGGTCTTACAACCTCCCTTCCTTATGAAATTTTGTCCTCAAAATTGACGTACGTACCTGGTGTTTCGAAAAGGTGAGGATACCTCGCTTTCATTTTCGTTTCCAACTCCCAGGTCATTTCCTCAATGCATGGTTCCTCCACAAAACTTTGACTTGTGGTATGACCTTTGTACGTAGGACATGCTCCTTCCTATCCAAGATCTTGATAGGTACCTTTTCGTACGTTAAGTCTTCGGCTATCTCATCCGGTTCTAACTCAATAATGTGGTTCGGGTCTTTCACATATTTACGAAGCACATATATATGAAAAACATTATGAACACGAGACATACTTGGAGGTAACGCGAGTCTAAAGGCTACATTTCCTACTCGGTCAAGAATCTGAAATGGACCAATAAATCGAAGGTTTGAGCTATCCTCTTTTACCAAATCTTGTAACTTCCTTCCATTGAGCAACACGCAACAATACATGATCCCCAACACTAAATTCCACGTCCTTTCGATGAAGATCCGCATAACTCTTTTGTCGATCCTGTGTCGTTTGTATACGTTGTCGAATCATTTGGATCTTTTTTGTAGTCATACGCACCAACTCTGGTCCCGACAATGTTGCTTCACCCACCTCATCCCAATATACTGGAGAGCGACACTTTCGTCCATATAATGCTTCGAATGGAGCCACACCTATACATGCCTGATAATTGTTGTTGTAGCAGAATTCCACCAATGGTAAATACTTATCCCAACTCCCTTTGAAATCTAGGACACAGAGTTTTAATAATTCTGTTGTGGGGTCCACCAATGATTGTGCCGTCCTACGAATATTCCCTGCCCAATCGAATATTATATAACAACTTGCGTACTTTGCAAAATTTATAAATATTACCCACAACTATAACATTATATCAAATTTATTCCATAATATTCAAAATGATATTTATAGAAAATTCATTTTATTCATAAAAGTTGATCTTACAATCTCCCTTCTTATGAAATTTAGCCCTCGAAATTAGGGTACGCACTGGTATGTCGAAGAGGTAAG
Organism: Panax quinquefolius; assembly: GCA_020205615.1. Taxonomy (NCBI): domain Eukaryota; kingdom Viridiplantae; phylum Streptophyta; class Magnoliopsida; order Apiales; family Araliaceae; genus Panax; species Panax quinquefolius. Next base: position 40,708,320 of record CM035155.1, on the reverse strand, counting down.
GATACCTTGATTTCATTTCAGATTCTAACTCCCAGGTCATTTCCTCAACATCGTGGTTCCTCCATAATACTTTGACTTGAGGTATAACCTTGGAGCATAGAATATGTTCCTTCTTATCCAAGATTTGAACAAGAACCTCTTCATACGTTAAATCTTCCGCTATTTCGTCCGGTTCTAACTCAATAATATGGTTCGGGTCTTTCACATATTTACGTAACATGGATATATGAAAAACGTTATAAACACGAGATATACTTGGCGGTAAAACAAGTCTATAGGCTACAGTCCCTACTCGATCGAAGATTAAAAATGGGCCAATGAATCGAGGATTGAGCTTTCCTCTCTTTCTAAATCTCATAACTCCTTTCCATGGAGCAACACGTAACAACACATGATCTCCAATATCGAATTCCACGTCCTTTCGATGAAGATCAACATAACTCTTTTGTCGGTCTTGTGAGATTTTTATACATTGTCGGATCGTTTGAATCTTTTCCGTAGTCATACGTACCAACTCTGGTCCCAACAACGTTGCTTCACCCACCTCATCCCAGTATACTGGAGAACGACACTTTCTTCCATACAACGCCTCGAATGGAGTCATGCCAATACTTGCTTGATAACTGTTGTTGTAGGAAAACTCCACTAATGGTAAGAACTTGTCCCAACTTCCCTTGAAGTCAAGGACACAGGGTCTTAATAAATCTTCAAGAGTTTGAATAGTCCTATCTGATTGTCCGTCCGTTTAAGGATGGTATGCCGAACTGAATCGTAAATCTGTGCCCATAGCTTTTTGCAAGCTAACCCAAAATCGTGAAGTGAATCTTGGGTCACGATCCGAAACTATGGATACTGGCATGCCATGCAATCTCACAATCTCATTTACATACATATGAGCAAGACGTTCAAGGGAATAAGTCTCCCGTGTCGGTAAGAAATGAGCAGACTTGGTTAATCTATCAACAATAACCCAAATAGCATTTATGCCTTGAGAAACCGTGGGAAGACCCAGTATGAAAATCCATGGTAATGTGTTCCACTTCCATTTCGTAATCTCAAGCGGTTGCGATGGACCCTTAGGCACTTGATGCTCAGCCTTTACACGTTGACAAGTTAAACACCTCGAGATAAACTTTGCAATCTCTCTCTTCATATTGTTCCACCAAAATGTATGTCGAAGACCACGATACATTTTGGTACTTCCAGGATGGATTGCAAACGGTGTATTGTGTGCTTCCATCATGATCTTGTACTTCAAATCAGAGTCGTTAGGAACACAAAATGTGGAGTTGACTCGAGGTATTCCTTCTTCATCGTTTCTTTCTTCTGGGATAACACCTTCCTGTACTTTCTTCTTCATACGCATCAGCTTCGGTGTGCAGCTTGATCGATTTTAACTTTATCGATTAAAGTCGATTCTACTCGTATATCATCACGTGGGTCCCTAGAGTCTTTAACTCTATCTCTATTAATTGTAAGTTATACAAAATGGGTCTTTGTATTCGAAAATATCGCACTCGTACTCGCATACGATCTTCTACTCAACGCGTCAGCTACCACGTTTGCTTTTCCAGAATGGTATGGTCAGAACAGGTGCCGAAATAAGTCTTTTCTTGAGTTCTTGGAAGCTCTTCTCATTTTTTTTTCGCTCCATTCGAATTTTTGTATCCTTACGAGTCAGTTGAGTTAATGGAGTAGCGATTCGAGAAAATATTTCCATGAATCTCCGATAATAACCAACTAAGCCTAGAAAGCTACGTATTTCGATTACTGAATTAGGTTTCTCTCAACTGTTACTCATATCCCAATCTTGGATAGCACGTCACAATGGCACCTATCAGTTTACTACCGCATTGCGAATATAAGCGTCCCCTACGAGAGAGTCCGGTGCATTTTTCACAAAGGAAGTCATCGATAGAGGCTCGGTACCAACTTCTATAGTTGGGTTTTAACTCTGAAGTTCAATAGAGTCATTCAATATGAGATTTTAGAAATGGGTTTTGTACGAGGTTCAAAGTCGATACAAAATTCAATATCACACTTTGGGGGTAGGCCAAGAAATTCTTCAGGAAATTACTAACAACAGAAATATCATTCAAATCTGACGTATTTTTGTTCAAGTCCATGACATGGGCTAAAAAAACTTGACATCCATTTTTTAATAAACGAATGACTTTATGGCTTGATATGAAAGTGTTTGACTTAAATGGTTTGGTTGCTTGAATTTGAATAACAGGTTGCTTAAGAAAATGAAAACTAACAACCTTACGAAAGCAATCAATTTTAGCATGATGAGTAGTTTACCAATCAATCCCTAAAATCACATCAAAATTAAGTATCTTTAAAGAGATAAGATCAAAAATTAATGTGATGGTGCCAACTTGGATCAAAAAATTTTGTAAATAGTAGATGTAATGAAAGTTTCTCCTAACGGAGTCTCCATAGATAAGTCAAAGTCTAATTTTTCTCCGGAGTCAAGTTTAAACGTTGAGCACAAGCAGGAGAGATAAATGAATGGGTAGAACTGATATCTAATAAGGTATAAACTTCGCAAGAATTTATAATTAACTAATCCGTGATACCTTTGTTCGGGTTCCTCATATTTTGGGTATTTACGACAAACGCTTTCTTAGAAACGGCGACTTTGACTTGTCCAGATTCCGCCTCTGGTGCCATTTGTCCCAAACCGGACTTAACTTTGCTATAGAGTACATTCCGCCCTTCATTGCTTCGTTGAATTCCTAATCTATGATTTAAATCATTACTCTCCGATCCATATCGAATTGTGGTTGACCACTCTGTACAGGGTAGTTCCGAACTCGATGTTGGATTCTCCCAATTGCTGTCCAAAAAGCAAAATCCATTTCATCTCTTTTGACCTTATTGGATCTAACGTCTTTTTCTACAATATCAACGCGTCGTGCGGCTTTTACCCATGCATCCTCCATTCTCATTCGTCCGGTTGCTTCTTCTTTCATCAGAACTTTGATCATAGCATTCTCAGATTCCAGCTCTAATATCTTATACTCGCGCGAAGAGTGCTTCATTCAAGCATCGCATCGCGTCGGGTAATACAATTTTGAATTGTTGCATCTCTTTGCTCCACGACCTTTCTTGTTCTTGACTTCTTCTTCTAAATAATGAATACGATTTTGTAATTCTAAATTTCGATCATAAAATTCTTCTAATAAATTATCTTCAGGTTCCTCTTCTTCCCCACTCTCAGCTGCTACCTCTGCGACTAGCTCGAGTACAACTATTAGTTCTTCACTTACCACATGGATATCTCTAATTTCTTCTTCACCTGACATCACGTTATCCTGGTTGGTGATTAGAGGTGTCTCAACGGTCTCATTTACTCCACTGTTATCATTCTCGGTTGCCATTCTTAAATACTGCTGCAAAATAAGGGTTAATTAAAAAAATTGACATGCAACAAAATAATCTTATATACTAACCAACCAACAAATAAGCTTCGGTAGGACACCTTAGCGAAGGATTTACTCGTCTCTCCCCTCTGATTCTATTCCCGATCTCATGGGAGATCGTATTCTAGCTCTTATACCCAGTATGGCGCCCCCAAAATATGTATACAACACCCATTACGAGTAAATCGATAACATGATGCAAAACAACTACAACTTTATTAATCAACATAATAAAAAGCGTGAGTTTAAATACAAATATTGTCTTACAGACAATATCGACACTCAAATAAGTCCTCATTATAATTATTGATATATTATTTTACAAAAATAGCGAGGACTACTAAAACAACTTTCTAAGACCTTCATTCCATACCCATTAGTACTATCTACATTCTAGCCTCACGAGAAGAAAAATGGAACAAAAAAGAAAAGGGTGAGCTCAACTAGCCCGATAAAAGAATATTATGACTACGATAATATAGAACAAACTATCGTTAGTCTTGACGAGGAAAAAATCGATAAAATATAATAGATAACAAATTTGAGATCAATATTACGCGGTGAAATAATAATTGAGAGATGAGTTCGTAGAGAATGAAATCTACTATAATCTATGAATTTAAAAGTCCATCATCAATATTTTATCCTGTAACATCAATCAATATTCATCTTGAATCAAGTATTCATCTTTTGCACTCTGAGCCAAAGATATTCATCGATTAGTCGTATTCATCTCGATATATATTCATCTTTTTTACGGGCCAAAGATATTCATAAGAAAATCAACCATCTTTACTACACATGCCAAAGATATTCATGTCCATCATTTAGGACCGAGGATGATGAAAATATTTTAAAGAAAAGCGAATCCATGAAACAAAAGAACAAATACTAAGGATTAGTACTTGAGATTCTGAAATGGAAGTGGGAACACATTACCATGGATTTCGTTACGGGTCTTCCCACGGTTTCTCAAGGAATAAATGCTATTTGGGTTATTGTTGATAGATTAACCAAGTCTACTCATTTCTTACCAACACGGGAGACTTATTCCCTTAAACATCTTACTCATATGTATGTAAATGAGATTGTGAGATTGCATGGCATGCCAGTATCCATAGTTTCGGATCGTGACCCGTAGCATTTATGAAGTATTTTTGAACTTGGACTGCTTAAAGTACGAATCCATGGTAATGTGTTCCCACTTCCATTTCAGAATCTCAAGTACGAATCCTTAGTATTTGTTCTTTTGTTTCACTGGATTCATTTTCTTTAAAATATTTTTCATCATCCTCAATCCTAAATGATGGTATTACTGAATATCTTTGGCCTGTAGTGCAAAGATGGTTGATTTTCTCATGAATATCTTTGGCCCGTAGTGCAAAGATGAACAGGTGTTGAGATGAACATGACCAACTGATGAATATCTTTGGCCTATAGTGCAAAGATGAATATTTGATTCAAGATGAATATTGATTGATGTTATAGGGATAAAATATTGATGATGGACTTTTAAATTCATAAATTATAGTATATTTCATTCTCTACGTAACTCATCTATGAATTATTATTTTCGCTGCGAATATTGATCTGAAATTTGTTGTCTATTGTATTTTATCAGATTTTTTTCCTGTTGAAGACTAACGATAGTTTGTTCTATATTATCGTAGTCATAATATTCTTTACTGGGCTAGTTGAGCTCACCCTTTTCCTTTTTGTTCCATTTTTCTTCTCGTGAGACGGTAATGTAGCGCTTACTAAAGAAAAATGGAATGAAGGTCTTAGAAAGTTGTTTTAGTAGTCCTCACCATTTTTATAAAATAATATATCAATAATTGTAATGAGGACTTATTTGAGTGTTGATATTGTCTAGAAGACAATATTTATATTTAAACTCAATGTTTTTATTCAGATTAATAAAGTTGTAGTTGTTTCGTATTCATGTTATCGACGACTCGTAATGAAGTGTTGATACCTATTTTGGGGGCATCACACATGGTATCGCATAATATTTTGAATTATTGATTCTTACGTAAGAAGGCAGCACTACTCAATAATTGTTACAAAGAATTAATTGCTTAATATTTTATTTTATTGATTCAATAATTGCTGCGTTGATATTTTATATTATTGTTGTTTCATAGTTGTCATTTGCATCAAGATTTCCCATTCTCAGATCAATAATTCATATTATTTGAATAATATTATTAGATAGCATTATTGGCAATGTCTAAGAAAGTTCTGTCTAGGAAAGGGGTTTGATCACCTAATTGCGCGCCAGTAAAGTGAAATCCTTATCGGAAAGCCCCCTCTTTCTTGGGAACGACTTGGTTGTCATAATTGTGATTCTATAACATTATTTGTGAATAATTAATTATTGATTTATAGGATAGGGAAATATTTATTTTATGTGATTATAAATGAAGAAATTAATGTTGGGGTATTTTATTAGTATTTTGTCGGAATAGAGGTGTTGAAAATCGTTCGTATGTGGATTTCAGTCATTTTTGTTTGGAATTTAGAAAAACTTAAATCTACAAAGTTCTAGAGAATTTGATTTTCTATGGAATGGACATAAAATTCATATTTTTCTAATAAAAGGGCTATTTATTATAAATTATTGAAGTTTCTGATTATTGTGTAAATGGTAAAATATTTTGGAAATTTTTAGAATGGGTGGGACCCACTTTTGGTTGGTGAGAAATGTGCTGAAATTTTATTTTAAAAGTGGTGGGCATGAATAGTAACAGATAAAGTCATCAGGTAGCAGGTTAGCCTTCTTTGACATTATAGCATTTTTTTATAAATAGGTGCTTAGGTTAGAATTGAAAATCACACCAGAATCATAAGCTTTCTCTCTCTATATTATCGAGCGTATTTTGTGAGTATTTAGATACTTTGAGAGTTTCTATTCAGTGCAAGTTTCCTACAGCCTTATATCCGATATTCCGATTAGAAGTACTGTTCTTTTGAGGTAAGAGATGTTATTTTCTTTGTAAATGATATTATTTCTTTCAATATCATTAGGCTGAAATATTGGTATAAAATTTATTGTGGAATTTCTACCTTTTTGTGTCGGGATTACTATTCACGTATATGACACTATTCACGTATACGACACTATTCATAAATACGGTACTATTCACCAAAAAATAAAATTTTCTCTTCTTTGTCATAGATGTCTATTACGGTTACTATCTTTGATTGTATCCATGTTTTGATCTCCATTCTTGAATTTTACTCCACTATGGTTTGTTATGGAGTGTTTTTGAACTTGAATTATCTAAAGTATGAATTTCTAATATTTGTTCTTTTGTCTCGCTGGATTCGCTTCTTAAAAATATTCTTCGCTATCCTCAGTCCTAAATGATGATATAATTGAATATCTTTGGCCTGTATAGTGCAAAGATGAATGATTACCTGATGAATATCTTTGGTCCGTAGTGCAAAGATGAACAGATGTTGAGATGAACATGACCAACCCAATGATATGAATGAATATCTTTGGCCCGTAGTGCAAAGATGAATATTTGATTCAAGATGTATATTGATTGATGTTACAGGGATAAAATATTGATGATGAAATTTTAAATTCATAGATGATAGTAGATTTCATTCTCTACTTAACTCTTCTAATGAATTGTTGTTTCTGCTGCAGTTGTTGATCTAAAACTTGTTTATTATATTCTATCAGATTTTTCTCTGTTGAAAACTAAGGATAATTTGTTGTATATTATCTTAGTCATAATATTCTTTACTGGGCTAGTTGAGCTCACCCTTTTTTTTGTTCCATTTTTCTTCTCAGGAAGTGAGAATTTAGCAAGAACTAGTCGCGGTATGGAATGATGATTCAAGATAGTTGTTTTAGCAGTCCTCACTATTTTGTAAAATAGTGCATCAATAATTGTAATGAGGACTTTATCTGAGTGTGAATATTATTTAGAAGACAATATTTGTATTTAAACTCACAATTTATGTGTTGTCGTATTTTGTACGACAATTGTATTAATGAAGTTGTAGTTGTTTCTGTACCATATATTTGGCGACTCAGAATGGGTGATGTATACCTATTTTGAGGGCGTCACACTTACAGCTTATGTTTTGTCGTATTTTATACGATAATTAATAGTTGTATATAGGAAGTTTGTATTTGAATTTTGTACCATATATTTGGCGACTCAGAATGGGTTGTGTAGACCTATTTTTGGGGTGTCACAAATACTGCGGTGCAATTCTTGTTTTCAGTGATTTGAAATTGTATTGGGCTTGAAAAATCTTCAACCAGAATCGCACCGCATGCACCGACAACGATTTAAGATTTTTTTATACCAAAATTACATTGATTGGTTTATATTTTGAACCACACCTCACCGACTTGCACCGATAAAAATAATAATTAAAAAAGTTTCTTAAACATGGATAATTAATGCTATTATTTATAAATTATATTAACTAGAATTAAATTTATTCATGTCAATTTTTGAATTTATAAGTAGACGAAAGGTATCTAATTAATAAATTATAAATTTCATAACTAAAATTAAGAATAAGACTGATCCCAAATTATTTTATATAACTAATACTTACTTCAAATAATATATTTAGTATATCAAAAGTATTTAAACTAAAATGAATTGAATTGGATATACTTACACTCCACCCCATGTTGACTTAATTTTTATTAAGTTAGTTTAATATTTTTACAACGCAAATTATAATAACATTCGGTAAAATAGTTGAAGAAATATTAACAACTAATATAAGAATATTGTTTAATTAAATATATATATACATATAAATATGTTTAATTAAAATTAAGATAATATTTTTATAATTTTAATATAATTTTTCAATATATATAACTATATATTTTTTAAACAAGTATATATGCGATGCAGTACTGTGCACCAGCGATTCAGAGACAAATATTTAAAACGCACCGTACCCGTTATAATTTTAAATTTTTTGCACCAAAACCATATTAACGAGGCCAACCATTCGAATAAAAATCAATTGATTTGATGTGGTTCGATATTTTTCGAATTGGTTTTAATTTAAATTATCATCCCTATTGCACTTCATTTACAATTTGGGCTTCATTTTTTTTAATCGATAAAATCTTAGGTTGATGGTTAATTAAGACCGATAACAATTGAGTGTTGTATTCGATTTTCCTTAATATTATGCAAGAAGACTTTATTAAATTCTATAAGACTTGTGATTTTGTATTGTAAGTAAAATAATTGTTATAGATTATGAAATTCATTTACATTTATAGTGATATTAAGTCCAAACATCATGAGAATTTTTTTTTTATAAAAAAAACCTTAAATGAATCAAAAAAAAATTGATTAGTATTATTTTAGTAAGAAAATTGTGACGCCCCCAAAATATGTATACACAACCCATTTTGAGTCGCCAAATACGTGGTACAGAATTCAAATACAAACTTCATTTATACAATACGACAAAAACGTAGCTGAGAGTTTTAACACGATTATTGTCCCGTAGACAATATTCAAACTCAAATGGAGTCCTCATTACAATTATTATTACACTATTTTATAAAATAGTGAGGACTACTATAGCCACCATCTCGGACCATCACTCTGTTTCCCGACTAGTCCCAACTATATTCTCATTTTCTGAAGAGAACAATGAAAGTAAATGGTGAGCTCAACTATCCCAGTAAAAAATATTATGACTAAGAAAATGTAGAATAAATTATTGTTAGCCTTCAACAGTGTAAAACTGATAGAATACAATAGACAACAAGTTTAACTGCAACGGAACAAGCAATACATTAGAAGAGTCAAGTAGAGCATAATATCTACTATCTTCTATGATTTAAAAGTTCATCATCAATATTTTATCGTTGTAACATAGCTCAATAAATAATCCACATCATCGAATTATCTATTGACTGCGGGCCAAGGATATTCGTTAGTATCACATCCACGAATCATACATGTACTACGGGCCAAGGATATTCGCTATTATCACCAGCGGTCATGATCATGCCAACAACTATCCATCAATGCATTACGGGCCAATGAGGACTTTTACCACATTATTTGTAACATTACAGGTCATGATTATACCGATACATAATTCTTGGTCATAATCATACCAATCAACAGTCCATCTATGCACTACGGACCAAAGATGACTTTCATCATAATATAAGCATGAAGATGATGATAATGATATAATCATCAATCAAACGAAATTAAGGATAAATATTAAAGATTTTTAATATATCCAAAGTTCAAGAATGTCTAAATTGTCAACATGATAACTGCTTTGTGGAGTAAAATTCAAGAATAATATTTGTGTATCAAAAATAATTTGGACAGAAAAGAAATCAATTTTTGTCGTGAATAGTACCCGAGTAAATAGTACCCTGTTAATAGTACTTCATGAATAGTACCCCGTGAATAGTACCCCGACATGAAAAGATTAAAATTTAACAAGAATGTTCAGAAAAATATTCTTGTGAAACGATACTAGATGAAACGCAAAATTCAAGGATATTCTACTAATTTTAAGCAGTATAGAAGCAATACTTATCAACATGAGTGTAGAATTAGGAATACGAAACGAAATAATAGTACTTACATACTACATAGTATGAAAGAAAATATTATTTCTTACGAGTATTGAACAAAAATAATATCCCTTACCTTAAAAGGAGAGTATTTCTGATTGGTATGACTGTGATATTCTTGAATAAAATTTGCACTGTTTTCTACACTCAAAATTTTCTTAAATTCTAAAGAAATACGCTCCATATTATAGAAGAAGAATTATCTGATTCTGGTGTGATTTTCAATTCTAAACTAAGCATCCTATTTATAGGAGAATGGCAGGATACTATTAGAACACACAGTAAGAAAAAATCACGGACTGTACAGTAACTTATTCGTGGGAGCTACAACCGGTGAAACTTTTGATTTTTTTTTATTTTACTATGATGCACTATGCAGCACTATGCAACCACTTTGCAATACTATTCAACACTATACATAATAAAATATAATATATTCTATTTTATATAAAAGCCAAAACTTATATTATATATATATAATCACATGACACACACACATGTACACACACGTAAACACACACACATTATATATATATATATATATATATATATATAAGTAATAAAATAAAACTGAGATAATTTTCTACCGACGATTTTAAAAAATGAGTAAGTGGGGGTCCATGTAATAAACCAAATTTACAACAAATAATTCATGACAAGCCCCTTTATTTATCTCAATTCACTTGGCTTCACAAAATAAATTTTTAATAACATTTATTCATCATTAATATTATAACTCGCAATATTAACAACCAGATCATTCCAAGGAAAGAGGGGGTTTTCCAATAAGGACTTCTCCTTATTGGCGCGTAATTAGGTGACTAAACCACTTTCCTCGACAGAACTTTCTAGACATCGTCAATAATGCAAATAATAATATGAATAACTTTGTCATCTCAATTATTAATTTAATAATATAAAATATTGTGCAGGTGATACTGTGACTGTAAGACCCCAACTTTTATGAATACAGATTAATTTTCTCTAAATATTATTTTGAATAATAAGGTGTGGATTTGATATAATATTATAGTTATGGGTAATATTTATAAATTTTGCAAAGTAAGAAAGTTGTCATAAGATATTCGTTTGGTCGGGAAAAATTCATTTTATCATGGAATATTCGTACAACGACACAATCATTGGTGAACCCCATAACAGAATTATTGTCGGTGTTAGAAAAAGACAAAAATAACTTTTTATAAAAGTAAAGGCAAACGTTTTACCATTAAACTGTTGAAATACCCGATGATAAAAGTACAGTAATACGCGTGGTTGCATAGTAGAACACGGTATTGTACAATATCTTTGATTATTGATGCTTTTATGAGAAGTCACTCAGTTTTATTTAATTATTGCCACAATAATTGTTGTATAGTATCTCATATTATTAATTCAATTATTGTCACAGTATCATCTGCACAATATTTTATATAATTAAATCAATAATTGAGACGACAAAGTTATTCATATTATTGTTTGCATTATTGACGATGTCCAGAAAGTTTTGTCGAGGAAAGGGGTTTGGTCACCTAATTGCGCGCCAATTAGGAGAAGTCTTTATCGGAAAGCCCCCACTATTTTGAGAATGATCTAGTTGTTAATATTGTGAGTTATAATATTAATGATGAATAAGTTCATGTTGATTAAAGATAAGAATAATAGTTGATGAGTGGAAGATGTTTGTTCAATTATCCTTTTAAATCAGTGTTTGTTCATTTAGTTTTTTTTAGGACGCATAATTTTTCGTGGCTCAATTACCTTCAAAGGAGGTAATCATTTTATTGGCTGGTTATGAGATTATTGGCCAAAATTTTCAAATCAGACAGTATTGTTCACTGGCTTATGAATGAGGGTGCCCCCTCATTGGCCCATAACTCGTAAATTCAAGTTACCCTCTCAGGAGGGTACTCTCTGATTGGCTGTCTCAAATACATGCTGATAAATTACGTCCGAATAATTTTTTTTACTATGCGTCCATGATTATTTTCCAAAATTGTATCATGCCGTTCTGCTATAAATAGGATGCTTAGTTTAGAAATGAAAATCACACCAGAATCAGAGAATTCTTCTTCTATAATAGTGAGCATATTTCTTTTGAGTTAAGGAAGCTTTGAGTGTAGAAAATAGTACAAGTTTTCTTCAAGAATATCTCCGCTACACCAATTGAAATTATTCTCCTACTAAGATAAGGGATATTCATTTATTCAGTATTCGTAAGAAATAATATTTTCTTCTATACTCTGTAGTATGTAAGTAATATTATTTTGTTTCATTTTCCTAATTCTATACTTATTTTGTTAAGTATTGCTTCTATACTCCTTGAAATTAGTAGAATATCCTTGAAATTTGCGCTTCATCTAGTATCGTTCCACTGGAATATTTTTCCGAACTTTCTTGTGAAATTTTAAGCTTTTTATACTGGAGTACTATTCATGGGTACTATTCATATATACGACACTATTCATACATATGGTACTATTCTTGAAATACTATTCACGGGGTACTATTCATGAAGTACTATTCACAAGGTACTATCCACGACAAAAATTAATTTCTTTTTGTCAAAATTATTTTTGATACATGAATATTGAAATTCAGATAAGACACACTTAGAAGGGGGGGATGAAAAAGTGTGGATACAAACTATGACCAATTTAAAATTTAAACCAAAATATTGAATATAGCCTACTATATTGATGAATGCAGCTTGCTAAATGAATATGGTCTACCGAATTGAATTTTTGTTTAAGAAAATATCTTGGTGATTTTATAAGTTTTAATAACAAAATTTCTCACGATGAAACAAATAATTAAATTAAACAAATTGATTATCTTGAGTGAAATTATGTTAAAGCAGGTAATAAAAATAACACCAAGATTTTTTACATGGTTCATCTATTACCCTCTATAATAATAGCCTAGTCCACGTCCAATACCAACTAGTATTGGAGACTCACTTTTATTTCTTTAAATAACTCTTATTACAAAACAGACTCTATTCAAAATTGAATTACAATAATTCACTTGAGCACTCTTTCTCCTTGTGCACCAATACACCCCTTAAGCACCTATACTTTCTTGAACCTGTTTGTAAGCAAACCTTAATCCACCTGAATTAAATTCTTTTAGACAACACTTAGTCTAAAAATATAAGATTACAAATATAGAGGTCTAATGATCAAAGCAAATAAGTAATTTAACAATACAAGGCTCAACTAATGAATGCAATGATCAAGTAGAAAAAAATAAAAGATATCACCAATATTATGCCCACGAAAATTGTTGATTATTAATCTGAGTTATAAAAGCACAACAGTTTGAAATATTGCACCGAAAATAATGAAACAACTTCTCAAGTATATGAGTGCAATAGTTGATTCAAGTGATGTAAGTATTGTAAATTATCACTGATCTCAGTTCTTCTTATATAGCCCAAATATTACCATTTGTGAAATAAATTATTTTCCGTTGCTAATTTTGTTCCGTTATCAGACTTTGTTTACGTTGCCAACTGATAATAAACGTTCCAACAATACAGCCGTTGATAACAAATCCAATTATCTTTGATAGTTACAAATATATGTTGGACTCTTCAAACAGTAATCCATAAAGAGACTAAGTCAGATACAAAGTACTTCTAAACTTTTCAATTCCTATAGCAATAAAGTCTGCCGCCAGTTGTTATATCACAATTCGAAACAGAAGATATCATGATAATATATAGGAGTATCGTAACAAATCCCAATTCTCAAGGATAATCATGATTTTATATTTCCAAGTCTTGTGCTCATTTAATTTATTAAAACTCTACCGCCATATATACTGCCTTTTCATTTACCAAGATATGTATTCTTTTACACGTGTTACACAAATATTATAACATCAGTACACATGGAGAATTAAATTAATTCAGACAATACTCTTATGCATGCATGCTAACAAAATAAAATTAGTTCTCTTAATAACAATTAGCAATGAATAACATATTTTAGGCATGCACAAAATATTAAATCATATTTTAATGCACACATAAAATGTCCTAGAGCCTTGTATTGAAAAATTAAATATTTGCAATGACCTTACATATTTTTCTTAAGACACAATCCTTCAAAGTCTTTTGACAATATTCTTTTCATCAACTTCCTAAAATTTCACAATAAACAAATTAGTCCATATAATCAAGTCATCATCAAAACAAAAAGATCAGAATATTAACAAACCAACATTCTCCCCCTTTTTGATGATGACAACATAAGTAAATGAAAACTCCCCCTAAACTCATGCATATAGCTTATTTCAGGAAAATTTCGTATGACCTGCATGTGTTAGAATATACCAAAAAATAATGTAATTCAACACAGATCATAATATAACATGTTTAAAACTAAATAAAACCATCAGTCTTAACATGCAGGCAGACATGCCTATCAAAAACCAAATGAAACCATATGAACCCATAGTCTTTAAAACAGAAGTTTAAAATGATTAAATGATCTCAAAAGAACTGAATGATATGATCTCAAAAGAACTGAACGAACGAATTTTTAAAATAATTCTCCCCTTTTGTCATCAAGCAAAAAGGAAAGAAGTTGGATCAAATTAAGTCAATGTCCTCAAGGTTAGCCCTCTGTTCAGCACGGGTAGTGAAGTAAGGACGATGGAGAATGCGATGAAGACGTTCTTCTAAAGAGTAATCAGTTGCAAACCGAGGAGGTCGTGGTATAAAAGTTGTAGGAGGAAGTGCTATGTCAAGAAAATCACCCTTGTATTCTGCCATCCAATTGCACATTGGCCATTCCGGGATTGGGGAATACATTGTCTGAAAATGTAACTTCTGTCCCACATCATTGAATCTTGTTGCCAAGAAATCTGCAAGCTTCCCGAGTTGATAACTAATAAACTTAACCTCTTGACTCAACTAACAGGTGTTCCTATTGAATTTTCTTTGAAGTGCTTCAATCATAGCCATTGTTTGTATCTCAAAACCTGCCTTGAGATCAATGAATTCATCTTCAACACGATGATACAACTTATTAATTTCTGGAGCATCCATCGGTAGTTTTCCTTTCTCAAGAATCACAAGTCAATTTCTGATATCAACCAAATCAGTTTTCACAGAATTTTGATTTTGCAGAATCTCATTTAGAACATTCATAATGTCAGCCCCATGAGAATTTGGTAGAGAGGATGAAGATGAGTCTTGATTAGGAGAGATAGAAGGAGGATCAGGGAGAAGACGAACAAACTCACCAGCAAGAAAAGTAATATGAGATTGTGTTAAATTAGCAGTATCTATAAACTCATTACTTGAGACAAAGATTTCATCATCAAAAGGTATTTTGAAATGTTGGAAGAGTTTAGTTAAAAACTTGCTATAAGGAAGACACTTTTTGGTTTGACGAATACAGCTTAGCATATGAGACAACATCATTTGAGAAAGATTGAAAGATTTTCCCTTAAGAATCATAGCCACAACCACTAAATCTTGATAGGTAAAATCTGCTCCACCAACAAGTCGTGGAAACAAATTATACCTAACCACCTTATGTAACACACAGGTAGTAGGACACACATTCACAGTTTTTGGAAGAAATAGAGTTGTAAGAGAATAATCATTCATAACAATATGAAGCTGTTCCAATGGAAGAAAAGGGATATTAACAAAGACCTTTAAGAGTAAAAGGACAAGGTCCAACAGAAGATATACCAAGAATGCTACCAAAATCAATACTAGTGAAAAATAATGACTTTCCCTTAACATATGTTATAAAACAATCCCCATTGCATTCAAGATTAGTGTAAAACTGTTGAACTAATCTAGGATAAGCAATAGTAGGAGGAAACAACATAGAGGATATTTCCCAAGCAGTGAAGAGTTTTTCCAGAACAGAGTTTTTGAAATAAAATAGATCCAGAGATTTTTCATAAACAAATTGCTTTGTAGCAATTGAATTTTTAAAACGAGTTTCAAAACTATACCCTCTGAAGAAATTTTCTTGCATATCAAGGGAAGATGAAAATGGATTTACCAGATTTGAAGGAGACTCTGGCTGTGAAGAGATATGTTCTTCATACACTGACTACTTCATCTTGCCCCGTTGAGATGGTTCTACTTCTGAAGCCTTTAAGAAAGAAAAACTGGAATCCGAATCGTTTGATAATATTGTGGCATCAGACAACACATGCATAGAAGATTTCTTTTGCACTCGTTTGGATTTCATTTTTAGTCTAGTGACGTTCTTCAATGAAGATCCTTTGTCGTATGAATTACCAGACAATCGCTTGCTAGCCCTGGTTTTCATGGTGTTACAGATTCGTGAAAATGAAACGTAGGGTTTCTGGTAAATGATGGAGGTGTAAAATCTGATTTAAGAAGAAGGCTGAAGATATAAAGACACACGAAATAGAAGTCAATTAAGAGTCTGTCACCGAAAACATGCGTCTTTTCAATTTTGAAAGTCTGTTCGGCTGCTGTTCCGTATTTTTAAGGTAGAAATCTTTACGTTTCCCAATTAAATGATATCCGACGATAGACATTGATCATTAATAGAACCGTGTTTCTAGAATATAGTTTAAACAAATAAGGAATGTCAAATAGATATATTTTATCAGATATCATGCAGAAAATAAATGATACATATATGTATAAAATATAAGCTGCATGTCATAAAATTTTAAGTACGTAAATCGTAATTATACTATGCACATTCCAAGTTCTCTCCTTAGCATACAAAACCTTTCCTCACTCAAAGGTTTAGTAAAAATATCAGCTAATTGTTTTTCTGTAGGAATAAAAATTAATTTAACTAACCCTTTTGAAACATTATCCCTTAAAAAATGATGCCTTACCTCTATATGTTTAGTATGTGAATGCAAAACAGGATTCTTTGATATGTCAATAGCACTAGAATTATCGCAATATATAGGCACATTATTGCATATTATATCAATATAACATAAAGTTTGTTTCATCCATAATATTTGAGAGCAACAACTCCCTGCAGCTAAATATTCACCCTCAGTGGTTAATAAAGCAACTGAAGTTTGCTTTTTACTATGCCATGAAACAAGACTTTGTCCCAAAAATGTACAAGCACCACTTGTACTTTTCTTATCAATTTGAAACCCTGCATAGTCAGCATTTGAATAACCCATTAGTTCAAAATGATTACTTATTGGATAAAATAACCCTAAATTTATAGTACCACTTAAATATTTAAAAATTCTTTTAACCGCTTGTAAGTGGGATTCTTTGGGTTTTGCTTGAAATCGAGCACAAAGACATACATTGTACATTATATCAGGTCTAGATGCAGTTAAATATAACAAAGAGCCAATCATACCTCTATATTTGGTTAACTCTACATCTATACCTTTATCATCTGATGTGAGCTTTATTGATGTACTCATTGGGTAGCCTTAGGATTGGACCCTTCAAAACCAAATCTTTTGAGTAGCTCTTTTGTGTACTTGGTTTGATGAATATAGATCCCTTCCTTTGTTTGCTTGATTTGAAGTCCCAAAAAGTAATTTAGCTCTCCTATTAAGCTCATATCAAATTCCTTATGCATACACTTTGAAAACCACTCACAAAGAAAATCATTAGTAGCACCAAATATTATATCATCTACATATATTTGAACAATGATTATTTCTTATTTTTCAAGTTTAATAAATAATGTAGAATCTATTTTACCTCTAGTAAAACCACTTGAAATAAGATACTTACTCAACCTCTCGTACCTAGCCCTTGGAGCATGTTTGAGACCATAGAGAGCTTTCTTTAGCTTAAAAACACAATTTGGATATTTTTCATGTTCGAATCCAGGAGGCTGTTTGACATAGACTTCTTCATTGATGTATCCATTAAGAAACGCACTCTTTACATCCATTTGATAAAGCTTGAATTTCTTGTAACAAGCAAATGCTAACAAGATTCGAATAGACTCTAGTCTTGCAACTGGAGCATAAGTTTCTTCATAGTCGATCCCTTCTTGTTGATTGTAACCTTGAGCCACTAGCCTTGCTTTGTTGCGAGTAATTGTCCCATGCTCATCAAGCTTGTTTTTAAACACCCATTTTGTTCCAATGACAGAAACATCTTTAGGAGGAGGCATTAATTCCCAAACTTGACATCGTTCAAATTGTTGAAGTTCCACTTGCATTGCCATTAGCCAATTTTCATCAAGTATAGCTTCCTTAGCATTCTTTGGCTCAACTTGTGATAAAAATGCAGAGAACGCACAATGATTTTGTAGGCTTCTCCATGTGGTAACTCCTTTGTTTATATCTCCGATAATATTTACCGGTGGATGATCCTTGAGATATTTTGCTGTCTTTGGCATTTGGACATCGTGTATTACCTCTTCTTGTTGAGGAAAATTTTCTTCAAGATCTTGTGTTCCTTCTTGTTCATTTTAATGCGTACTGTTTAATTCAGCCTGTTGAATTTGTCCATCCTGTCTGCTAATAGGTTCTCTTCGGTTTAATAGATTTGTGAAAATCTCCAAATTTCCTGCATCCTCTTCTCTTTCTTTTGGAAGAGCATTGTTAGTCTCATTAAAAGTTATATGAATAGATTCTTTAACACATAACTTGTAAATATTAAATACACGATATGCCTTGCTGTTATGTGAATAACCAATGAAAATACCTTCATAGGATTTAGTATCAAATTTTCTCAAGTTATCACTAGTATTTAGTATATAACAATTAGACCCAAATACTTTGAAATAACTTATATTAGGAGTTTTGTTATTCAAAAGCTCATAAGGAGTTTTCAAAATAATAGGACGAATAAGAACTCTGTTTAAAACATAACACGAAGTATTTACAGCTTCGGTCCAAAACTTTTTAGGAAGTTTACTTTCTTGTAATAGAGTTCTAGCTGTTTCTTGCAATGTCCTATTTTTTCTTTCTACAACTCCATTTTGTTGAGGTGTTCTAGGGGCTAAAAATTCATGACTTATTCCCTTTTGATCACAAAATATTATAAAGTCTTTTTGACATTAAGTACCATGATCACTTCTTATTTTTACAAGTTTGAGATTATATTTTGTTTATAAGTTTCTTATTAATTTCTCAAACTCCTTAAATGCTTCATCTTTTGTTCTCAAAAATAATACCCATGTATATCTAGAAAAATCATCTACTATTACAAATGCATAAAACTTACCATTTATACTAGAATGTCTTTCTGGTCCAAATAGATCAAGATGAAGTAGTTGTAAGGGAGAAGAAGTTGATACCATGTTCTTTGTTGTAAATGATGTTCTTACTTGTTTCCTGAGTTGACAAGGAACACAAATTCCATTCTTTTCATACTTTATCTTTGGCAATCCTTTGACAAGACTCTTTGAGGATATTTTTTTGATTAAATCCATGTGAACACGTCCCATCCTCTTATGCCATAAATTAGCCTCATCTTGTACAGATGCAAGACATAATTCTTCATCCTGTTGCTCAAAATCAATAGTATATATATATATTTCCTTCTCTTTGTGCAACTAGAGTAACATTGTTAGTACCATGAAAAATAGTGCATTTTTCTTTATCAAAACTGACTTGGTGACCATTATCCATTAATTGACTGATACTAATAAGATTAAATTCAAGTCCATTAACAAGGTGTACATTATCAATATTTACCTTACCATTTCCTATTTTACCTTTTCCAATTATCTCGCAGGTTCGATTATCTCCAAATGTAACTGTACCATTTTTCTTCTTGATTTTTAGCTCCACGAACTTTGTTTTGTCACCACCATGTGGACGTGAACATCCACTATCAAGAATCCACTTTTGAGATGGAACCTCGCCTTGAGACATACCACAAGAAAAGATAATTCATCCTTTTGGTACCCACATCTTTTTGGGTCCTTTAGTGTTAGTTGCAAGTAAATCATCCTTTTTAACACATACCTTTTTAATCTTATTTTTCTTAAAGCAATTTATGTCCAAGTGTCCTTTAATACCACAGTTTTTGCATGTTGTGAAAGGAGAGCAATAATTTAATTTAAATTGTGATTTTGATTTTAGCATTTTCATATTACCCTTTTTATGCATAGGATCATAACCAATTCTTTATCTTTCAAAACTAGGTCTTTGTTTACCTAATATGAAATTTAAATTTTCTTCACCTTGAACGAATTTAGCAAGAGATGATTTTAGTGAATCTATTTTTTTTTGAAGTTCGTAATTAGGAAAGGTTTTAACAGGTGATTTATCACTAAATGCATCAATACATACATCTCTCATTTTCAGTTCATTAGTTAATTTGTGGATTTCATTATTCAAAAAAATTACCTTATTAAAAAGTATTTTGTTATAATTATCTAAATAATCAATTTTAGCAATCAAAACCTTTTCTTCTTTACAAATAGATTCCTTTTCAATATCTTTCTTTTCATCTATTAAAGAATCTACTTCACCCATTAATTTATTTACTAAGTCTTTCAAATATGTATTCTTTTCTTTTAATTTAGCATTTTCTTGTTTCAAGGAATTAAGATCAAAATCAAATACCTCGTTTGATTCACTTTCTACTCCCATGAAGCATACTTGAGCTATCTCATCATTGGCTTTGACCTCAACCTCAGATTCTTCTTCATCACTCCAAGTGACCAGTGCCATGTTTCTCTTATTATCCTTGAAGCCTGTTTTTCCTTTATTCTTTAGTTGAAAACAGTCCTTCTTGAAGTGCCCTGGATGTCCACATTCAAAACACGTCTCTTCAGTTTGCTTTCCTTTGCCTTTATTTGAGTTGAAGATATTCTTTCGTTTATTCTTCCTTTGAAGAAATCCTTTGAGTCTCCTTGACATCATAGTTATCTCTTCGTCAGAATCATCATCAAGTTGTTCTTCATTTCCTGCATTAAGAGCTAGAACCTTCCTACGAGGAGTTTCCTCCTCATCGTCATACCTCTTTAACTGATGTTCATATTCCTCAAGTTCACCAAAAAGGGTTAGTGTATCCATAGTAGATATAGTAGAGGAATCTTGAAGAGTAGTAATTTTAGACGCAAACCTCTTAAGTATAGCCCGAAGTAACTTACGATTAATCTCACTTTGTGGAATAGATTTGTCCAGTAGCTAGTTCAGAAGAACAATGAACCTTGCTTGAGCCATCTTTATAGTTTCATCTTTCTCGAGTTTGAACATTTCATAATCATGCATGAGCATGCTTAGTTTAACTTCTCGAACTTTTGATGTTCCTTCATGACTCACCACTAGAGTGTCCCAAATGTCCTTAGTTGTGTTGCATGAGGATAATTTGTCAATCTCGGACTGCACCATGCCGCTTAGTAGAGTATTCATAGCCCTTGAATCATAGGAAACCGTGAAGGTTTCAGTTGAATCCATCTCTAGCAGAGTCTTTGGAGTACCGTCATCTTTCCTTGGAATAACTGGTCCATTCTCCACAACCCACCATTCCCAAGGATCTCTTTTAAGGTAGATCCTCATTTGGAATTTCCAAGTTGTAATTTTCTGTTCCATACAGCGGAGGAGGTCTATTGGTTGATTGACCTTCTTGATTGTTGTTCCCAAACTGTGTCATGTCAGAATCTTTCCCTACAGTCACCTTTAAGACCAAGTAAGTAGAGCCAAGCTCTGATACCAAATGAAATTCAGATAAGGCACACTTAGAAGGGGGGGGGGGGTTGAATAAGTGTGGATACAAACTATGACCAATTTAAAATTTAAACCAAAATATTGAATATAGCCTACTATATTGATGAATGCAGCTTGCTAAATGAATATGGTCTACCGAATTGAATTTTTATTTAAGAAAATATCTTGGTGATTTTATAAATTTTAATAACAAAATTTCTCATGATGAAACAAATAATTAAATTAAACAAATTAATTATCTTGAGTGAAATTAAGTTAAAGCAGGTAATAAAAATAACACCAAGATTTTTTACATGGTTCATCTATTACCCTCTATAATAATAGCCTAGTCCACGTTCAATACCAACTAGTATTGGAGACTCACTTTTATTTCTTTAAATAACTCTTATTACAAAACAGACTCTATTCAAAATTGAATTACAATTATTCACTTGAGCACTCTTTCTCCTTGTGAACCAATGCACCCCTTAAGCACCTATGCTTACTTGAACCTGTTTGTAAGCAAACCTTAATCCACCTGGATTAAATTCTTTTAGACAACACTTAGTCTAAATATATAAGATTACAAATGTAGAGGTCTAATGATCAAAGCAAATAAGAAATTTAACAATGCAAGGCTCAACTAATGAATGCAATGATCAAGTAGAAAAAATAAAAGATATCACCAATATTATGCCCACGAAAATTGCTGATTATTAATCTGAGTTATAAAAGCACAGTAGCTGGAAATATTGCACCGAAAATAATGAAATAACATCTCAAGTATGTGAGTGCAATAGTTGATTTAAGTGATGTAAGTGTTGTAAATTATCACTGATCTCAGTTCTTCTTATATAGCCCAAATATTACCGTTTGTGAAATAAATTATTTTCCGTTGCTAATGTTGTTCTATTATCAGACTTTGTTTAAGTTGCCAACTGATAAGAAACGTTCCAAAAATACAGCCGTTGATAACAAATCCAATTATCTTTGATAATTATAAATATATGTTGGACTCTTCAAACAGTAATCCATAAAGAGACTAAGTCAGATACAAAGTACTTCTAGACTTTTCAATTCCTATAACAATAAAGTCTGCTGCCAGTTGTTATATCACAATTCGAAACAGAAGATATCATGATAATATATAGGAGTATCGTAACAAATCCCAATTCTCAAGGATAATCATGATTTTATATTTCCAAGGCTTGTGCTCATTTAATTTATTAAAACTCTACCGCCATATATACTGCCTTTTCATTTACCAAGATATGTATCCTTTCACACGTGTTGCACAAATATTATAACATCAGTACACATGGAGAATTAAATTAATTCGAACAATACTCTTATGCATGCATGCTAACAAAATAAAATCAGTTCTCTTAATAACAGTTAGCAATGAATAACATATTTTAGGCATGCACAAAATATTAAATCACATTTTAATGCACACATAAAATGTCCTAGAGCCTTGTATTGAAAAATTAAATATTTGCAATGACCTTACATATTTTTCTTAAGACACAATCCTTCAAAGTCTTTTGACAATATTCTTTTCATCAACTTCCTAAAATTTCACAATAAACAAATTAGTCCATATAATCAAGTCATCATCAAAACAAAAAGATCAGAATATTAACAAACCAACACTATTCTTGAATTTTACTTCACAAAGTAGTTATCATGTTAACAATTTAGACATTCTTGAACTCTGTATAAATTGATTTATAAATCTTTAAAATTTATCCTTGCTCTTACTTAATTGAATTTTTATATCATTGTCATCATCATCATGCTTATATTATGATGAAAGTCATCTTTGGCCCGTAGTGCATAGAT
The DNA here is from genome assembly GCA_020205615.1 of Panax quinquefolius. Classification (NCBI taxonomy): domain Eukaryota; kingdom Viridiplantae; phylum Streptophyta; class Magnoliopsida; order Apiales; family Araliaceae; genus Panax; species Panax quinquefolius. Next base: position 40,684,830 of record CM035155.1, on the reverse strand, counting down.
GGACTATTGATTAGTATGATTATGACTATGTATCGGTATAATCATGACCTGTAATGTTACAAATGATGTGGTAAAAGTCCTCATTGACCCGTAGTGCATTGATGGACAGTTGTTGTCATGATCTTGACCACTGGTGATAATAATGAATATCCTTGGCCCGTAGTGCATGGAAAATTCATGGATGTGATAATAATGAATATCCTTGGCCCGTAGTGCATGGATAATTCATGGATGTGATAATAATGAATATCATTGGGCTGTAGTGCATGGATAATTCATGGATGTGATACTAACAAATATCATTGGCCCGTAGTGCATGGATAATTCGATAATGTAGATTATTTATTGAGTTGTGCTACATCGATAAAATATTGATGATGAACTTTTAAATCATAGAAGATAGTTGATATCATGCTCTACTTGACTCTTCTAATGGATTATTTATTCCGCTGCAGTTAAAGTTGTTGTCTATTTTATTCTATTAGTTTAACACTGTTGAAGGCTAACGATAATTTATTCTGCATTATCTTAGTCATAATATTCTTTACTGGGCTAGTTGAGCTCACCCTTTACTTTCATTGTTCTCTTCAGGAAATGAGAATATAACTAGGACTAGTCGGGGAATGGAGTGATAGTCAAAGATGATGGCTATAGTAGTCCTCACTATTCTTTAAAATAGTGTGATAATAATTGTAATGAGGACTCCATTTGAGTTTGGATATTGTCTACAAAACAATATTCGTGTTAAAACTCTCAGCTACGTTTTGTCGTATTGTATAAATGAAGTTTGTATTTAATTTCTGTACCATGTATTTGGCGACTCAGAATGGGTGATGTATACCTATTTTGGGGGCGTCACAGTGACAATAATTGAATCAATAACATGAGATACTATACATCAATTAATGTTATAATAATTGAATAAAACTGAGTGACTTCTCACGTAAGCATTAATAATCAAAGATATTGTACAATACTATCACCGGGTATTTCAACAGTTAACGGTAAAAGTTTTGCCGTTATTTTTATAAAAAGTTAATTCTGTCGTTTTCTAACTCCGACAGTAATTCTGTTGTTGGGTCCACCAATGATTGTGCCGTCATACGAATATTCCCTAATAAAACGAATATTCCTCGACCAAACGAATATTTTATGACAACTTGTTTTCTTTGCAAAATTTATAAATATTACCCACAACTATAACATTATATTAAATCCACACCTCATTATTCAAAATAATATTTAAAGAAAATTAATCTTTTTCATAAAAGTTGGGGTCTTACTGGAAGACACCGAATTTTATGAAATAAAAGTATTCAATTTTTTCTTATAATTATTATTCAGTAAATGGTTAAATTGATAAAAAGTTAAAATTAAGGGTGATATATGTAAAGTTTACAAAATAAGTAAGTGGTTATATAATATTCATTGTTGTCGGGGAATATTCGTTTGGTCGTGGAAGATTTATGTTGTCGAGGAATATTAAATTTACGACAAGTAAATGACCATTTATGGGCCCCAGAATCTGAAAAAATTGCTCGGATAAAGAAATGACAAGAATGAGTTTTCTAAAAATAACGGCATAATTGTTACCGTTAACACTGTTGAAATACCCGGTGGTTAAAGTAAAGTAATACGCGTTGTTGCACAGTAGCACATGTTATTGCACATTATTTTATATTATTTTTATTTCAATAATTATCATTGCACAGTATTTTACATTATCAAACTAATAAGTCATATTATTTGAATAATATTATTAGATAACATTATTGATAATGTCTATAAATTTCTGTCGAGGAAAGGGGTTAGGTTATTTAATTGCGCGCCAGTAAGGAGAAATCCTTATCAAAAAGTCCCATCTTTCTTAGGAATGATCTGATTGTTAATATTGTAGTTCTGTAATATTATTTGTTAATAATTAATTATTAATATATATGATGTTTATTTAATGTGGATATAAATGGAGGAATTTTAAAAAAAGTGATAATTGTTAAAAATTGATATTTTATCTTTCCTGATAAAATAATTCATTCAAATATATTATTATATTACATTATAAATGTATAATGAGATAATATAATAATAATGATATTTTTACACTAAATTCACTGTATATGAATAAAATGAGGAAAAAGAGTGCAAATTGGGTCTGAATGGTATTTTCGAAGATTAAAATGTGTAAAATATTTGATGGAGGATTTTTCTAATTGAGTGGGCCCCACTTGTGTACAGAATATGCTATTTTTGGTTGGCTAAAGTGGGTGTGCGGTGGATTTGATCCATAAGTAAATTTTCAAGGATGGAATGCTATGAGATTTCATCCGTATATAAATTCGGGTGATTTTTCGTTCTGAATTTGGAAAAACTTTCTTCTACAAAGTTGTAGAGAATTAAATTTGCTATGAAAATTACATAGAATTCATATTTTTCTGATAAAAGGGCTATTTATTATGAATTATTGAAGTTTCTGAATTTATAAATGATTTAAAATATTTTTGGTGTAGATTTCTAGAAGGTGGGCTCCACACTTGTCCTTTTGCTTGTTGTAAATGCTAAAATTTGATTTCAAAGTGGGCGTGAAATTTGTAATAAATAATAATATTTTATTGAATTTTCTACTTTGGTGTTATAAGTATTTTCCCATAAATAGGGTGCTTAGGTTAGAATTAAAAAATACATCAGAATCAGAAGTTTTTCTCTCTATAATATCGAGCGTATTTTTTGAGTATTTAGATATCTTGAGTGTTGTTATACAGTGCAAGTTTTCTTCAGTATTATATCTGATATTCCAGTCAGAAGTGTTATTCTTTTGAAGTAAGGGATGATAAGGGATGGTAAATGATATTTTTTTTTTACAATACTCGTAAGAAATATTATTTTCTTTCATACTCCATATTATGAAAGGGATATTATTTTATTTTGTATTCCTAAATTTAAACTTACTATGGTAAGTATTGCTTCTATAATTCCTGAAATGATTAGAAATTTCTTATGTTTTGCGTTTCATCTAGTATCATTTCACGAGAATATTGGTCTGAACTTTCATGATAAATTTCTATATTTTCATGTCGGGTTACTATACATGAAGTACTATTCATGAGATACTATTCACTCGGGTACTATTCAACCGGGGTACTATTCATGACAAAAATTGATTTTTTTTTTGTCCAAATTATTTTTGATACATGAATACTATTCTTGAATTTTACTCCACAAAGCAGTTATCATGTTGAGAATTTAGACATTTTTTAACTCTGGATAAATTAAATTATAATTCTCTAATATTTATCCTTTATCTCACTTGATTGAATCTTTATATCATTGCCATCATCCTCATGCTTATATTGTACTGGAAGTTATCTTTGGCCTGTAGTGCAAAGATGACCTGTTGTTGAATATCTTTAGCCTATAGTGCAAAGATGACCTGTTGTTGAATATATTTGACCTTTAGTGCAAAGATGACCTGTTGTTGAATATCTTTGGCCCGTAGTGCAAAGATGACCTGTTGTTGAATATCTTTGGCCCGTAGTGCAAAGATGAACTGTTGATGAATATCTTTGGTCTGTAGTGCAAAGATGAATTTATTAGTATGGTTATGAACAGGAACTGTGATTTGGTATAACCATGATCTTTGATGTTTCAGGTAAAGAGGTGATGAAAATTATCTTCGTCTTGGGTGCAAAGAGGAATTTAGAACCACAATTAGGATTATGAGTTATTCACATGATTGTGGACAGGAATTGTTGATTGATGTTACAGGGATAAAACATTATTGGTGGACTTTTAACATGGAGAAGATAATAAACTTTATGGTCTATTTGACTCTTCTAATAGATTGCTCGTTCCGAGACAACTATGGTTGAAAAGTTATATCATCTATCATATGTTCTAAATCTCTGATTTATTACTGACGAAGGTTATTGATAATTTAATTATCTTTATTTATGATATTCTTTACTAGGCTAGTTGTACTCACCTTTTTGCTTCACAATTCCTTTCAGGTAATAAGAGTATAGCTGGGTCGAGCAGGGGTAACATGGGTAATAGAATGGTGGTCTATAGCTGTTGAGGTTTCCTTTAAAATAATATGGAAATAGTTTTATTGAGAATTTTAGATAAGTATGTTATATTTATACGTCATTTAACCGTTGATTTTGGTGAATCGAATAGGGTGAGGTGAACCCAACTTGGAAGGTGTTTTTTCACTATCATACAAGATGTCTAATGACATACGACTTCGTGTTATCATAAGACAGGGTTTTGCACATCCACTTACTGATTATATCTATGAGCACCACCTTTATAATCTTAGAATTTGGTTGAAATATAATTCTCAATTAGAGATAATGGAGATAATTATATGGCAAGAGAAGACTCACCATTGAAAAGAACATGATAGCAATCTTCTCTTTTTTTTGGGGGTCTATTGGGTCAACCAAGGATGATTCTCAAGTCATATGATATCTATTATAACTTAGATGCATTACCTCCCATGTACGAAGGTTTCCTGGAGCATTTTTCAAAAATTTTAATTTCTAAAACAGTTATTGACAGTACCTTTATGTAAGGTACCATTGTAAGGTGTTGTGGTCGAGGCACCGTGAAAGTTACATATAATTGTATTAAAACTCACAGTATATGTGTTGTCGTATTTTGCACGACAATTGTAATAATGAGGTTTGTAGTTGTTTTCTGTACCATGTATTTGGCGACCCACGAAGGGTTGTGTGGACCTATTTTTGGGGCGTCACAGTTGGTATCAGAGTTTAGGGATATGATCTCTTGTGGAGATCCGGGATTAGAACTAGGATGGGAGAGACGAGTAAAATCCTTCACTAGTGTGTGTCCTACCTAAGCTAATTTTTGTTACTTAATTAGTTGACAAATTATGATATCTCAGTTAACCTTTATTTTGAAGCTATATTCTAGAATGATATCTGAAATACAGGAAATGAGCAATGGAGAAATCATGATACAAAAGAGATTATCGGGGAGATAGAATCTGAAATGAAAGCAAGGTATTCTCAACTATTTGAAATACCAGGTACGTAAATTTCAGGGACGAAATTTCATAAGGAGGGGAGATTGTAAGACCCCGAATTTAATGAAATAAAAGTATTCAATTTTTTCTTATAATTATTATTCAGTAAATGGTTAAATTGATAAAATATTAAATATAAGTGTGATATATGTAAAGTTTACAAAATATGCAAGTGGTTATAAAATATTCATTATTTTCGGAGAATATTCGTTTGGTTGTGGAATATTCATGTTGTCGGGGAATATTCGTATGACGGCGCAACCATTTATGGGTCTCATAACGGAAAAATGTCGGATGAAGAAAACGACAAGAATGAGTTTTCTAAAAATAACGGGGTAATTGTTACCGTTAACACTGTTGGAATACCCGGTGGTTAAAGTAAAGTAATACGCGTTGTTGTACAGTAGCACACAGTATTGCATATTATTTTATATTGTTGTTGTTTCAATAATTATCACTACACAATATTTTACATTATCAAACCAATAATTCATATTATTTGAATAATATTATTAGATAACATTATTGACAATGTCTAGAAAATTCTGTCGAGAAAAGGGGTTAGGTTATTTAATTGCGCGTCAGTAAAAAGAAATCCTTATCGGAAGCCCCCTCTTTCCTGGGAATGCTCTGGTTGTTAATATTGTAGTTCTGTAATATTATTTGTGAATAATTAATTATTGATTTATATGATGTTTATTTAATGTAGATATAAATGGAGGAATTTTTAGAAAAGTGACAATTGTTGAAAATTAATATTTTATCTTTTCTGATAAAATAATTCATTCAAATATATTATTATATTACATTATAAATGAATAATGAGATAATATAATAATAACTTAATGGTGATATTTTTACACTAAATTCACGGTATATGAATAAAATGAGGAGGAAGAGTGCAAATTGAGTCTGAATGGTATTTTTGAGGATTAAAAAGTGTAAAATATTTGGTGAAGGATTTTTCTTATTGAGTGGGCCCTACTTGTGTGTGAAATATTCTGATTTTTGGTTAGCCAAAGTGGGTGTGCGGTGGATTTGATCCATAAGTAAATTTTCAAGGATAGAATGCTATGAGATTTCATCCGTATGTAAATTCGGGTCATTTTTCATTCAGAATTTGGAAAAACTTTCTTCTTCAAAGTTGTAAAGAATTAAATTTCCTATGAAAAGGATATAGAATTCATATTTTTCTGATAAAAGAGTTATTTATTATGAATTATTGAAATTTCTGAATTTATAAATGATTTAAAATATTTTTGGTGGAGATTTCTAGAAGGTGGGCCCCACACTTGTCCTTTTTCTTGTTGTAAATGCTGAAATCTGATTTTCAAAGTGGGCGTGAAATTTGTAATAAATAATAATATTTTATTAAATTTTTTGTTTTGGTGTTCTAAGAATTTTCCTATAAATAGGGTGCTTAGGTTAAAATTAAAAAACACACCAGAATCAAAAGTTTCTCTCTCTATAATATTGAGCATATTTTGTGAGTATTTAAATATCTTGAGTGTTTCTATATAGTGGAAGTTTTCTTCAGTATTATATTTGATATTCCAGTTAGAAGTGCTATTCTTTTGAAGTAAGGGATGGTAAAGGATATTTTTTTTTCTTGCAATACTCGTAAGAAATATAATTTTCTTTCAAACTCCATATTATGAAAGGAATATTATTTTATTCCGTATTCCTAAATTTAAATTTACTATGGTAAGTATTGCTTCTATAATTTCTGAAATGATTAGAAATTCCTTAATTTTTGCGCTTCATCTAGTGTCATTTCACGGAAATATTGGTATAAACTTTCTTGATAAATTTCTATATTTTCATATTGGGTTACTATTCATGGGATACTATTCACTCGGATACTATTCACTCGGGGTACTATTCATGATAAAAATTAATTTCTTTTCTGTCCAATTATTTTTGATACATGAATATTATTCTTGAATTTTATTCCATAAAGCAGTTATCATGTTGACAATTTGGACATTTTTTAACTATGGATAAATTAAATTATAATTCTCTAATATTTATACTTTATCTCACTTGATTGAATCTTTATATCATTGTCATCATCCTCATGTTTATATTGTACCGGAAGTTATCTTTGGCCTGTAGTACAAAGATGACCTGTTATTGAATATCTTTGGCCTGTAGTGCAAATATGACCTGTTGTTGAATATCTTTGGCCTGTAGTGCAAAGATGACATGTTATTGAATATCTTTGACATGTAGTGCAAAGATGACCTATTGTTGAATATCTTTGGCCGGTAGTGCAAAGATGACCTGTTGTTGAATATCTTTGGCCTGTAGTACAAAGATGAACTATTGATGAATATCTTTGTCCCGTAGTGCAAAGATGAATTTATTAGTATGGTTATGAACAGGAACTGTGATTTGGTATAACCATGATCTTTGATGTTTCAGGTAAATACATGTGATGAAAATTATCTTCGTCCTGGGTGCAAAAAGGAATTTAGGGCCACAATTAGGATTATGAGTTATTCACATGATTCTGGACAGAAACTGTTGATTGAAGTTACAGGGATAAAACATTATTGGTGGACTTTTAACATGGAGAAGATAATAGACTTTATGGTCTATTTGACTCTTCTAATGGATTGATCGTTCCGCGGTAACTATGGTTGAAAAATTTTATCATCTACTGTGACGCCCCCAAAACATGTATACATCACCCATCTTGAGTCGCCAAATACATGGTACAAAATTCAAATACAACTTAATTATACAACAGTCGTGTAAAATACGACAAAACATAATCTAAGAGTTTTAATAAGAATATTGTCATCTAGACAATATCCACACTCAATAGAGTCCTCATTACATTTATTGTCACACTATTTAATAGAATATTGAGGACTACTAATGCTATCATCTGAACCGTCACTCCATTCCCCGACTAGTCCCGGCTACGTTCTCATTTCCTGAAGATTACCGTGAAGAAAGGGTGAGCTGAACTAGCCCAATAAGAAATATTATGACTAAGATAATGCAGAATAAATTATCATTAGCCTTCAACAATGTTAAACTGATAAAATACAATAGACATCAAGTTTAACTGCAGCGGAATAAGCAATCCATTAGAAGAGTAAAGTAGAGCATGATATCTACTATCTTCTATGATTTAAAATATTTTCATCAATTTTTATCGCTGAGACTCAGCATAATAAATAAACCATATCATCGAATCTTCCCTGCACTACGGGCCAAGGATATTCATTAAATCATCAATGGTCATGACTATACCGAATAATCCCTGGTCATAATCATACCAAAAACTGTCCATCAATGCACTTCAGGCCAGTGAAGAATTTCACCACATCATTCGTCACATTACGGTCATGATTATACCGAATAATCCATGGTCATAATCATACCAAGTCCATCTATGTACGTAAGTCAAAGATGACTTTTATCACAATATAAGCATGAGGATGATGACAATGATATAAGCATTAATCAAACGAAAATAAGGATAAATATTAAAGACTTTAAATTTATCCAAATATTACCAATCACTTAATAAACTCATAATCTAATATTATTAATATTATAACAATATTTTAATCACTTCTTAAACTTATAAACAATTTATTTCAATTGTTTACACTTTACCAAATAATGCATTTAACCATTCAAAATGTCATACTCATAAAATTTCATCACCAATGATCAAATCCTCATCAAAAATCAGATATACCCTATATAGGATTCCCAAGCCATAAAATCCTATTTTTCAATTTTGTTACTTCACATAACATATTTAATTCATTTACTCATAACTAGTTCATTTTCATGAAAAATACCAAATCACCCAAAAATATTTCTTTTCTCGATTTAGCGTAATATAGTCCCATATCAACATATATTTTTCTCGAAATTTTTAAAATTCATTTACTATTTTTCATATGGCCAAAACTCATTAATATTTAGGCATTTATCATAAATTGTACTTTTATCCAAAAATTTCGAAATTTATAAGGTATACTTATATACATGTACTTCCAATAAAAATTTCACCTATTTTGGAGTTAACCACAAGGAGTTATAAGGGTTTACTTTTAAAATAGTCTTTTCTCATAAAATCCATAACTCTTAATCTATACATCCAAAAATCGCCATCTTTGGACACAATATAGAAAACTCATCAAATTATCATTTCAAATATTTCTAGAATTTTTGAGGGTCAAAAAAAATTACGAACCAAAATGAATTTTCACATCGCCATGCGGTAATCCACGAAATGATCATTTCCACAATTTAATAAGGAATGAATACAAAGGATCATTCACCATGCATGCGAATCCATATAGACAAAAGTTATTCCAATGTAATAATAAAAAATGGAATAATGTAAGAATTCACCATGCATGCGATAGGCCAAGACAAACAAAAGTTATTCCTAATGTAATAATAAAGAATGGAACTGTGTCAATGCGAAATCACGCATGAATGTGATATTCCAACATAATAATAAAGAATGGAACTAGGCCATGCATAATCCGCATGCATACCGATATATTCTAACGTAATAATAAAGAATGGAATAACAACAGAATTCACCGTGCATGCGATAATCCTTTACAGACAAAGTTATTCCAATGTAATAATAAAGAATTGAATAACGTAAAAATTTCACCACGTATGCGGTGCTTTATTGTGATGACAAGTTATTCCAACATAATAATAAAGAATGGAATAACAACCCTTACGAGTATTGAAAGAAAATAACTCTCTTCATGAAAGAATAATACCCCATACCTTAGAAAAAATTGGATACTGAAATAGTGAGGTAGCAGACTTCTCTTCATCTTTCTATCTATAATTTCTCTCTATAATAGTGAAGATGTACCTGTTAAAATCTTGAAATATATTTTGCACTCAAAGGTTATACCTCAAGAGTTAGAATCTGACGAAGTGTCCTCATTTGTTCGGCATACCAGGTATGTACGTAAATTTCGAGGGCAAAATTTCATAAGGAGGGGAGATTGTAAAATCCCAAATTTTACGAATAAAGATTTAATTTTCTCGAAATATTTTTTTTAAAATTATGGTGTGAATTTGAGATAATGTTATAGTTGTGGGTAATATTTATAAATTTTGAAAAGTATGCAAGTTGTTGTATAGTATTCGTTTGGTCGGGGAATATTCTTTTTGTCGGGGAATATCCGTACTACGGCACAATCATTGGTGGACCCCACAACAGAATTATTGTCGAATTGAGAAAATAACAAAAATATTTTTATGAAAATAACGGCGAAAGTTTTACCGTTAAAACTGTTGAACTATTCGGTAGTAAAAGTAAAAAGAATACTGCTGTGATTGCATAAAGTGGCACCAGTATTGATTATTGATGCTTACGTGAGAAGTCACTCGCTTTTGTTTAATTATTGCTTCAATAATTGTTGCATAAAGATCTCACGTTATTTGATTCAATTATTGTCGATATTTTATATATTATTAAATCAATAATTGAGATGACAGAGTTATTAATATTATTATTTGCAATATTAACAATGTCTAGAAGTTTTGCCAAGGAAAGGTTTGGTCACCTAATTGCGCGCCAATAGGGAGAAATCCTTATTGGAAAGTCCCCTCTTTCCTGGGAACGACCTGGTCGATTAATATTGTGAATTATAATAATGATGATAAATGTTGTTAAATATATTGAGGTGTCTTTTTATAAAATCACATAAGTTTATATATATATATATATATATATTTTGTTTTATTAGTATTATTAATGTAATAAAATAGAAAAACTTTTTATATAAAACAGAATACTTTTATAAAGTTATTTGTTTTATTAGACAATAATTAGAATATATTATATTTTATTATGCATAGTATTTTGCATAGTAAAATCTTTTTATATAAAACAAAATACTTTTATAAAGTTATTTGTTTTATTAGATAATAATTAGAATATATTATATTTTATTATGCATAGTATTTGCATAAAGGTGCTGCATAGTATTTTGCATAGTAAAATCTTTTTATATAAAATGTAATACTTTTATAAAGTTATTTATTTTATTAGACAATAATTAGAATATAATATATTTTTATTATGCATAGTATTTGCATAATACCAGATAGTGTTTTGCATAGTAAAATCTTTTTATATAAAATAGAATACTTTTATAAAGTTATTCGTTTTATTAGATTATAAATAAAATATATTATATTTTATTAAAAGATTTTGTTTTATTAGAATATTTTATTAATCTTTATATAGTAAATCAATATATGGACCGTCTGCTTAAAAGTAAATCATTTTGGACCGTTCATGAGTTAGTTACTATTGAGTCCATTCTCCTATAAATAGAATCGCATTCCTTCATTATTTCTTATGAATTCACTGAAACTCTAGAGAGAGAAACTATAGAGAGAAAGAAGAAAAGTATTTTGCTACCTCACTTTTCCAATATCCAGTTTTTCTAAGGTAAGGGATATTATTTCTTTCGTATTCATGAAGAGAACTTCTGTTATTCTATTCTTTATTATTTTGTTGGAATAACTTTGTATACGCCAAGGGCTACCCTATACTTGGTGAAATTCTTCATTATTCCATTCTTTATTATTATGTTGAATAACTCAGATATATGTCTAAATCTGCATACATGGTGAAATTCTTCTGTTATTCCATTCTTTATTATAGAAAACTCATCCAATTATCATTTCAAATTTTTCCAAAATTTTTGAGGGTCATAAAAATTACGAAACTACAAATGGATTTTCACCCGCCATGCGATAATCCACGTAAATAGATCATTTCCACAATTTAATAAGGAATGAATACAAAGGATCATTCACCATGCATGCGGTAATCCACATAGACAGGTTATTCTAACATAATAATAAAAAATGAAATAACAAAAGAATTCACCATGCATGCGGTGAATCGCATGCATGCAGTTATTCCCAATGTAATAATAAAGAATGGAACTGAACAGTGCAGAATCCGCATTGAGCATGTGGATATTCCAATGTAATAATAAAGAATGGAACCAGTCACGCAGAATCAGTAGAGACAGGATATTTTAACAGAATAATAAAGAATAGAATAATAGAAGAATTTCACCATGTATGTGATATTTCGCATAGACAGGTTATTCAACCATAATAATAAAGAATGGAATAACAACCCTTACGAGTATTAAAAAAAAATAACTCTGTTCATGAAAGAATAATACCCATTACCTTAGAAAAAATTGGATACTGAAATAGTGAGGTAGCAGACTTCTCTTCATCTTTCTCTCTATAATTTCTCTCTATAATAATTACTCTATAGCTTTTGTGAATTGGTGAGAAATGAAGGAAGAATGAGCTTCTATTTATAGGAAAATATAGTTTCAATAATTGCACGTTTTGGAGCTCGAAATATTACAGTATAATTAATACCTTCCTCTTTTTCTTCATTTTTAATTTAGTCCTGCAAGTATTATCAAATTTGCACCACCTCCCCTAATAGTAAATAATGTGAATCAATAGTTCAATCACGTGAATCAATAGTTATAATCATGTGAAAAATATGAATTACAGTAAAGTACCTCCATCTATACCTCTATTTTTAACTTAGTCATGCAAGTATTATCAATTTTGCACCAACTCCCCTAATAGTACAAAAATGTGAATCAATAGTACACACATGAACAAATATTTATAATCATGTGAATTAATAGCAATTAATTGCTCATTTATCCGATAAATTACTCGATTGGTCAATATAACCTCCAGACATCAATTATTATTGAAATAAATGTCGATTTCCACTAACACTAACAATCCAAACACAATGGAAATATTTTTCTCAAAAATTTTCTTTTTGAAATTTTGAAGTTTGACTTTTTCCAAAAAAGTCAACTATTGACTTTTTTGACCAAAAAGTCAACCCCGACAAATTTTGTTTTTATTGTCTATTTCTACTAATTTAATTGCTCTGGACTCAAATATCACGTCCGTGTCTCCAAATTCAACTCCGAACTCAAATTCGATTTTTAATAACATTCATCATTAATATTATAACTCACAATATTTAACAACCGAGTCGCTCCGGGAATGAGTGGGCTTTAGATAATGATTTCTCCTTATTGGTAGCATGATTAGGTGACCAAACCTCTCCTTGACAGAACTTCTAGACATTGTCGATATTGCAAATAATAATATGAATAACTTTGCCATCTCAATTATTGATTTAATAATATAACATATTATATAGATGATACTATGACAATAATTGAATCAATAATATGAGAGATATGATGCAAAAATTATTGTAGCAATAATTGAGTATAAGCGAGTGACTTCTTACGTAAGCATCAATAATCAATATCGTATTACTTCTTTATGCAATCACGCGTACATCTTTGTACTTTTACTACCGGGTAGTTCAACGCTTTTTACGGTAACACTTTCGCCGTTATTTTTATAAAAAGATAATTCTGTCGTTTTTTAAATACGACAATACCTACGTTGTGGGGTCCACCAATGATTGTGCCGTCGTACAGATATTCCCCGATAAAAAGAATATTCCCCGACCAATCGAATATTATATAACAATTTGCATACTTTGCAAAATTTGTAAATATTACCCACAACTATAACATTATATCAAATCTACACCATAATATTAAAAAAAAATATTTTGAGAAATTTAAATCTTTATTCATAAAATTTAGGGTTTCACAATCTTCCCTCCTTATGAAATTTTGCCCTCGAAATTTACGTACGTACCTGATATGCCGAAGAGGTGAGGATACCTTGACTTCATTTCATATTCCAACTCTTGAGGTATAACCTTTGGGTGTTGAATACAATCCTTCTTATCCAAGATTTTAATACGTATATCCTCATACGTTAAATCTTCTGCTATCTCGTCTAGTTCTAATTTAATAACGTGGTTCGGGTCATCCACATATTTAGGTAACATCGATATATGAAAAAAGTTATGAACATGCGACATACTTGGCGGTAAAACGAGTCTATAGGCCACAGTTCCTACTCCATCGAGGATTTCAAATGGGCCAATTAAATCGAGGGTAGAGATAACGCCTTCTTGAACCTTCTTCTTCACATTCATCAGATTCGGGTGTGTAGCTTGAGTGGCTTTAACTTTATCGATTAAAGTCGATTCTACTTGTATATTTGATATCACCACGTGGGTCCTTAGAGTCTTTAAATCTATCTTCATCATTTGTAAGTTATACGAAATGGGTTTTTGTGTTAACAACATCGCACTTGTAAACGCATACGATCTTCTACTCAACGCGTTAGCTACCACATTCTCTCTTCCACAATGATATTGAATGGTATGATCGTAACCTTCAACAGCTCGAGCCAACGTCTTTAGCGCATGTTACGTTCATTTTAGTTGAAGAAATATTTGAGGGTTTTAGAAATGGGTTTTGTACTGGGGTCAATACAAAATTCGATTTCACGCTCTAGGGCTAAGCTAAGAAGTCTTCAGGAATACGTCAAGAAATTTATTAACAATAGAAATATCATTCAAAACTATGACCCTCATCCAAGACTTGGATAACACGTCTGTGAGACCCCAAATTTTATGAATAAAGATTTAAATTTCTCGAAATATTTTTTTTAATATTATGGTGTGGATTTGATATAAGGTTATAGTTGTGGGTAATATTTATAAATTTTGCAAAGTACGCAAGTTGTTATAAATAATATTCGCTTGGCCGGGGAATATTCTTTTTGTCGGGGAATATTCGTACGACGGCACAATCATTGGTGGACCCCACAATAGAAATATTATCGTAGTAAGAAAACGACATAATTATCTTTTTATAAAAATAACGGCGGAAGTGTTACCGTTAAAACTGTTGAACTACCCGATAGTAAAAGTACAGTAATACACGTGGTTGCATAGTAGCACACGGTATTGGTTATTGATGCTTACGTGAGAAGTCACTCAGTTATACTCAATTATTACTGCAGTAATTATTGCATCATATCTCTCATATTATTGATTCAATTATTGTCACAGTATCATCTCCATAATATTATATATTATTAAATCAATAATTGAGACGATAAAGTTATTCATATTATTAAATTGCAATGTTTATAATGTCTAGAAGTTCTATCAAGGAGAGGTTTGGTCACCTAATTGTGCGCCAATAGGGAGAAATCCTTATTGAAAAGCCTCTCTTTCCTGGGAACAACTTGGTTGTTAAATATTGTGAGTTATAATATTAATGATGAATAAGCTCGTGTTGATTAAAGATGAATTTGATAGTTTCATTGTGTTGGGATTATTTGTGTTAGTAGAAATCGACATCTATTCTAATGATAATTGATGTCTGGAGGTTATATTGTTCAATCAGGTATTTAGGGCACTTTTTGTGTTGGAATACTATTCACGAGTTACTATTCATGAGTTACTATTCATAAGTTACTATTCATGAGTTACTATTTACGAGTTACTATTCATGAGTTACTATTCATGAGTTACTATTCACAGGATACTATTCACCCGAACAAAATATATTTCTTTTCGGTCCAAATTATTTTTGAGTACAATATTATTCCATGAGGAGATGTGCTAATTTTTCGAATCAGTTGGTTGAAATTATAATAAGAAATCAATATGGACCTTTGGTTTAAAGTTTAATAGTAAATCAATATGGACCGTCCGTTTAAAAGTAAATCAATCTGGGACCGTTCATGAATTAGTTACTATTCAGGTCCATTCTCTATAAATAGAAGCTCATTCCTTCATTATTTCTTACGAATTCAATCGAAACTCTTGAGAGAGAAATTATAGAGAGAAGAAGAAGAAGAAGTCGCCACCTTTCTATTCCAATATCCAGTTTCTTCTAAGGTAAGGGGTATTATTTCTTTCGTATTCATAAAGAAAACTTATGTTATTCCATTCTTTATTATTCTGTTGGAATAACCTGTATACGTGGACTCCCCTATACTTGGTGAAATTCTTCTGTTATTCCATTCTTTATTATTATGTTGGAATAACCTGTTTATGCGAAGTACAACATACTTGGAGAAATTCTTCTGTTATTCCATTCCTTATTATTATGTTGGAATAACCTATTTATGCGAAGTACCGCATACATGGTGAAATTCTTCTATTATTCCGTTCTTTATTATTCTCGCTTAATATCACAGCTTTGGTGCGTGACACGCGCTGACCAGTTCCATTAATTATTATTCGTTGGAATAATCATGCATCAAGGCCTCATCGCATACATGGTGATTTCTGTTGTTATTCCATTCTTTATTATTCTCGTTGAATATCCTGCTGTCGGTAATTTCGCCGACCGGTTCCATTATTTATTATTCCGCTTCTTTATTATTCATCAAAATATCCTCGTCTGCGCTTTCTGGCCGGGACCGGTTCCATTATTTATTATTCTGTTGGGAATAACATGTCTGTGCGTTTTCTATCGCATGCATGGTGAATCCTTCTGTTATTCCACTCTTTATTATTCTGTTGGAATAACATGCCTATGTGGATTACCACATGCATGGTGAATGATCCTTTGTATTCATTCCTTATTAAATTGTGGAAATGATCTGTATACGTGGATTACCGTATGGCGGGTGAAAATCCATTTGCAGTTTCATATATTCTTTATTATACTCAGTCGGTTAAATTTTTACTTCTATACTCCTTGAAATTAGTAGAATATCATTGATATTTGCGCTTCATCCAGTATCTTTTCATGGAAATATTTTTCTGAGCATTCTTAAATTTTACTCTACAAAGAAGTATCATGTTGACAATTTGGACATTATTGAGTTCAGGATAAATTAACTTATAAGTCTTTAAAATTTATTCTTGAACTTGTTTTATTGAATTATTATGTCATTTTCATGACGAGTTATGTTGGTTATTATGTGAAAACATGAAAGTTTCTTAGAAATCACAAAGGGTTGAAAATCAGATTTTGGTGAAAATGGAACATGAAATTCAATTGACCATATCTCCTATTATATTTTGAATTTTTGAGTGTGGTCAAGTCCTAGAGTTAGATCTATAACTTTCCTAACTTATCCAAGTGGAATCACTAGAAAAGGTGTTGTAGATTTTCGTGTGGACTGATTTTAGCAAAGGAGTCAAAAACTGCCAATTTCAAAAAAGGCTACTGCCCATAAATTTGAAGGGGCTGTTTCGGCCACTTAATTTGTGAGAAACTTCTGGCCTTTTGGGACATAAAAGTATATGATATAAGGTACCTCCTGTCCAAAAATGAGCTCATTCCGATTTCAAATGAGCAAGTTATGACCATTTCAATATTTAGGTTTTTCCGATGAAAAATGCTATAACCGGAGTTCTATAACTCCGATGACCATGAAATTTAAACTGGAAGCTCACATTAACATGTGTAAGATCTTGCCAAGATTTGGAAATTTCTGGAGTTAAACTTGAGGTAGCTAATTTCTTAAGGAATTAATTAGAAATTGATTTTTTGAAAAATAGTAAATGAATTTTAAAAATTCTGAGAAAAATATATGTTCATTATGAGACTATATTCTGCTAAATCCCAGAAAAGAAATATTTTTGGGACTGATTTGGTATTTTTCATGAAAATAGTTTAGTCACGAACATATGAGTTAAATATGTTATTTGAAGTAACAAAGTTGGAAAATAGGATTTTATGGCTTGGAAATCCTATATAAGGTATATGCAGATTTTTGATGAGTGATTTGATCGTTGGTGATGAAATCTTATGAGTATGGCATTCTTTGAATAATTAAATGCATTATTTGGTAAAGTGTAAATAATTAAATTAAATTGTTTATAAGTTTATGAAGTGATTAAAATATTATTATAATATTAACAGTATTAGACTATGATTGATAATATTTGGATAAAATTAAAGTCTTTAATACTTATCCTTGATTTTGTTTGATTAATGCTTATAATATTGTCATCATCTTCATGCTTATATTGTGATTAAAGTCATATTTGGCTTACGTGCATAGATGCACTTGGTATGATTATGACCAGGGATTATTCGGTATAGTCATGATCGTAATGTGACGAAGGATGTGGTAAAAGTCCTCATTAGCACATAGTTTATCGGTGGATGCTTTTTGGTATGATTATGACCGTGGATTGTTCTTGGTATATAGTCATGACCTTTGATGATTTAATGAATATCCTCGGCCCGTAGTAGACGTAAGGTGATTGGATTATGTGTTTTATTTATTAAGCTGAGTCTCAACGATAAAAATGGATGAAAACATTTTAGACCATAGAAGATAGTAGATTTTATTCTCTACTTGACTCTTATAATGGATTGCTTGTTCCACTGCAGTTAAACTTGATATCTATTGTATTTTATCAGTTTAACATTGTTGAAGACTATTGATAATTTATTCTGCATTATCTTAGTCATAATATTTCTTACTGGGCTAGTTGAGCTCACTCTTTCTTTCACTGTTCTCTTCAGGAAATGAGAATATAGCTGGGACGAGTCGGGGAAAGGAGTGACGGTTCAGAAGATAGCATTAGTAGTCCTCACTAATCTGTTAAATAGTGTGACAATAAATGTAATGAGGACTCCTTTGAGTGTGGATATTGTCTAGATGACAATATTCTTATTAAAACTCTCAGTTTATGTATTGTCGTATATTACACGACGGTTGTATAATTAAGTTTGTATTTATATTCTGTACCATGTATTTGGCGACTCAAGATGGGTGATGTATACCTATTTTTGGGGGCGTCACAATGTCACATTGATATCTATTAACTTGCCACCATTATTCACAATGTCCCCTACGGATATTCTAGCTTCGGTGTATTCCAAGACTTGGAAGTCATCAGCGAAAGGCTCATGGCTCTTTACTTATGGCTTGATATGACAATGATTGACTTTAGTGGTTTGGTTTCTTGAATTCACATAACAGGTTGGTTAGGAATATGAAAGCTAACAACCTTACGAAAATAATCAATTTTAGCATGATGAGTAGTTAACCAATCAATCCATAAAATCACATCAAATGCAAGTATTTTCAAAGAAATTAGATCGACTGGTAACGTGAAAGTGTCGATTTGAATTAAACAAGATTTATAAATAGTGGAGGTAACGAATGTTTCTTCTAACAGAGTTTTTGTAAAATCCCAAATTTTACGAATAAAGATTTAATTTTCTCGAAATATTTTTTTCAAAATTATGGTGTGGATTTGAGATAATGTTATAGTTGTGGGTAATATTTATAAATTTTAAAAAATATGCAAGTAATTGTATAATGTTCGTTTGGTCGGGAAATATTCTTTTTGTTGGGGAATATCTGTACGACGGCACAATCATTGGTGGACCCCACAAAGGAATTATTGTCGAATTGAGAAAACGACAAAAATATTTTTATGAAAATAACGACGGAAGTTTTACCGTTAAAATGGTTGAACTACTCGGTAGTAAAAGTGCAGTAATACGCGTGGTTGCATAGTAGCACACGGTATTGATTATTGATACTTATGTAAGAAGTCACTCAATTTTGTTCAATTATTGCTTCAGTAATTGTTGCATAGTATCTCACGTTATTTGATTCAATTATTGTCGATATTTTATATATTATTAAATCAATAATTGAGATGACAGAGTTATTAATATTATTATTTGCAATATTAACGATGTCTAGAAGTTCTCGCCAAGGAGAGGTTTGGTCACCTAATTACGCCTTAATAGGAGAAATCCTTATTGAAAGCCCTCTTTCACCTCGAACGACATGGTCGATTAATATTGTGAATTATAATTATGATGATAAATGTTGTTAAATATATTGAGGTGTCATTTTATGAAGTCACTAAGTTTATATATATATATATATAAATTTTGTTTTATTAGTATTATTAATGTAATAAAATAGAAAACTTTTTATATAAAAATGTAATACTATTATAAAGTTATTTGTTTTATTAGACAATAATTAGAATATATTATATTTTATTATGCATAGTGTTTTGCATAGTAAATTTTTTTATATAAAATGTAATACTTTTATAAAGTTATTTGTTTTATTGTATAATAATTAGAATATATTATATTTTATTATGCATAGTATTTGCAGTGTTTTTTTGCATAATAAAATCTTTTTATATAAAGCGTAATACTTTTATAAAGTTATTTATTTTATTAGACAATAATTAGAATGTGACGCCCCCAAAATAGGTATACAACACCCCATTCGAAAGTCGCCAAATACGTGGTACGTAAAGCAACTACAACTTCAATAATACAATTGTCGTGCAAAATACGACACAACACATAATCGAAGTTTAAATACAAATATTATCTTCTAGACAATATCAACACTCAAATAAGTCCTCATTATAATTATTCATACACTATTTTACAGAAATAGTGAAGACTGCTAAAACATCTTTCTAGAACCATCACTCCATACCCCGACTCGATCCTGCTATGTTCTCACCTCCTGAGAAGAAAATGGAACAAAAAAAAAAAGGGTGAGCTCAACTATCCCAGTAAAGAATATTATGACTAAGATAATATACAAAAAATTATCGTTAGTCTTCAACAGAAAAAAATCTGATAAAACATAATAGACAACAAGTTTTAGATCAAAATTCTGCAGTGGAAACAGCAATCCATTAGAAGAGTCACGTAGAGAATGAGTTGTACTATCTTCTAAGATTTAAAAGTTCATCATCAATATTTTATCCCTATAACATCAATCAATATACATCTTTAATCAAAAATTCATCTTTGCACTACAGGCCAAAGATATTCATTTGTATCACCAGTCGGTCATGTTCATTTCAACACCTGTTCATCTTTACACTACGGGCCAAAGATATTTATCAGTTAATCATTCATCTTTGCATTACAAGCCAAAGATATTCAGTAACATCATCATTTAAGACTGAGGATGATGAAAAATATGTTAAAGAAAACGAATCCAAATGAGACGTAAAGGATAAATATTAGGGATTCAGATATAACGGTTTATCCAAGATCAATAATACTTCATAATAACCAATTGTGAAGCGTAATTCAAAAATAACGATCAAAACATAGATACAATCAAAGATAGTAGCCAAAATAGATATCTTGGACAAAAGAAATTTTTTATTTTTCTATGAATAGTGTCGATTCGTAAAATAAATGTATGATACGTGAATAGTGCAGATACGTGAATAATAACCTCCCACACAAAAAAGTTCCAAATTTGATCAAAATTTCAAACCAATATTTCTAAGATAATGATATTGAAGAAATTAATATCATTTCAAAAGAAAATAACATTCCTTACCTCAAAATAACGGTACTTCTAATCGGAATATCGGATAGAAAGTCGAAGGAAACTTGTATCGAACAGCAACTCTCATAGTATCAAAATAGTCACAAAAATACGCTCGATAATCTAGAGAGAAAGAAAACTTGTTTCTGGTGTGATTTTCAATTCTAACCTAAGCGTCTATTTATAGGAAAATGCTAGAACGCCATAGGAGACTAAAATAATAAAATATTATTTTTATTATTCAAAATTCTATGCATGTTAGCCATCAAAGACCAACATGCCACTCTTGAAAAAAATCCCAGCAGCCCTCATGCTTTAAATCACAAAAGTGGGTCCCACCCAAAAATTAATAAAAATCATTTTATTTTCTGAAACTTCAGTAATTCATAGAAAATAGCTCGTTTATCAGAAAAATACGAATTTTATGTCCATTCCACGCGAAATTGAATTCTCTACAACTTTGTAGCTTTGAGTTTTTCCAAATTTTAAACAGAAAATATCCTAAATCCACAAACGGGTGATTTTTAATACCTCCCTTCCAACAAAAATGCTGATAAAACACCTCAGCATTAATTCCTTCATTTACAATCACATAAAATAAATAAATCCATCATTTATATCCACATCAGATAAATATTTCTTTATCATATAAATCAATAATTAATTATTCACAAATAATATTACAGAATCATAATTATGACAACCTGACCGTTCCCAGGAAAGAGAGGGCTTTCCAATAAGGATTTCTCCTTACTAGCGCGCAATTAGGTGACCAAACCTCTCCTTGACAGAACTTTCTAGACATTGCCAATAATGCTATCTAATAATATTATTCAAATAATATGAATTATTAATCTGATAATGGGAAATACCGTGCAATGACAATTATTGAAACAACAATAATATTAAATATCAACGCAGCAATTATTGAATCAATAAAATAAAATATTGACCAAGAATCATCAGTAACAATTATTGAGTAGTGTCTTCACGCATCTAACCAATAATTCAACAATACGCATGCAACACCGTAGTGCTATTCTTGTCTGACCACGTCGATTCATCGTATTTTAACCACCAGGTAATCCAACAGTGTTAACGGTAACAATTACGCCGTTATTTATAAAAACACATACTTTGTCATTTTCTTCATCCGATAGTTATTCTGTTATGAGCCCCACGAATGGTTACGCCGTCGTACGAATATTCCCCGACAAAAAGAATATTCCACGACCAAAAAAATATTTCCCGACAAAATGAATATTTTATAACCACTTGCTTATTTTGTAAAATTTGCACATTTTACCCATAACCAAAGCATTAGTTACACCTTATTAATTTAGAATATTGAATAGAGAAAATTCAATTTTATTTATAATAAGTTGGGATCTTACATATAATATAATATATTTTATTATGCATAGTTTTTGCATAGTACCCGCATAGTGTTTGCATAGTAAAATCTTTTTATATAAAACAGAATACTTTTATAAAGTTATTCGTTTTATTAGATTATAAATAGAATATATTATATTTTATTTAAATAATTTTGTCTATTAGAATATTTTATTAATACTGCATAGTAAATCAATATGGACCGTCCGTTTAAAAGTAAATCAATTTGGACCGTTCATGAATTAGTTACAATTCAGTCCATTCTCCTATAAATAAAGCTCATTCCTTCATTGTTTCTTACGAATTCACTGAAACTCTAGAGAGAGAAACTATAGAGAGAAAGAAGTAAAGTATTCTACTACCTCACTTTTCCAATATCCAGTTCTTCTAAGGTAAGGGGTATTATTTATTTCGTATTCATGAAGAGAACTTCTGTTATTCCATTCTTTATTATTCTGTTGGAATAACCTGTATACGCGGGCTACCCTATACTTGGTAAAATTCTTATGTTATTCCATTCTTTATTATTATGTTGAATAACTCAGTATATGCTGCAGCACCTGCATACATAGTGAAATTCTTCTGTTATTCCATTCTTTATTATTCTGTTAGAATATCCTGTCGGTGCGTATTACGTCTGACCTGGTTTCATTAATTATTATTTTGTTGGAATAACCTGTCTATGTGGTCTATCACATTCATGGTGATTTCTGTTGTTATTCCATTCTTTATTATTCTGTTGGAATATCCTGTCGGTGCGAATTTTGCCTGACCTGGTTCCGTTCTTTATTATTCTGTCAGAATATCATGTCTATGCGTTTACGCATGACCTGGTTTCATTCTTTGTTATTCTGCTTGAATAACCTATCTATGTGGATTACCACATGCATGGTGAATGATCCTTTGTATTCATTCCTTATTAAATTATGGAAATGATCTGTATACGTGGATTACCGTATGGCGGGAGAAAATCCATTTGCAGTTTCATATATTCTATTATACTCAGTTGGTTAAAGTTTTGACTTCTATACTCCATGAAATTAGTGGAATATCCTTGATATTTGCGCTTCATCCAGTATCTTTTCATGGAAATATTCTTCTGAGCATTCTTGAATTTTACTCTACAAAGAAGTATCATGTTGACAATTTGGATGTTATTGAATTCTGGATAAATTAATTCTTGAACTTGTTTTATTGGATTCTTATATCATTGTCATCATCCTCATGCTTATATTATGTTGAAAGTCATCTGTGGCCTGTTGTGCATAGATGGACTTGGTATGTTTATGACCAGGGATTATTCGGTATAATAATGACCGTAATGTTACAAATGATGTGGTAAAAGTCCTCATTGGCCCGTAGTGCATTGATGGACAGTTGTTGGCATGATTATGACCATTGATGAATACATGAATATCCTTGGCCCGTAGTGCATGGATAATTTGTGGTTGTGAAACTAATGAATATCCTTGGCCATAGTGCAGGGATGATTTGGATTATTTATTATTGTCGAGTCTCAAATATAAAAGTGATGAAAACCTTTTTAAATCATAAAAGATAGTAGATTTTATTCTCTACTTGACTCTTTTAATGGATTGCTTGTTCACCGCAGCTTAAACTTGATGTTTGTTATATTTTATCAGTTTAACATTGTTGAAGACTAATGATAATTTATTCTACATTATCTTAGTCATAATATTTCTTATTGGGCTAGTTGAGCTCACCCCTTTCTTTCACTTGTTCTCTTCAAGAAATGAGAACGTGGCAAATGGACTAGTCGGGGAACGGATTGACGGTCCGATGATAGTATTAGTAGTCCTCACTATTACATTAAATAGTGTGACAATAAATGTAATGAGGAATCCTTTGAGTGTGGATATTGTCTAGATGACAATATTCTTATTAAAACTCTCAATTTATGTTTTATGTCGTATTTTACACGGCAATTTGTATTATTAAGTTGTATTTGTATTACTGCCCCATGTATCCAGCGACACAATATGGGTGATGTATACTGTTTTGGGGCGTCCACAACAGTATATCAAAGCTTAGGGATATGATCCTGGGCCGAGATGTGAGACAAGAACTAGGAGGAGAGATGGGGAATTCCTTCGCTAGTATGACCTACCTAAGTTTATTTGGTATTTAATTGGTCGGTCAGAGTATAGGGATAATATGTGATATGTTAATTAACCCTTGTTTTATGACAGTGTTTGAAAATGGCATCTGAAAATGTTGAGATAAGCAATTGAGCAAAATAATATGACCGTATCGCAGTAAGAGGCTAAGTTTGCGGAGTTATCCTGGTTTGCATCCATTTGGTCGATAATGAGGAGCGAATGACGCGAATGTTTCCAAGAGGTTTGAAAACCGATATACGTCAATACCTCATTTCTCATAAACTTTGTTTATATTCAGATGTTGTGAATAGAGCTCAGTTATTGGAGTGCGATAATGAGTTAGCATAACCAAAAGGTAACGACCAACAACACGATAATAATCGTACCGGTGGCAACGGCCATCAAAATAATGATGACCATCGTGGGAAAATATCATGCCAAGAATGGTAACCACTTCGGTGGTAATCATGGCCAAGATAATAGAAGTGGAAATTTCATGAAGAGAAGGTCATTTAGCTCGATTTTGTCGTATAATGAAGTCAAGTCCAGCTGGGACGGTGGCATCAAAAGTGGATACAGACAAAACAAAGTCGGTGGTTTCAGGAAGATCGTTTTTCGTGACTTCTCAAAAATTGAGTAAATCGAACGAAGTTAGCACGGGTTAGTTAATTATAAATTTTTGCGAAGTCTATACCTTATTAGATACCGGTTCTACCCATTCTTTTATATCTCTTGCTTGCGCTCAACGTTTAAATTTGACCCCAGAGAAGTTAGACTTTGACTTATTGGTTGAAACTCCGTTAGGAGAAACTTTCATTACCTGTGTTATCCCAAGTCTTGGATGAGAGTCACAGTTTTGAATGACATTTCTATTGTTAATAAATTTCCTGGCGTATTCTCTGAAGACTTCTTAGCCTACCCCTAGAGCGTGAAATTGAATTTTGTATTGACCCCAGTACAAAACCCATTTCTAAAACCCTTAAATATTTCTTCAACCAAAACGAACGTTTAATGCGCCAAAGACGTTGGCTCGAGCTGTTGAAGATTACGACTATATCATTCAATATCATTATAGAAGAGCGAACGTGGTAGCTGACGCGTTGAGTAGAAGATCGTATGCGTTTACGAGTGCGATGTTGTTAACACAAAAACCCATTTCGTATAACTTACAAATGATGAAGATAGAGTTAAGGACTCTAAGGACCCACGTGGTGATATCAAATAGACGAGTAGAATCGCCTTTAATCGATAAAGTTAAAGCTAGTAAAGCTACAGACCCGGAGCTTATGAATGTGAAGAAGAAGGTTCAAGAGGGCGTTATTTTAAAAGCAAGAGTTACTGAAGAGAGAAAATCTCAACCCTCGATTTAATTGGCCCATTTGAAATCCTCGATCGAGTAGGAACTGTGGCCTATAGACTCGTTTTACCGCCAAGTATGTCGCGTGTTCATAACATTTTTAACGTATCGATGTTACGTAAATATTTGGACGACCCAAACCAAATTATTAATTTAGAACCGGACGAGATAGCGGATAATTTAACGTATGAAGATGTACCTGTTAAAATCTTGAAATATATTTTGCGCTCAAAGGTTATACCTCAAGAGTTAGAATCTGACGAAGTGTCCTCATTTGTTTCTAAGATACCGGTATGTACATAAATTTCGAGGGCGAAATTTCATAAGGAGGGGAGATTGTAAAATCCCAAATTTTACGAATAAAGATTTAATTTTCTCGAAATATTTTTTTTAAAATTATGGTGTGGATTTGAGATAATGTTATAGTTGTGGGTAATATTTATAAATTTTAAAAAGTATGCAAGTTGTTGTATAATATTCGTTTGGTCGGGGAATATTCTTTTTGTCGGGGAATATCCGTACTACGACACAATCATTGGTGGACCCCACAACAGAATTATTGTCGAATTGAGAAAATGACAAAAATATTTTTATGAAAATAACGACGGAAGTTTTACCGTTAAAACTGTTGAACTACTCGGTAGTAAAAGTACAGTAATACGCGTGGTTGCATAGTGGCACACGGTATTGATTATTGATGCTTACATGAGAAGTCACTCAGTTTTATTCAATTATTGCTTCAGTAATTGTTGCATAGTATCTCACGTTATTTGATTCAATTATTGTCGATATTTTATATATTATTAAATCAATAATTCAGATGACAGAGTTATTAATATTATTATTTGCAATATTAACAATGTCTAGAAGTTACGCCAGGAGAGG
The DNA here is from genome assembly GCA_020205615.1 of Panax quinquefolius. NCBI lineage: Eukaryota > Viridiplantae > Streptophyta > Magnoliopsida > Apiales > Araliaceae > Panax > Panax quinquefolius. The sequence goes on along the minus strand of CM035155.1, from coordinate 40,657,760 downwards.
TTTGGTCACCTAATTAAGCACCACCAATAGGGAGAAATCCTTATTGAAAGCCCTCTTTCCGGGAACGACACGGTCGATTAATATTGTGAATTATAATAATGATGATAAATGTTGTTAAATATATTGAGGCGTCTTTTATAAAGTCGCGAGAGTTTATATATATATATATATATATATATATATTTTTATTTTATTAGTATTATTAATGTAATAAAACGGAAAAACTTTTTATATAAAATGAAATACTTTTATAAAGTTATTTGTTTTATTAGACAATAATTAGAATATAATATATTTTTATTATGCATAGTATTTGCATAGTACCTACATAAGTGTTTGCATAGTAAAATCTTTTTATATAAAAGCAGTAATACTTTTATAAAGTTATTCGTTTTATTAGATTATAAAAAGAATATATTATATTTTATTTAAAAGATTTTGTTTTATTAGAATATTTTATTAATACTGCATAGTAAATCAATATGGACCGTCCGTTTAAAAGTAAATCAATTTGGACCGTTCATGAATTAGTTACTATTGAGTCCATTCTCCTATAAATAGAATTGCATTCCTTCATTATTTCTTATGAATTCACTGAAACTCTAGAGAGAGAAACTATAGAGAGAAAGAAGAAAAGTATTTTGCTACCTCACTTTTCCAATATCCAGTTCTTCTAAGGTAAGGGATATTATTTCTTTCGTATTCATGAAGAGAACTTCTGTTATTCTATTCTTTATTATTTTGTTGGAATAACCTGTATACGCAGGCTACCATATACTTGGTGAAATTCTACTGTTATTCCATTCTTTATTATTATGTTGTTATAACTTGTATATGCGAAGTACCGCATACATGGTGAAATTCTTCTGTTATTCCATTCTTTATTATAGAAAACTCATCCAATTATCATTTCAAATTTTTTCAGAATTTTTGAGGGTCATAAAAATTACTAAACTGCAAATGGATTTTCACCCGCCATGCGATAATCCACGTAAATAGATCATTTCCACAATTTAATAAGGAATGAATACAAAGGATCATTCACCATGCATGCGGTAATCCACATGTAAAGTTATTCTAACATAATAATAAAAATGAAATAATGTAAGAATTCACCACGCATGCGATAGTATCGCATGCGCATGTGTTATTCCCAAATAATAATAATAAAGAATGGAACCAGTCATCGTAAATCCGCATGCATGTGATATTCTAATGTAATAATAAAGAATGAAACCAGTCATTCGTGAATCCGTAGAGACAGGATATTTCAATGAATAATAAAGAATGGAATAACAACGAAATTCACTGTGCATGCGATAGATCGCATGCATGTGTTATTCCAATGTAATAATAAAGAATGGAATAACAGAAGAATTTTACCATGTATGTGATACTTCGCATAGACAGGTTATTCCAACATAATAATAAAGAATGGAATAACAACCCTTACGAGTATTGAAAGAAAATAACTCTGTTCATGAAAGAATAATACCGCTTACCTTAGAAAAAATTGGATACTGAAATAGTGAGGTAGCAGACTTCTCTTCATCTTTCTCTCTATAATTTCTCTCTATAATAATTGCTCTATAGCTTTTGTGAATTGGTGAGAAATGAAGGAAGAATGAGCTTCTATTTATAGGAAAATATAGTTTCAATAATTGCGCGTTTTAGGGCTCGAAATATTACAGTATAATACATTCCTCTTTTTCTTTATTTTTAATTTAGTCCTGCAAGTATTATCAAACTTGCACCACCTCCCCTAATAGTAAATAATGTTAATCAATAGTTCAATCATGTGAATCAATAGTTATAATCATGTGAAAATACAAATTACAATATAGTACCTCTATATATACCTCCATTTTTAACTTAGTCATGCAAGAATGTGAATCAATAGTACACACATTAACAAATAGTTATAATCATGTGAATTAATAGTAATTAATTGCTCATTTATCCGGTAAATTACCCGATTGGTCAATATAACCTCCAGACATCAATTATTATCCAAATAAATGTCGATTTCCACTAACAATAACAATCCCAACACAATGGAAATATTTTTCTCAAAAATTTTATTTTTGAAATTTGATTTTTTCTGAAAAAGTCAACTATTGACTTTTTTGACCAAAAAGTCAACCCCGACAAATTTTGTGTTTATAGTCTATTTCTACCAATTTCATCGCTCCGGACTCAAATATCACGTCCGCGTCTCCAAATTCAATTCCGAACTCAAATTTGATTTTTAATAACATTCATCATTAATATTATAACTCACAATATTTAACAACGGGTCTTTCCAGGAAGAGGGGCTTCCCAGATAAGGATTTCTCCTTATTATTGGCAGCGCATGATTAGGTGACCAAACCTCTCCTTCACGAACTTCTAGACATTGTCAATATTGAAAATAATAATATGAATAACTTTGTCGTCTCAATTATTGATTTAATAATATAACATATTATCTGAGATATATCTTGTGACAATAATTGAATCAATAATATGAGAGATATGATGCAAAATTCATGTAGCGATGGTTGGGCATAATCGAGTGACTTCTTACATAAGCATCAATAATCGATGCAGGTATCTTCTTATGTAACCCACATAGTATTCTTTATTTTTTACTAATTAGGGTAGTTCAACGGTTTTATCTGGTTACACTTTAAATCGTTATTTTTATAAAAAGATAACTTTATCATTTTTTAAATACTACAATACCTCTATTGAGGGGTCCACCAATGATTGTGTCATCGTACGAATATTTTCCGATAAAAAGAATATTCCTCGACCAATCAAATATTATATAACAACTTGCATACTTTGCAAAATTTGTAAATATTACCCACAACTATAACATTATATCAAATCCACACCATAATATTAAAAAAAAATATTTCGAGAAATTTAAATATTTATTCATAAAATTTGGGGTCTCACATCTACCATATGTTCTAAATATCTGATTTATTACTGACGAAGGCTATTGATAATTTAATTATCTTTATTCATGATATTCTTTACTGGGCTAGTTGTGCTCATCCTTTTGCTTCACAATTCCTTTCAGGTAATAAGAGTGTAGTTGGATCGGCGAGGGGTAACAGAGGGAATAGAATGGTGGTCTATAGCTATAAGACCCCAATTTTTATGAATAAAGATTAATTTTTCTCAAATATATTTTTTGAATATTATGGTGTGGATTTGATATAATGTTATAAATAAGGTAATATTTACAAATTTTGTAAAGTAAGTGTTGTTATATAAATATTCGATTGGTCGTGGAATATTCGCTTTTAACAGAGGAATATTCGTATGACGGCAAGACAATCATTGGTGGACCCTACAACGAAAGTATTATTTGAGTTAGAAAACGATAGAAATATTTTTTTATAAAATTAATCTAAAAAGTTTTATTGTTAAATGTTGAAATAACCGATGGTAAAAGTACAAAGAATATGCGTGGTTTCATAAGAGCATACCCAGATATAAAGATTTTTGATTATCGATGCTTACGAGAGAAGTCACCGCTTATACTCAATTATTACTATAGTAATTGCGATAATATCTCTCATATTATCGATTCAATTATTATCACAAAGATCATCTCGCATAATATTTTATATTATTAAATTAATAATTGAGACGACAAAGTTATTCATATTATTATTTACATTATTGACGATGTCTAGAAAGTTCTGTCGAGGAAAGGGGTTTGGTCACCTAATTGTGCGCCAATAGGGAGAAATCCATATCGAAAAGCCCCCTCTTTCCTGGGAATGATCTGGTTGTTAAATATTATGAGTTATAATATTAATGATGAATAAGTTCTTGTTGATTAAAGATGAAATTGATATTTCCATTGTGTTGGGATTATTAGTGTTAGTGGAAATCGACATTTATTTTGATAATAATTGATTTCTGGAGGTTAAATTGACCAATCGGGTAATTAATCGGATAAATAAGTAATTAATTGCTATTAGTTCACATGTATATAACTATTTATTCACATGAATGGAACTATTGATTCACATGCATGTACTATTGATTCACATGCATGTACTATTAGGGGTGGTGGTGTAAGTTTGATAATACTTGTAGGACTAAATTAAAAATAGAGGAAAAGATGAAGGTACTATACTGTAATAATTCGAGCCCCAAAACGTGTAATTATTGAAACTACGTTTTTCTATAAATAGAAGCTCATTCTTCTTTCATTCTCACCAATTCACTAAGACTCACAAGAGCAATTATAGAGAGAGAAGCTATAGAGAGAAAGAAGAAGAGTATTCTGCTACTTCACTATTCCAGTATCCAGTCTTCTTCTAAGGTAAGGGATATTATTTTTGTTCAGTATTCATAAGAAATAATATTTTTCTCCATACTCTGTAGTATTCGAGTAATATTATTTCGTTTCGTATTCCTAATTCTACACTCATTCTGTTAAAGTATTGCTTCTATACTCCGTGAAATTAGTAGAATATTCTTGAAATTTGCGCTTCATCCAGTATCGTTTCACAAGGATATTTTTTGAACTTCTTGTTAAATTTTAAGCTTTTCATGCCAGAGTACTGTTCACGGGGTACTATTCACAAAGTACTATTCATGGGGTACTATTCATAGAGTACTATTCACGGGGTACTATTCACCCGGGGTATTACTCATGAATTTTTTTTTTCTGTCCAAATCATTGTTGATACAATATTATTCTTGAATTTTACTCCACAAAGCAGTATCATGTTGACAATTTGGACATTATTGAATTCTGGATAAATTAAATTATAAATCTTTAAAAATTTATCCTTTGCTTTCTTTTAATTGAATTCTTATATCATCGTCATCATCCTCATGCTTATATTGTGATGAAAGTCATATGTGGCTTACGTGCATAGATGGACTGTTGATTGGTATGATTATGACCAATGATTATTTGGTATAATCATGACCATAATGTTACAAATGATGTGGTAAAAGTCATCATTGGCCTGTAGTACATTGATGGACAGTGGTTGACATGATCATGGCCATTGGTGAAAACACGAATATCCTTGGCTCGTAGTGCATGGATAATTCGTGGTCGTGATACTAATGAATATCCTTGGCCAGTGAGTGCATGGATAATTCAAAGATGTGGATTATTTATTGTCGAGTCTCAAATGATAAAATTGATGATAAACTTTTAAATCATAAAAGATAGTAGATATCATGCTCTACTTGACTCTTCTAATGGATTGTTTGTTCACCGCAGCTTAAACTTGATGTTTATTATATTTTATCGCTTTAACATCACAAGAAGCTATCGATAATTTATTCTACATTATCTTAGTCATAATATTTCTTCTCGGGCTAGTTGAGCTAACCTTTTGCTTTCATTGTTCTCTTCAGAAATGAGAATATAAATTTTGGGATTAGTCGGGAGCGAGTGACGGTCCGTATGTTTGCATTAGTAGTCCTCACTATTTTGTGAAATAGTGTGATAATAAATGTAATGAGGACTCCATTGAGTTTGGATATTGTCTAAGAAGACAATATTCATGTTAAAACTCGAGCTCATGTTGTATATTTAGGTTTGTATTTGTATTCGCACCATGTATTTGGTGACTCGTAATGGGTGATGTATACCTATTTTGGGGCGCCACAACAATTTGCCGAGGTTTCCCCTAAAACGGTATGAAAATAATTTTATTGAGAATTTTAGATAAGTGTGTCATAATTTATACGTCATTTAACCGTTGATTTTGGTGAATCGAATAAGGTGAGGTGAACCCAACTTTGAAAATGTGTTTTTCCACTATCATAGAAGATGTCTAATGACATACGACTTCGTGTAATCATAAGACAGGGTTATGCCCATCCACTTGTTGATTATATCTATGAGCATTACCTATATAATCTTGGAATTTAGTTGAAATATAATTCTCAATTGGAGACAATGGAGATAATTATATGGCAAGAGAAGACTTACCATTAGAAAGAACATGATAGCAATCTTCTCATTTTTCTTTGGGGTCTATTGGGTTAACCAAGGATGATTCTCAAGTCATATGATATCTATTATAACATAGATGCATGGCCTCCCATGTACGAACGTTTCCTTGAGCATTTTCCAAAAAAAAATTAATTTCTAAAACAGTTATTGAATGTACATTTATATAAGGTACCATTGTAAGGTGTTGCGGTCGAGGCACCATGAAAGTTACATATATTTGTATTAAAACTCACAGTATATGCGTTATCGTATTTTGCACAATAATTGTAATAATGAGGTTTGTAGTTATTTTCTGTACCATGTATTTGGCGACCCAAGATGGGTTATGTGGACCTATTTTGGGGGCATCACACTTACAACCTCCCCTTATTATGAAATTTTTTCCTCGAAATTAGTGTATATACCTGGTATATCGAAGAGCTGAGGATACCTTGATTTCATTTAAGATTCTAACTTCCAGGTTATTTCTTCAACATCATGGTTTCTCCACAAAACATTGACTTGAGGTATAACCTTGGAGCGTGGAATATGTTCCTTCTTATCCAAGATTTTAACAGGTACCTCTTCATACGTTAAATCTTCTACTATCTCGTCTGGTTCTATTTCAATAATGTGGCTTGGGTCTTCCACATATTTAAGTAACATAGATATGTGAAAAATGTTATGAACACGAGACATACTTGGCCGTAAGGCGAGTCTATAGGCCACAGTTTCTACTCGATCGAGGATTTCGAATGGGTCAATGAATCTAGGATTGAGCTTTCCTCTCTTTCCAAATCTCGTAACTCCTTTCCATAGAGCAACACGTAACAACACATGGTCTCCAACATTGAATTCCACGTCCCTTCAATGAAGATCAGCATAACTCTTTTGTCGATCTTGTGAGGTTTTTATACGTTGCCGGATCATTTGAATCTTTTTCGTCATGCGTGCGTACAATTTTGGTCCCAACAACGTTGCTTCACCCACATCGTCCCAACATACTGGAGAACGACACATTCTTCCATACAATGCCTGGAATGGAGCCATGCCTATACTTGCTTGATAACTGTTGTTGTAGGAGAATTCCACTAATGGTAAGAACTTGTCCCAACGTCCTTTGAAGTCAAGGACACAGAGTCTTAATAGATCTTCAAGAGTTTGAATAGTCCTCTCCGACCGCCTCGTCCAGATTCGAGGATGATATGCCAACCTGAATAGTAAATTCGTGCCTATAGCTTTTTGCAAACTGACCCAAAACTGTGAAGTGAATCTTGGGTCTCGATCAGAAACTATGGATACTAACATACCATGCAGTCTTACAATCTCATTTATGTATATACGAGCAAGACGTTCAAGTGAATAAGTTTTTCGTATAGGTAAAAAATGAGCAGACTTGGTTAATCTATCATCAATGACCCAAATTACATCAATGCCTTGAGAAACCTTGGGAAGACCAGTAACGAAATCCATGCAAATATGCTCCCACTTCCATTCTAGAATTTTAAGTGGTTGCAATGGTCCTTTTGGTACTTGATGTTCCGCCTTGACACGTTGAAAAGTTAAACACCTTGAGATAAACTTCGTTATCTCTCTCTTTATATTGCTCCACCAAAATGTATATCGAAGATCACGATACATTTTGGTACTTCTAATGTAAGACACCAACTTTTATGAATAAAGAATAATATTTTTCTCGAAATATATTTTTGAATATTATGGTGTGGATTTGATATAATGTTATAGTTGTGGGTAATATTTACAAATTTTGCAAAGTAAGCAAGTGGTTATATAATATTCGATTGGTCGGGGAATATTCATTTTAACAGGGAATATTCATACGACAGCATAATCATTGGTGGACCCCACAACGGAAGTATTGTCGTAGTTAGAAAATGACAGAATTATCTTTTTATAAAAATAACGGAGAAATTTTTACCGTTAAACTGTTGAACTACCCGGTAGTAAAAGTACAGTAATACGTGTGGTTGCATAGTAGCACACGGTATTAATTATTGATGCTTACGTGAGAAGTCACTTAGTTATACTCAATTATTGCGACAGTAATTGCTGCATCATATCTCTTATATTATTGATTCAATTAATGTCACAGTATCTGTAAGACCCCAACTTTTATGAATAAAGAATAATTTTCTCGAAATTTATTTTTGAATATTATGGTGTGGATTTGATATAATGTTATAGTTGTGGGTAATATTTATAAATTTTACAAAGTAAGCAAGTTGTTATTAAATATTCGATTGTTCAGGGGATATTTGTTTTAACAGGGAATATTCGTATGATAGCACAATCATTGGTGGACCACACAACGGAAGTATTATCGTAGTTAAAAAATGATAGAATTATCTTTTTATAAAAATAACTATGAAAGTGTTACCGTTAAAACTGTTGAACTACCCTAGTAAAGAAAGTACGATGAATGGCGTGGTTGCATAAGTAAGCACACAGTATTGATTATTGATGCTTACATGAGAAGTCACTTAGTTATACTCAATTATTGCTACAATAATTGTCGCATCATATCTCTCATATTATCGACTCAATTATTGTCACAAAGATCATCTCGCATAATATATATTATTAAATCAATAATTGAGATGGCAAAGTTATTCATATTATTATTTGTAATATTGATAATGTCTAGAAGTTCATCGAGGAGAGGTTTGGTCACCTAATTGCGCGCAATAAGGAGAAATCCTTATCTGAAAGCCCCTCTTTCACAGGAGCGACACGGTTGTTAAATATTGTGAATTATAATATTAATGATGAATAAGTTCGTGTTGATTAAAGATGAAATTGATAGTTCCATTGTGTTGGAATTATTAGTGTTAGTGAAAATCGACATTTATTTCGATAATAATTGATGTCTGGAGGTTATATTGACAAATCGGGTAATTAACCGAATAAATGAGTAATTAAGTGCTATTAATTCACATGCTTATAACTATGTGTTCACATGTGTGTACTATTGATTCACATAATTTACTATTAGGGGAGTTGGTGTAAGATTGATAATACTTGCATGACTAAATTAAAAATTGAGGTATAGTTGAAGGTACTATACTGTAATTAGTTTTTTCACATGATTATACTATTGAGTCATATGAATGAACTATTAATTCACATGATTTACTATTAGGGGAGGTGGTGCAAGTTTGATAATACTTGCAGGACTGAATTAAAAATGAAGAAAAACAGGGAGGTATTATACTGTAATATTTTGAGCCCTAAAATGTGAAATTATTGAAACTATATTTTTCTATAAATAGAAGCTAATTCTTCCTTCATTTCTCACCAATTCACTAAGTCTCACAAGAGCAATTAATATAAAGAGAAATTATAGAGAGAAAGAAGAAGAGAAATCTGCTACCTCACTATTCCAGTATCTAGTTTCTTCTAAGGTAAGGGGTATTATTTCTTTCGTCTTCATGAAGAGAGTTAAATCTTTCAATACTCATAAGGGTTGTTATACCATTCTTTATTATTCTGTTGGAATAACTTGTCTATGCGGTCTATAAAGATGCACGGTGAATTCTTCTTATATTCCATTCTTTATTATTACATTGGAATAACTCCGTATGCATGCGGTCTATCGCATGCCCGTGAATTCTTCCATTATTCCATTCTTTATTATTCTCATTAGAATAACTTTTATGCATGCGCCTGCGGTACTATCGCATGCCCAGTGAATTCTTCATTATTCCATTCTTTATTATTACATTGGAATAACTTTGCCTATGTAGATTACCGTATGCATGGTGAATGATCCTTCATATTCATTCCTTATTAAATTATGGAAATGATCTGTCTACGTGGATTACCACATGACGGGCAAAAATCCATTTGCAGTTTCATATATTCTATTATACTCAGTTGGTTAAAGTTTTAGCTTCTATACTCCATGAAATTAGTAGAATATCCTGGATATTTGCGCTTCATCCAGTATCTTTTCATGGAAATATTCTTCTGAGTATTCTTGAATTTTACTCCACAAAGTAGTATCATGTTGACAATTTGGACGTTATTGATTTCTGGATAAATTAAATTATAAATCTTTAAAATTTATCCTTGAACTTATTTTATTGAATTATTATGTCATTGTCATCATCCTCATGCTTATCTTTGTGATGAAAGTCATCTTTGGCTTACGTGCATAGATGGACTTGGTATGATTATGACCATGGATTATTCAAATTATAATCATGTAGTAATGTGACGAATGATGTGGTGATAGTCCTCATTGCCCTATTGTTCATTGATGGACAGTTGTTGGTATGATTATGACCAGGGATTATTCGGTATAATCATGACCATTGATGATTACATGAATATCCTTGTCCTTGATGCAGGGATGATTCGATTTTATTTATTAAGATGAGTCTCAACGATAAAGTTGATGAAAAACTTTTTAAATCATAGAAGATAATAGATTTTATGCTCTACTTGACTCTTCTAATGGATTGTTTATTCCGCTGCAGTTGTTGATCTAAAACTTGTTGTCTATTATATTCTATATGTTGTTATACTGTTGAAGGCTAAGGATAATTTATTCTGCATTATCTTAGTCATAATATTTCTTATTGGGCTAGTTGAGCTCGCCCTTTCTTTCACTGTTCTCTTCAGGAAATGAGAATATAGCTGGGACGAGTCGGGGAACGGATTGATGGTCCAGGTGGTTATTTTAGTAGTCCTCATTATTCTATAAAATAGTGTGACAATAATTATAATGAGGATTCCATTGAGTGTGGATATTGTCTAGATGACAATATTCTTATTGAAACTCTTAGATTATGTTTTGTCATATTTTACACGATCGTTGTATAGTTAAGTTGTAATTGAATTTTGTATAATGTGTTCGATTTGACGACTCAAAATGGGTGATGTATACCTATTTTGGGGCGTCACATTAATATCAAAGCTTATGAATTCCTAGTTATGTCTTTTGGATTGACTAATGCTCCTACTTTGCCTTCATGGACATGATGAACCAAAGTATTCAAGGAATATTTGGATCACTTTGTGGTCGCTTTTATTGATGACATCCTCATATACTCGTGAAAGTGTTACCATTAAAGTCATTGAACTACCCTAGTAGTAAAAGTATAATAATACGCGCGTAGTTGCATAATAGCACACCAGATTGATTATTAATGCTTATGTAAGAAGTCACCCAATTATACTCAATTATTGCTACAATGAATTGTTTGCATCATATCTCTCATATTATTGATTCAATTATTCTCACAAGATCATCTCGCATAATATGTTATATTATTAAATCAATAATTGAGACTGCAAAGTTATTCATATTATTATTTGCAATATTGACAATGTCTGTAAGTTCTGTCAAGGAGAGGTTTGGTCACCTAATCATGCTTGGCCAATAAGAAGAAATCCTTATCGAAAAGCCCTCTTTCCCGGAACAACACGGTTGTTAAATATTGTGAGTTATAATATTAATGATGAATAAGTTCGTGTTGATTAAAGATGTAATTGATAGTTCCATTCTGTTGGGATTATTAGTGTTAGTGGAAATCGACATCTATTTCGATAATAATGGATGTCTGGAGGTTATATTGACCAATCGGGTAATTAATCGGATAAATGAGCAATTAATTGCTATTAATTCACATGCTTATAACTATTTCTTCACATGTGTGTACTATTGATTCACATTCATGTACTATTAGGGGAGGTGGTGCAAGATTGATAATACTTGCATGACTAAGTTAAAATGGAGGTATAGATGGAGTCTTATCTTATACCGTAATTCGTATTTTCACATGTATAGAACTATTGATTCACATGATTGAACTATTGATTCACATGATGTACTATTAGGGGAGGTGGTGCAAGTTTGATAATACTTGCAGGACTAAATTAAAAATGAAGGAAAAAATGAAGGTATTATACTGTAATATTTCGAGCCCCAAAACGTGCAATTATTGAAACTATATTTTCCTATAAATAGAAGCTCATTCTTCTTTCATTCTCACCAATTCACTAAGTCTCATAAGAGCAATTATAGAGAGAAGCTATAGAGAGAAAAGAAGAGAAGTCTCACTACCTCACTATTCCAATTATCCAGGTCTTCTTCTTCGAGGTAAGGGATATTATTTTGTTCAAGATTCATAAGAATAATATTTTCTTCCATACTCTGTAGTATGTGAGTAATATTATTTTATCTCGTATTCCTGATTATACCCTCATCTTGTTAAAGTATTGCTTTTATACTCCGTGAAATTAGTAGAATATCTTTGAAATTTGCGCTTCATCTAGTATCATTTCACAAGAATATTTTCTGCACATTCTTGTTAAATTTTAGGCTTTTCATGCCGAAGTACTGTCCATGCGTACTATTCATTTATACGGTACTATTCATAAAAGTACTATTCACGGGTACTATTCATAAAGTACTATTCACGAGGTACTATTCACGAGTACTATTCACATGATACTATTCTCGAAGTACTATTCACCTGGATACTATTCACCCAAAGTACTATTCATGACAAAAATTAATTTCTTTTCGGTCCAAATCATTTTTGATACATTATCATTCTTGAATTTTACTCCACAAAGCAGTATCATGTTGGCAATTTGAACATTATTGAATTCTGGATAAATTAAATTATTAAAGTCTTTAAAATTTATCCTTGAACTTGTTTTATTGAATTCTTATATCATTGTCATCATCCTCATGTTTATATTGTGATGAAAGTCATCTTTGGCTTACGTGCATAGATGAACTATTGATTGGTATGATAATGACCAGAGATCATTCGGTATAATCATGACCCGTAATGTTACAAATGATATGGTAAAAGTCCTCATTGGCACATGTAGTTCATCATGGACAATTTGTTGGTATGATTATGACCGTGGATTATTCTAAGATAGTCATGACCATTGATGATTACATGAATATCCTCGGTAGTGTGCGTAGAGATGATTCGATGATGTGGTTTATTTATTAAGTTGAGTCTCAGCGATAAAGTTGATGAAAATCTTTTTAAATCATAGAAAATAGTAGATAACATGCTCTACTTGACTCTTCTAATGAATTGCTTGTTCCGCTGCAGTTAAACTTGATGTTTATTATATGTTATCAGTTTAACACTGTTGAAGGCTAATGATAATTTATTTTGCATTATCTTAGTCATAATATTTCTTACTAGGCTAGTTGAGCTCACCCTTTGCTTTCATTGTTCTCTTCAAGAAATGAGAATAGAGCTGGGACTAGTCGGGGAACGGAGTGATGATCCAGATGATAGCATTAGTAGTCCTCACTATTCTGTTAAATAGTGTGATAATAAATATAATGATGACTCCATTTGAGTTTGAATACTGTCTAGAAGATAATATTCGTGTAAAAAATCTCAGCTCATGTTGTATAATTAAGTTTTTATTTGTATTTAGTACCATGTATTTGGCGACCCAAGATGGGTGATGTATACCTATTTTGGGGGCATCACAGTTGGTATCAAAGCTTAAGGATATGATCCCTGACTGAGATGTGAGACAAGAACTAGGAGGGGAGAGACGGAGAATTCCTTCGCTAGTATTAAATTGGTCGGTCAGAGTATAGGGATAATATGTGACATGTCAATTAACCCTTGTTTTGTGGCAGTATTTGAAAATGGCATCCGAAAATGTTGAGATAAGCAATGAAGCACATGAGACCGTTGACTCACCAACGATTAATACCCAGGATAATGTGCAACAGGAAGACAATAATCCTCAGGTAAATAATAACACCGATGAAATGGTGAACGATAGAATGTTCAGAGGCTTTATGCAATTCATGCAACATCGTGCCGAGGCGGCTCTGCTCAAAATGCGAGTGTGGAAACACTTGGCAACTCTCGAACGATCCACCGCTAAATGCTTCAAGGAGGCTGGGACCACGTAGTTTTTGGAGAGCCAAAACCACTTAAGGAGGAGACGTGGATAAAGTAGATCACCAAGATATTTGATGTCTTGGGATGCTCCGAGGAACATGTGACAACCGTAATTTTTTAATTTAATTTTAAATATTTATTGGATTAAATAAATATTTTTCGATGAATTAATTAATAGATTAATTAATTAATTGATGAAGTTGTGATAGATTAATTTAATTATATGTGTTATATTTATTAAATTGATGTGGAGAATTTTATTATTCGATGTACGTATTTATGTGAGCTTATTGAATCAAAAGAAATATTTAATAAGCCTTTGTTATTTTAATTAATTTAATTATTAATTAGAGATTTAATAATTGATATTATTATTAAATGAGAAAATTTAATTATGTGACTATGTGCATTATTGAGAAATTATTATATTTAATTTAAGTAAATTAAATAAGATATTGATTTATTTTATAAAGGAGTGTGACATTATTTAAACTATATGATAATGTTTTATTAAATTAAATAGTTTTTGAATTATTTTCTTGCTAGCCAAACATGGCACTAAGGGAGGTTATGGGCAGTTAACCCATGACTGGGTAACTGACCACCAATGTGTCAGTTCCTTTTCTATTTATCATACATCTTCTTCTTTTCTATTATTCTTCTAAGTCTGATAAAAACATCACAGAGAGAGTTTGAGAGAATTGTTGAGAGAGATTGCTTGGTGTTTGAGAATTATTGAGGAAGGCTTTAATTCATCTCCTATTATTTTATCTACGCTTGGGTAATCTCTTCAACCCAATTATTATTTTTACGTCTTTTTAAGTTTTCATGAATATGGCCTAAGTCTTCGGTAAAGTTTTTGTATTTGGAAAGGGTAACAATTATGTGATTATGTGTTAAAATATATAAGATCATATCATGTTTTATATATATTATATGGGTTCCCATATCTTCAGTTTCATGAAATTATACAGTAAAAGATTTCAGAGTATGTGATATGGCCATATGGCCTTATACATGTTTTTAGTATGTCAAACATAAATGTTTTTGCAAAATTTCCACTTGTATATGATTATGCATGATAAAATGAACAAAACAAAACTTGAATGGTTGGATTTGGCTTTATAACGAATCTGTAGCATTAAAATCCATGTTTTTGTTCAAGAACTTCAAGAACATCAAGAACAAATTAATTTGCATGCTTTAATTACGTGATTATGTGTTTTAATGGGTGAAAATAACTCCATAGATGTTAAGTATTGATTATTTATGAATTCTAGCATTTGGGTATGTCTAAATTCGTGTAAAAATAAGTTGATTTGAAATTTTTAGTCGTGCTCTGCAATTTTCGCGAATTAGAAGAATCGAATCTGAGTCTCGGCATGGCCGCCAACTCCTAGTTTTTTCCCTTGCATGAGGCCAAGTGTCCAAATTGACTCCAAGAGTTAAGATAAAAGTGAAATATAAAATACTTTCCTTAGCGATGTCGAGAAAATGCAAATTTTTAATGTTCAAGTATAAAAATGAGTTAGTAAACTAGTCTAATGAACATAAAGACTTGTTAAACCTATAATGAGATGTTTAAATAAATTCTTAACATGTCCATAACACAATTACGTGTGGATTGAATGATCGAATGCATATTAGTTTATTTTTCGTGAAGTCTTAATTTTACACTAAGTGTAATAATTGACTAAGTATGGTCATGAAATCGAGATTAGACAAAGAATAACTTATGATGTTTAGTACGTTATTATTGACTGGTATTGTGAACGTAATTGGTATATAGGATTTAATTCAAAGAACGAGGTTGTTTAAGTGTAATCTATGCACGAGGCAAGTTTCTAAACCTTATCTTGTCACATTGAGCAAGTTTTTTAACTCTACCGTTTTGAGCAAGTTTCTTACCCTAAACTTTCGTTGAGCAAGTTTCCTAACCCTACTTGTTATCGTTATATAAGTTGATTAATTCATCTTTCGATATTGAGCAAGTTCTCATTTTTATTGATCAAGCCTGTCTTGGATATTAAAGTTTATTAATCTTCAAGCATGATGTTGTTATACAATAATTATTCTATTGTATACCTTTTGAGATGTTATTCAAGTTAGATATTCATTTACTGTTAAACATTATTAGACTAGCGAACCCTTATTGATTCGACTAGTCCATAGTTGATGAGTGTTCTAAATTTCAGAATCCCTTGATGAATTATCCAAACCAAACTTCCTTTGGTGCGGACTTAAATATTAAACTGAGATGAACAACCCTGTATAGGGGATTATTTTGTTAGG
Source organism: Panax quinquefolius (assembly GCA_020205615.1). NCBI lineage: Eukaryota > Viridiplantae > Streptophyta > Magnoliopsida > Apiales > Araliaceae > Panax > Panax quinquefolius. The sequence goes on along the minus strand of CM035155.1, from coordinate 40,641,578 downwards.
TTTGTAATATTCAAGAACGCAATCAAATTGCAAAATAATGCGGAAACGTGGAAAAATCAGAGTTTAAAATTTTACAAACCATATACCCGGATCACCCTTTATGCACAATTATTAATTAAACGAAAAAGATAACGAATGAGAATCATACCCTTGAAGATCGAGCTTCCTCAGGTACAAGTTCACCTCCAATCCTTTTCGCGTTCAACTTAAATCCACCGGGTTTGGTTCCTTCCTTTGATCAACGTTAGTCACCCAAGTGTTTGGCCTCTAGAGGTGATCCACCAAGGAATAATAAAGATTCAAGAAATGGGTATTTGGCTCAAACCCTAGTTTTCTATCTCTATAGAAAAGAACGTACTCTCCAATAAATTAGAATTATGTCGTATATCTGATATCTGATATAAGACTCCTCTTATAAAGATATCAGGTAAACTTATTTAATAAAAATAAGGTATTATTTAATTAAACTCTTTTAATTAAATGGGCTCCCTAATCTTATTAGGGATAATTAATTAAACTCCTTTAACTAATTTTCCTCCTAATCCTATTAGGAATAAATGAGAGTACTTATATTAAATTAATTCCTAAACTCTTTTAGAAATTAAAATAATAATAATTGTAATAATATTAATAAGACTCCTCTTATTAATTTATATTTAATATTTCTAAAATATTAAATAATAAATATTAAGCTATTTAATTTATTCTATCACCATAGATTAAATTAAATATACTTAACATATTATTACGATTATGCCATTAACTTCTTAAATAATTATTCTTCCTTTTATGGTGTGACCCTTTAGGTTCTCCATATTAAACCTATTGTGAATAAATCAATTAGAACAATTTAATCTTATTTAAATAAATAAATTAAATAATTAATTTATTTAAATAAATAATATTTATTCTACAATAGGGATAAGCCTCCTAACGATCAACGACTTTCCGGATAATATAGATTTCAACATTAATCATTAAAGAACCTTTGAGTAAATAGTTACCGTGATAATTCAATCCTTCCACCATACAATGTCCCAATTAAATATAAGACATGGAATTCTTATCACAAGTCTTATTTTATTTAATTATATGTATTTCGATCCTTAAATACACAACTCAATAATGCAAATTAGAAACTCCTTTCTAATTTCATTCTCCTTAACCAAGGACTACTTCAGTTGTCATTTATCGAATCACATAGACATTTCTCTTTTTTATTAGAAGTGGTAGATTCTTTATTGATCATACATTATCTCCATGTATAACTTATTATACCCAAGCATACCCTTTGATATACCCTAAGGGTCTTAAGGAATAAGTCAAAGTATAACTCATCATACACAAGATACTATGATGATCTCAAGTCCAAGGATTACTTGTATTACTATCACTACAGAATTCCTATCGATGACAAGTAAAACTCCATTAGGTATTCCTTAGCGAGCCAATGCTCAAAGTGAACTTATTCTCTAATAAGCACCTACATACTTGCTTTAGTGTCTCCACACAAAATGATCATGAGATCAATCATCCTCATCCAATGAAAAGCAAGAAACGATGTACCAATCTATCCCATTCACTAATCCCCAATTTAGTAATCCAATGATTGGGAACTATTTTAGTTTTAAGCTTTCTAAGAATTTAGATCTCATTAGAATGATCATCATCATTATTCTAAAAGCATTGCTTAAAACTATGGGTTTATCACATATTATAAAACAGCATCATGTAGATAATTAAAAGCCTTTAATAAATTAATACTTTTTATTAATAAATGAATGAGATTGTTACAAAGTATATGCTTTATCATCAAACATGATTGGCTTGTGTGCATACTACTTTCAATCTCCCACTTGCACTAAAGGCAATCGTCATGGTATCTCATACTCTTCTTCTCTAAGTGACGATTATCCTGCTGTTGGATAAGCTTTAGTTGATGGATATGTAATGTTGTTAATGAGAGTCCACTATCTCTATAGTGATTTCCCATCTTTCAATGATTCTAATAATCAAATGAAAGTGCCACAACACATGTTTAGATCCAAGATGAGACTTAGGAACTATTCCTAGTTCTGTAATGAACTTTTAATCCAAACAATCAACTTGCAGCTTCATTTATAGCTATATACTTTGTCTTTATCACTAAACAAGCAACTCTTTGCTGTTTGGAACCTTTCCAATTCACCGCACCACTGTTCAAGATAACGCTTTACCTTAAAGTGGATCTTTCTGTCATCTTGGTCTGTCTGAAAAACTTGAGTCTGTTAAGCCCTCTAGTTTTAATTTAGACCTACCATGAATATGATCACATCCTTAGTGCCGGTTAAGCACTTTAAGATGTTTTTCACTGACTCATAGTGAACTTCTCCAGAATATGACTGATCAACATCAGGACTCGTATATTTCATCGCATACATTATAGTCACTCATGCGACCTCTCTATTCAGGAGTCTGTAGGGACTATTAAGAGAGATACACTCCATAGCTCATCGACATGAGACATCTCTTTGAGTTTGCCATGCTAAACGACTTTAGCATCAAATGAATATACATTCCTTGGGTTAAGTCGAGCATCCTCTTAAATCTATCTATATAGATTTATATCCCCAATTAAGATACTCTTCCAAATCATTTATGGAGAAATGTTTAGACAACTTTATCTTTACTGATTGTAGCATTGGTATGTCATTCCTTATCCGTAGTATATCAACATATATTACTAGGAATGTCACGATGCTCCCACTGACCCTTTTGTACACACTAGGTTCATTCTTATTTTTTGATAAAATCAAACTCTTTTGATTGCCTCATCAAAACGAATGTTCCATATTTGAGAAACTTGCTTCAATCCATTTCTCCGAAAGTGTCACAACACTTACCTCATCGTATGTAATCGGATCATCATCTTCTATGATGTGTACCTCATCATCATCATCTATGATGAATCCATACCTCCTAGGTATCTTTGGTACTATTCCAGATTTACGATTCAGTTGTGGTATAATAGGTCTATCTACAGATTCCTCTTATTTGATTTATAGTGTTTTGTGGTTCTTGAACTCTTCAAGATCTATTATCCTCCCACTAGCCCCTTCAATGATAAACACCTTTATCTTGTAAGCGCGTGTTTTCGCAACAAACACCTTTTGCTAAGTAGGATTATAGAACATATACCCTAAACTTACTTTAGGATGTCCCACAAATCGACACTTATAAAATCTTGTCCCAAGCTTATCCTTTGAAACCTTTTCACATAAGTTGACAACCCTTATCTTAACATACTTAAGATTAGAATCCTCCTTGTCCATAACTTTTATGGAGTCTTGGGGCTGGATTTTGAGGTTACCATTTTCGTAGATATGCACCATTTCTAGGACATTATCCCGTATGATACCGGAATGTCGGTAAAATCATTATGGACCGCACCATGTCCAACAAGGTACGATTTTTCCTTTCGAGATACATCAATCAATTATTGCACAGATCGGGATGTGTCCATTATGAGAAAACCATTTGAGATGATCTAGAAACTTATTGCACAAGTATTTATTCCTTGATCTAATCAAAGAATCTTAATACATTGCCAATTTGTTTCACTTCAATTCTTTGAACCTTTCAAATAATTCACACTTGTATTTTAGCAAATACACACATTCAACTCTTTGAATGATCATCTCCTTTTCTTATACTAATTTGTTCAATATGCAAAATTATTTTCATGTAAGTCAAGTATACAAAATTTATTAAGTAATATTCCATTTCTATACAAAACATTATAATTATAAATAGAACAACAATTGTTCTTAATTATAATACCAAAGATTTCATTGTCAACAATAAAATGGAAATAATATTTTTAACAAGAATCGAATACAATAACAACTTATCGACTTAATAGATTTGCCAGTAGGCATTGCTAAAATATAAGTTTCTATGGCTAATATGGCAACCTTTGTTACATTTCCGCATTATAGATTACTTATATTTGTTTAGCTTTCTACTTACCTTGGTCCTTCATAAATCTATATTTATGATAACCAAAGTCGGTATCCAATACCCAAGTAGAACCTCGACTTAAAGAAAATTTTATTTTAAATCATGAACAAATTTGTATTATAATCGAAACTTCACTAAGCTTCTTTGGTTAGCCTCTGCAAGATGCTTCTCGCAGCTTTCTTTCCAAAGGTCCAAAGCTTATTGTAGTGGAAGCAAACTCCTTTGCTATACGTGTCGATTTTGTTCTTATTATCCTTTGTTTTTGCCTTTCTATGTACCTTCTTTGAATCGCTCTTCTTTTCGGAAGATCCTTTGGCCCCTACCAAGAAGACTCGATCTTTCTTGGTTGAAAGTGACTCTCAACATTTTTCAATATGTTAAGCAAATCAATGCCGATATCTAGCTTGTTCATATGAAAAATTCACAACAATTAATGAAAAGGAGTCCGGAGTGAGTGCAAGATCAAATCTTGGCTCAACTCTCCATCCATGACAAAACCCGTTGTCCTAATTGATCAATCAAATTGATTGTTAAGAACTTTTGTCTATACTATAGTGCCATTGGCCATTCTAGATCGGAAGAGCTCCTTAGATATCTCGATATCTATCGGTCCTACTTTCCTCACCATCAACTACTTGATGTGCGGGAATATAGTAGGAGCATCCATAGTTTCATCTTCGACAACAAGCTCGTTACTCATAGATGCGAGCTTGATGCATTGAGCCAATCATGCATCATCTTGCCACTTTCTAAAAGTAGCAATGTCTTCCTCGTAGGCATTATTCTGCAACCATTCTTGAGGATAGACGTATTAAGGACATAAGATAACTTTTCACCATGAGAACTATTCTCAAATTCCTTAACCTATCCGCTTAATTCTTTCCCGTTAATTTAGCATCTAATATGCTACGCAAATGATAGTAATTTAGATATTATAAAATTACGTAAATGAATTTGTATTTAACAACATTTTAACATACATTCTTTTATTAATTACCAAAATAATTTAGGTCTTGTTTTAAATTGGTATCTCCCACTATTTTCTTCAAACTATATTACCTCACTTATATAGTTCGGCAAAATCTAATTAAAGATTTGCTAAGTGAGAATAAGGATCCCATTTCAAATGTATATAGCCTTGTGGTGACACAACAAACTATATATAAATAAATAGGTAGACAACTTTTGTCAATTACATCAACTATGCAACTCCTTTTCTTTTGCCTCTTAGATTATTTTGATCAAGTGGTGGCACATCCGAATCAAAATTATTCAAGTTAAGTCCCACCTAGCACTCCATATATTCAAAAAAGAAAATATCATCCTTGTGGTGACACAACAAAACAATATTGTTCAATTTTCTTTATAAGCATCAAATGTGATAAATTAACATCTTAAATACTTAATACTTGCCTTGTGGTGATACAACAAACTCATATTAAATATTTAATACTCTATTAATTTTATCATGCTAGAAGGCGTACGCTCGATATTCCAAATATCTTTGAACGCTTAGGACTTAATATAAAAATTGAGGGGTTGTTATTAATTTGTCTCATCTTGTTTAGCGCCAGCATTTATATATATATATAAAATACGCTATATTATTAATAAACATGCAAGCATGTTTGCATAATATAATATAATATATATATATATATATATATATAGTATAAATTCACATATAGAATACTATATTCTACCCTTGATTGATTATGGACTTTTATTCTAGTTTGGTTCACTAGAGCCACCAAGTGAACCAAAAGGTCAAACCCTAGGGGGTGCAAGAAATAATATTTAAATATAACTATTACATTTAAACCCTGCTCCATTACAAACGGGTCTTCAAGCGCCTCTTGCCCTTTGATCTCCAATTTCTTTTAAAATTTAATTCTAACTATTCCTATTACAAAACTATTTAAAATAAATAGAAACCTTGATCGTGAAATAAGGGAAGTACATAGGAGGAGATAGAATTTACATTCATAAAAAATTAGAGAAGACGCGGTACATGTAATTCCCCATTTAATAAAACCCATACATTCATGCATCCAACTAAAATAAAATCCAATCATATTGGGTCAATAGTCCATAATCAATCCCATTTATTATCATACACATCATCATACGCATCAATAAATAACATTCATCTTATGAATAATAAATATTTAATATATATATTGATATCATTTAATGGGTAAATTTAGTTAGTATAAAATCTAATTTTGAATCAAAATAAACTCCTTTATTTTAATCAAATTTAAATTAAAATAAAACTATTTTATTTTAATTTATCCAATTTTGAATGAAATAAACTATTTTATTTTAATCAAAATTTTTAATCAAAATAAACTCCTTTATTTTAATTAATTATGGAATCCAATTCCATATAAAAAAATAAAACTCCTTTATTAAAGGAAACACGGATTATCTTTCCTATTCACAAATAAACTCCTTTATTTTTGAATAATATGAAATCTTATTTCATATTTAAATAAACTCCTTTATTTAAGGAAACATGGAATACAATTTCAACTCCAATTAGTTATCATGGAATCCAATTCCAACTCTAATTAGTTAGCATGAAATTAAATTTTAAAATTAAAATTAAACTTTTTATTTTAAAATTAAAATAAACTTTTTATTTTAAGATTAAAATAAATATTTTATTTTAATTATAAAATTATTATATATATAAATATATATTACGTTAATATATATATTATATATATAATCTCATTTATATCCGTGCATTGCAAGTCCACCAATTAACGAGATTCACAAGGTTGCCACTTAACTTTTTCAAAAAAAAATAAAATAAAAAACGTGGCAGGTTCGGGAATTAGCTATAGCATATTTTTTTTTTTAAAGCCTGCATCCCTTGCAACTTAATATCAATCATGGCCACTAAATTCCGTGCATGTTAACTTTAAGAATCAAATATATATATAAAATATATATAACTTCCTTTAACTAAATCACCACGTTGACATGCCATGCTATTGGGCGGCCAGAGAAGCAGCACTGCAGCGTTACTTTTGTGAATCCCTTGTCAAAGGAGTTTGTTTTTAAAGCATCACGTTTTTTTTTTTAAAATAATTTTATACAATAAAATTATGCCCAAAAAAATTGTTCTAAACACATATCAATATACATATCAAATTAAAACAATTAATAATTCGCATAAAGGTTTGGCTCTGATGCCACTGTTAGGTTTGTAATATTCAAGAACGCAATCAAATTGCAAAATAATGCGGAAACGTGGAAAAATCAGAGTTTAAAATTTTACAAACCATATACTCGGATCACCCTTTATGCACAATTATTAATTAAACGAAAAAGATAACGAATGAGAATCATACCCTTGAAGATCGAGCTTCCTCAGGTACAAGTTCACCTCCAATCCTTTTCGCGTTCAACTTGAATCCACCGGGTTTGGTTCCTTCCTTTGATCAACGTTAGCCACCCAAGTGTTTGGTCTCTAGAGGTGATCCACCAAGGAATAATAAAGATTCAAGAAATGGGTATTTGGCTCAAACCCTAGTTTTCATCTACATAGAAAGAACGTATTTCTAACAAATCGAATTATATATGTCAGATATCCGATATCTAATATAAGACTCCTTTTATAAAGATATCGGCAAACCTTATTTAATAAAAATAAGGTATTATTTAATTAAACTCTTTTAATTAAATGGGCTCCCTAATCTTATTGGGGATAATTAATTAAACTCCTTTAACTAATTTTCCTCCTAATCCTATTAGGAATAAATGAGAGTACTTATATTAAATTAATTCCTAAACTCTTTTAGAAATTAAAATAATAATAATTGTAATAATATTAATAAGACTCTCTTATTAATTTATATTTAATATTTCTAAAATATTAAATAATAAATATTAAGCTATTTAATTTATTCTATCACCATAGATTAAATTAAATATACTTAACTATATTATTACGATTATGCCATTAACTTCTTAAATAATTATTCTTCCTTTTATGGTGTGTGACCCTTTAGGTTCTCCATATTAAACCTATTGTGAATAAATCAATTAGAATAATTCTAATCTTATTTAAATAAATAAATTAAATAATTAATTTATTTAAATAAATAATATTTATTCTACAATAGGATAAGCCTCCTAAATGATCAACGACTTTCCGGATAATATAGATTTCAACATTAATCATTAAAGAACCTTTGAGTAAATAGTTACTGCATAATTCAATCCTTCCACCATACAATGTCCCAATTAAATATAAGACATGGAATTCTTCACAAGTCTTATTTTATTTAATTATATGTATTTCGATCCTTAAATACACAACTCAAATAATGCAAATTAGAAACTCCTTTCTAATTTCATTCTCGCCTTGCCAAGGACTACTGGGTTGTCATTTATCGAATCACATAGACATTTCTCTTCTTTTATTAGAAGTGGTAGATTCTTTATTGATCATACATTATCTCCATGTACAACTTATTATACCCAAGCATACCTTTTGATATACCCTAAGGGTCTTAAGGAATAAGTCAAAGTATAACTCATCATACACAAGATACTATGATGATCTCAAGTCCAAGGATTACTTGACTACTATCACTACAGAAATTCCTATTGACAGACAAGTAAAACTCCATTAGGTATTCCTTAGCGAGCCACGCTCAAAGAACTTATTCTCTAATAAGCACCTACATACTTGCTTTAGTGTCTCCACACAAATGATCATGAGATCAATCATCCTCATCCAATGAGCAAGCAACGTATGTACCAATCTATCCGGATTCACTAATCCCCAATTTAGTAATCCAATAATAGGGAACTATTTTAGTTTTAAGCTTTCTAAGAATTTAGATCTCATTAGAATGATCATCATCATTATTCTAAAAGCATTGCTTAAAACTATGGGTTTATCACATATTATAAAACAGCATCATGTAGATAATTAAAAGCCTTTAATAAATTAATACTTTCTATTAATAAATGAATAAGATTGTTACAAAGTATATGCTTTATCATCAAACATGATTGGCTTGTGTGCATACTACTTTCTTATTTACGCTTTAGCGTTAAGATATTAATGGCATGATGATGGTACTAAGTAATGATCCCCTAAAGCACGCGAGAAGAAGAGTCTATAGTCTTATATGATCATTAAAGGTTTCAAGTAAAAACACTTGACAACCTAGACATAGTTCAAGGTCTTATGACCCTCGTAATTTCTTTTGATTCTTGTTATTCATTCTTGATTCAAAAGTTGAGCTTTATATCGGTTATTATTTCTCTCGCATGTTATTATTCATTGTTATATTGTTATACTTGTGGGCAATTGTGCTCACTCTTGCGTAATAATAATATCATTCTTTAAGAACGAAAAGAGCGTATTTAACCTTCCACTAAGTAAGGGCAAGGGCAAGCTTAGCAAGTAATGAAGACCGCTTAATTAATGTGGTTATGTGATGTAATTAGAATTGATGTTACTAAGACTTATTTGTTTATGTTTTCCGCACAGATGTTTTAAGGTTAGAGTAACCTGGGATTTATTTATTATTCAGTTGATGTAACCCCATAAGGGGAGAGATTTATTATTTATTTCTATCTATTGCATGGTTTGCATTTATTTATGGGTAGATAGATAGATGATGTTTGTACAGTGAACACCAAATCCTGTGGAAATAGAAGTACCGGATTTGGGGGTGTCACAGAGCAAAAGGTTCCCTTTGCAACATTCATGTTGTGAGCAGAGGCAGATTACTGGTGGGAATCTGTAAAGCGTACTCAACATGCCGCACTGAATATGTCTTGGGAGAAGTTCTAAGAACTGTTCAACGACAAGTACTTTTCTGAAAGTATTCGTCATATGAAGGAGGTAGAGTTTATCAAGATAGAGCAAAACAATATGACTGTGTCACAGTACGAAGCTAAGTTTGCCGAGTTATCCCGGTTTGCGTCTGTGACGCCCCCAAAATAGGCATACATCACCCATCTTAAGTCGCCAAATACATGGTACAAAAATACAAATACAACTTAATAATACAACTGTCGTGGAAAATACGACAAAACATAAACTGAGAGTTTTAATAAGAATATTGTCATCTAGACAATATCCACACTCAATGGAGTCCTCATTACATTTATTGTCACACTATTTAACAGAATAGTGAGGACTACTAATGCTATCATCCGGACCATCACTCCGCTCCCAGACTCGTCCCAAATATATTCTCATTTCTCAAGAGAACAAAGGAAAAAAGAAAGGGTGAGCTCAACTAGCCCAGTAAGAAATATTATAACTAAGATAATGTAGAATAAATTATCATTAGTCTTCAATAATGTTAAACTGATAAAATATAATAAACTTCAAGTTTAACTGCAATGAAACAAGCAATCCATTAAAAGAGTCAAGTAGAAAATAAAATCTACTATCTTTTATGTTTTAAAAAGGTTTTTTTATCACTTTTATCGCTAAGACTCAACAATAAATAATCCACATCATCCCCGCACTTACGACCAAGGATATTCATTAGTATCACAACCATAAATTATTCATGCACTACACGGGCCAAGAGGATATTCGTGTATTCATCAATGGTCATGATCATGCCAACAACTCGTCCATCAATGTACTACGGGCAACGAGGATTTTTACCACATCATTTGTAATATTACTTGGCCATGATTATACCGATTAATCCTCAGTCACAATCATACCAAGTCCATCTATGCACTACAAAAGCCATGAGATGGCTTTCAACATAATATAAACATGAGGATGATGACAATGATATAAGAATTCAATACAACAAGTTCAAAAATTAATTTATCTAGAACTAATAAAGTCCAAATTGTCAACATGATACTTCTTTGTAGAGTAAAATTCAAGAATGCTCGTAAGAATATTTCCATGAAAAGATATCGGATGAAGCGCAAATATCAAAGATATTCCACTAATTTCATGGAGTATAAGTCAAAACTTTAACCAACCGAGAATAATAAAGAATGGAATAACAAAAAAATCACCGTGCATGCGATAGATCGCACGCATAAAGTTATTCCAATAGAATAATAAATAACGGAACCAGGTCGTGAAATTCACAATCGCGGGATATTCCAACAGAATAATAAAGAATGAAATAACAATGAATCACCACATGCGATGGATATGACATGCATGCAGTTATTCCAATGTAATAATAATTAATGGAACCAGTCGGACATAATACGCACCAACGGGATATTCCAATGTAATAATAAATAATGAGAACCAGTCATGCGTAAACGCACGTGCGATGATGTTCCAAATGTAATAATAAAGAATGGAATAATGTAATAATTTCACCATGTATGCGGATTTGATGTACACGCTATTCCAACATAATGATAAAGAATGGAATAATGTAAGAATTTCACCAAGTATAGGGTAGTCACAGATACAAAGTTATTCCAACAAAATAATAAAGAATGGAATAATGTAAGAATTTCACCATGTATGCGGTTTTTTTGCATAGATAGGTTATTCCAATAGAATAATAAAGAATGGAATAACATAAGAATTTCACCATGTATGCGGTACTTTGCATAGATATGTTATTCCAACATAATAATAAAGAATGGAATAACAGAAGTTCTCTTCATGAATATGAAAGAAATAATACCCCTTACATTAGAAAAAACTGGATATAGGAGTAGTGAAGTAGCAGAATACTTTTCTTCTTTCTCTCTATAGTTTCTCTCTCTAGAGTTTCAGTGAATTCGTAAGAAATAATGAAGGAATGAGCTTCTATTTATAAGAGAATGGACTGAATAGTAACTAATTCATGAACGGTCCAGATTGATTTTGTAACGACCCCAAAATAGGTCCATTCCATCCAACCCATTCTGAGTCGCCAAATATATGGTACGAAAACAACGACAACTTTATTACAACAATTGTCGTGCAAAATACAACAACACATATGCTGTGAGTTTGGATACAAATATATACCAACTCAGTAGACGTCACAATGACACCTTACATAAAGGTATAGTCAAAAACTATTTTAGAAATTAGAATCTTTGGGAAGTGCTCAAGGAAACCTTCGTATACATGGGGAGGCCATGCTTTTAGGTTATGGTAGATATCATATGCCCACGTAATTATCCTTGGTCAATTGATAGACCCCAAAGAAAAACGAGAAGATTACTATCATATTCTTCCCAATGGTGAGTCTTCTCTTGACATATCATTATCTCCACTGTCTCTAATTGGATATTATACTTCAAAGAAACACCAAGAATATAAAGGTAGTGCTTGTAAATATACTCAGCAAGTGGATGAGCACAACCATGTCTTATGATGACACGAGGTTGTATGTCATTAGACATCTTGTATGATAGTGATAAAACACCCTTCCAAAGTTGGGTTCGCCTCACCCTATTGTTGTTCACCAAAATCAATTATTAAGTGACGTATAATATACGACACACACATCTTAGGTCCTCAATACAATTATGTATTGTATGTCATGCCGTTTTATAATGTGTTGAGAAACTTTGACAGACCCGAACCATCACACCATTCCCCTGTTATTCTCGCTCGACCCAGCTACACTCTTATTACCTGAAAGGAATTGTGAAGCAAAAGGGTGAGCACAACTAGCTCAGTAAAGAAGATTATGACTAAAGATAATTAAATTATCAATAGACTTCATCAGTAATAAATCAGAGATTTAGAACATATGGTAGATAATAAAACTTTTCAACCATAGTTGCAGTGGAACGAGCAATCCATTAGAAGAGTCAAATAGACCATAAGATCTATTATCTTCTCCATGTTAAAAGTCCACCAACAATGTTTTAACCCTGTAACATCAATCAACAGTTCTTGTCCACAATCATATGAATAACTCATAATCATAATTATAGTTCTAAATTCCTCTTCTTATCCGGGATCGAAGATAATTTCATCACCACGCTCTTTACCAAAAACATCAAAGATCATGGTTATACCAAATCACGCTCTTGTTCATAATCATACTAATAAATTCATCTTAGCACCACGGGCCAAAGATATTCATCAACAGCTTCATCTTTACACTACAAAGCAAAGATATTCAACAATGTGTCATCATCTTTGCATTACGAGCCAAAGATATTCATCAATAATTCATCTTCGCACTACAAAAGCAAAGATATTCAACAACAGTCATCTTTGCATTACGAGCAAAAAGATATTCATCAATAATTCATCTTTGCACTACAAAGCAAGATATTCATCAACAAGTCATCTTTGCACTACTGAGCCAAAGATATTCATATATCAAAGAAATACATAATCATTTCAAAAGTTATATAACAATAATTATAACCACGTTGATCAATTCACCTTTGCACTTAAGCTAAAAATATTCAATTGTAAATTCAATGGTCATGGTCATACCAAATAACAATTCAACTTTTGCACTTCGGCCAAAGAGAACCTATAGTCACGATCATAGCAATAATCTACCCATCTTTACACTCAAGTCAAAGAGAAATATCATCATTAGGGTTATAAGAATGTTATATAAAAACAATATAATCAAAACATGATTTTAATTTCAAGAGTAAGATTCATAAATCAACGATAATTTGGTCGTAGAAAAAAACCAATTTGTCGTGAATAAGACCCGTGATTCGCATGCATAGTACCGTATACGTGCATAAAGAACCTCGATACCTAAAAGATAAAGTTTCATAATAAAATCCATATCAATATTTATAACACCTTAATCCAAATGTTATAAAATCACTTAATAATATCAAAATCTTAATATTCTTAATATTACAATAATATTTAATAATTTCTAAAACTTATAAACAATTTAATTAAATTGTTTACACTTTACTAATTAATGTATTTAATCATCATAAAATGCCAAACTCATAAGATTTCATCACCAATAACCAAAACCCTCATCAAAAATCTACATATACCTCATATATGATTCTCAAGCCATAAAATCATATTTTCCAATTTTCTTACTTCACATACCATATTTAATTCATTTACTCATAACTAAAACATTTTCATGAAAAATACAAAATCAGTTCCAAAAATATTTCTTTTCAGGGATTTAGCATAACATAGTCCCGTATTGAACATAAATTTTTCTCAAAATTTTAAAAATTCATTTACTATTTTTCATATGGCCAAAACCAATTTAATATTTAAACATTTATCATAAATTATACTTTTATCCAAAATTCTAAAATTTACACTTATACTTGATATTATATAGATGTACTCCCAATAAAAAATTTCATCAATTTTGGAGTTAATCACAAGGAGTTATAAGCGGTTACTTTTAAAATAGTCTTTTCTCATAAAATCCATAACTCCTAATCTATACATCCAAAAATCGCCATTTTTGGACACAATCTACAAAATTCATCAAAATATCATTTCAAATTTTTCCAGAATTTTTGAAGGTCCGAAAAAATTTCGAAACTAAAAACATAATAACCCTTAAAATCCCTTACTATCCCTTACCTCGAAAGACAGTACTTCTAGTTGAAACACCGGATATAGGCAATGACTTGAACTTGCACCGTATAGCAATACTCAAAGTATACTCAAAATACTCACAAGAATACGTTCGATAATATAGAGAGAGAAAACTTCAATTTCTGGTGTAATTTTCAATTCTAACCTAAGCACCTTATTTATAGGAAATTGCTTAGAACACAAAAGCAGAAAATTTAATAAATTAATAATATATATATTTCCAACGCACACTTAATTTGCCCAACATCAGTCCACTACACAAGACTAACAACAAAAAAAATGTTTTTTTAATTTTAAATATTTTAAACTTCCAGAAATCAATTATTTCGGAGCTTCGGAACTTCAATAATTCATAATAAATAGCCCTTTTATCAAAAAATTTGAATCTTGCGAATTTTTATAGGAAATTCAATTCTCTACAACTTTACGTAAGAAAGTTTTTCCAAGTTCCAAATGAAATTGGATCGAAATCCATAAACAGACGATTTTACAAATATAATCAAATTTCTATCAATAATTGTGTCCACCAACACACAAAATATGTGTTAAACATTTAATGCCACAAAATACTCTTCCTCCTCATATACTCATATATCCCACATTCATTATAAAATATCACCGTTAATATATTATTAAAATAATATATTTAAATGAATTATTTTATCGTAAAAAGATAAAATATTAATTTTCAACAATTGACATTTTAAAAATTTTCTCCATCTATATCCACATAAAATCAATATTTTCCTCATCATATAAATCAATAATTAATTATTCACAAATAATATTACAGAATCACAAGATCGCAAACTGTGCCGCTCCTCGTGAAAGAGGGGCTTTCCAATAAAGATTTTTCCTTCTTTGGTGCACATTAGGTGACCAAACCTCTCCTTAGATGTAACTTTCTAGACATTGCCAATAATGTTTTCTAATAATATTATTCAGATAATATAAATTATTGCTTCGATAATGGAAAATACTTGTAAGTGACAATTATTAAACAACAATAATATAAAATATCAACGCAAAGAATTATTGAATCAAAAAAATAATATTTAACAAGAATTATTGTAACAATTATCGAGTAGCGCCTTTCTTACGTAAGAATCAATAATTGGTGCAATACCGTAAGCTACTTGCTCAACAACGCCAGATTAGTGTGTTTAACCACCAATTATTCCAACAAAGATTACTTCTGAATAACTACGCCAGTTATTTATAAACAACTTATATTTGTCATTTTCTTCATCCAATAGCTTTTCGTTATGGGGCCCACAAAAGAATGCACCGTCGCATTTAATATTCCCCAATGTAAAGAATATTCCACGACCAAACGAATATTCCCCGAAATAATGAATATTTTATAACCACTTGCTTATTTTGAAAAAAATTATATATAAAGACCCTTAACTTTAACTTTTATCAATTTAACCATTTACCTAATAGTAATTATAAGAAAAATTGAATACTTTTATTTCATAAAATTCGGGCCTTACTGATTTACTTTTAAACAGACGGGTCATATTGATTTACTATTCAATTATTAATAAAATATTCTAATAAAACAAAATCTTTTAAATAAAATATAATATATTCTATTTATAGTCTAATAAAATAAATAACTTTATAAAAGTATTCTATTTTATATAAAAAAAATTACTATATGAAAACACTACGCAGTACTATGCAAAACACTATGCATAAAAAATATAATATATTCTAATTATTATTTAAAAAAATAAATAACTTTATAAAAGTATTTTGTTTTATATATAAAAGATTTTACTATGCAAAATACTATACAGTACTATGCAAAACACTATGCATAATAAATATATAATATATTCTAATTATTGTCTAATAAAATAAATAACTTTATAAAAGTATTACATTTTTATATAAAAAGATTTTACTATGAAAAATACTATGATAATAAAATATATTATATTCTAATTATTGTCTAATAAAACAAATAACTTTATAAAAGTATTCTGCTTTATATAATAACCTTTTCTGTTTTATTACATTAATAATACTAATAAAACAAAATTTATATATATATATATATATATATATATATAAATAAACTTCCGTGACATCATAAAAAGACACCTCAATATATTTAACAACATTTATCATCATTATTATAATTCACAATATTAATCGACTAGATCGTTCCCAAGAAAGAGGAGGCTTTCTAATAAGAATTTTTCCCTATTGACGCGCAATTAGGTGACCAAACCTCTCCTTGACAGAACTTCTAGACATCGTTAGTATTGCAAATAATAATATTAATAACTCTGTCATCTCAATTATTGATTTAATAATATATAAAATATTTACAATAATTGAATCAACTAACGTGAGATACTATGCAGCAATTACTGTAACAATAATTGAACAAAACTGAGTAACTTCTCACGTAAGCATTAATAATCAATACTGTGTGCTACTATAAAACCATGCGTATTACTGTACTTTTACTACCGAGTAGTTCAACAATTTTAACGGTAAAACTTCCACCGTTATTTTCATTAAAATATTTTTGTCGTTTTCTCAATCCGACAATAATTCCGTTGTAGTGTCCACCTATGATTGTGCCGTCGTACG
Organism: Panax quinquefolius; assembly: GCA_020205615.1. NCBI lineage: Eukaryota > Viridiplantae > Streptophyta > Magnoliopsida > Apiales > Araliaceae > Panax > Panax quinquefolius. The sequence continues at coordinate 40,624,438 of CM035155.1, read as the reverse complement.
GATATTCCCCGACCAAACGAATATTATACAACAACTTGCATACTTTTCAAAATTTATAAATATTACCCACAACTATAACATTATCTCAAATCCACACCATAATATTTAGAAAAATAATTTAAGAAAATTAAATCTTTATTCGTAAAATTTGGAATTTTACAATCTCTCATCCTTATGAAATTTCGGCCTTGAAATTTACGTACGTACCTGGTATACCGAAGAGGTGAGGATACATTGACTTCATTTCAAATTCTAACTCTTGAGGTATAACCTTTAAGCGCAAAATATATTTCAAGATTTTAACAGGTATATCTTTATACGTTAAATTATCCGCTATCTCATTCGGTTCTAAATTAATAATGTGGTTCGGGTCGTCCACATATTTATGTAATATCGATACGTTAAAAACGTTATAAACACGCGACATACTTGGCGGTAAAACAAGTCTATAGGCCATAATTCCTACTCGATCAAGTATTTCAAATGGGCAAATTAAATCGAGGGTTGAGATTTTCTCTCTTCATCGACTCTTGCTTCTAGAATAACACCCTCTTGAACCTTCTTCTTCACATTCATCAGATTTGAGTCTGTAGCTTGAGAGACTTTAACTTTATCGATTAAAGTCGATTCTAATCGTATATTCGTTATCTTCACGTAGGTCCCTAGAGTCTTTAACTCTATCTTCATCATTTGTAAGTTATACGAAATGGGTTTTTGTGTTAACAACATCACACTCATAAACGCATACGATCTTCTACCCAACGCGTCAGCTACCACGTTCACTCTTCCACGATGATATTGAATGGTATGATCGTAATCTTCAACAGCTCGAGCCAACGTCTTTGGCGCATGTTACGTTCATTTTGGTTGAAGAAATATTTGAGGGTTTAAGAAATGGGTTTTGTACTGAGGTCAATACAAAATTCGATTTCACGCTCTAGGGGTAGGCTAGGAAGTCTTCAGAGAATACGTCAGGAAATTTATTAATAATAGAAATGTCATTCAAAACTGTGACTCTCATCCAAGACTTGGATAGCACGTCACATTGATACCTATCAACTTGCCACCGTTATTCACGACGTCCCCTACGGATATTCTGGCTTCGGTGTATTCCAAGACTTGGAAGTCACCAACGAAAGGTTCGGGGCTCTTTACTTATGGCTTGATATGACAATGATTGACTTTAGTGGTTTGGTTGCTTGAATTCGTATAACAGGTTGGTTAGGAATATAAAAGCTAACAACCTTACGAAAATAATCAATTTTAACATGATGAGTAGTTAACCAATCGATTCCTCAAATCACATCAAAGGCAAGTATTTTCAAAGAGATAAGATCGACAGGTAACGTGAAAGTGTCGATTTGAATCAACAAGATTTATAAACAGTGGAGGTAACGAAGGTTTCTACTAATGAAGTTTTAACCAATAAGTCAAAGTCTAACTTCTCTGGGGTCAAATTTAAACGTTAAGCGCAAGCAAGAGAGATAAAAGAATGGGTAGAACCGGTATCTAATAAGGTATAGACTTCGCAAGAATTTATAATTAACTAACCCGTGCTAACTTCGTTCGGGTTACTCGCTTTTTGAGAAGTCACGAAAAACGCTCTCCTTGAAACCACCGACTTTGTTTTGTCTGTATCCACCTTTGGTGCCACCGTCCCAGCTAGACTTGACTTCCCTGAACGACAAAATCGAGCTAGGTGACCTTCTCTTCCATAATTATAACATGCTTTGGACGGCATCACGCAGTTTGGACTGATATGTCCCTCCCATGCGCATTTGAAGCATATGATAGTGGTCGTTCTCCTTCCTTAACAACGGGTGCTGGTGCTGACGTCTTTCCATCATTGTTGAATCTCCTCTTCTTGAAATGTTCATTCTTATTATTTTGGTCATGATTCTCACCGAAGTGGTTACCATTTCTGGCATGTTGATTCCCTCCACGTTTATTGTCACCACTTCGATGATCGCTATCACTAGTATTATCATTTTCCTACCGCACTCTTTTGGTTCAATGACTCATTATCGCGCTCCAATAACTGAGCCCTATTAACAACATCTGAATACAAACACAGTTTATGAGAGATAAGATATTGACGTATCTCGAGTTTCAAACCTCTTAGAAACATTCGCATCATTCTCTCCTTATTATCAACCAAGTGGGATGCGAACCGGAACAACTCGGCAAACTTAGCCTCGTACTGTGACACGGTCATATTGTTTTGCTCCAGCTTGATAAACTCTACCTCCTTCATGTGATGAATACTTTCGGGAAAGTACTTGTTGTTGAACAATTCTTGGAACTTTTCCCAAGTCATCTTCAGTGCGGCAGGTTGAGTACGCTTTACAGATTCCCACCAGTAATCTGCCTCTGCTTGCACCATGAAGGTGGCAAAGGGAACCTTTTGCTCCTCAAAGCATCCCAAGACATCAAATATCTTACAGATCTGCTTTATCCACGTCTCCGCCTTAAGTGGTTTTGGCTCTCCAAAAAACTCCGGTGGTCCCAGGTCCTTGAACTGCTTAGCGGTGACCGTCCGAAAGTTGCCAGTGTTTCCACCTGCATTTTGGACAGGAGCCGCCCTTTCCTATTTTTACATGAATTGCATAAAGCCTCTTAACATTCCATCGTTCATCATTTGGTCAGTGTTGTTGTTTGCATGAGGATTGTCGCCTTCCTGATGCACATTATCCTGATTATTGATCTGTGGAGACTCAACGGTCTCCTGTGCTCCATTGATGTTCTCAACATTCTCGGATGTCATTTTTAAATACTGCCACAAAACAAGGGTTAATTAACATATCACATATTAACTCTATACTCTGACCGACCAATTAAATACCAAATAAACTTAGGTAGGTCATACTAGCAAAGGAATTCTCCGTCTCTCCCCTCCTAGTTCTTGTCTCACATCTTAGCCAGGGATCATATCCCTAAGCTTTGATACCAACTTGACGCCCCCAAAATAGGCATACATCACCCATCTTGAGTCGCCAAATACATGGTACAAAAATACAAATACAACTTAATAATACAACTGTCGTGTAAAATACGACAAAAACATAAACCGAGAGTTTTAATAAGAATATTGTCATCTGCATAATATCCACACTCAATGGAGTCCTCATTACATTTATTGTCACACTATTTAATGTAATAGTGAGGACTACTAATGCTATCATCCGGACCATCACTCCGCTCCCCGACTCGTCCCAAATATATATTCTCATTTCACAAGAGAATAAAGGTGAAAGAAAGGGTGAGCTCAACTAGCCCAGTAAGAAATATTATAACTAAGATAATATAGAATAAATTATCATTAGTCTTCAACAATGTTAAACTGATAAAATATAACAAACATCAAGTTTAACTGCAGTGGAACAAGCAATCCATTAAAAGAGTCAAGTAGAGAATAAAATCTACTATCTTTTATGTTTTAAAAAGATTTTTCAACACTTTTATCGCTGAGACTCAGCTTAATAAATAATCCGCATAATCCCTGCACTACGGTCAAGGATATTCATTAGTATCACAACCATAAATTATCCATGCACTACGGGCCAAGGATATTCGTGTATTCATCAATGGTCATGATCATGCCAACAACTGTCCATCAATGCACTACGGGCCAATGAGGACTTTTACCACATCATTTGTAATATTACGGTCATGATTATACCGATTAATCCCTGGTCATAATCATACTAAGTCCATCTATGCACTACAGGCCACAGATGACTTTCAACAAAATATAAACATGAGGATGATGACAATGATATAAGAATTCAATAAAACAAGTTCAAGAATTAATTTATCCAAGAACTAATAACGTCCAAATTGTCAACATGATACTTCTTTGTAGAGTAAAATTCAAGAATGCTCGTAAGAATATTTCCATGAAAAGATATCGGATGAAGCGCAAATATCAAAGATATTCCACTAATTTAATGGAGTATAAAGTCAAAACTTTAACCAACCGAGTATAATAAAGAATGGAATAGCAAAAGAAATCACCAGCATGCGATAGATCGCACAGCATAAAAGTTATTCTAATGTAATAATAAATAACGGAACCGTGTCAAAGTAAAATTAAGACCGGCAGATGATATTCCAATGTAATAATAAAGAATGGAATAAAAGCGAAATCACCACGCATGCGATAGATCGCATGCATGTGTTTATTCCAACGTAAAAAATAATTAATGGAACCAGTGTCGGATATAATACGCACCGGCAAGCGTGATATTCCAATGAATAATAAATAATCGGAACGGAACGCAAATGCGTAACGCACAAAATGTGATGTTCCAACAGTAATAATAAAGAATGGAATAATGTAAGAATTTCACCATGTATGTGGTACTTTGATGTAGACATGTTATTCCAACATAATTATAAAGAATGGAATAATGTAAGAATTTCACCAAGTATAGGGTAGCCATGATAGATACAAAGTTATTCCAATGTAATAATAAAGAATGGAATAACAAAAGAATTTCACCATGTATGCGGTGCTTAGATTGATGAGGCAGTTATTCCAAAATAATAATAAAGAATGGAATAACGTAAGTTCTCTTCATGAATACGAAAAGAAATAATACCCTTACCTTAGAAAACCGGATATAGGAGTAGTGAAGTAGCGAATACTTTTCTTCTTTCTCTCTATAGTTTCTCTCTAGAGTTTCAAAGAATTCATAAGAAATAATGAAGGAATGAGCTTCTATTTATAGGAGAATGGACCTAATAATTAACTAATTCATGAACTATCTGTATTGATTTACTTTTAAACAGACGGTCCATATTGATTTACTAGCAGATTAATAAAATAAAATCTTTTAAATAAAATATAATATATTCTATTTATAGTCTAATAAAACAAATAACTTTATAAAAGTATTCTGCTTTTATATAAAAAAGATTTTACTATGCAAAATACTATTCGAACACTTATCAAAACACTATGCATAATAAAATATAATATATTCTAATTATTGTCTAATAAAACAAATAACTTTATAAAAGTATTCTATTTTATATAAAAAGATTTTACTACGCAAAACACTATGTGTAGGCAATATGCAAACACTATGCATAATAAAATATAATATATTCTAATTATTGTCTAATAAAATAAATAACTTTATAAAAGTATTCTATTTTATATAAAAGATTTTACTATGCAAAACACTATGCATAATAAAATATATTATATTCTAATTATTTTCTAATAAAACAAATAACTTTATAAAAGTATTCTGCTTTATATAAAAAGCTTTTCTGCTTTTATTACATTAATAATTCTAATAAAACAAAATTTATATATATATATATATATATATATATATATAAACTTCCGTGACTTCATAAAAAAGACACCTCAATATATTTAACAACATTTATCATCATTATTATAATTCACAATATTAATCGACACTGTGTCGTTCCTGTGAAAGAGGGGGGATTCCATAAAGAATTTCTCCTATTAGCGCAAGAATTAGGTGACCAAACCTCTCATCAAGTAACTTCTAGACATCATTAATATTGCAAATAATAATATTAATAACTCATCATATCAATTATTGATTTAATAATTTATAAAATATCGAAAATAATTGAATCAAATAACGTGAGATACTATGCAAAGAATTATCATGAAGAATAATTGAACAAAACCGAGTGACTTCTCACGTAAGCATTAATAATCAATACCGTGTACTACTATGCAACCACGCCAGACATCGTACTTTTACTACCGAAGTAGTTCAACAGCTTTTAACGATAAAACTTCCGCCAAGTATTTTCATAAAAATATTTTTGTCATTTTCTCAATCCGACAATAATTCCGTTGTGGTGTCCACCAATGATTATGTCGTCGTACAGATATTCCCCGACCAAACAAATATTATACAACAACTTGTATACTTTTCAAAATTTATAAATATTACCCACAACTATAACATTATCTCAAATCCACACCATAATATTCAAAAAATTATTTCGAGAAAATTAAATCTTTATTCGTAAAATTTGGGGTTTTACAGCATCCTACTTGGTTGACAATGAGGAGAGAATGACGCAGATGTTTCTAAGAGGTTTGAAACCCGAGATACGTTAATACCTAATTTCTCACAAACTATGTTTGTATTTAGATATTGTAAATAGGGCTCAGTTATTGGAGCGTGATAATGAGTCAATTCAACTAAGAGATAGCAACCAGCAAAGCGATACTACCAGTGGTAGCAGTCATCGAAGCGGTGACAACAAACGTGGAGGGAATCAACATGCCAGAAATGGTAACCACTTCGGTGGTAATCATGGCCAAGACAATAGGAGTGGAAATTTCAAGAAGATTAGGTTCAGCAACGATGGAAAGACAGCAGCACCAGCACCCGTTTTCAAGAAAGGAGAACGACCACGGATTGTATGCTTCAAATGCGGAGGGGAGGGACATATAAGTCCAAATTGCGTGATGCAGTCCAAAGCATGTTACAATTGTGGAAAAGAGGGCCACCTAGAACAATTTTGTCGTGCACCAAAGTCAAGTCCAACTGGGGTGGAGGCATCAAAGGGTGTCCCAGACAAGGGAAAATCGATAGTTCAAGGGAGAGCGTTTGTCGTAACCTCCCAAAAAGTGAGGAATCCAAACGAGGTGATCACGGGTAAGCTAATCATAAACTCTAGTGAAGTATATACCTTATTTGATACCGGTTCTACCCATTCTTTTATTTCTCCTACTTGCGCTCAACGTTTAAATTTAACTCCGGAGAAATTAGACTTTAACTTATCTGTTGAAACTCCGTTGGGAGAAACCTTCATTACATCCACTGTTTATAAGTCTTGTTTAATTCAAATCGGTAACCACACGTTACCTGTCAATCTTATTTCTTTGAAAATACTTGCATTTGATGTGATTTTAGGGATTGATTGGTTAACTACTCATCATGCTAAAATCGATTGTTTTCGTAAGGTTGTTAGCTTTCATATTACTAACCAACCTATTATACGAATTCAAGTAACCAAACCACTAAAGTCAATCACTGTCATATCAAGCCATAAAGCTATTCGTTTATTGAAAAACGGATGTCAAGCTTTCTTATCCCATGTCACAGATTTAAACAAAAATATGTCAAACTTGAATGATATTTCTATTGTTAATAAATTTCCTGACGTATTCCCTGAAGAACTTCCTGGCCTACCCCCAGAGCGTGAAATTGAATTTTGTATTGACCTTGAATCTGGTACAAAACCCATTTCCAAAGCTCCATATCGAATGGCTCCTATTGAACTTTAGGAGTTAAAAACCTAACTATAGGAATTTTTAGACATCGGTTTTATTCGTCCTATACGTCTCCTTGGGGTGCTCCTGTTCTATTCTTGAAGAAGAAAGATAGAAGTATGCGACTTTGTATTGATTATCGGGTGTTAAATCATGTCACCATCAAAAATAGGTACCCGTTACCTCGTATTGATGATTTGTTTGTCCAGTTGCAAGGCGCCAAATTCTTTTCAAAGATCGATCTTCGTTCCGGATATCATCAGTTGAAGATTAAAACAGATGACATTCCAAAGACTGCTTTAGAGCTTGCAGACGCGGGCATTATGAATTCTAGTCATGTCTTTTGGATCGACTAATGCTCCTCTTTGCCTTCATGGACATGAAGAACCGAGTATTCAAGGAATATTTGGATCACTTTGTGGTCGTCTTTATTGATGACATCCTCATATACTCTAAAACCCGTGAAGACCATGAGCAACACTTGAGGCTGATACTCCAAAAGCTTCGTGAAAATAAGCTATATGCCAAGTTGAAGAAATGAGAGTTCTGGCTTGAGGAAGTAGCATTCCTTGGGCACGTGATATCAAATCATGGAATATCTGTTGACCTGGCAAAGATTGAAGCAATTCAAAGCTGGGAGCAACCTAAGTCAGTGACCAAAGTATGTAACTTTCTCGGCTTAGCTAGTTATTATCAGAGATTCGTAGAAGGGTTTTCTCGAATCGCTACTCCATTAACTCAACTGACTCGAAAAGATACAAAATTTGGTTGAAGCGAGGAATGTGAGAAGAGTTTTCAAGAACTCAAGAGGAGACTCATTTCAAAGACTGCTCGACAATACCATCCGCTCGGAGGATTTGTCATCTACAAAGGATGCTTCGCAAAGGGTTAGGATGTGTTCTCATGCAATATGGGAAAGTCATAGCCTATGCCTCACGACAACTCAAAGAATATGAGAGGAATTATCGTACTCATGATCTAGAGTTGGCCCCTATCATTTTTGCGCTTAAGATTTGGAGGCATTACCTGTATGGAGAGAAGGTGGAGATCTATACGGATCATAAAATCCTCAAATATTTCTTCACTCAAAAGGAACTCAACATGAGGCAATGACGTTGGCTTGAGTTGTTGAAAGATTATGATCATACCATTCAATACCATCCTGGAAAAGCAAACGTAGTAGCTGACGCATTGAGTAGAAGATCATATGTATGACTTACAAAGGATGGAGATAGAGTTAAAGACTCCAAGGACCCATGTAATGATGGCGAATATACGAGTAGAACCGACTTTAATCGATAAAGTTAAAGTTGCTCAAGCTACAGACCTGGAGCTGATGCATATGAAGAAGAAAGTGCAAGAAGGTGTTATTCCGGAAGTAAGAATCGATGAAGAAGGAATACTTTGAGTCAACTCCAGACTTTGTGTTCCTAACGATTCTGACTTGAAGTATAAAATCATGATGGAGGCGCACAACACACCGTTTGTAATCCATCTTGGGAGTACCAAAATGTATCGTGATCTTCGACATACATTTTGGTGGAGCAATATGAAAAGAGAAATAGCGGGGTTTATCTCAAGGTGTCTAACTTGTCAACGAGTCAAGGCGGAACATCAAGTCCCAAAAGGTCCATTGCAACCACTTGAAATTCCAGAATGGAAGTGGGAGCACATTACCATGGATTTTGTTACTGGTCTTCCCAAGGTTTCTCAAGGCATAGATGCGATTTGGGTCATTGTTGATAGATTGACAAAGTCTTCTCATTTCTTACCGATACGAGAAACTTATACACTTGAACGTCTTGCTAGTATGTACATAAGCGAGATTGTAAGATTGTATGGTATGCCAGTATCCATAGTTTCTGATTGAGACCCAAGATTCACTTCAAGATTTTGGGTTAGTTTGTAAAAAGCTATGGGCACGAATTTACGATTTAGTTCGGCATATCATCCTCAAACGGACGGGCAGTCAGAAAGGACTATTCAAACACTTGAAGATTTATTAAGACTCTGTGTCCTTGACTTCAAGGGAAGTTGGGACAAGTTCTTACCATTGGTGGAGTTTTCCTACAATAATAGTTATCAAGCAAGTATTGGCATGGCTCCATTTGAGGCGTTGTATGGAAGAAAGTGTGATGCCCCCAAAATAGGTATACATAATAATTCAATAAAACAAGTTCAAGAATAAATTTTAAAGATTTATAAGTTAATTTATCCTGAAATCAATTACGTCCAAATTGTCAACATGATATTACTTTGTGGAGTAAAATTCAAGAATGCTCAGAAGAATATTTCCATGAAAAGATACTGGATGAAGCGGAAATATCCAAGATATTATACTAATTTCATGGAGTATAGAAGCCAAAACTTTAACCAACAGAGTATAATAGAATATATGAAACTGCAAATGGATTTTTGCCCGCCATGAGGTAATCCACGTAGAAAGATCATTTCCACAATTTAATAAGGAATGAATACGAAGGATCATTCACCATGCATGCGGTAATCCACATAGACAGGCTATTCCAACAGAATAAAGAATGGAATAACAGAAGAATTCACCAGGCATGCGATAGATCGCATGCATGTGTTATTCTCAATGTAATAATAAAGAATGGAACTGTGTCATGCGTAATCCGCATGCATGTGATATTCCAACAGAATAATAGAGAATGGAACCAGTCATACGTAATCCGCATGCATGTGATATTCCAATGAATAATAATAAAGAATGGAACCAGTCATGCGTAATCCGCATGCATGTGATGTTCCAACAGAATAATAAAGAATGGAATAACAACAAAATTCACCGTACATGCGATAGACCACACGCATGGAGTTATTCCAATGTAATAATAAAGAATGGAATAACGTAGAGAATTTCACCATGTATGCGGTACTTCGCATGGACAGGTTATTCCAACATAATAATAAAGAATGGAATAACAACTCTTACGAGTATTGAAAAAAAATAACTCTCTTCATGAATACGAAAGAATAATACCCCTTACCTTAGAAGAAACTGGATATTAGAATGTGAGGTAGCAGACTTCTCTTTTTTTTTCTCTCTATAATTTCTCTCTATAATAATTGCTCTATAGCTTTTGTGAATTGGTGAGAAATGAAGGAAGAATGAGCTTCTATTTATAGGAAAATATAGTTTCAATAATTGCACGCTTTTGGGGCTCGAAATATTACAAGATAATACCTTCCTCTTTTCTTTATTTTAATTTAGTCCCGCAAGTATTATCAAACTTGCACCACCTCCCCTAATAGTAAATAATGTTAATCAATAGTTCAATCATGTGAATCAATAGTTATAATCATGTGAAAATACAAATTACAATATAGTACCTCTATCTATACCTCCATTTTTAACTTAGTCATGCAAGTATTATCAATCTTGCACCAACTCCCCTAATAGTACAAGAATGTGAATCAATAGTACACACAAGAACAAATAGTTATAATCATGTGAATTAATAGTAATTAATTGCTCATTTATCCGGTAAATTACCCGATTGGTCAATATAACCTCCAGACATCAATTATTATCCAAATAAATGTCGATTTCCACTAACAATAACAATCCCAACACAATGGAAATATTTTCTCAAAAAATTTTATTTTGAAATTTGATTTTTCCTAAAAGTCAACTATTGACTTTTTCACCAAAAAGTCAACCCCGGCAAATTTTGTGTTTATAGTCTATTTCTACCAATTTCATCGCTCCCACTCAAATATCACGTCCGCCTCCAAATTCAATTCAAACTCAAATTTGATTTTAATAACATTCATCATTAATATTATAACTCACAATATTTAACAACAGTTCTTTCCCAGAAGAGGGGCTTTCAGATAAGATTTCTCCTTATTAGCGCCATGATTAGGTGACCAAACCTCTCCTTCACAAACTTCTGACATTGTCGATATTAAAATAATAATATGAATAACTTTGTCGTCTCAATTATTGATTTAATAATATAACATATTTTCTGAGATGATCTTTGTGACAATAATTGAATCAATAATATAGAGATATGATGATCATAATTCTTCACGTAGCAATAATTGGGCATAATCGGTGACTTCTTACATAAGCATCAATAATTAATCTTAGGTATTACTCTTATGTACGTTAGCATTATTCTTTTACTACCGGTAGTTCAATAGTTTTAATTTGTTACACTTTCGTCGTTATTTTTATAAAAGATAACTTTATCATTTTTAAATACTACAATACTTCCATTCATGGGTTCACTAATGATTGTGTCATCGTCTTTAATATTTTCTGATAAAAAGAATATTCCTCGACCAATCGAATATTATATAACAACTTGCATACTTTGCAAAATTTGTAAATATTACCCACAACTATAACATTATATCAAATCCACACCATAATATTAAAAAAAAATATTTCGAGAAATTTAAATCTTTATTCATAAAATTTGGGGTCTCACATCTACCATATGTTCTAAATATCTGATTTATTACTGACGAAGGCTATTGATAATTTAATTATCTTTATTCATGATATTTTTTACTGGGCTAGTTGTGCTCATCCTTTTGCTTCACAATTCCTTTCAGGTAATAAGAGTGTAGTTGGATCGAGCAGGGGTAACAGAGGGAATAGAATGGTGGTCTATAGCTATAAGACCCCAATTTTTATGAATAAAGATTAATTTTTCTCGAAATATATTTTTGAATATTATGGTGTGGATTTGATATAATGTTATAGTTGTGGGTAATATTTACAAATTTTGTAAAGTAAGCAAGTTGTTATAAAATATTCGATTGGTCAGTGAATATTCGCTTTTAACAGGAATATTTGTACGACTAAAGACAATCATCGGTGGACCCCACAACGAAAGTATCATTTTGAGTTAGAAAACGATAGAAATATTTTTTATAAAATTAACTAAGCAAAAGTTTTACCGTTAAATGTTAAAATAACCAGGTGGTAAAAGTACAAAGAATACGCTGTGGTTTCATAAGAGCAAGACCTAGATACAAGATTTTTGATTATCGATGCTTACGAGAGAAGTCACTCGCTTATACTCAATTATTATTGCTACAAGAATCACGTGCATAATATCTCTCATATTATCGATTCAATTATTATCACAAAGATCATCTCGATAATATTTTATATTATTAAATTAATAATTGAGACGACAAAGTTATTCATATTATTATTTACATTATCGACGATGTCTAGAAAGTTCTCAATCGAGAAAGGGGTTTGTCACCTAATCAGGCGCCAATAGGAGAAATCCATATCGAAAAGCCCCCTTTCCGGAATGATCTCGTTGTTAAATATTATGAGTTATAATATTAATGATGAATAAGTTCTTGTTGATTAAAGATGAAATTGATATTTCCATTGTGTTGGGATTATTAATGTTAGTGGAAATCGACATTTATTTTGATAATAATTGATTTCTGGAGGTTAAATTGACCAATCGGGTAATTAATCGGATAAATAAGTAATTAATTGCTATTAGTTCACATGTATATAACTATTTATTCACATGAATGGAACTATTGATTCACATGCATGTACTATTGATTCACATGCATGTACTATTAGGGGTGGTGGTGTAAGTTTGATAATACTTGTAGGACTAAATTAAAAATAGAGGAAAAGATGAAGGTACTATACTGTAATAATTCGAGCCCCAAAACGTGTAATTATTGAAACTACGTTTTTCTATAAATAGAAGCTCATTCTTCTTTCATTCTCACCAATTCACTAAGACTCACAAGAGCAATTATAGAGAGAGAAGCTATAGAGAGAAAGAAGAAGAGTATTCTGCTACTTCACTATTCCAGTATCCAGTCTTCTTCTAAGGTAAGGGATATTATTTTTGTTCAGTATTCATAAGAAATAATATTTTTCTCCATACTCTGTAGTATTCGAGTAATATTATTTTGTTTCGTATTCCTAATTCTACACTCATTCTGTTAAAGTATTGCTTCTATACTTCGTGAAATTAGTAGAATATTCTTGAAATTTGCGCTTCATCCAGTATCGTTTCACAAGGATATTTTTTGAACTTCTTGTTAAATTTTAAGCTTTTCATGCCAGAGTACTGTTCATGGGTACTATTCATAAAGTACTATTCATGGGGTACTATTCATAGAGTACTATTCATGGGGTACTATTCCCCCGGGGTATTATTCATGAATTTTTTTTTTCTGTCCAAATCATTGTTGATACAATATTATTCTTGAATTTTACTCCACAAAGCAGTATCATGTTGACAATTTGGACATTATTGAATTCTGGATAAATTAAATTATAAATCTTTAAAAATTTATCCTTTGCTTTCTTTTAATTGAATTCTTATATCATCGCTCATCATCCTCATGCTTATATCAGATGAAAGTCATATGTGGCTTACGTGCATAGATGGACTGTTGATTGGTATGATTATGACCAATGATTATTCGGTATAATCATGACCATAATGTTACAAATGATGTGGTAAAAGTCATCATTGGCCTGTAGTACATTGATGGACAGTGGTTGACATGATCATAGCCATTGGTGAAAACACGAATATCCTTGGCTCGTAGTGCATGGATAATTCGTGGTCGTGATAATAATGAATATCCTTGGCCCGTAGTGCATGGATAATTCAGTGATGTGGATTATTTATTAAGCTGAGTCTCAGCGATAAAATTGATGATAAACTTTTTAAATCATAAAAGATAGTAGATATCATTCTCTACTTGACTCTTCTAATGGATTGTTTGTTCCGCTGCAGTTAAACTTGATGTTTATTATATTTTATCAGTTTAACACTGTTGAAGGCTATCGATAATTTATTCTGCATTATCTTAGTCATAATATTTCTTACTGGGCTAGTTGAGCTAACCCTTTGCTTTCATTGTTCTCTTCAGGAAATGAGAATATAGCTGGGATTAGTCGGGGAACGGAGTGACGGTCCAGATGTTTGCATTAGTAGTCCTCACTATTCTGTGAAATAGTGTGATAATAAATGTAATGAGGACTCCATTAAGTTTGGATATTGTCTAGAAGATAATATTCATGTTAAAACTCTGAGCTCATGTTGTATATTTAGGTTTGTATTTGTATTCTGTACCATGTATTTGGTGACTCAGAATGGGTGATGTATACCTATTTTGGGGGCGTCACAACAGCTGTTGAGGTTTCCCCTAAAACGGTATGAAAATAATTTTATTGAGAATTTTAGATAAGTGTGTCATAATTTATACGTCATTTAACCGTTGATTTTGGTGAATCGAATAAGGTGAGGTGAACCCAACTTTGAAAATGTGTTTTTCCACTATCATAGAAGATGTCTAATGACATACGACTTCGTGTAATCATAAGACAGGGTTATGCCCATCCACTTGCTGATTATATCTATGAGCATTACCTATATAATCTTGGAATTTAGTTGAAATATAATTCTCAATTGGAGACAATGGAGATAATTATATGGCAAGAGAAGACTTACCATTAGAAAGAACATGATAGCAATCTTCTCATTTTTCTTTGGGGTCTATTGGGTTAACCAAGGATGATTCTCAAGTCATATGATATCTATTATAACATGTATGCATGGCCTCCCATGTATTTAACGTTTCCTTGAGCATTTTCCAAAAAAAAATTAATTTCTAAAACAGTTATTGAATGTACCTTTATATAAGGTACCATTGTAAGGTGTTGCGGTCGAGGCACCATGAAAGTTATATATATTTGTATTAAAACTCACAGTATATGCGTTATCGTATTTTGCACAATAATTGTAATAATGAGGTTTGTAGTTATTTTCTGTACCATGTATTTGGCGACCCAAGATGGGTTATGTGGACCTATTTTGGGGGCATCACACTTACAACCTCCCCTTATTATGAAATTTTGTCCTCGAAATTAGTGTATATACCTGGTATATCGAAGAGCTGAGGATACCTTGATTTCATTTCAGATTCTAACTTCCAGGTTATTTCTTCAACATCGTGGTTTCTCCACAAAACATTGACTTGAGGTATAACCTTGGAGCGTGGAATATGTTCCTTCTTTTCCAAGATTTTAACAGGTACCTCTTCATACGTTAAATCTTCTACTATCTCGTCTGGTTCTATTTCAATAATGTGGCTTGGGTCTTCCACATATTTAAGTAACATAGATATGTGAAAAATGTTATGAACACGAGACATACTTGGCCGTAAGACGAGTCTATAGGCCACAGTTTCTACTCGATCGAGGATTTCGAATGGGTCAATGAATCTAGGATTGAGCTTTCCTCTTTTTCCAAATCTCGTAACTCCTTTCCATAGAGCAACACGTAACAACACATGGTCTCCAACATTGAATTCCACGTCCCTTAAATGAAGATCAGCATAACTCTTTTGTCGATCTTGTGAGGTTTTTATACGTTGCCGGATCATTTGAATCTTTTTCGTTGTCATGCGTACCAATTTTGGTCCCAACAACGTTGCTTCACCCACATCGTCCCAACATACTGGAGAACGATACATTCTTCCATACAATGCCTGGAATGGAGCCATGCCTATACTTGCTTGATAACTGTTGTTGTAGGAGAATTCCACTAATGGTAAGAACTTGTCCCAACGTCCTTTGAAGTCAAGGACACAGAGTCTTAATAGATCTTCAAGAGTTTGAATAGTCCTCTCCGACTGCCCGTCCGTCTGAGGATGATATGCCAACCTGAATAGTAAATTCGTGCCTATAGCTTTTTGCAAACTGACCCAAAACTGTGAAGTGAATCTTGGGTCTCGATCAGAAACTATGGATACTAACATACCATGCAGTCTTACTATCTCATTTATGTATATACGAGCAAGACGTTCAAGTGAATAAGTTTTTCGTATCGGTAAAAAATGAGCAGACTTGGTTAATCTATCATCAATGACCCAAATTGCATCAATGCCTTGAGAAACCTTGGGAAGACTAGTAACGAAATCCATGCAAATATGCTCCCACTTCCATTCTAGAATTTTAAGTGGTTGCAATGGTCCTTTTGGTACTTGATGTTCCGCCTTGACACGTTGAAAAGTTAAACACCTTGAGATAAACTTCGTTATCTCTCTCTTTATATTGCTCCACCAAAATGTATATCGAAGATCACGATACATTTTGGTACTTCTAATGTAAGACACCAACTTTTATGAATAAAGAATAATTTTTTTCTCAAAATATATTTTTGAATATTATGGTGTGGATTTGATATAATGTTATAGTTGTGGGTAATATTTACAAATTTTGCAAAGTAAGCAAGTGGTTATATAATATTCGATTGGTCGGGGAATATTCATTTTAACAGGGAATATTCATACGACAGCATAATCATTGGTGGACCCCACAACGGAAGTATTGTCGTAGTTAGAAAATGACAGAATTATCTTTTTATAAAAATAACGGAGAAATTTTTACCGTTAAACTGTTGAACTACCCGGTAGTAAAAGTACAGTAATACGTGTGGTTGCATAGTAGCACACGGTATTGATTATTGATGCTTACGTGAGAAGTCACTTAGTTATACTTTCAATTATTATGACAAAGAATTCTTTGCATCATATCTCTTATATTATTGATTCAATTAATGTCACAGTATCTGTAAGACCCCAACTTTTATGAATAAAGAATAATTTTCTCGAAATTTATTTTTGAATATTATGGTGTGGATTTGATATAATGTTATAGTTGTGGGTAATATTTATAAATTTTACAAAGTAAGCAAGTTGTTATTAAATATTCGATTGTTCAGGGGATATTTGTTTTAACAGGGAATATTCGTATGATAGCACAATCATTGGTGGACCACACAATGGAAGTATTATCGTAGTTAAAAAATGATAGAATTATCTTTTTATAAAAATAACGGCGAAAGTGTTACCGTTAAAACTGTTGAACTACCCGGTAGTAAAAGTACAGTAATACGCGTGGTTGCATAGTAGCACACGGTATTGATTATTGATGCTTACATGAGAAGTCACTTAGTTATACTCAATTATTGCTACAATAATTGCTGCATCATATCTCTCATATTATTGACTCAATTATTGTCACAGTATCATCTGCATAATATATATTATTAAATCAATAATTGAGATGGCAAAGTTATTCATATTATTATTTGTAATATTGACAATGTCTAGAAGTTCTGTCAAGGAGAGGTTTGGTCACCTAATTGCGCGCCAATAAGGAGAAATCCTTATCTAAAGCCCCTCTTTCTGAGGAACGACACGGTTGTTAAATATTGTGAATTATAATATTAATGATGAATAAGTTCGTGTTGATTAAAGATGAAATTGATAGTTCCATTGTGTTGGAATTATTAGTGTTAGTGAAAATCGACATTTATTTCGATAATAATTGATGTCTGGAGGTTATATTGCCAAATCGGTAATTAACCTAATAAATGAGTAATTAAGTGCTATTAATTCACATGCTTATAACTATGTGTTCACATGTGTGTACTATTGATTCACATAATTTACTATTAGGGGAGTTGGTGTAAGATTGATAATACTTGCATGACTAAATTAAAAATTGAGGTATAGTTGAAGGTACTATACTGTAATTAGTTTTTTCACATGATTATACTATTGAGTCATATGAATGAACTATTAATTCACATGATTTACTATTAGAGGAGGTGGTGCAAGTTTGATAATACTTGCAGGACTGAATTAAAAATGAAGAAAAACAGGGAGGTATTATACTGTAATATTTTGAGCCCTAAAATGTGAAATTATTGAAACTATATTTTTCTATAAATAGAAACTCATTCTTCCTTCATTTCTCACCAATTCACTAAGTCTCACAAGAGCAATTAATATAAAGAGAAATTATAGAGAGAAAGAAGAAGAGAAATCTGCTACCTCACTATTCCAGTATCTAGTTTCTTCTAAGGTAAGGGGTAGTATTTCTTTCATCTTCATGAAGAGAGTTAAATCTTTCAATACTCATAAGGGTTGTTATACCATTCTTTATTATTCTGTTGGAATAACTTGTCTATGCGGTCTATAGCATGCCTGGTGAATTCTTCTGTTATTCCATTCTTTATTATTCTGTTGGAATAACTCGTATGCATGCGATTATCGCATGCCCGGTGAATTCTTCATTATTCCATTCTTTATTATTACTCATGGAATAACTCGTTATGCATGCAAGGCG
The DNA here is from genome assembly GCA_020205615.1 of Panax quinquefolius. NCBI lineage: Eukaryota > Viridiplantae > Streptophyta > Magnoliopsida > Apiales > Araliaceae > Panax > Panax quinquefolius. The sequence goes on along the minus strand of CM035155.1, from coordinate 40,605,986 downwards.
GTCTATCGCATGCCCGGTGAATTCTTCTCATTATTCCATTCTTTATTATTCATTGGAATAACCTGCCTATGAGATTACCAGTATGCATGGTGAATGATCCTTCGTATTCATTCCTTATTAAATTATGGAAATGATCCGCTCACGTGGATTACCACATGACGGGCAAAAATCCATTTGCGCTTTCATATATTCTATTATACTCGGTTGGTTAAAGTTTTGGCTTCTATACTCCATGAAATTAGTAGAATATCCCGGATATTTGCGCTTCATCCAAAGATCTTTTCATGGAAATATTCTTCCAGTATTCTTGAATTTTACTCCATAAAGCAGTATCATGTTGACAATTTGGACGTTATTGATTTTTGGATAAATTAAATTATAAATCTTTAAAATTTATCCTTGAACTTATTTTATTGAATTATTATGTCATTGTCATCATCCTCATGCTTATATTGTGATGAAAGTCATCTTTGGCTTACGTGCATAGATGGACTTGGTATGATTATGACCATGGATTATTCAGTATAATCATGACCGTAATGTGACGAATGATGTGGTGATAGTCCTCATTGCCCTATTGTTCATTGATGGACAGTTGTTGGTATGATTATGACCAGGGATTATTCGGTATAATCATGACCATTGATGATTACATGAATATCCTTGTCCTTGATGCAGGGATGATTCGATTTTATTTATTAAGATGAGTCTCAACGATAAAGTTGATGAAAAACTTTTTAAATCATAGAAGATAATAGATTTTATGCTCTACTTGACTCTTCTAATGGATTGTTTATTCCGCTGCAGTTGTTGATCTAAAACTTGTTGTCTATTATATTCTATATGTTGTTATACTGTTGAAGGCTAAGGATAATTTATTCTGCATTATCTTAGTCATAATATTTCTTATTGGGCTAGTTGAGCTCACTTTTCTTTCACCGTTTCTCTTGAAATGAGAATATAGTTGGGACGAGTCGGGGAACGGATTGACGGTCCAGATGGTTGTTTTAGTAGTCCTCATTATTCTATAAAATAGTGTGACAATAATTATAATGAGGATTCCATTGAGTGTGGATATTGTCTAGATGACAATATTCTTATTGAAACTCTTAGATTATGTTTTGTCATATTTTACACGACTGTTGTATAGTTAAGTTGTAATTGAATTTTGTACAATGTATTTGGCGACTCAAAATGGGTGATGTATACCTATTTTGGGGGCGTCACAGTTGGTATCAAAGCTTATGAATTCCTAGTTATGTCTTTTGGATTGACTAATGCTCCTGCTGTCTTCTTGGACATGATGAACCGAGTATTCAAGGAATATTTGGATCACTTTGTGGTCGTCTTTATTGATGACATCCTCATATACGGCGAAAGTGTTACCATTAAAGCTGTTGAACTACCCTGTAGTAAAAGTATAGTAATACGCGTGGTTGCATAATAGCACACGGTATTGATTATTAATGCTTATGTAAGAAGTCACCCAGTTATACTCAATTATTGCTACAGTAATTGCTGCATCATATCTCTCATATTATTGATTCAATTATTCTCACGATCATCTCGCACAATATGTTATATTATTAAATCAATAATTGAGACTAATGAAGTTATTCATATTATTATTTGCAATATTGACAATGTCTAGAAGTTACATCAAGGAGAGGTTTGGTCACCTAATTGCGCCAATGATAAGAAGAAATCCTTATCGAAAAGCCCCTCTTTCTCGGAACGACACAGTTGTTAAATATTATGAGTTATAATATTAATGATGAATAAGTTCGTGTTGATTAAAGATGTAATTGATAGTTCCATTCTGTTGGGATTATTAGTGTTAGTGGAAATCGACATCTATTTCGATAATAATGGATGTCTGGAGGTTATATTGACCAATCGGGTAATTAATCGGATAAATGAGCAATTAATTGCTATTAATTCACATGCTTATAACTATTTCTTCACATGTGTGTACTATTGATTCACATTCATGTACTATTAGGGGAGGTGGTGCAAGATTGATAATACTTGCATGACTAAGTTAAAAATGGAGGTATAGATGGAGGTACTATACTGTAATTCGTATTTTCACATGTATAGAACTATTGATTTACATGATTGAACTATTGATTCACATGATGTACTATTAGGGGAGGTGGTGCAAGTTTGATAATACTTGCAGGACTAAATTAAAAATGAAGGAAAAGATGAAGGTATTATACTGTAATATTTCGAGCCCCAAAACGTGCAATTATTGAAACTATATTTTCCTATAAATAGAAGCTCATTCTTCTTTCATTCTCACCAATTCACTAAGTCTCATAAGAGCAATTATAGAGAGAGAAGCTATAGAGAGAAAGAAGAAGAGAAGTCTGCTACCTCACTATTCCAGTATCCAGTCTTCTTCTGAGGTAAGGGATATTATTTTGTTCAGTATTCATAAGAATAATATTTTCTTCCATACACTGTAGTATGTGAGTAATATTATTTTATCTCGTATTCCTGATTATACCCTCATCTTGTTAAAGTATTGCTTTTATACTCCGTGAAATTAGTAGAAATGAAGGAATAATAAGCTTCTATTTATAGGAAAATATAGTTTCGATAATTGCACGTTTTAGGGCTCGAAATATTACAGTACAATATCTTTAACTTTTCTTTCATTTTTAATTTAGTCCTGCAAGTATTATCAAACTTGCACCACCTCCCCTAATAGTAAATAATGTGAATCAATAGTTCAATCATATGAATCAATAGTTATAATCATGTGAAAATACAAATTATAGTATAGTACCTCCATCTATACCTCCATTTTTAACTTAGTCATGCAAGTATTATCAATCTTGCACCAACTCCCCTAATAGTACAAGAATGTGAATCAATAGTACACACATGTGAACAATAGTTATAATAATGTGAATTAATAGCAATTAATTGCTTATTTATCTAACTAATTACCCGACTGGTCAGTATAATTTCTAGACATCAATTAATATCGAAATAAATGACCCAACTTTTATGAATAAAGTATAATTTTTTTCTCAAAATATATTTTTGAATATTATGGTGTGGATTTGATATAATGTTATAGTTGTGGGTAATATTTATAATTTTTGCAAAGTATGCAAGTTGTTATAAAATATTCGTTTGGTCAGGGAATATTCTTTTTGTCGAGGAATATTCGTACGACGGCACAATCATTGGTGGACCCCACAACAAAAGTATTGTCGTAGAAAAGAAAAGCAGCGAAATTATCTTTTATAAAAATAACTACGAAAAGTATTACATCGTTAAAACTGTTGAACTACCCTAGTAGTAAAAGTACAAGAATACGTCTGGCGTGGTTGCATAGTAAGCACACGTTATTGATTATTGATGCTTACGTGAGAAGTCACTCGCTTATACTCAATTATTGCTACGATAATTGCTTTGCGATCATATATATCTCTCATATTATTGATTCAATTATTATCACAAAGATCATCTGCATAATATGTTATATTATTAAATCAATAATTGAGACGATAAAGTTATTCATATTATTATTTGCAATATTAACAATGTCTAGAAGTTACATCGAGGAGAGGTTTGGTCACCTAATCATGCTACCAATAAGGAGAAATCCTTATCGGAAAGCCCCTCTTTCCAGGAGCGACACAGTTGTTAAATATTGTGAGTTATAATATTAATGATGAAAAAATAAAAGCTCATTCCTTCATTATTTTTCATCAATTCACTAAAGCTATAGAGCAATTATTATAGAGAGAAATTATAGAGAGAAAGAATAAGAGAAATCTGCTACCTCACTATTCCAGTATCCAGTCTTCTTTTGAGGTAAGGGGTATTATTCTTTCGTATTCATGAAGAGAGTTATTTTATTTCAATACTCGTAAAGGTTGTTATTCCATTCTTTATTATTATGTTGGAATAACCTATCTGCACGCTAATACCGCATACATGGTGAAATTCTTCCATTATTCCATTCTTTATTATTACTTGAAATAACATGTATACATTTGTTTATCGCATACACGGTGAATTATGTTGTTATTCCATTCTTTATTATTACATTGGAATATCCTGTTTGTGTGCGGATTACGCGTGACACGGTTTCATTCTTTATTATTCTATTGGAATATCACATGCATGCGCGAATTACGCATGACTGGTTCCATTCTTTATTATTACTGTTAGGAATAACTTTTGTCTGTGCGGTCTATCGCATGTATGGTGAATTCTTCTGTTATTCCATTCTTTATTATTCTGTTGGAATAACCTGTCTATGTGGATTACCGCATGCATGGTGAATGATCCTTTGTATTCATTCTTTATTAAATTGTGGAAATGATCTGTCTACGTGGATTACCGCATAGCAGGTGAAAATTCATTTGCAGTTTCGTATATTCTATTATACTCATCTGGGATATCATTTCTTTTGTACTCGTCATGAAATATCATTTTCTTTGGTATTTTTTTGTTACGAGTTACTATTCATGGGTTATTATTCACCATGTTACTATTCACTCTAGTATTATTCACTCGGTATTCGGGGCACTTTTCGTGCCAGAGAACTATTCACGATTTACTATTCATGGGTTACTATTCACTCTAGTATCATTCACTCGGGTATTTGGGGTACTTTTCATATCGGGGTACTATTCATGGCGTACTATTCCCGAAGTACTATTCACGGGATACTATTTACCCGAAAAATATATTTCTTTTCTGTCCAAATTATTTTTGGTACATGAATATTATTCTTGAATTTTACTCTACAAAGCAGTATCATGTTGACAATTTGGATATTTTTAAACTCTGGATAAATTTAAAGTCTTTAATATTTATCCTTGATTTCGTTGGATTTGATTTCGTTTGATTATTGTTTATATCATTGTCATCATCCTCATGCTTATATTGTGATGAAAGTCATCTTTGGCTTACGTGCATAGATGAACTTGGTATGATTATGACCAGAGATTATTTGGTATAATCATGACCGTAATGTAATGAATGAAGTGGTAAAAGTCCTCATTGGACTGTAGTTCATTGATGGACAGTTGTTAGCATGATTATGACCAGGGGTTATTCGGTATAATCATGACCATTGATGATTACATGAATATCCTTGGTCGTGGTGCAGGGATGATTCAATTTTATTTATTAAGCTGAGTCTCAGCGATAAAGTTGATGAAAAACTTTTTAAATCATAGAAGATAGTAGATTTTATTCTATACTTGACTCTTCTAAAGGATTGCTTATTCCGCTACAGTTGTTGATCTAAAACTTGTTGTCTATTGTATTCCATCAGTTGTTATACTGTTGAAGGCTAAGGATAATTTATTCTACATTATCTTAGTCATAATATTTCTTACTAGGCTAGTTGAGCTCACCCTTTCTTTCATTGTTCTCTTCAAGAAATGAGAATATAGCTGGGACGAGTCGGGGAATGGAGTAATGGTCTAGGATAAATGGCTTTAGTAGTCCTCACTATTCTACGGAATAATATGATAATAATTGTAATGAGGACACCATTGAGTATGGATATTGTCTAGATGACAATATTCTTGTTTAAACTCTCAGCTATGTTTTGTCGTATTTTACACGACTGTTGTATAATTAAGTTGTATTTGAATTTATGTACCATGTATCTGGCGACTCAAGATGGGTGATGTATACCTGTTTTGGGGGCGTCACATAGGGAGTCCATGGATGAAGAGGATTTATTTCATGAAAAGATTATCTTTTCTAGATCCTTAATTTTAGAGGTTAGACTTGACTCTCTTTTTCCATTGAGCTCATTTGTTTGTTTTAAGAGCTTATTCTCAGCTTCAAACTTGGAGAGAGAATCAGTACTTAGAAGGGTTGTTTCCAGTTCTTCTTGAACATTTTCTTTCTCCTTTTGAAGAAGTGAATAGTCCTTAGTCAGAACTCTAAACCACTTCATGTATTGATGCAGATCAGATGTTATACCATGCAGTGCAGTTCTTAAGTCATCAATATCTACATCAGGATAGTTAAAGTCAAATACCTCATCGATACTTACTTCATGTATGTTGGAGTTCTGTTTGTCCCTTGCATTTTTGGCCAACAGGCAAAGATTTGCCATTTGAGGATCTTCATCATCTCCAGTTCCTGAGTTGAGTCATTATGCGAGTCACTCCACGATCCTCCAAATCTGAAGGCCTTTGTCTTTCTTCTGGGTCCTTTTGTTGCCTTTGTATTCCTTCTTTGAATGTGATTTCTTTTGAGTTCTTCTCTGAGAGGTTTGTTGCAGTAAGCAATGAAGTGTCCAGATTTCTTGCAATTATAGCATAGGTCATTCATTTCCTCCTAACTGTTGTAGTTGTTGACTTTCTTTGGCTTGTTGGTTTTGCCTTGTCGCATGAACCTTCTGAGTCTCTTCACCAGCATTGCAAAGTCCTCATCATCATCTTCATCGTAGTCAGAATTAACTTCAGTGTTGACTTTGGAAATATTTTTAGTTGCTTTGAGAGCAACACTTTTATCCTTCTTTCTTTCTTCAGACAAGGTTTCTGCTCGTTGAGTCAGCTCCAGTTCGTATGTGAGAAGGTTGCAATATAACTATTGAACAGTCATTTCATGTAGATTCTTTGACTCTCTAATGCCAGTGGTTTTGCCATCCCACTTGCTTGGTAAGGCTCTCATGAACTTTATGATTAGATCTTTGTTTTGGATAGATCTTTCCATAGGCTCGTAGAGAGTTGAGCAGAACATTAAATCTCTCGTAGGTGGCAGTGATGTTCTCTCCTTGAACGTGAGCAAACATCTCATTTTGCTGTGTCAAGAGAGATTGTTTGTTTTCTCTGACTTCTTTTGTTCCTTCATGCATGATGAGTAATGCTTCCCAAACCTCCTTTGCTGTTTTGCTGTTGACCACGTTTTCAAATAGATCATCTTCTAAGGATTGGAATAAGATGTTCTTGGACTTTTTGTTGAACTGGACAGCTCTCTTCTCGTTTTACTATCCATTCTCCTTTGACTTTGATCTGTATTCTATTTGGGTCCTTTGTAGTTGGTGCAAGCTTTGTAGGAACATAGGGCCCATTCTGAACAGTTTCAAATAGATCTTCATCTATAGAATCTATGTAAGCTTGCATCCTAACCTTCCAGTTAGCACATTTATCTTTGTTGCACATAGGTGGCTTGCTGCCTCCTCCAGTCTTTGATTCGCTTGGTAAGTGTGCCATTGGATCTACTCAAGCTTTGTAGGCTATATTATAGAACTTACTCTGATACCAATTGTTAGTTCCCGAAGGCACAATAGTTATCTAGAAGGGGGGTTGAATAGATATTTAAAAATCTTTTCGTTTTTACTCAGACAGTTTTGATACTGATTTAAACACAACGGAATTAAGGTTTCTTTGAAATCCCTTTTAGATAGAGTTAATGAGAGTGAGGCAGTTATAGCAGTTAAAGCAGTTATGACAAGAATGAAATAGACACGGTTGTTTTTAAGTGGTTCAGAGCACTTAAAGCTCCTAGTCCACTCTTTTACTCCTCGAGTAAGAAATCCACTAAGGATGTCTTTTACACTTTTCCTAATCTAATGATTCCTTCTGACCAATGATAGCCTAGGCACTTCTTAGTTCACTCTTGAACTCTTCAAGTCCAGCAGACTTGGTTCTTCATAGTTCACTTAGAACTCTTCAAGTCCTTCTGACTTGGAACTTTTACTTCAGTTGATTGGCAGTTGTTGAGTTCATGATTGATGCTACTCAGTTGCAATTAAGCACTTGTTCGAAAGAACTGAGTAGCTGAGCAAGCTTCCTCTTTCTCAGATCGTAGAGTTGAGCGTTGAGTGTTCTTGTGCGTTTTTTGTTCAATGCTTGATTAGATTTCTCATCTATATATGTTCTGCATATATGTGATCCTTGAAATCTATCCGTTGAAGCCTTTTGATGAAGCATTAATTGCGTTTGACATTTCTGAACTTTGATGGAGACTTTTCTGCACACCTTCTAAATTGCATTCTGGCCCACTAACACAGCAGACTGCTTACTCACCTAACACCTGAAAAGGTGTTTTTCCTCTATCCTATGGTCCTTTCCTTAGCTTCTTGAATACGTTCCTTTTGTTGAATATTAAGGATATCTTTTGCACCGTTGGGACTGGAGAGGACTTCAACGTTTCAAACCCATTCCACTTTTGTTGGAATTTATCTTTAAATAAAAGTAGGGCTCGATGCTTTTGAAACAAGACAAATTGTACTCTACGATCCATATCGTGGTGTCTTGTCACATTGGTGCTTGGTCTGAAGAGAACACTAAGATTTCTCTCAAGAATTTGCACACTACGATCTTCACTTGCTCGTTTTGCAGACTCTACGTTTCTGAGAGCACACTACGAACTCTGAGTTAGCTTCGGCAAACGTTTGGACCACTCTACGATTTCTGGAGAGGCCCTTCGAGGTAGATACACTACGATCTTCTAAGCTCTACGATCTTGCCTTAGCTTCTGCATTCTGTTGATCAACTTGATAGACTGCGATTCTTTTCAAGGCCTATCTATTTCTTTCAAGTCATAGATCAACCTAACATCTTTGATCTCTTTATCTATACATTCGTTTATAGAATGATGAACATTAAAAGCTAAGATCAACCTAACAATTTTGATCATCACTAAGTCCTTGTACATATATTCCTTGAAGGACTTTATATATAATCATGAGCATTTACTTTAAACATCAAATCAAAATATGAATTCTTCCAATAGGGTCCACTAATGATTGTGCCGTCGTACGAAGATTCCCTGTTTAAATGAATATTCCCCAACCAATTGAATATTTTATAACCACTTGCTTACTTTGTAAAATTTGTAAATATCACCCTTAACTTTAAACTTTTAACTATTTACCAAAATAGAAAAATTGAATACTTTTATTTCATAAAGATCGGGATCTCACAATCTCCCCTCCTTATGAAATTTCGCCCTCGAAATTTACGTACCTGGTAGTTCGAAGAGATGAGAATACCTTGCTTTCTTTTCAGATTGTACCTTTTCAGTTATTTCCTCTCTATCATGATTTTCCCATTTCTCATCTCCTGTATTTCAGATATCATTCTAGAATATAGTTTCAAAACAAGGGTTAATTGACATACCACATATTATCCCTATACTCTTGCCGACCAATTAAATAACAAATAAATTTAGGTAGGTTATACTAGCGAAGAAATTACCCGTCTCTCCCCTCCTAGTTCTAATCTCGCATCTCAGTCAGGGATCATATCCCTAAGCTTTGATATCAACTGTGACGCCCCCAAAATAGGTATACATCACCCATTCTGAGTCGCCAAATACATGGTACAGAATTTAAATACAAACTTAATTATATAACATGAGCATTGAGTTTTAATACAAATATTGTCTTCTAGACAGTATTCAAACTCAAAATAATTCCTCATTTATTATCACATTATTTCACCGAATAGTGAGGACTACTAATGCAAACATCTGGACCGTCACTCCGTTCTCCGACTAGTCCCAGCTATATTCTCATTTCCTGAAGAGAACAATGAAATAAAAGGGTGAGCTCAACTATCCCAGTAAGAAATATTATAACTAAGATAATGCAGAATAAATTATCATTAGCCTTCAACAGTGTTAAACTGATAAAATACAATAAACATCAAGTTTAACTGCAACGGAACAAGCAATCCATTAGAAAAGTCAAGTAGAACATAATATCTACTATCTTTTATGATTAAAAAGTTTATCATCAATTTTATCGCTGAGACTCAGCTTAATAAATAATCCACATCACTGAATTATCCATGCACTACGGGAAAAGGATATTCATTAGTATCACGACCACGAATTATCCATGCACTACAGGCCAAGGATATTCGTGTTTTCACCAATGATTATGATCATGCCAAACAACAATTCATCTTTGCACCCTTGGTCGAAGAGAACGCATGGTCATGATCATACCAATAACTGTCGCTGAGACTCAGCTCAATATATAATCCACATCACTTGTAACATTACGGTCATGATTATACCGAATAATCCCTTGTCATAATCATATCAATCAACAGTCCATCTATGTACAACGGCCAAAAATGACTTTCATCACAATATAAGCATGTGGATGATGACAATTGTGACGCCCCCAAAATAGGTATACACAACACCCATTCTGAGTCGCCAAATACATGGTACAGAAACAACTACAACTTTATTATTACAACAAGAAAAAAAGCGTGAGTTTGAATACAAATATTATCTTCTGCACAATATCTATACTCAAATAAATCCTCATCACATTATTGATTCATTATTTTACAAAAATGGTGAGGACTACTAAACAACTCTCTCTAGAATCTTCATTCCATACCCCGACTAGTACTCGCTACATTCTCGCCTCCTGAGAAGAAAAATGGAACAACAAGGAAAAGGGTGAGCTCAACTAGCCCAAGAAAGAAGAATATTATGACTAAGATAATATACAACAAATTATCGTTAGTCTTCAACAGGAAAAAATCGATAGAATACAATAGATGACAAGTTTCGATCAATATTCGCAATGAAATAATAATTCATAGAAGAGTTACGTAGAGAATGAAATCTACTATAATCTATGAATTTAATACCCATCATCAATATTTTATCCTGTAACATCAATCAATATACATCTGAATCAAATATTCATCTTTGCACTCTGAGCCAAAGATATTCATCATTAGTCATGTTCATTTAAACACTGCTCATCTTTTGCACTACTGCCAAAGATATTAATCAATCGGTCGTATTTCATCTCAACACCTATTCATTCATCTTTTGCACTACAGTGCCAAAGACATTCTTCAGAAATCATTCATCTTTGCACTACAGGGCCAAAGATATTCAATAATATCATCATTTAAGACCGAGGATGATGAAAATATTTTAAAGAAACGAACCCAAAGAAACAAAAAGACAAGGATTAAGGATTAAGGATTCGTACTTGGTTTTATCCACGCCCAAAAATACCTCAAAAATAATCATAGTGGTGTAAAATTCAAGAATGATCAAAACATGGATACAATCGAGTTAGTATCCGAATAGATATTTTGGACAAAAAAAGAAGAAATTTTATTTTTCTATGAATAGTCAGATATCGTGAATAGTCTTGCCGTATACGTGAATAAGAACTCTCAGACACCAAAAGATAGAAATTCCACAAAAACATCTTCACGCTTCATGAATAGTACTCGTGAATAGTAACTCGTGAATAGTAACTCATGAATAGTAACTCGTGAATAAGTAACTCATGAATAAGAACCCATGAATAGTAAATCGTGAATAGTAACTCATGAATAGTAACCCATGAATAGTAACCCCAACATGAAAAAGTTCCAAATTTGATAAAATTTCAGATCAACATTTCAAAGATAATGATATTGAAGAAATAATATCATTACAAAAAAATAATATCCCTTACCTCGAAAGATCAAGATTTCCAAATTAGAATCTACGGTATAGTCTTTGAAGGGAACTTGCACCGCCTCTAGCAATACTCAAAGTATACTCAAAATACTCACAAGAATACGCTCAAAATATCGAGAGAAATAGAGAAAACTTCTACGGTGTGATTTTCAATTCTAACCTAAGCACCCTATTTATAGGAAAATACTTAGAACACCAAAGCGAAAATTTAATATAATATTAATATAATTATACAAATTTTCCTTAGCCCACCTTTTTGGTCAAAACACCAGCCACACATGTTAATGATGTCCAAAAAAAATACAAAAACGTTTTTCTTAACAAAAATAATTTAAACTCCCAAAATCAATTATTTGAGCTTGAACTTCAATAATTCATAATAAATAGCCCTTTCATCAGAAAATTCGAATCTCATGAGTTTTTATAGGAAATTCAATTCTCTACAACTTTGCAGAAGAAAGTTTTTCCAAATTCCAAACAAAAATCGACCAAATCCACAAACGGGCGATTTTACAAAGCTATAATCAAATTTCTATTAATAATTGTGTCCACCAACACACAAAACATGTGTTAAACATTTAATGCCACAAAATACTCTTCCTCCTCATATACTCATATATCCCACATTCATTGTAAAAATATCACCAATTAATATATTATTAAAATAATATATTTAAATGAATTATTTTATCGTAAAAAGATAAAATATTAATTTTCAACAATTGTCATTTTAAAAATTTTCTCCATCTATATCCACATAAAATCAATATTTTCCTCATCATATAAATCAATAATTAATTATTCACAAATAATATTACAAATCACAATATTGACAACCGTGCGGTTCCTCAGAAAGAGGGGCTTTCCAATAAGAATTTCTTCTTCTTCATGCCGCAATTAGGTGACCAAACCTCTCCTTGATGCGAACTTTCTAGACATTGCCAATAATGTTATCTAATAATATTATTCAGATAATATGAATTATTGCTTCGATAATGAAAGATAATTGTGTAATGACAATTATTGAAACAACAAAGAATATAAAATATCAACGCAAAGAATTATTAACTCAATAAAATATCGAATAATGAATTATCGTAACCAATATTGAGTAGTGCCTTCACGTAAGAATCAATAATTGGTGCAATACCGCAAAGCTACCGCTCAACAACGCGTATTAGTGTGTTTTAACCACCGGGTATTCCAAATGATGATAATTGGCAACAACTACGCCTGTTATTTAAAAACAACTTATATTTGTCGCTTTTCTTCATCCAATCGCTTTCCGTTATGGGGCCCACACATGGTCAAGCTACATGCATTTAATATTCCCGACAAAGATGAATATTCCACGACCAAAAACGAATATTCCCCAAGCGATAATGAATATTTTATAACCACTTGCTTAATTTGAAATATTTGCATATTTAACCCTTAACTATCCACATTAATCAAATCAACCCTTACTATTTCAAAATAATAAATAAAGGAAATTCCTTTTTATTTAAAAATTTCGGGGTCTTACAACAATGATATAAGAATTCAATTAAATAAAAGCAAGGATAAATTTTAAAGATCTGTAATTTAATTTATCCAAAATTCAAGAATATCTAAATTGTCAACATGATACTGCCTTGTGGGGTAAAATTCAAGAATAATATTTTATTAAAAATGATTTGGACCGACAAGAAATCAATTTTTGTCGTGAATAATACTCCAGGTGAATAGTACCCGAGTGAATAGTTTCCCGTGAATAGTACTTCGGGAATAGTACTTCATGAATAGTACTTTGTGAATAGTACTTTGTGAATAGTATTTTGTGAATAATACTTTATGAATAGTACCCCGTGAATAGTATTTATGAATAGTACCGTACTTATAAATAGTATCGTAGTTATGAATAGTGCCTATAAATAGTACTCTATGAATAGTGTCGTATATATGAATAGTGCCGTATAAATGAATAGTACTCTGGCATGAAAAGTTTAAAATTTAACAAGAATGTGCAGAAAATATCCTTGTGAAACGATACTAGATGAAGCGTAAATTTCAAGGATATTCTACTAATTTCACGGAGTATAGAAGCAATACTTCAACAAAATGAGTGTAGAATTAGGGATAAAAAAATAAAATAATATTACTTACATACTACAGAGTATGGAAGAATATATTATTTCATACGAATATTGAATAAAAATAATATCCCTTACGAATACGAAAGAAATAATATCCCTTACGAATAAAAAATAAATAACATCACTTACAAATATTGAACGAAAATAATATTCCTTACGAATATTAAACGAAGACAATGAATATTGAATGAAAATAATATTCCTTACGAATATTGAACAAAAATAATATTCATACGAATACGAAAAATAATCTCTTCAGAATATGAAATAAATAATATCCCTTACCACTGTGGAACGAAAATAATATTCCTACGGATATTGAACGAAGATAATATTCCTTACGAATACGAAAAATAATATCATAAGTGAAGATGAAATAAATAATACCCCTTACCTCAGAAGAAGACTGAATACTGGAATACTGAGGTAGCAGACTTCTCTTATTCTTTCTCTCTATAGCTTCTCTCTCTATAGCTTCTCTCTCTGTAATTGCTCTTGTGAGTCTTAGTAAATTGGTGATGATGAAAGAAAAATGAGCTTCTTTTAATGGAAAATATAGTTTCGATAATTGCACGTTTTGGGGCTCAAAATATTACAGTATAATACCTTCATCTTTTCCTTCATTTTTAATTTAGTCCTACAAGTATTATCAACCTTGCACCACCTCCCCAAATAGTACATCATGTGAATCAATAGTACATACATGTGAATCAATAGTACATACATGTGAAAAAAATAGTTATAGTATAGTACCTTAATCTATACCTCTATTTTTAATTTAGTCATGCAAGTATTATCAATCTTGCACCACCTCCCCTAATAGTACATGTATGTGAATCAATAGTACATTCATGTGAACAAATAATTATAAGCATGTGAATTAATTAATTGCTCATTTATCCGATTAATTACCCGATTGGTCAATATAACCTCCAGAAATCAATTATTATCGAAATAAATGTCAATTTCCACTAGCACTAATAATCCCAACACAATGGAAATATCAATTTCATCTTTAATCAACACGAACTTATTCATTATTAATATTATAACTCACAGTATTTAACAACCAGATCATTCCCAGGAAATAGGGGGCTTTCCGATAAGGATTTCTCCCTATTGGCGCGCAATTAGGTGACCAAACCGCTTTCCTCGACAGAACTTTCTAGACATTGTCAATATTATAAATAATAATATGAATAAATTTGTCGTCTCAATTATTGATTTAAAAATATAAAATATTATGCAGATGATACTGTAATAATAGTTGAATCAATAATATGAGATACTATGCAATAATTACTGTAGCAATAATTGAGTATAACTGAGTGACTTCTCATGTAAGCATCAATAATCAATACCGTGTGCTACTATGCAACCACGCGTATTACTGTTCTTTTACCACCGGGTATTTCAACAATTTAACGGTAAAACTTTCGCCGTTATTTTTATAAAAAGATACTTCTGTCATTTTCTAACACCGATAATAATTTCGGTTGTGGGGTCTACCAATGATTGTGCCATCGTACAAATATTCCCTGTTTAAAAGAATATTCTCCGACCAATCAAAATAACCACTTGCTTACTTTGCAAAATTTGTAAATATCACCCTTAACTTTAAACTTTTATCAATTTAACTATTTACCAAAATAGAAAAATTGAATACCTTTATTTCATAAAATTCAGGATCTCAAAACGTCAGCTACCACGTTCGCTTTTCCAGGATGGTATTGAATGGTATGATCGTAATCTTTCAACAGCTCGAGCCAACATCGTTGTCGCATGTTGATTTCCTTTTGGCTGAAAAAATATTTTAGGCTTTTATGATCCGTATAGATCTCCAAGGAGACGTACTAGGACGAATGAAACCGATGTCTAACAATTCCTATAGTTGAGTTTTTAACTCCTGAAGTTTAATAGGAGCCATTCGATATGGAGCTTTGGAAATGGATTTTGTACCAGATTCAAGGTCAATATAAAACTTGATTTCACGCCCTGGGGATAGGCCAGAAAGTTTTTCAGGGAATACGTCAAGAAATTTATTAACAATAAAAATATCATTCAAATCTGACGTATTTTTGTTTAAATCCGTGACATGGGCTAAGAAGCTTATGATATTTATTAACAATACAAATATCATAAAATAAACGAATGACTTTATGGCTTGATATGATAGTGATTGACTTTAGTGGTTTGGTTACTTGAATTCGCATAACAGGTTGGTTAGGAATATAAAAGCTAACAACCTTATGAAAATAATTAATTTTAGCATGATGAGTAGTTAACCAATCAATCCCTAAAATCACATCAAATGCAAGTATTTTCAAAGAGATAAGATCGACAGGTAACGTGAGGGTACCGATTTGAATCAATCAAGAATTATAAATAGTGGATGTAATGAAGGTTTCTCCCAATGGAGTTACAATAGATAAGTCAAAGTCTAATTTCTCTGGAGTTAAATTTAAACATTGAGCACATGTAGGTGAAATAAAAGAATAGGTAGAACTGATATCAAATAAGGTATAGACTTCGCAAGAGTTTATAATTAGCTTACCCGTGATAACTTCGCTCGGGTTCTTCGCTTTTTGGGAGGTCACGACAAATACTCTCTCTTGAACTACCAGCTTTGACTTGTCTGGGACAGCCTTTGGTGTCTCTATCTCGGCTGGAATTAACTTTACTACACTAAAAAATCGAGTTAGGTGACCTTCTCTTCCGTAATTATAACACGCTTTGGTTTGTTGCGTACAGTTTGGACTGATGTGTCCCTCCCCTCTGCATTTGTAGAATACGAAGGGTGGTCGTTCTCCTTCCTTGAAAACAGGTGCTAGTGCTGCTGTCTTTCCATCATTATTGAACATTCTCTTCTTGAAATTTCCACTTCTATTATCTTGGCCAAGATTACCACCGAAGTGGTTACCATTTCTTGCATGTTGATTTCCTCCACGTTTGTTGTCACCGCTTCACGATCGCTACCACCGATATTATCGTCGTTTTTGCATACTATATCTCTTGGTTGGGTTGACTCATTATCGCGCTCCAATAACTGAGCCCTATTCACAACATCTGAATACAAGCAAAGTTTGTGAGAAATGAGGTATTTACGTATTTTGGGTTTTAAACCTCGCAGAAACATTCGAGTCATACGCTCCTCATTATCTACCAAATGGGATGCAAACCGGGATAACTCGATAAAATTAGCCTCGTACTGCAATACGGTCATATTGTTTTGCTCAAACTTGATGAATTTTGTGAGACCCCGAATTTTATGAAATAAAAGTATTCAATTTTTCTATTTTGGTAAATAGTTAAATTGATAAAAGTTTAAAGTTAAGGGTGATATGTGAAAATTTTGCAAAGTAAGCAAGTTGATATAAAATATTACGTTGTGTTAGGGAATATTATTTTTATCGTGAATATTCAGAAAGCAAGACAATCATTGGTGGACCCATGAATGGAATTAATGTCGGATTGAGAAAACGACAAAAATATTTTTATGAAAATAACGGCGTAAGTTTTACCGTTAAAACCGCTGAACTACTCATTAGTAAAAGTAAAGTAATGTCTGGTGGTTGCATAGTAGCACACCTGTATTGATTATTGATGCTTACGTGAGAAGTCACTCGCTTTTGTTCAATTATTGCTACGATAATTCTTTGCATAGTATCTCACGTTATTTGATTTAATTATTGTCGATATTTTTTTATATTATTAAATCAATAATTAAGACGACGAAGTTATTAATATTATTATTTGCAATATTAATGATGTCTAGAAGTTCTATCAAGGAGAGGTTTGGTCACCTAATTGCGTGCCAATAGGGAGAAATCCTTATTGGAAATCCCTCTCTTTTCAAGGAACAACCTGGTCGATTAATATTGTGAATTATAATAATGGTGATAAGTTTGTTTTATTATTATTATAAATGTAATAAAACAGAAAAGTTTTTATATAAAACAAAAAACTTTTTATAAATTTTTGTTTTATTTGATTAAAAATAGAATATATTATATTTTATTATGCATAGTATTTGCAGAAAAGCTGCGTATAGTATTTTCATAGTAAAATCTTTTTATATAAAATAGAATACTTTTATAAAGTTATTTGTTTTATTAGACTATAAATAGAATATATAATATTCTATTATGCATAGTGTTTGTATAGTGCCTGCATAGTGTTTGCATAGTAAAATCTTTTTATATAAAATAAAATACTTTTATAAAGTTATTCATTTTATTAGATTATAAATAGAATATATTATATTTTATTTAAAAAATTTTGTTTTATTAGAATATTTTATTAATACTACATAGTAAATCAATATGGACCGTCCGTTTAAAAGTAAATCAATCTGGATCGTTCATGAATTTTAGTTACTATTCAGTCCATTCTCCTATAAATAGAAGCTCATTCCTTCATTATTTCTTACGAATTCACTGAAACTCTAGAAAGAGAAACTATAGAGAGAAAGAAGAAAAGTATTCTACTACTTCACTACTCTTATATCCAGTTTCTTCTAAGGTAAGGGATATTATTTGTTATACTCATAAGGGGTATTATTTCTTTCGTATTCATGAAGAGAACTTCTATTATTCCATTCTTTATTATTCTGTTGGAATAACCTGTATACGCGGGCTACCCTATACATGATGAAATTCTTCTGTTATTTTATTCTTTATTATTCTGTCGAAATATCCTGTCTATGCATTTACGCATGACCGGGTTCCATTCTTTATTATTCTGTTGGAATAACCTGTCTGTGAGGTCTATCGCATGCATGGTGAATTCCGTTGTTATTCCATTCTTTATTATTCTATTGGAATAACCTATCTGTGCGGTCTATCGCATGCATGGTGAATTCTTCTGTTATTCCATGCTTTATTATTCTGTTGGAATAACATGTCTATGTGGATTACCGCATGCATGGTGAATGATCCTTCGTTTTCATATAAATAGTATTTTCATTCAAAAGGGGTTTCTGCCAGGGGAAGTTTGTAATTTTTCTGACCTTCAAAAATTCTGAAAAAAAAATTGAAATGATAATTTGATGAGTTTTCTATATTGTGTCCAAAAATGACAATTTTTGGATGTATAGATTAGGAGTTATGAATTTTATAGGAAAAGACTATTTTAAAAGTAAACCCTTATAACTCCTTGTGGTTAAATCCAAAATTGGTGAAATTTTTATTGGGAGTACTTGTATGTAACAGGAGTATATCCTGTAAATTTTGAAATTTTTGGACAAAATTATAATTTATGATAAATGTCTAAATATTCGGCAGTTTTAGCCATATGAAAAATAATAAATGAATTTCAAAAATTTTGAGAAAAATATATATGTTCAATATGGGACTATATTCTGCTAAATCTCAGAAAAGAAATGTTTTGGGGATCGATTTGGTATTTTCATGAAAATGAACTAGTTATGAGTAAATGAATTAAATATGTTATGTGAAGTAATAAAATTGAAAAATAGGATTTTATGGCTTGGGAATCCTATATAGGGTATATCTTGATTTTTGATGAGGATGTGATCATTAATGATGAAATCTTATGAGTATGGCATTTTTGAATGATTAAATACATTATTTGATAAAGTGTAAACAATTGAAATAAATTGTTTATAAGTTTAAGAAATGATTAAAATATGGTTATAATATTAATGATATTAGATTATGATATTATTAAGTGATTAATAATATTTGGTTATTATTGAACGCTGGATAAATTATATTATAAATGCTTAATATTTATCATTTATCTCATTTGATTGATTCTTTATATCATTGTCATTATCCTCGTGCTTATATTATGATGAAAGTCATTTGTGGCCTATAGTGCATAGATGGACATGGAATGATTATGACCAGTGATTATTCGGTATAATCATGACCGTAATGTTACAAATGATATGATAAAAGTCCTCATTGGCCCGTAGTGCATTGATGGACAGTTTTTGGTATGATTATGGCTATGGATTCTCTTCGTCCAAGGGTGCAAAGATGAATTGTTTTATGGCATGATCAGGACCGTTGATGAAAACACGATTATCTTTGACCCGTAGTGCATAGATAATTCGTGATCGTGATATTAATGAATATCCTTGGTCTGTAGTGCAGGGATGATTCAATGATGTGGATTAATTATTGAGCTGAGTCTCAGCAATGAAATATTAATTCATGGATGTGATATTAACGAATATCCTTGACCGTAGTGCAGGGGTGATTCGATGATGTGGATTATTTATTAAGCTGATTCTCAGCGATAAAATATTGATAATAAATTTTTAATTCGTAAAAGATAGTAGATATCATGCTCTACTTGACTCTTCTAAAATACAGTTGTATGTCTTTGGCCTGTAATGCAAAGATGAATTGTTAATGAATATCTTTGGTCGTAGTGCAAAGATGAATTTATTAGTATGATTATGAGCAAAAATTGTGATTTGGTATAACCGTGATTTTTGATGTTTCAGGTGAAGATAGATGATGAAAATTTTCTTCGTCCTGGGTGCGAAGAGGAATTTTGAATCACAATTATGATTATGAGTTATTCATATGATTGTGGACAGGAATTGTTGATTGATGTTACAGGGATAAAACATTATCGGTGGACTTTTAACATAGAAAAGTTAATAGATCTGATGGTCTATTTGACTCTTCTAATAGATTGCTCGTTCCGCTGCAACTATGGTTGAAAAGTTTTATCATCTACCATATGTCCTAAATCTCTGATTTATTACTGATGAAGGCTATTGATGATGTAAATTATCTTTAGTCATGATATTCTTTCTTTGGCTAGTTGTGGTCTCACCCTTTTTGCTTCACAATTTCTTTCGGGTAATAAGAGTGTAGCTAGGTCGAAGCGGGGATAACGAGGGAATAAAGCGGTGGTCTATAGTCATTTGAGGTTCTCCCTAAATAGTATGAAAATAATTTTATTGATGACTTTAGATAAGTGTGTCGTTGCAGTATTGTATCGTCATTTGATATTTAATTTTGGTGAACCGAATAGGGTGAGGTGAACCCAACTTTGAAGGGTGTTTTGCCACTATCATACAAGATGTCTAATGACATACAACCTCGTGTTATCATAAGACAGGGTTGTGCACATCCACTTGCTGAGTATATCTACGAGCACTACCTATATGATCTTGGAGTTTATTTGAAATATAATTTTCTCTTGGAGACAGTGGAGATAGTTATAGGTCAAGAGAAGACTCACCGTTAGAAAGAAGATGATAGTAATCTTCTTATTTTTCTTTGGGGTCTATTGGGTCAACCAAGGATAATTCTGTGGACATATGATATCTATCATAACCTAGACGCATGGCCTCCCATGTACGAAGGTTTCCTTGAGCACTTTCCAAAGATTTTAATTTCTAAAATAGTTTTTGACTATACTTTTATGTAAAGTATCATTGTAAGGATGTGGTCGAGGCACCATGAGAGTTACATACATTTGTATTAAAACTCACAGTTAACTGTGGTCGTATTCTATACGACAGTTCAACAGTTGTATAAATAAAGTTTGTATTTGATTTTTATAGTGTGATATCTGGCGACTCAGAATGGGTCGTGTGGACCTATTTTGGGGGCGTCCCAAATTTTACCTCCTTCTTGTGACGAATACTTTCAGGAAAGTACTTGTCGTTGAACAATTCTTAGAACTTCTCCCAAGACATCTTCAGTGTGGCAGACTGAGTACGTTTTATAGATTCTTACCAATGATCTGCCTCTCCTCGCAACATGAAGGTGGCAAAAGGAACCTTTTTCTCCTTGGAGCATCCCAAGACATCAAATATCTTGGTGATCTGCTTAATCCACGTCTCTGCCTTAAGTGGTTCTCGCTTTCTAAAACTCGTGGTCCCAGCTCAATTGCTTAGCGGTGACCATCCGTGAGTTGTCAGTGTTTTTCCCTACATTTTGAACTGGAGTCTCTCTCGCCTGATGTTGCATGAATTGAAAAAAGCTTCTGAACACCCCGTCGTTCATCATTTGATCGGTGTTGTTGTTTATCTGAGGATTATTGCCTTTCTGATGCACATTATCCTGGTTATTGATCTGTGATGACTCAACGGTCTCATGTGCTCCATTGCTTATCTCAACATTTTCCGATGTCATTTTCAAACACTGCCACAAAACAAGGGTTAATTGACATGCCACATATTATCCCTATATTCTGACCGACCTATTAAATAACAAATAAGCTTAGGTAGGTTATACTAGCGAAGGATTTACTCGTCTCTCCCCTCCTAGTTCTAGCCTCAAATCTCATCCAGGGATCATATCTCTTAGCTTTGATACCAACTGTAACGCCCCCAAAATAGGTACACAACCCATTTTGAGTCGCCAAATACATGGTACATAATTCAAATACAAATTTCATTTATACAATACGATAAAAATGTAACTGAGAGTTTTAACACGAATATTATCTCGTAGACAATATCCAAACTCAAATGGAGTCCTCATTACAATTATTATTACACTATTTTATAAAATAGTGAGGACTACTATAGCCACCATCTCGTACCATCACTCCGTTCTCCGACTAATCCCAGTTATATTCTTATTTCCTGAAGAGAACAATGAAAGCAAAGGGTGAGCTCAACTAGCCCAGTAAAAAATATTATGACTAAGATAATACAAATTAAATTATCGTTAGCCTTCAACAGTGTAAAACTGATATCAAATCCACACCTCATTATTCAAAATAATATTTATATCAAATCCATACCTCATTATTCAAAATAATATTTAAAAAAAATAATCTTTATACATAAAAAAATAATCCATACCTCAAGAGAAGACTCGCCATTAGAAAGAAGATGATATTAATCTTCTCATTTTTCTTTGGGGTCTATTGGGTCAACCAAGGATAATTCTGTGGACATATGATATCTATCATAACCTAGACGCATGGCCTCCCATGTACGAAGGTTTCCTTGAGCACTTCCCAAAGATTTTAATTTCTAAAACAGTTTTTGACTATACTTTTATGTAAAGTATCATTGTAAGGATTTGGTCGAGGCACCATGAGAGTTACATACAATTGTATTACACTACAACAAAAAAGCTTATCAATGATCGATTATCGTGACCGTACTTCGTCATAGATAGCTATCTCTGCGACCGCATGTGGTCGCCGATAGTCGTCAGATAAAAATCTGTCATTGGGGTGCACATCAACGACCACTATTAGCGATCGCTATATCTGCGATCGCCATGAAGCGTAATCGAAATGACAAATACGGTCACCGAAATGAATCAAGATGGTCCAGGCCAAAGATGACGTGGTCCACGTGTCGGGCGATTATTATCGGCGATCGCGGCGCGGCCGATTTGATGCCGTCATGCGTCGCTAATAACGCTCAATGACCATGACGCGTCACGATATGAAAAACATTACACCAGATTTTTTTTGCTTTTGCGAAATTCCCAAAACCTCAGCACTGCTTTCTACGCTTTATCCCAACACACATACACACCAAGATAAACAACATACAAAACAATATAAACATCCATCGCCCACCAACACATACACCAAACTAGTATATAAACCTTTAAAAACCAATATGATTTGAATAAATATAATAACATTTCAAAACTTGTTTAAGTAACATATATATACAAACATCCAAATAATGAATATACAAGTACAAGGTTATGTCAAGCGCCATCCCTCCTCGATCATGCACCTCAGTAATTAACAAAATAATAAAACAAGTTACAAATATAATAAATATGTTGATATCGGTATATATTACGACAATACATACAACAAATTGATTTTATACCTCGTCGCCATCCCCATGTCGTTCTCCTGCTGCGCCGCCGCCATCGCTTCAAATTAACTCCTCAGATCAAGAGCCCCTGTGTGCCCGCCCAAAGATCTTCGTAAGATTTCGATCTTGACATATAGCTCTCCACACAAATCGGTAGGAGTATGAACAATCTGGATGACTCGATGATCGTGGAAGACTGGGTAGCAGAGTCACCTCGAGCCATCAAGGATGGGCGCTGCCGTTGTCCTCGACCTTTAATGTAGTTCTTCTTCACAACAGTACGCCTCTCCCACAACTCTTGATCAATAAAGTGACGTGGAGTGCCTTCAGATAGCGCCATTCAATAAACGCTTATAAGTATCCTCGTCATCATGTTAACACTTAAATAGTTAAAAATAATATTTTGTAAGTATTAATAAACAAGATCAGTTTGTTAAAACTTATTACCGCTTATCCGGATAGCCTCAGTGCACTCATCACGGTGGCCACGCATACATCCAAACCAATGGATAGGTCGACCTTGAGACCGAGACTCCTATACAAAAACAAAGACAATATTACTAAGTAAAATGGGATATTTTCTACAATTCATGATTGTAAACATATTAAAACTTGTAAATACGCATTCGGGCAAAGATATATGTCAGAATCGTGAAATATCGCCACTTTGTATGTTCCTTTTTAGCCTTTTCGCCATCTGGATACACCCGAGGCTCACATTGTTGGCGGCGGCCTTTCGTCTTTTCACCCAAATTCTCGCCTCTCCATTGGGCACACATCTCAAATTTATATGGATCGGGTGCACCACCGTGGGCTATGCTCGTACATATAATCCTCTCCCCGGCCCGGATGGTCGATCTCGACATTGTGAATGGCTTTTTGTCGTTCTTTATTCAAGTTGTCCTCAAAGCGGACCACGACTTTTGCCGTAATAATGTCCGAATCACAAGCCTCTCTCGCCCTCCCATCTATACCGCTTTCGCAAATAAAAAACAATAATAACATTACTAAATAATTATCCTTTGAATATTATATTAATATTATTTGTCATAATTAAAAAAATATACCAAATTTCGCCTAAACAAAGATCCTTGTGGCGATAGGTGTGTGCTTCTCGCCACGTAATCACTGTGTGTAGGCAATTTCAGAACACAAATTGTGATATGCACTTCGACGATCTTATTATCCTAAAAATCACTATAATATACAACATCAATTAGCATATATTAAATGCTTAAATGCTTTTATATAAATGATATACGCGACGACGACGTCGTCTTGGAGGAGGGCTTAATCAATAAGAATCCGATCATCGGGATTAAGTAGGGCCTTGGGCACATTATTAGGCCCCTACCCAAGCCACGCTTTTTTTCTGTCTCGCTTGCCAAGCCATCTCAGATATTACAAATTTCAAGATGTTATTAGAGTCATATTTGATTATATGTATATATGATAATAAACATGACAAAGGATATAAACATGTATATATATGAATATAAAATGACAATAAACAAAAGTTGCATTTAAATAGTTTAGTACATAAACATGACAATGATATAAAAAACATGTATTGCTAAACATACATCGCATGAGTTCAAGTGTCAATGTCCGATTCGTAATCATCTTGTATACGTGTTGCGATTCATAACCATCATCCGCTTCAGATTCGTGTCGATTCAATCAATAACTCTTCCTCCTCAAAGATCAATGTCATCCGACACAAGTATTGACTCAGATCTAATTCATGTGGTTCATCTCCACCATCTAATCGGATTACTTCATTGTCGTCCTCCACATTTATTATAGTCCGACTATGAAGCATCCGCTTCTGGTAAATCTCCCCATCAACTAATTCTACACGACTACGCCACGGAGTATAAATTACAACTTGCCAATCAGAAGGCCTATCCCTTTTCCTAACAGACTAGGAGTGTAGTATACTTGTCTTCGCTTGAGTTGGTAAAACAAACGGTTCGTTGGAGTACGCAGACTATGGAGGTCAATATCGACGATTCCATGTCCGTCAACACGTATCCCTTTTTCCAATCAAACCAACGGCACTTGAACAAGTGAATATGACCCCGACGTGCGCCTTGTACACGACAACTCTACGATTTCCTCCAACTCCCCATAAAAGGCACGACCAAGCTCATCAGAATAATCTCCTTGACACACACTCCGTAGTTCGTTGTTCTTTACCGCGCCATATGCCTTTGTGTGAAATTCACAACCATTTATTTTGTAACCATCATACCGACTTGATCCTTGTCTCGGTCCCATAGCTAGGACTTCAGACATTAGCCTAATCGCTGATCCTCAACAAAGCCTACAAAAACTCCATCTTATTAAATGAAGTCATAGTTAACATATGAAGTATATATATTATATATATATACACTACGTGCTTAAAAATTGAACTTACTTTGTCCTTTAGCCAAAGTGCAAAGTTTTTATCCCGATTGATTTGAATATCTTTATCAATTATGCTTATGACATGCTTCACTTTTAACTCACATCGTACAATCTATACCATGTTATAAACATTAACATATTAGAATAAATTTTTAACTTAAAAGATAAAATATCAAGTTTACATGTGTACCTCACAAATTCGGGCCAATCTCCTCACAATCGAGAAGAATGTAAGTATGTATGCGGCATGTAATTCTTGCTCGAGAGAGGAATATGCGCTTCCCTTTTCCATAAGCGCGCCGAGGGACCAAATACGAGAGCCACCATTTAGTTCAACATTTCCCCATCATCATGTCTCGATACTCGATCGGCCTTTGTCAAGACTTCATCCTAAAATAGTCCGAGACAAACGTAGATATCTCATCAAAATCGATGCCTCGTGATATCGACCCCTCGACATAAGCTCTATTCTTCACCTTCCTCTTAAGGTTTCCCATCACCTCTCGAAAAGGGTACATCCATCTATATTGAATCGGACCCCCAATTAACACGAGCTTCATAGGAAGATGGATTTGCAAATGCTCCATGGAGTCAAAAAAACCGTGTGGGAATATTTATTCCAGCTTTACACGTGATCTCTATGATGTTCTTCTCAAGTACAAACATGTCCTTCTCATTCAATGATTTTGAACACAAGTCTTTGAAGAAACGACTAAGATCCGCCAAAGCATCCCATATTGGTTTATCAAGCGTATCCCGAAATGCTATAGTATGAGTCTCTCCATGAACACACGATGCGATACCATGACTCTTCATCCCTTGCAATTTCCCACCCGTAACACACCTTGCAATGTTTGACGATATCCATCCGGTAGTTTCGTAGACTTAACCCATGTGCACACATCTTCAACTTTCTTTTTGGACAATGTGTACCTTTGCAGAT
Source organism: Panax quinquefolius (assembly GCA_020205615.1). Lineage (NCBI taxonomy): Eukaryota > Viridiplantae > Streptophyta > Magnoliopsida > Apiales > Araliaceae > Panax > Panax quinquefolius. The sequence goes on along the minus strand of CM035155.1, from coordinate 40,579,261 downwards.
GCGGTTTGACAATCTTACCATTAGAGATTCATAAAGTTCTAATCCGTGACGCTTAAAATATCTTTCATGTCCAAACGTGCCTTATCGTTATCTTTTGTCTTCCCCAGAATATTCATCACAAAGTTGTTAAACACATTGTCAAACACATTCTTCTCAATATGCATCACATCTAGATTATGATTTAATCAAATTTGTAGACCAATAAGGCAATTCCCAAAAGATGCTTCTCCGAACCCGCCATGAGATTCACCAAACCCATTGATTATGTTTGTCGATCAACCTTACCAAATGGGATAACCGGCAATCTCATCACACGATCTCGCATCTCCGTTCCCGACAATCGCGGTGCAAGGCATATCATTTTCTACTTTCCTTTCCTGAAGTGTTCTCTATTTCTTCAAACGGGTGATCTACCTAAGAAGAACCGATGATGACAGTCAAACCAACAAGGCTTTCGACCTTTTGATAGATTAAACGACTTTGTATGCTCCATACAATACGGACAAGCCAACTTCCCGTGTGTACTCCATCCAGCTAACATACCATAAGCTGGGAAGTCACTTATAGTCCACATAACCACGCCTCTAAGGTTGAAATTTGTTTTCGCTTGCAACATCCCAAGTCTCAGACTCCATCCTCCCACAATACCTTTAACTCGCCTATAAGAGGTCTCAAGTAAACATCTAAGTTCTTTCCAGACTCTTAGGACCGTGAATCACGAGTGAAAGAAATAAGTATGGCTGTTTCATACACATCCAAGGAGGCAAGTTGTACGGAGTAACAATCACAGGCCAACATGAGTACGGAACAGCTGAGTGGCCAAACGGATTGAAACCATCGGTGGACAATCCAAGCCTCACATTTCTAGGTTCCAATGCAAATTCAGGATGTGCTAAGTTGAAATCTTTCCAAGCCTGCCCATCTGCGGGATGATTTAGTTCTCCATCTTTAGCTGGAGATTTCGCATGCCAACTCATATGTTCAGCTGATCTTGAAGACATGTACAATCTTTTTAGTCGATGTGTTATTGGAAAATACCTTAGAATCTTAAACGGTATACTTGATTTTTTTGTAGTCACACCCTCTTTATTAGGCCTAAACCGATCATGACTGCAAAACGTGCACCTTATCATCTTGTCATTTTCCTTATAAAATAACATGCAGTCGTTGGGACATGCATCGATCTTTTGGTATCCAAGACCCAACTTCTTCACCATTTTCTTACAAAAGTAATAGTTACTGTGTAATTTCTCACCATCAGCAACATACTCTTAATTGCCTTCAAGAGCGACTCAAAACACTCATGGCTCATGTTGTGATCACCTTGATGTTAAGTAATGTCGCCATCGCAGCATAATGTAGTGTGTTTGGTGCAACCATGCCACAATGGCTTCTTACCCTCGCCTAACAACTTAAAGAAGTCTTTGCATCGTAATTCATAGGTTGCTCTCTCGCTTTGCTCCCAATCAAAATCGCCCTGCAATATCATGGACCATTTCATTCATACGATGAGTACTACTTGCCTTAATTGTGTACTTGTGTGATGCCACCATCTCTTCTCTCGCCCATGTGCCCACCAAAGATTCTTCGAATTTCTCATGAACCCGTAAACAAGTAAATGATAGTTTACCATGTCTCTCGTCCATATAATTTACATTTTACACTTTAAACATGGACATCGATTCAAGCGACTTACCATTCATACATTCTCAAGTGACTATACGCATACTCCAAAAACACTTGGCAACCAAATTTCTAAATTCAATCAGTAAGACCTATCTCGGTACTTGACTTTCGTCAGTAATCCAACTACTTGATGCGAATAGAGGTCCATGATTCCACTAGTACTATACTACGTATAACATTATAAATGTTAACATATGACTTGAGCATACTTATAACCATATAACTTGAGCATACTTGTAAGCATGCATATGATTAACATTTAAGCATACTTCTAAGCATATGACTTAAGCATACTTGTAACCATATGACTTGAGCATACTTGTAAGCATATGATTAACAACCAAGCTTGGCTTGGCCCTGTGAGGCTTGGCTAAGCTTGGCGTAGCCTCGTGTGGCCTCGCGGCCCCAAGCCCAAATTTCATCCGCTCTAACATCCCCTTAATAGGCTCTAGTGGATCACCAATAGGCTCGTTAATAGTATAAATGTTCGCAAATAACCCGACCAATAAAAAATTTCGCCAGAGTCTCCCCTGTAATATGGACTAACCACATGCACGACGGCATGTATATAAGGTCATTTCTAGGAACACAAGACATAAACCAACAGTCCATATGAGATACCAACAGTCATGTGAGGATCAAACTTGTAAACTTTGAAACCCAATCATTTTTCGTGGGAGCAATTATTCACGTTTTGATTCACATTATGATGTCAATGTCAAGTTCTCGCCTACAAATGATTTTTTCACAAATGACCAATATAATTGGTTAAACTACAAACATAAACATGGGATTCACGAGTCTATATCATGTACGACTTTCTATAATAACCAAACTACATTACCTCTATCAGCAAAAAGAATCCCAAAATATAAATTTTATACTAACTACAATCTAATACATTCATCCTATTACCCAAATCAATTTACCCAAAATATAAATTTTATACTAACTCCATCCTATCACTAATCAAGTTACCCAAACTGACATAAATTAACAAAATCAAATTACCCGAAGTACTGCGTATTACCCAAATAAATTTTACTCTAATCAAAACTTATAAACCAATCATAATCATATTACCCAAAATATATAATTTAAGCATGATAGCCATATTCATTCATTCAACTCTTTGCAATAAATTAACTCTTAAAACACAAATTCGTAGCAAACATACTGATTTGGAGAAGAACGAACAAAAATAACAAACAACAAAAAAAATTAATGAAGAAGAACTTAAAAAGTAGCTCTTACCTCTACAATTAGTCTCTAATTTGAAGAATAATGAACGAAAACTGCTTCTCCTTCTTCTCTTCTCCCCCCTTTCTCCCTCTTCTCTCTATTTCGGTCACCTTCTTTTTTTTCTTCTTCGTGTTCGTGGTCGAAATTAATCCGGTTATCAATTCATTTAGTTTAATCAATGATCATATCTCGCGACCGCATGCGGTCGCTGACTTTTAATGACATGGACTTATCAGCGACCGCATGCGGTCGCTGATTGCAAGTGGTCGCACAAAAAATTGGCGCCAACATTTCCAGCCAAAATTTTGGAGGCAAATTTATATTTTGCGATCGATCAATGAATCGGATGCGGTCGTCACGATAAAGAATTAGCGACTAGATTACGTTTGATCAGCAGATGACGGTCGTTGTGATTAATATCGGCCGATCGATGGTGCGGTCGACGAATCGCTGGTCATTGATAGACCTTTTTCTTGTAGTGTTAAAACTCATAGTTAATTGTGGTCGTATTCTATACGACAGTTCAACAGTTGTATAAATAAAGTTTGTATTTGATTTTTATAGTGTGATATCTGGCGACTCGAGAATGGGTCGTGTGGACCTATTTTGGGGCGTCCAAATGGTATCGAGCTTAGGGATATAATCATTTGGCGGAGATAAGAGTCTAGAACTAGGAGGGAGAGACGAGTTATATACTTACAAATTAATGTGACTTACCTAAGTGAAATTGTTTACTTGATAAGTTGACAAATTGTGATATGTCAATTAACCTTTGTTTTGAAGCTATATTCTAGAATGATATCTAAATACAGAAGATGAGAAATGGGAAAATCATGATAGCGAGGAAATTACTGGGAAGGTACAATCTGAAAAGAAAGTCAGGTATTCAAATATCTTCGAATATCATGTACGTACGTAAAATTCGAGGGCAAAATTTCGTAAGGAGGGGAGATTGTGAAACCCCGAATTTTATGAAATTAAAGTATTCAATTTTTCTATTTTGGTAAATAGTTAAATTGATAAAAGTTTAAAGTTAAGGGTGATATGTGAAAATTTTGCAAAGTAAGTAAGTTGATATAAAATATTCGTTGTGTCGAGGAATATTCAATTAGTCGGGGAATATTCTTTTTATCAAGGAATATTTGTACAACGGCACAATCATTGGTGGACCCCGCAACGGAATTATTTTCAGAATGAGAAAACGATAAAAATATTTTTATGAAAATAACAGCATAAGTTTTACGGTTAAAACTGTTGAACTACTCGGTAGTAAAAGTATAGTAATACGTGTGGTTGCATAGTAGCACACGGTATTTATTATTGATGCTTACGTGAGAAGTCACTTAGTTTTGTTCAATTATTGTTACAGTAATTGTTGCATAGTATCTCACGTTATTTGATTCAATTATTATCGATATTTTTTTATATTATTAAATCAATAATTGAGACGATGAAGTTATTAATATTATTATTTGCAATATTAACGATGTCTAGAAGTTACATCGAGGAGAGGTTTGGTCACCTAATTTATGCGCGCCCAATAGGACAAATCCTTATTGGAAAAGCCCTCTTTCTTTAGGAATAACTTTGGTCGATTAATATTATGAATTATAATAATGGTGATAAGTTTGTTTTATTATTATTATAAATGTAATAAAATAGAAAACTTTTTATATAAAATAGAAAACTTTTTATAAAGTTTTGTTTTATTTGATTATAAATAGAATATATTATATTTTATTATGCGTAGTATTTGCGTAGTAAAATATTTTTATATAAAATAGAATACTTTTATAAAGTTATTTATTTTATTATACTATAAATAGAATATATAATATTCAATTATGAATAGTGTTTGCATAATGTCTGCATAGTATTTGTATAAAGTAGCTACATAGTGTTTTTGATAGTAAAATCTTTTTATATAAAATAAAATACTTTTATAAAGTTATTCATTTTATTAGATTATAAATAGAATATATTATATTTTATTTAAAAATTTTTGTTTTATTAGAATATTTTATTAATAATTTGCATAGTAAATCAATATGGACCGTCTGCTTAAAAGTAAATCAATCTGGACCGCTTCATGAATTTCCAGTTACTATTCACCCATTCTCCTATAAATAGAAGCTCATTCCTTCATTATTTCTTACTTAATTCATTTGAAACTCTAGAAAGAGAAACTATAGAGAGAAAGAAGAAAAGTATTCAGCTACTTCACTACTCCTATATCCAGTTTCTTCTAAGATAAGGGATATTATTTGTTGTACTCGTAAGGGGTATTATTTCTTTTCGTATTCATGAAGAGAACTTACATTATTCCATTCTTTATTATTACATTGGAATAACTCAGTATCACGTGGCTACCCTATACATGGTGAAATTCTTACATTATTTTATTCTTTATTCTTTATTATTACTAATATCACATACATGCGTTTACGCATGACTGATTCCATTCTTTATTATTACATTGGAATAACTTTATTATTGCGATTTAATACATCGCCTATCGCATGCATGGTGAATTCATTGTTATTCCATTCTTTATTATTCGCTGGGAATAACTCATGCATGTGGTCTATCGCATGCATGGTGAATTCTTCTGTTATTCCATGCTTTATTATTCTGTTGGAATAACATGTCTATGTGGATTACCGCATGCATGGTGAATGATCCTTCGTTTTCATATAAATAGTATTTTCATTCAAAAGAGGTTTCTGCCAGGGGAAGTTTGTAATTTTTCTGACCCTCAAAAATTCTGAAAAAAAAATTGAAATGATAATTTGATGAGTTTTCTATATTGTGTCCAAAAATGACAATTTTTGGATGTATAGATTAGGAGTTATGAATTTTATAGGAAAAGACTATTTTAAAAGTAAACCCTTATAACTCCTTGTGGTTAACTCCAAAATTGATGAAATTTTTATTGGGAGTACTTGTATGTAACAGGAGTATATCCTGTAAATTTCGGAATTTTTGGACAAAATTATAATTTATGATAAATGTCTAAATATTCGGCAGTTTTAGCCATATGAAAAATAATAAATGAATTTCAAAAATTTTGAGAAAAATATATATGTTCAATATGGGACTATATTCTGCTAAATCTCAGAAAAGAAATGTTTTTGGGACTGATATGGTATTTTTCATGAAAATGAACTAGTTATGAGTAAATGAATTAAATATGTTATGTGAAGTAATAAAATTGAAAAATAGGATTTTATGGCTTGGGAATCCTATATAGGGTATATGCAGATTTTTTATGAGGGATGTGATCATTAATGATGAAATCTTATGAGTATGGCATTTTTGAATGATTAAATACATTATTTGATAAAGTGTAAACAATTGAAATAAATTATTTATAAGTTTAAGAAATGATTAAAATATTGTTATAATATTAATGATATTAGATTATGATATTATTAAGTGATTAATAATATTTGGTTATTATTGAACGCTAGATAAATTGTATTATAAATGTTTAATATTTATCATTTATCTCATTTGATTGATTCTTTATATCATTGTCATTATCCTCGTGCTTATATTATGATGAAAGTCATTTGTGGCATGTAGTGCATAGATGGACTTGGAATGATTATGACCAGTGATTATTCGGTATAATCATGACCGTAATGTTACAAATGATGTGATAAAAGTCCTCATTGGCCCGTAGTGCATTGATGGACAGTTTTTGGTATGATTATGGCTATGGATTCTCTTCGTCCAAGGGTGCAAAGATGAATTGTTTTATGGCATGATCAGGACCGTTGATGAAAACACGATTATCTTTGACCCGTAGTGCATAGATAATTCGTGATCGTGATATTAACGAATATCCTTGGTCTGTAGTGCAAGGATGATTCGATGATGTGGATTAATTATCGAAATTTGAGTCTCAAAGAATGAAATATTAATTCATGGATGTGATATTAACGAATATCCTTGACCGTAGTGCAGGGGTGATTCGATGATGTGGATTATTTATTAAGCTGATTCTCAGCGATAAAATATTGATAATAAATTTTTAATTCGTAAAAGATAGTAGATATCATGCTCTACTTGACTCTTCTAAAATCGATTTGTATGTCTTTGGCATAATGCAAAGATGAATTGTTAATGAATATCTTTGGTCAGTAGTGCAAAGATGAATTTATTAGTATGATTATGAGCAAAAATTGTGATTTGGTATAACCGTGATTTTTGATGTTTCAGGTGAAGATAGATGATGAAAATTTTCTTCGTCCTAGGTGCGAAGAGGAATTTTGAATCACAATTATGATTATGAGTTATTCATATGATTGTGGACAGGAATTGTTGATTGATGTTACAGGGATAAAACATTATCGGTGGACTTTTAACATAGAAAAGTTAATAGATCTGATGGTCTATTTGACTCTTCTAATAGATTGCTCGTTCCGCTGCAACTATGGTTGAAAAGTTTTATCATCTACCATATGTTCTAAATCTCTGATTTATTACTGATGAAGGCTATTGATGATGTAAATTATCTTTAGTCATGATATTCTTTACTGGGCTAGTTGTGCTCACCCTTTTTGCTTCACAATTTCTTTCAGGTAATAAGAGTGTAGCTAGGTCGAGCGGGGATAACAGGGGAATAAAACGGTGGTCTATAGCTGTTGAGGTTCTCCCTAAATAGTATGAAAATAATTTTATTGATGACTTTAGATAAGTGTGTCGTATTGTATACGTCATTTGATATTTAATTTTGGTGAACCGAATAGGTGAGGGTGAACCCAACTTTGGAAGGGTGTTTTGCCATTATCATACAAGATGTCTAATGACATACAACCTCGTGTTATCATAAGACAGGGGTTGTGCACATCCACTTCTTTGAGTATATCTACGAGCACTACCTATATGATCTTGGAGTTTATTTGAAATATAATTTTCACTTGGAGACAGTGGAGATAGTTATAGGTCAAGAGAAGACTCACCGTTAGAAAGAAGATGATAGTAATCTTCTTATTTTTCTTTGGGGTCTATTGGGTCAACCAAGGATAATTCGTGGACACATATGATATCTATCATAACCTGTGGCACGTACGGCCTCCCATATGTACGAAGGTTTCCTTGAGCACTTTCCAAAGATTTTAATTTCTAAAACAGTTTTTGACTATACTTTTATGTAAAGTATCATTGTAAGGATGTGGTCGAGGCACCATGAGAGTTACATACATTTGTATTAAAACTCACATTAAACGTGGTCGGTATTCTATACGACAGTTCAACAGTTGTATAAATAAAGTTTGTATTTGATTTTTATAGTGTGATATCTGGCGACTCAGAATGGGTCGTGTGGACCTATTTTGGGGGCGTCACAAATTTTACCTCCTTCTTGTGACGAATACTTTCAGGAAAGTACTTGTCGTTGAACAATTCTTAGAACTTCTCCCAAGACATCTTCAGTGTGGCAGACTGAGTACGTTTTATAGATTCTTACCAATGATCTGCCTCTCCTCGCAACATGAAGGTGGCAAAAGGAACCTTTTTCTCCTTGGAGCATCCCAAGACATCAAATATCTTGGTGATCTGCTTAATCCACGTCTCTGCCTTAAGTGGTTCTGCTTTCCTAAAAACTCTGGTGGTCCCAGCTCCTTGAATTGCTTAGCGGTGACCATCCGTGAGTTGTCAGTGTTTTTCCCTACATTTTGAACTGGAGTCTCTCTCGCCTGATGTTGCATGAATTGAAAAAAGCTTCTGAACACCCCGTCGTTCATCATTTGATCGGTGTTGTTGTTTATCTGAGGATTATTGCCTTTCTGATGCACATTATCCTGGTTATTGATCTGTGATGACTCAACGGTCTCATGTGCTCCATTGCTTATCTCAACATTTTCCGATGTCATTTTCAAACACTGCCACAAAACAAGGGTTAATTGACATGCCACATATTATCCCTATATTCGTGACCCTATTAAATAACAAATAAGCTTAGGTAGGTTATACTTAGCGAAGGATTTACTCGTCTCTCCCTCCTAGTTCTAGCCTCAAATCTCATCCAGGATCATATCTCTTAGCTTTGATACCAATCAGTAACGCCCCAAAATAGGTACATGCAACCCATTTTGAGTCGCCAAATACATACATAATTCAAATAATTTTCATTTATACGATAAAAAAATGTAATCGAGAGTTTTAACACGAATATTATCTCGTAGACAATATCCAAACTCAAATGGAGTCCTCATTACAATTATTATTACACTATTTTATAAAATAGTGAGGACTACTATAGCCACCATCTCGTACCATCACTCCGTTCTCCGACTAATCCCAGTTATATTCTTATTTCCTGAAGAGAACAATGAAAGCAAAGGTGAGCTCAACTAAATTTCCAAGAAAAAAATATTATGACTAAGATAATACAAATTAAATTATCGTTAGCCTTCACGATGTAAAAACCGATATCAAATCCACACCTCATTATTCAAAATAATATTTATATCAAATCCATACCTCATTATTCAAAATAATATTTAAAAAAAATAATCTTTATACATAAAAGTTGGGGTCTTTCAAAAATAATACCATAAAAATAAAAATAAATGAAGCATTTATAAGATGGGAATTGATATTTTCACATAAAAATTAATATTTTTATATGATCCCTCTTATATAAATAAAATGAATAAGTCTCACTTCTACTTCTATGTAAGAGAAATTTATATAAAAATATAATTTTAATACCTGAAAATATCAAAAAAATTTATAAAATTTGTGTGGTAAAGATTAACTTGTTTGTCATTTGAGTTTTTTTTTTAAAAAAAAACATATTGCCGCCCGAATGTGAAACATAAAGCAACTGTGACAAACGTTATTGGATGTGACTAAAAAGGACCTGATTTTATAATTGGTGAAGTGATTAGGATTAAGGGTACAGAAATTTACAGATAAATAGTTAATTTGTCCAGTGACAACATCACAACTGTAATTAGATGAAAGAGGTAATATGATTTGATACCTATTTGATAGTCCACGTGTCAGACGATAATAGCAGGTAGTAGATAATTTTGGTGCACATATAGGTGACGGTGGAGAAGGAGCCGAGACAATTATGGAGGTGGAGGTGGAGGTGGAGGTGGAGGTGGAAGTGGTGGGGTAGGGTAGGAGTGGGGATCAACAGCCACAGCTGGAAGATTGTCATATTCTCTCAGTCCTAAGATTTAGACAGACTAGAGCAGGGTGGTCCCCTTAATAAATAAACTCTCTCTAGAGAGAGAGAGGATAGGGGTGTTGTCCCTGTCATGATGCCCACATATGATCAATTTTTTTAATATGTTGGATCAATTTTTTAAATATTATGCTGATAAATTAAATAAATTGTGTTTAAAATAAGTTAATTGTAGATGAATGAAACTAACAATACTACTTTCACATAAAAAAGGGTCGCATAATATTTGTTGCCTGATATTTGGAACCCGCAGTATATATGTGTGTGTATGTGAGTATTATGTGACTCTTTTTTATGTGATAGTAGTATTATTTTAAATAAAATTTGTAAATGCATTTTAAACTCTCAAGTGTTTGTTCGTCTATCCACATTTAGAGTGTTGATGCTTTAAGAGGGAATCAAGCAGTTTATTTAACTCACAAATACTTCATTTGAGATTCAAACGTAATATATTTGGACCTACAAACACTATCGCTACAAACACATCAAATATTATCACTGCAAATACTTCAGACGCTAGTAACCGAAAAATTCCTAAATACACTTAATATTTTGAATTGATAGACCAACCAGCACTTATTCGATTCTTTTCATTCCATTTCGTATTTTTCTAATAGTCCTCCTAATAAGTCAATCCATCTACGAATCATTCATTATGTGGACAAACATTAATTATTAATTTATCCATTATGTTGACAAACATTATCAATTTGGAGAATCGTTCATACTTGACATTAAACCCTGACAAACCCAATAGGTGAATCATGTCTGTAATTTTTTTGAATCCTTCTACGGCGATCGGCGTCTTTCGATCAAGATAGTGACAGATCATAATTTTTTTTTTTACTTTTGACTACCAAATAATTAATGTAATTTATTGGAACTAAATTTTATAAAATGCAATGATTTAGGTGTCATTTGGACACATGTAAAAAACATGATTGAACAGATTGTATAACTCTGTTTTTTACATGTGTCCAAATGACATATAAATGACTGTATTTTGTAAAAATTTCAATTCTAATAAATTACATTAATTATTTTATAGTCAAAAGTAAAAAAAAAAATTCTGACCAATCACTATCCCGGTCGAAAGACGCCAGTCGCTGTAGACTTGTTGAGTTTTTTTTAGTAACTTTCTGTTGCATTTCTTTGTACTTTCCATAATTAAAATTATTTTTACTGTCCGTCCGGATCAAGATGATTTTAAAGTATGGTGATGCAATGTGGCAGAAGTTCTTGATGCCTTCAAAAAATATATGTCAATTCATTTTATAATTCGAGAGACAAGTTTATTCGTGCAAGTTAATTGTATTTAATTGATGTGCGAGAAAATATCAAATTAATAAGATTTTATCTTTCTTAAACGTAACTGGTATTGTGAGTGTGACCGACAAATTTGTCTATTTCATTTGAGAATTTATTTTTTGTGAAAATTTATTTTCATATGAGAATTCGCCAACACCCGTCCATTATCGGGTCTAGTTAGACACTAATTTAATCAATGATTCCTTTCCACATCAATTGGGGGCTAATTTTTCAACTCTACCCTTCTTTTAATGAAGGATAGAGGGAGAGGGGGAGGGGTTACAAAAGCAAAGGAAAGAATAGACATTTTAGGGGAGAGAAGTCAAATGGGAGCCCGCTATGTGAGGGACTTGGACTTTTGTTTTCGGACTTGTCTATGCTGTTAATTTCGACCGTCCAATATTTAACAAAGATTAATACTATGTTTGAATTGAAAGAATAGAATGAAAAATAAAATAATTTATTCTATTTTAATTGGAATAAATTATTTCATATTATTCCTCTCTAAAAGAATAAAATTTATAAATTTGGGAGGAATAAGAATGGTTCAATTCATTTCAATCGCAATCAAAAGAATAAATTATTCTATTCTCACCTTCATTACTACAATTCAGACGTAACATAAGAGAAAAGAGGGTGATATATATTACTCCCTCCTTCCTACCAAAATATTCATATGTACATAAGAATAAATATTATTAATAATATTTTTTTTAAAATTCTTCTGATAGTATTATAAGATAATTCAATGTCATCCAACTGTACAACATGTCATCAGCATACCATCATAATCATTATCAAGTCATTATTAATAAACTAATTACTTAATAAATTTAAAGATAAGTATGTTAAAATTATAATTTCTTAAAATCATAATTACATTCTTTTTTTTGTAAAATAGTGAGAATATTTTTTACTCCTTGCTTTTTAAGGGATATCATGTTTGAATCATTGATACTCCCTCAATTTCCATTATTAAGTTTATAAAATTTAAGAATATATTTTTATTTCATGTTTTAACTTCAAATTTATTGAATGTTTGGTTAGTAATGATGTCATGATAATATTATGATGATAAACTTGAGAATATTTTGTTATTTTATATGAACATCTGATCTCTTTTATAAAATAAAAAATTGACTAGTAGGAGCAAAAAGTTTCATAAAATATTGAAAAGGACCAAAATGCAAGAGAAAAAGTACTTTCTTTCTTCTTGCCCCCTCCTCTCTCTCTCTCGTTATATTTCCTGATTGAAAAGGACCAAAATTCAAGAGAAAAATAAACAAAATATGTTAAGTATTCATAAACAATATTCATTATTATCATATTAGAGTTTAAAAATGTGTTAATTTTCAACAAAATTGACTTCCATAAGTCAATAATCTATAATAATAAAATAAAACTCAATTTGAATTTAAGTGAGAAAGCACAAGGACGGTTCAGATTCATTTTAATTTTTAGATTATTGAAACGGAGAGAGAAAGGCACGGAGAGAGGCACGGGCAATTACTAGTAATCTTATATTTCAAAACACAAGTACATTTTTATTAACAACAAAAGTATCATACCATAAAAGGGAAAGAGATGTTAACATCCACAAAATACTAGACAGACCAAACCATCAATACCGTTACAAAATTCAATATCAACGCCATACAAAATTAGGCCACATCTTAATTCCAAGAAAAAAGTGGCCGAGTTTCATTTCAAATGCCCCATTCTCAAATAGATCACAAAATTCTACCAGCAAAATTGCAGAATCATATACACAACTTGGACAAAATTGGCAAATGAATCAAATTTCAAGAAAAAATTTATGATTTTTCAGGGGATATTTGGGGGGACACTGCACTCAAGTCGTATTGCCCGGATCGTCCCCGGCCCCGCCATATATATCAATTAAAAAAATTCAAGCAATGTTCAGAAGGAATATGAATTCAATTTGTCAAGAAACCTTCACAGGTCTGCATAATCATTTCTTTTGAAAGTCGGCTTATAATGCAGGACCTAAAATGGGGTTAATAGTTTACTTTATTTACACCTGAAAAAGCTGGATCAAAAATTACATTTATAGCAAAGAGATTGAGATTGAATGTAACAGGTCCAAAAGAGAATCAAATCATTTACAGTACAAACCTCTAACTAAGCTGCCTGAGTGCAATTTTCACATTACAACACACTTATCCTTTGATGCTTTTGAATCTGGCTTGGAAGGTGAGGGCAAGTTCTTGCCACTACTTCTTGAGACCTGCAAAGTGCCCATCAACTTGTTAGAATATGTTCCTACCAGCACAAGGACACAACTCCATCCTCATGCTCACGGGCCACGCTGAAAATCTGGAAGTGTTTTTCGAACCAAATAGTAAACAAATTTGAATTGGTTGCCAAAAAATTTAAAAGAACAGTTTAAGGGGTCAACTGCTAGATTAAACGGTTTAATTTTTAAAGTAAGAGGATAGTTAGAGCCAAAGATAGTGTTTATGGCATTTAATAACATTATTTTATAACGAAGTAAAGGTGGATGAACATATAAATGCAGCTCCATTCACTAATAAGCTTAAACGTCATTTAATTGCCCTGCTTTTAATTTTTACAGTCTGTTTTGCCAGGTGGAAGGGCCAGGTCGAGCTTATAAAAAAGGATAGTTAGACGTATCACCCTGGTCTAGTCCACTTCAGCGGCAATCAGATCTGAATCCGATTAAATTCCAAACTGGCTGACCAGTGGTTCCAGTTGTCCAGGTTTCTAAAACTGCTGGTCTGGTTCTGATGACATTGGCCATATTCTGTCTTATGCCTAAAGTAAGCGAAAGCTAACATTAGGCGACTTCTGCAGTAAAGATATTTATACAGAAGATCCGCAAATTCAAACCAAAAAGCAATGTTGACAAGAAGCCGGGGATTTTAACAAGCAATCAACTAAGAAGAACTAAACATGGATAGAGACGTACTTATTTCAGCTGTGAAAGTGTAAAGGAGATATGATTCACATATACATGACTTCAAGACTGGGTTTTCCTTGTCTTGTTTTCCCCTTTTCCATAAGTCAAGCCTGCCATCTTAGGGGAAAAACTAGAAACTTAGTCTAAGGATTTATGCTACTTAGACATATGTCGTTCCATAATATAACAAGTATTCAAGCCTTTCAATCACGTTCTCTATTTTTCCTTAACATTGATTTCTATTTCTCAACAAATGAACCATTAATCAAACAGGTATGAAAACCATACAGCATAACGTGTTCAAAATAAGAAATACATTTTGAGCTATTTGACAAGGGAATTTACTATATGCAAATATGTGGTAGTATAAAAAACATGAAGACATTTGTTTTTGTTTTTTTTATTTTGTTTATTATCAAGATGGTGAGGGGAACATAGAACCTAACCTCTACCCTACAAGAATTGGACCCCTTATGGGGTTATGAAAGAAGACCCTTAGGCTATCATTAAATCCCTTATAGGATTTGAACCATCTCCCTGTCAGGGGATGAGAGGGTTACCATTAGAGCTAGATGTTTGTAATTTCAGGATAGCTTAAGATGTTGCACAACTAAAGTAGCCCCAGAAAAAATTTATTTTCATTCCAATATCAACCATCCCCTAGCAGAATAGTCCACAACTTATAGCAACGATTCCAATATTATGTTAAAATTACATAAATGAATAGAAAGTTGAAAACCTACCTGGGGACCTGTAACCAGCCTTGAACCACCACCAACAGTTGGTTGCTGTGAATTTCGTTGCGGTTGTTGCACAAATTCCTGTTGTTGAAGAGCTATCGCCAATTGCAAATCAGAACTGTCACAGCCAACAACAACAATTGATCCTACTCAGTAAGACCAGAAAAGGTAGAATTCCACCTTAAAAAATGTATGCTAGCATACTAAGACTAACAAGATAATATAAATAACAATTTCAGGTCCCATACAATTTATATGAAATCAACAACACAAACAGAAAGGCATCAACAAAGATGCGAGGGAAAGGTAGAATAATTACCTGAAACTGATATCCTCCTGTGCATGATTGTCAATGCTGGTAAGATAGTCCTGAAACACATTAACTGGAATAAGTCTTTCACAGAAAAGCCATTAGTGAGAAACGAAAAATCAGGTTTAAATAGAGGAAAGAAAAACGTACTGCAGTAGTAGCCATTGCATTTTGTTCATCCCACGTGGTGTTTGCCTGATTTTCTACCTTGAATTCTTTAAAATTGCCAGTCATAAACAATGTATTCCCATTGACCTGAAAACCATCGAGAATCAAACTTAGTATAAAGGCCTGAAGAATGATATACTCTTATAAGGAAAGGATCATCTACCAGGATTCGACAACTTATTCTTTTAGGAAAAGCAGAGTATAAGAATATAGAATTCATAAACGAAGCACAGCGTAGCTAGAAATTGAATTAGAAATTCGTCCAAGAATTGTTCTGGACCAAATTGATCGTTTGCGCACATTTGTCTTCCTACTACCCACTCCAATTCTTTAGTTATCAAATGCTCACACCTTTGTTTCTCTGAGGAAAGATAGATTCCAAATTCCGGAAATTGCTTTCTTAGAATAGTGAAAAAAAAAATCCACTAGCCCAAGACTCACAACCAAAGTTGAAGAAGAAAGAAGAAATTAGAATATAGCTCCAAAAATGAGGGAAGATTCTCGAATGGTCCCTTGGAGAGACTTTGTGAAGATATCTGCAAATGTTGTCCTAGCTCCGCACCTCTGATACTTCAATAGTTCTGTCAAGTACCTTCTCACGAACGAAATGATGCTCGATCTCAATATGCTTTGTTCTTGCGTGACACACCGGATTAATAGCCAACTTTATAGCACTTTGATCGTCACCAAGAAGTTTTGTAGGTTTATGAATAGGTGAAAACACATCCCCCAACAAGCCGACGAAGATAAGTGCATCCTTGAGTAGCAAGAGTGGAAGCCTTATACTCCGCTTTGGTAGTAGAAAGTGAGACCGAGTATTGCTTTTTACTACACCAAGAGACATGTCGAACCACAAGAAAACACTTACCCAGACGTAGATTTTTAATCATCCAAATCACCTCCTAGATTTGCATCCGTGAACCCAAGTAGAGAAAATTCAACCCCTTTTTTATAAGAAAGTCCCATGTCATAAGTAGAGCTCACATACTTCAATATCCACTTCGCCTCATCAAGGTGAGATTTCTGTGGTTATTGCATATAGCGACTAACAAACCCAACGGAATGAAATATATGGTCATGTAATAGTCAAATAAATTAGACTACCAACAAGAGCACCACGATAAGGTCGGGAATCGGACAAAAGTTTACTTTCATCACCCTTAATTTTAAAGTTGGGCTCAAGAGGAGTGGAACAGTTTTTGCTTTTATTTATTCCAAACCTGTCGACAAGCTTCTTGGTATAGCCTTCCTCGGATAGAATAATCCCATCCTCCACCTTTTTCACTTCCAAGCTAAGAAAATATGACTTAACTCTCCCAAATCTTTCATCTCAAATCGAATAAAGAGTTAGCCCAAAGCTTTGTAACCTCTCGTTCATCATTGTAGGTAATGATCATATCATCCACATATAGTAGAACAATCATGTGTAGTGATCCTTGCTTCTTTACAAATAAACTAGAATCTGAGTTAGAAGCAAATAACCACAAAACTGTAAGTACTCTGCAATCTTACTGTACCACACCCTCGGAGCTTGTTTAAGGCCATAGAAAGCCTTCTTGAGTTTGCACACATAATCTGGGTGAGTTAGAGAAACATAGCCAAGGGGTTGCTCCATGTAGATTTCCTTATCAATCTTGCCATATAGAAAATCATTCATTACATCAAGCTGACATAGCTTCCAACCAAAAGATGCCGCCAAATAGATCACAACCCGAACAAATGTCATTTTTGCTACTGGGCTAAAAGTCTCTTCATAATCTTCTCCATATACTTGAGAGAAGCCTCTTGCAACAAGCCTTGCTTTGAATCTATCAATGCTCCCATTTGCTTTTTTTTTTAATTTGTACACTCATTTGCAAACCAGCTTCACATCCTCAGGCTTTGGCACAAGATCCCAAGTTTCATTTTTTATGAGTGCGTGCATCTCTTCATCCATGGCTTCCTCCCATTCTTTAATACCTTTTGCTTCATCAAAAGAAGAGGGTTCATTTTCATAAATAGGACCAAAACTAAAGCAATGACAAGCGCTTACCAGATTACCATCTCGATAACGAATCGGCTTAATGACTTGCCTTTCGGATCGAGTCATTCTTGGAGCATTTGTTTCCTCTAAGTTAGCATTTTCCTCTTGCTCCACCTTGCGAAAATTAACTCACTCCCCTTATCACCAGACTCCCTTAATTTTGAAGAACCTTTAGACATCACTGGTGATAATGGTGATGATGAAATACTAGAAGAGGCAGAAGCCGAAGAAGTCACTGACAAGCTTATGGACAATTCTTCATGTTCTTCAATTGTTGAAGAAGCACAAGGAGATTTCATCAAACATTGCATCTCGAGAAACTTTACATTTGCGAATTTCAGAGTTTCCACCCTTTTTTCCTTTCATTATAACCAACGAAGACACATTTTCTCGCCTTAGCGTCCAATTTGGATCTCTTTGAATCTGAAATACGTACATAGCAAACTAAACCAAAAACCTTGAAGTCTTTCACAATGGGCTTCTCGTTATACATCATCTCATATGGAGACTTCATATTAATCGAGCTGAGAGGGATCCGATTAATCACTTAAGTTGCACAAGCCATACCCTCTGCCCATAGGACTTTGGGTAAATTTTTGGCATACAACCAGCTCTTGCACATCTCGGTGAGATGCCGAATTTTCCTCTCTGCTATGCCATTTTGTTGAGAAATGTCAACACAAGTAAGATGTCTCCGGATGTCATGCTTCAAGCAAAAGATATTAAACTCCTGGGAAGTATATTCTCCTCCATTATCGGTCCTCAACCGTTTGATCTTCATTTGGATCTCACCTTCAACCTTTCCTTTAAATTCCATAAACCTGAAAATCACTTCAGATTTTCTTTCCACAAAGTACACCCAAGTGAATCGAGTAAAATCGTCAACAAAGACCACCATATAGCGATAACTAGAAAAGGTGCATGTACGAGTAGGACCCATCACATCACTATGAATAAGCTTCAATGGTGTCTCATATCTTGTTCAGGATCTATCAAATGGAAGGCGATGTGCCTTACCATATTGACTACCCTCATATAGATCTCCACTACTAAAAGTAGTAATATGAGGCAAACCATTAACCAAATTTTTATTCATCATGACTTTTAACTTATCCATATTTAGGTGCCCCAGTCTAGCATGCCAAAGAGAAGCATTATCATTTGTACTCATTTTATCAACATAAGAGGTTGAGGCAGAAAGAACAAATAAATCTTTAACTCTCTTACCGGTGTGGACGACATCCCCTTCTACCTTGGACACATTCCGGAAAAATTTTACCTCGTTAGGCCCGAACAAAACATAGTGACCAGAATCCACCGTATTAGCCACTGAAATGAAATTCTTTTTCATCCCCGACACACGATACACATTCTTTAGAGTGATAGGATCACCATTGTTGTTGAAGGTGATGCTACCTTCCTTCTCTACCGGATGAATTGTATTAACCGCGGTGATAATAACCTCATTACCTTCATAATTTTGAAGACGAGAACTTGGTGTCATCGCGGGTAAGATGATGACCACAATCGGAGTCCATGATCCAATCTTCCTTGAAGTTGATGGTAGCACAAGCATTAACTGAGGAAGTTTCCACCGACAAACAACTACACCAATTTTCTTCAACCTCGCCATTTTTATCAGCTACATTGCCACCTTTCAGCTTCACTCGACAATTTTCCTGATGTATAGCATTTGATACCGTTTTTGTTGCCATTCTCAATCTTTGATGGCTTTCCATCTCCATCTTTCCTTTTCTCCTTCTCTTTCTCTTTCTTGTAAAAATTTTTATTTCCGAAGAACAAGGCATCACCTTGAGAAGATAAAGAAACCGCCACCATTTGTTGCGCTAGTGAATCTTGAGAAAAAAGAAGATTCTTAAACTCAACAAGGGATGGCTCTTGAGCTCACTATTGAATAGAGGTGACAAAAGAAATGTATTCCTTTTTCAATCCACGAATAATATTCCGTCTCATCCGCACTTACGAGATAGGTTCCTTCGGATCAAAAGAAGAAATTTCTAAACAAATATTTTTAATTTTCAAGAAAAACTAAGAAATAAAGAGATCACTTTGAGTAGTATTCTCCAACTCATTCTCCAAATATTGTAGCCGGACACCATTCTTCTTGTTGAACAACCCATTAAGGGTATTCCATATCTTAGACGTCAACTTACACCCAACTATATGATCGAACAAATTATGAGGGATAGATCTCTTCAACACGAACTCCGAACTCTGCCTTTACATTAGAAGTGCTCCACTTCTTTACGACATCGGCATTATCTTCCGTGGATGTCGGAGCCACTTTATCATCTCCACCAACAACCTCCCAGAAGTCTTTTCCAAGAAGATAAGACTCCATGCATGACCTCCATACCTTGTAGTTAGATTGAATGAGCGCCTCAATCCTAAGGCCTACAACTATTCCGCTTGAATCCATTTTTGGAGCACCGACGAATTTCTTCACCAAGAGTGCCTTGACAAGATTCCAACTTAACACTCTTATAGCTCTGATACCATGTGAGGAAAGACATATTCCAAATTCCGGGAATTACTTTCTTAGAATAGTTTTCTAATGAAAAATAAATTTCCACTAGCCCAAGACTCACAACCGAAGTTGAAGAAGAATGAAGAAATTAGAATATAGCTCCAAAAATGAGGAAAGAAAAAAAAAACCTTTATTATTATGGAGGAATCTAAGTTACAAGCTTACAAAAAAAATTACAAGAGAGAAAGTAGGAACAAGTTGGCAATGGTAGTTGTTGGTGGTGATTTGTGTTTGTGTTGGCTTGGTGATTTGGGGTGGGGGTCTATTTATAGATGACTAAAGAAGGTTCTAGAAGAAGGTTTGAAAGGTTCAAGAACTCTAACTTAGTGGTGACCATTAGAAGAAAAGTGAAGATTCTAGATGTTGGTGGAAGGCTCAAGAATACCAAGTCCAAGCATGTTCTACAAGGTTCTAGATATTGAAACCCTCAAATACATTAATCCTCACCACATCCCTCAAAATTTTAAATTAATAAATAATTACCAAAAGTTTACTTTAAATTTTTTTAACAGTTTCAGCTCTTCTTTATGCCAATAAAACATGTGCCATGTGTATGTCCAAACTATCAAATATTCACATCAGCAGGTACAGCTAGAGCAAGGACCCTAAGTCGCTGATCTCATGAGAATATCCCTTACCCCATTAACAAATGAATCTCCCATAGGGACAGTATGCCTAATAAACCAAATATTCGCATGCTGTGATACTACTGACTTCAGTATCTATTAAGAGTCCTCTAGCAACCATGCCACCCCCACCTCACTTGGAGTCTTGGATATATCGCAATGTGTTTACCCCATTCATCACCTTCTTTAGTAGTCGAGTTATCTCTATGATGCACCTACAAGCAACACAAGCTCCGTGAAAGTGGAGTAAAATTCTCTATCATGATCTGCGTCCAACAAGACATCCTTAACAGAACCAAATGCATCCCCATCAAAGGCTACCATTAACCTTGCCAACAAACTGTTATTGAAGCCTTTATTGTTTGTAATTTGCAGCTACTCTCATGTCACCGACTCACCCCTATATTTAAGGCATGCCATTTTGCACTGAAGGTATGAAACATCAATTCATAAATTATTCGAGTAATATTTCTCTTATGGAACAGTACCTTGCCAAGTTAGATTACCAGCAAGCATAATTCTTTGGAACTCTCAATCTCTCTCTGCTTTGTACTATCTCCTATAAGCATAGGAATGTGGAGCTCATAATTGCTACTCTTCCTCTCTCTTTCCCTGCCTTGCATTTTGAACAATATAAGAGGCTTTGGAAGCCCATGAAGTAGAAGTTGTTTAGTTTCTTTAATTTGCAGTTATCTTATTTGATTTGTAGTTATCTTATTAGAGTTCAAGTTAGGTTAGGAAAGTTGTCTAAAAGTGTTATAAATAGTGATGTACTTCATTGAATATTTATTTTGATACATTGAATATTTAGAATTGATTTAGTTTTGTGTGAAGATTATTTGTGTGATATTTACCATCGTTCAAAACCCTTGTCCCCATCATTTTGGTATCATAGCCCAACCCAAAACCACAACCTTATGCGTCCTTGCCTCTGTCCCAAAATCAGTGTCATCAATGACCAAATCCAAGCCAAAAAACCCTAGCCATAAAAAGCCCTGCAACATCAAATCTACCCAACCTATTTTCATCCTGTCAAAACATAAGACATAAACACTAGCCATAATCTACCAAACACAACCTTATTCCAAACCCTTCCTCAGAAATCAACCACACGAACAGGAAAAAAAAAGAAAGGTAGAAGAAGAGAAAAGTCATCGCAACTACATTCCGCCATCTCCGTAACAGCTTTCTACCGCGGCCGTCATCCTTATCTTCTCTTCAACCATAGTAAATGCCAGAGAAATCAACGTCAAGCTTGATGGTTATATGTTACAACAAGATGAACGTCTTAAAAGGACAACACTTACATAAATATTCAAACTTATATTACAACACTTACGGTAAAGTTGATGTCCTCATGGAAAGCGTAGATAAGGGACAAGAAGATGCTCATAAGAATTTTGAAGAACACATCCCGGATCTTAAGCATCTGAGACTACAACAGCATGACCCTAATCCACGAGTTAATCCTCATGTTCTAGATCCTAGAAAAAATGCAGTGGATAGAGGAGCAAAATTAGATGTTGTCCCGAAACATTCTTCGATTGGATTCATAATTTGGAGAGTTTATTTCGTTGGTATGAATTATCCAATGAAAGGAAACTTTTCTTTGTTGAAGCGAAGTTGAAAGGAACAACTCGTATTTGATGGGATTAACATCAGCGAAATTTGTATACAGCTGCGAGAAGATGGAAAGATATGAAAAGTGTATTGACATGACGTTTTGTACCTTCGAATTATAAACAACGAGCATATTTGCAATTAACTGAGTTGGTACAAGGAAGTAAATCTATAGCCGAGTATACTTCAATGTTCTACAGTTTGGTTACACGGTCTAAATTTCCTTGTGTTGAAAAAGTTTTAATCTCCATGTACCGCCGAGGATTGAATCTGGAGATTGCAAGTGGTGCAGCTACAGGTAAACTCTTGCTCTTGGATGATGTTGTTCAAGTTGCCACCCAAGTAGAGGATAATTTGAAAAGGAATTTTGTTAGGCCTCCAATACAAGTCCAAACTCGAAGGGAGCGTACTTTTGTGGAGCCTGTTTTAAATAGGTCAATGGAAAGATCGTCAACAAGCCTTTCAGCTACTAGCAGGCCTTATCGTACCCCAGGTTCTTCTAATGCTAGCAACAACCATACGTCTAAGTGCTATAATTATCGTAGTTTTGGTCACATATCTTTTGAGTGTCCTTCCCCGTAGATGAATGTTGCCTCTTCTCCCTCTAGGCAACTTGCTATTGTTGAAAAAGCGTACGGGAAAGCTAACTTAAACAAGAGGTTTGCAAGCCGATGGACTACAAATATGAACTCGATGAGCAAGATTTAGAAGTTGATACTCATTTGGAATGATGTTTGGGTATTCTTCGACCTTACTTGTTGCTCAGAAACATAAGAATGATTCTCAAATCCATCGCGAGCGAATTTTTCAGACCAGAATCATATGTGCGGGACAGGTGTGCTCTCTTATGATTGATACTCCGAGTTGTACGGATGTTATATCAAAGGAAGCAATTAAGAAACTTGGGTTAAAAGTTGAACCTCACCCAGAGCGGGTGAGCCATATGATGTTGCATGGATTACCAATACAAAATTGCGGGTTACCCAGAGGTGTTTGCTTACATTTTCCGTTGGCAAGCTTAAGGATATCGTTATGTGTGATGTTGTACCCCTTAAGGTTTGTCACATTATCTTAGGGTCATAGCTATGGGATCTCGTGCATGATGCTCGTGCTAATATATATTCGATTATCAAAGGCCATATTCACTCTTACATGCTCTATCGACATGCCAACTTTCAAGCTTGCAAAGAATTCCTTGGTGATCCAGCGTGTTTATTCTTGTGGGTGATGTTTTTAACTTGACAGAGTCGAGTTTTTTTCAGCGAAGGAGAAATGATGTAGGACGAGCCTGTGAAAGTTGATTAGAACAATATAAGAGGCTTTGGAAGCCCATGAAGTAGAAGTTGTTTAGTTTCTTTAATTTGCAATTATCTTATTTGATTTGTAGTTATCTTATTAGAGTTCAAGTTAGGTTAGGAAAGTTGTCTAGAAGTATTATAAATAGTGATGTACTTCATTATTTTGATACATTCCCCATCATTAACACTTACTCTCCACATTCCACGTGCTCTCATTCCATTCTTACTAGAGCCCTACTATATTACTATCCTTAACTCAAAAATCTACATATAGAGTTTTGACTATGATAAAGATATTAGTCATCAGCAATCTTTGATGAAAAAAAAATTATGGGGAGACTCTTACCTCATTCAGTTTTTCCCATACCAAATCAGGCTGGTTTATGTAACCTTGGTCTGTTGCCAAAAGATATAGTTGACCATCAAACTGCAAATATTACTTTGCATTAGGTAGATATCCAACAAATCATATCAAAGGAATTGAAAGCTATAAAATTTACTTATTTCTTAGAAGAATTTCACCTATAGCTAGTGCAGTTGGCAACTGACCTAAGTGGCATTAATACTGAGACTAAATCCTAAAAATTATAAAAAGTAGGTATGGAAATAAGCTTTATCCACAGAGCTGCAAGAACAGACCTTGAACATGGTGTTGAAGTGATTATTACGAAAAAATACACAAAGCTCACGTTCTTTTAGACCATCTTGCAAACTAAAAAGGCTGCAAAAAATTCAAATTTCAACAAGATCAGTAAAGTCCTCCAACCCAGCAAATTAGAGCGTATTGATTTCAAACGACATAATGTCAAGCAAAAAGCCAAAGAAGAAGCCCACTTACCCATATATGGTTAATTGACTAGCACTGCTTTTCAGGAAATTCTTGATAAGTTGCCCTAAATGAGGATTCAGATAAGGATTAACTAGAACTCCAAGATGAACTTTGCAAAAACAGCCGTGCACACAGGTGTGACAGAAAGGAAGCAGAAATGAGATTATGCCTACTTCATTGTACAAAGCATTGCTTACCTTGTTCTCGAGTGAGTTCATTTTTAGATTCCACATCACAGGCAATTCTACTGTTTTTGTCCACTTGTTCCGCAAGAACTACCTCACCTTCATACATAGGTTCTCGATCTTCACAAGTTGTAGTTCCTGACTCCAGTATGCATTCCTCTCCTTCATAAATGGGCTCACTGCCATCAGCGCTTGAATGTAAATTTTCAGGTACATTTGTATTTTGTCTGCTGCCACCAGATGAATCTAACTCTGCATCTGGCATACACGAACTAGCAACATCTAACTTATCAGGAGCACTATGTTTATCTTCTCCCTTATGTATATCAGGGCTTAACATTGATTGATCCTGAGACTGCTCAACTCCTTCAGAGTTGTGAATACTTGGAGATGCAGTTAAAGCATCGGATAAACAAGAATTAGATACTGCAGCTTCACACAAAACCAATGCATCACTGCTACTTTTCTCATCTACGTATTTATGTACAATGCATTCTCTAGATACTTTACAGTTCGACTGATAATTGGGGTACTCATGATCTGTCTTTGAGGATAAACAAACATCTTTCCCTGGAATTGTTTCAAAGGTTATTAAATCATTATTGTTATTGGCCAAGTCATTTGCTATCTGATATTAATGGTTCCTGCTCATTAGACTTCTGAGTTTCAACATCAATATTAAGCTTCTGATGTCTCAATTAGAATTACAGGTTCAGATTTTGTGAGGTATGCACTCTCATTTGAACGGGTGAACATATTCTGGCCATCATTACTGCCTGCGAGTACATCTTCAGATGAAGTTGGAAAGTCAGCCTCTGAGAATTTTAAGGCTCTCAATAACTCTGCATCTTCTTCAAGGTCACCTTTTCTAGCATTCAGGTGCTCAGGGTCAGGACCAGGAGACTCATCAAAAGATAAACCCCTTGAAAGGCAAGAAGAAGGCACTCCTAAAGTAGCAGTCGTTGCAGCAGCAAAATCAACACAATCTTCTTCAGAATTTTTCTTGTATTCGTTTCCCGCATTTTTTGTTTCAAGGCCAACAAGATCGCCCATTAAAGTATTGTAAGACTTCAAGCCAATTGCATTGACAGTATCATAATCCTGCTTATACACCAAGCAATTTGGTTTATGTGGTGAATACTTAAAAATATTAACCAGACATGCTACTTAGCCACATTCCGGAAAGGATATTGAGCAGTAGAAGAAGCAGGAGAAAAAGAATAATTATTACTGTATGCTACAAACTGCATCAGATCTTTTAGTTGTCGATAAAAATAATACAAAAACAGGAAAAAAAATGAAATACATTATAATCTTGTAAGAACTTAGATGATTCAGACAAGAGTGCTGAGCACAAAAGTCCTTCAAAGCAACAAAAGTGTAAATCACGCACCTGATTTATCATGTTTGTGCCACTAACACTCCCAAGAGTATACGCACAGAAGTGTCCCCACAGTAAAATCACTAGATTTTATTGACATTTACTTCTTGCTTTAATTTGCTTTTTAGTAAAGATAACAAAGTACTGGTCCATGATGTGTCCACAACAATGCTACTTATTAACAACAACAAGAATGGATAAGCGATACAACTAGGTAATCTAAAATGTGGTATGCTAGTGGCAGCTTCTTATTGATGACATCGTTAAATTGCATTGAGATCTTTAAAAAAGTTGTGTTCTCTTTTAGAAAGGATATAACTGAAATAGATTGCACATGCTCTTCTTTCAGTTCTTCTAGTTTCTCAAATGATAAACTAGCACCTATAAAGTCTTGAAATAAATTTAATCTATATTAAGTGAACAGATGTAAGTTCCTTCCTCAATCACGTTACTCTCCACAATTTTCACTAGAAAAGTTTTATTAGATATTTATTCATTGAAAATTATATTTCAAGCTATAAAGATAAAAAACCAGAGGAATTGAATTTTTTTATTGCAAACTTTAGAGTTTCAGAACTGAAACCATGTGTTTTGAAGTTCTATTCATAACACAATCTCTACTACCATGTAACATAGTCTGATAACTCTGGTCTACTCTTACAGTTGAAAATTTATCCTTCAATAGAATTCCACTGAAGCAGGGGTGGAAATGGCCCCTCTCTGACCGCCCCACAACCAATTAGAAGCCACGCCCATAATTATATAATCAACCACTTTAATACCTTCATTTATACCCTCTTTCCATCCTGAAAAACACCTCCACTTCAATAATTTACAGAATCACCCATCATGGCCAAAGATATAGACCAAGTTATTGCATTATGTCAACAGTATCACATAATGTAGATATACCACCAGGTTCATTGTCATTGCTAACACCTTCAACTGTAAAGTTAACTCAATTAAGTGTGAGGGTGACTGACAATAGTATTTCTGAATATAAAAAAATAGTATTGTGAATGCATAATCCGTCTAAATGTACTTATTTCAAGTTTCTGGTAAATGGATATCTCCACAGGTTTGCTTTACACAATTCACCACTGTAAATTTGATTTGGTTCACAGGACAATATATAAAATTAAACCTTATATCTGCAAAAGAAATATATATTATTGCAAGTTCTTTTCTCCATATTTGGCTAGTTTTATACAAGCTCAACAAGATCAAGCGTTTCCTCATGCCATATTCAATTTTTGTTTCTTGAAAGGATTTAGTGATACTTTCTTTTAATACTCAAGTAAAATTTCCTATTGGAAAATATTACAATAATGATAAATTCATGGAATAATCAGTTATATAACTATAAAGGTGGTATTGAAAGAAAATCAATTACTATCAAAGGAGGTATAATTATGCTCAAGTCGTTCGAATTTGGTTTTTTCTATATTGGTTGCTGCTTTGTGCTTAGCTAAAGTCCCCAAAAAAAAGCATCACCGATCACAACAATTGGGTCTAATGGTTAGTTGAGACATGTATGCTGAAGAAAACTATAAATATGGTATTTTTTCCATAAAAGAACTTTATAGATAGAAGAGAAAAGAACAATAAATGTGCCTTTCATATCCACTGTGTTGTATACTGCATATGCTCCTGGGTTCGCTCCTTTCTGGCGTTTATAGTGAATTTACTCATTCACTTATCAAGAAAAAAAGAGAGAGAAATGAACAATAAGAGGACAAGAACTCCTCATGAAAAGAAGGAAAGACACATAACAACAAATGAATCAGACTCAAATTTCCCACTAGGTCTATGCTCCCTCCAGACCCATCACTATGCCAATTATAATTAACAGAGCAAGCCAATCCCTGGAGCTCTCTCTCTCCCCTAGTCTTTTTCCTCACTTGCGCCGTAGGGTAGATCTCAATCCTTCCTCTCCACAAGGACTCACTAGTTTCAAACCCATATTAATTCTTAACTAATAGATCTTTAGGATGCCAGATGTTCTTTACCCGAAAGGATGCATAACTGGCTTTGGAGTGGGCAGAAGGCTATACTCAAATTCAAGCAAACAACCCTTCACTTTTGGAATGAGAGGAGCCACTGGAATCCTCAACTTCCTTTTCATCAACACAACCACCTCTATGATGTAATAGTATGTGTAGTACTAGTAATAGATTGTTGTGATTTTGTGCTTTGATAAAATCGAATTAAATGCAATGGATTTCGCTACCATTGATTAAGGAAAAGGGTGAAATGCATATCACAGTAAAATATAAATTATAAATGAGGGATATTTGTATTGAAATCCACTCTCGAGAAAAAACCTGCTATTAATAAGAGGATAAAAAAATTGTAGTAATTATACGTTTACATTAATCATCATTTATTAAAATAAACCATTAGATATTCATGGAGTATAGATGTTATATTGTTTAAAAGTTTAACGGGTATTGCAGGGTTGAAAATGTACCCTACACAGAGAATGAGAAAGAAAATTCACACGGATCCAAGGTCAAAAAAATAGAAAACCACCGGCAGGAAAAGTCAAAACAAACTACTCCTAATTGTCTATCTTTGACTTCTAGTGTGGTCAATTAAATAGCTTACGTTGAATCTGGTTTGCCATTCCCTCTATGGGCTTACAAGTCTTTACAGTTAAGCTATTCGCTTACTACTCTAGTATGTCCTCACATGCAAAAGCAGTCAAATTTTCTAATATACACAAAATGCGAATAACTGCCTCAAAATTGTCTTATAAAACAATCCAGAAGGAAAGGGAACAAGGTGAAAAGGGGGATACATGAACTAAACTAGTGCCAGAAACAATGTACATTTAACTTAGAGGTAGCAGGTTAAACAATTCGTACCTGAGGATCAACTATCCAACCATGATAAAGTGGTATATCCAACAAATCAAATATTGCACACTCCCTTGTAAATTCAAAATCATCAATTCTGCAAGAATTACACATATTTCATATTGTCACTATATAGAAACTGTTTATCCTCACAATTTAAGATATTACAACACCATGACCTATATTATGCTAAATGTTCACTACCTTTTAAAAGGAGATAACAGAACACGGATATAGAGAAAGATATTGTACCTTCTAAATTTCATATTCACATCAATCCCAGTTGTAAGTCGAGGGAGCAAATCAATTGCATCAGAAATGTTCTGTTGTTGGTTTTCAACATACCCTGCATCTTTGTTCTGTACTCCAATTATAAAAGGATCAAAAGATTAACACAAACCAGCACACAGAAAAGAAAATTTTCTTGATTCGACCCTCACCAAATATGGGAGGATGAAGTATAAAGAAAAACAACAAATACGGAATGAAGCAACTTTTTGATTTTCTTTTCCCCCTCTCGTCCATTGTATGAGCAAATAAACAATCAAATGATCACACAAGTAAGTACTTACATCGACATTACTGTTAGAATCAATCAACTGCTCCGCAACAAGTGAAAGCAATTTCTCCTGAGACACCTCAGCAATGTCTGGAGTCAAATTTAAATTGTTTTTCAACAAAAGAACATTACCTAACACAAAAAAGGCCCACAAACAAATCGTTAAAATGCAATCCTAACTCTAATACCCAAGAGATAAATCACAACAATTAGTCATAAAGACCCGATCTTTATCACATAAACCATCAAATCATTTCAATGCGGATTTAGGATAATGCAAGAACATATTCTAACTGACCATTTATTAATGAACAAACAAAAACAGAAAATTAATCAGCATACGAAGTTCTAAAACTTAAAATGCCTAATACCCGAAACAATTGATCATATGAAGCAATTCACTATGATCCAATTGATCATTTCTTTCCAAATTATATGTTCAATCACTGAAATGATCAAGAAACATTGCCTTTAAGACTTAAACAGACAGAGAGAAGTAGAAACCCTAGAAGAGAAAAAAGAATTTACAAATAGCGAGGAGAGGACAAGGGCCATTATCGTTTTGAAGAATGATGGGAGTAATGCGGCCCAAGAATTGTATAACCTTGGTCTTATGTGCCAATTCTTTTGCTGGTTCAGCTATTCGCTCTTCAGCAGACGCCGCCATGGATATATATATAGATAGAGAGAGATAGATAATCTAGCGAGAGAAACAACATAGAGGGGAAAATATTATAGGGGAGGGAAGGGAAGGGGAGGGGAGGGGAGGGGCGGGGCCGGGCCGGGCCGGCGAGATTATATAGGTAGGAGAGAGAAAATAAGAGAAATTAGACGTGTTGTAGTCTGTACTGGTTTTTCCGGTATAGCAGGTTAAAATAAATGGTTTGAATTTTTATTTATTATCCTATAAAAACAAAGAAAAATGGAACTTGAAATCTATTATCTATTATCTATTATCTATTATCTAAAAAATCAACACCTGTCCATTCTGATTAATACTGCTAATTACCTTTTACACAACTACCCATTTAACATAAGATATGTTTCCAAATTCCCAAAATATGGGATCATATATTCAAATATGGCAACTAAATTTATTCCGTATTCATTCAAATCTTTCAAACGACGAAGACGGCTCAACCCAAAGGATAAACATTCTGTAGATTGCTATCCCAATTGTGCCAACAATTCGACTCTTAGTCTGTCAATGCCGACAATGTCAAACTCCGAGCTTTCCGTAAGACGCCACCATCGTCGGTGCCACCCAACTTAAACTACTTAGCTCTTCTACAGTTGAAAAGTTAAATTTTTCATAATCGATTACAACATCCCCAAAAAGATACCTAAACTCTTTCTCTTTATATCTCAAAGGCACAATCACACAATTATGGCTGCCTGAATTATGTTTTTATTGAGTTTTGTGGCTCACGATTTCAGATTTCAGTTTATGAACACAAT
This sequence comes from Panax quinquefolius, assembly GCA_020205615.1. Classification (NCBI taxonomy): domain Eukaryota; kingdom Viridiplantae; phylum Streptophyta; class Magnoliopsida; order Apiales; family Araliaceae; genus Panax; species Panax quinquefolius. The sequence goes on along the minus strand of CM035155.1, from coordinate 40,548,277 downwards.
TAGGGTTTTGGACAAACCGTTTAACTTGAATTACATTCATTTCAAAAACGATAACCGGACAATGCTTGATGGAACCTTAATGTTTGATTATGCTAAATGGATATTTCAAGGAATTCAAAGTTAAATGGATCTTTCAAGGTATAGTTATTGTTTTTTTTTTTCTAAAAAAATTGTCTGTTTGATTGCTTATAGTGTTGACGGTTAGGAAATTTGATATATTGTTCTCGGTAGTTTGTCTTTGAGAAAATTAAAATATAAAAAGTTGAATCTAAAAAATTGAAAATATTGGTTTTTTTTATGTTGCAATTTGAAAAAACTTGTGTGTTCTTAAGGTTAAGAATTTGAACGTTGTATGGACTATGTATTGCAACAAAGAGAGAGATGTTCTAATCACTTTAAATTTTAGCTTCTGAATTGGTGCACTATTTTTGTGGGAACAATCTGATATATGGTTAGAATGTTGTCCTATGACTGTCGTCAGTTGTGGCGAGCTACATGTAATATTTTCCTTGATATTACCTGATTGCTCAACTATTATATATACTAAATCACAGTACATGACACAATAAATTGACATCTGTCATTCTAAAAAATCAACACCTGTCCATCCTTATTAATGCTGCTAATTACCTTTTACACAACTACCCATTTAACATAAGATATGAGACCGTAAAAAAGCTAAATTCATTTTCCAAATTCCCCAAAATATGGGATCATATATTCAAATATGACAACTAAATTGATTCAGTATTCATTCAAATCTTTCAAACGGCGAAGAAGGCTCAACCCAAAGGATAAACATTCTGTAGATTGCTATCCCAATTGTGCCAACAATTCGACTCTTAGTCTGTTAACGCCGACAATGTCAAACTCAGAAGCTTCCATGGCATCGCGCCACCATCGTCGGCCACTTCAAAACGACTTAGCTCTTCACCGATTGAAAAGTAAAACTTCTTCATAATCGATTACAACGTCCCCAAAAAGGTACCTAAACTCTTTCTCTTTCTATCTCACATGCACAATCACACAATTATGGCTTCCTGAATTATGTTTTTATTGAGTTTTGTGGCTCAGGATTTCAGATTTCAGTTTATGAACACAATTAGGGTTTTGGACAAATCGTTTAACTTGAATTACATTCATTTCAAAAATGATAACCGGACAATGCTTGATGGAACCTTAATGTTTGATTCTGTTAAATGGATATTTCAAAGAATTCAAAGTTAAATGGATCTTTCAAGGTATAGTTATTATTATTTTTTTCTAAAAAAATTGTCTGTTTGATTGCTTATAGTGTTGAAGGTTAGGAAATTTGATATATTGTTCTCAGTAGTTTGTCTTTGAGAAAATTAAAATATAAAAAGTTGAATCTAAAAAATTGAAAATACTGGTTTTTTTTATGTTGCAATTTGAAAAAACTCGTGTGTTCTTAAGGTTGAGAATTTGAATGTTGTATGGACTATGTATTGCAGTAAAGAGAGAGATGTTCTAATCACTTTAAATTTTAGCTTCGAATTGGTGCACTATTTTTGTGGGAACAATCGATATATGGTTAGAATGTTGTCCTGTGGATCGCCAAGTTAGTTGTGGCGAGCTATATGTAATCTTTTCCTAGATATTACCTGATTGCTCAACAGAGCATTTTGTTCCTCTAGAATTGCTCAACACATAAGGTGTGTCTGGGTGTAGGAATTAGAGTTGCTCTATCAATGTTAAAAACCTTATGGAAATAGGAGTTGATTATGGTAAACGAGATAATTGTTGAGAATGAAAACTGAGTCGTTTTGTGCTTTTATATATGTAATGTAATATAAATAGATGTCACATTTAACCCAAGTTGTGACGCCCCCAAAATAGGTATACATCACATATTACGAGTGCCAAAACATGGTAGTGTAATACTGAAATACAATCTTTAATATACAACAAAGAGAGTCATGAGTTTTAATACAAATATTGTCTTACAGACAATATTCACTCTCGAAATAAGTCCTCATTACATTTATTGTCACACTATTTATCGAATAGTGAGGACTACTAATCTTATCATCTAGGCTGTTAAACCATTCCCCAGGCTAGTCGTCCAAATTTATATTCTCATTTCAAGAGAACGGTGAAGGAAAAAGGTGAGCTCAACTAGCCCGAAGTAGAAATATTATGACAAAGATAATGCAAAATAAATTATCATTAGTCTTGATAATGTTAAACCGATAAAATACAATAGACATCAAGTTTAAGCTGCAATCTGAACAAGCAATCCATTAAAAGAGTCGAGTAGAATAAAATCTACTATCTTTTATGATTTAAAAGTTTTTCATCACTTTTATCATTTGAGACTCGACAATAAATAATCAACATCATCAAATCATCCCTGCACTACAGGCCAATGATATTATTTAGTATCACGACCACGAATTATCCATGCACTACGGGCCAAAGATAATCGTGTTTTCATCAACGTTCATGATCATGCCATAAAATAATTCATCTTTGCTCCCTTGGCCGAAGAGAATCCATAGCCATAATCATACCAAAAACTGTCCATCAATGCACTACGGGCCAATGAGGACTTTTTCCACATCATTTGTAACATTACGGTCATGATTATACCGAATAATCCCTGGTCATAATCATACCAATTCCATCTATGCACTACAGGCCACAGATGACTTTCAACAAAATATAAACATGAGGATGATGATAATGATATAAGAATTTAATAAAACAAGTTCAAGAATTAAATTATCCAGGAACTAATAACGTCCAAATTATCAACATGATACTTCTTTATAGAGTAAAATTCAAGAATGCTCAGAAGAATATTTCCATGAAAAAATACTGGATGAAGCGCAAATATCAAGGATATTCCACTAATTTTATGGAGTATATAAGTCAAAACTTTAATCAACCGAGTATAATAAAGAATGGAATAACAAAAGAAATCACCGTGCATGCGGTGCTTAGCATGAACGAGTTATTCAATGAAATAATAAATAACGGAACCGGTCGAGCGTGTCATACGCACCTAATTTGGATATTCAACAGAATAATAAAGAATGGAATAACAACGAAATCACCATGCATGCGGTGCTTGGCATAGACGCAGTTATTCAATGAGAATAAATAACGAAAACGGTTCGGTGAAATTACGCGCCGACAAGATGTTCCAACAGAATAATAAAGAATGAAATAACAACAAATCACCATGCGTGCGGTTGCTTGCATAGACGAGTTATTCAACGAGAATAATAAATAATGGAACCGGTCCCACGTAAAAGCATGATAGAATATTCCAATGTAATAATAAAGAATGGAATAACAACGAAATTTCACCATGTATGCGGTGCTTGGCATAGATAGGTTATTCAAATGAGAATAATAAATAATGGAATAACGTAAGAATTTCACCAAGTATAGGGTAGAATAGCGTGATACAAGTTATTCCAACAGAATAATAAAGAATGGAATAACAGAAGTTCTCTTCATGAATATGAAAAAAAAAATACCCCTTACCTTTGAAAGAAGAGTATTCCGACTGGTAGGGTGAGGATATACTCGAAGAAAACTTGCACTACGCTCAAAGCTTTCTTAAACTCTAAAGAAATACGCTCAAGATTATAGAAGAAGAATTCTCTCTATATTTTCTCTCTCTAAAGTTTCAGTGAATTCGTAAAAAATAATGAATGAATGAGCTTCTATTTATAGAAAAATGGATTGCATAGTAACTAATTCATGAACGGTCTAGATTAATTTACTTTTAATCGGACGTCCAGATTTAAAGCAAAATCTTTTAAATAAAATATAATATATTCTATTTATAATCTAATAAAACGAATAACTTTATAAAAGTATTATGTTTTATATAAAAAGATTTTACTATCGCAAAACACTATCTGAGCACCATCATGACAACATGCGTAATAAAATATAATATATTTTATTTATAGAATAACTTTATAAAAGTATTACATTTTATATAAAAAAGATTTTACTATGCAAAACACTATCGTAATAGAATATAATATATCCTATTTATAAAATAACTTTATAAAAGTATTACATTTTTATATAAAATACTTTTACATTTTATTACATTAATAATACTAATAAAACAAAACTTATATATATATATAACAATCAACAATAATTGAATCAAATAACGTGAGATCTTATCAAAGTGACTCATAATAATAATTGAACAAAAGCCGGTGACTTCTCACGTAAGCATCGATAATCAATCTGGTGTGCTACTATGCAACCACACGTGTCTTACTATACTTTTACTATCGAGTAGTTCAACAAAGATTAATTCTAAAACTTCCGTAGTTATTTTCATAAAAATATTTTGTCTTTTTCGATCAATCCAATGATAATTCCGTTGTGGGGTCCACTAATGATTGTCTTGATCAAGTGCATCTAATATTCCCAACGTAAAGAATATTTTCCGACCAATCGAATATAATATAACAACTTGCATACTTTGTAAAATTTATAAATATTACCCACAACTATAACATTATATTAAATCCACACCATAATATTCAAAAAAAAATTCGAGAAATTTAAATCTTTATTCGTAAAATTTGGGATTTTACACAAGTGGTGGATAACTCGTGGCAGGTGAGACCTATATATGTTGATCGATTTGACTTCAGTGACCATCACTTACTTTGAATTGAGGTATATATTATACTCTATTGGCTTGAACTTGGTATAAATCCACATATCCAGTTCTAGGTAGGATATGAGAATGCTTTTGTCTGAGTAATACATTATATGATTATATCTCTTACGAGCAAAACAAAAATGAACTTTATAAAATATTTTGTATTTACATTCTTCTGGATTCTTTGTAGCTGAATTTTTATTGCAAATGATACTTGATTATGAAACAACATTTTAGATCAAACAGATGGAGGAGAATATTGTTGTTTTTCCTTTTTTTTATCCCTTTCATCTCCAACCCTGGCTATTTTTGTCTTTCTACTGTCAATAAATCTAGGATATTGAGAAGATCAGAATGAGACTCCAAAAACTTCAACTCAAGTTTGCTTCCAAGCCAATTGTCGTTATAACTGAAAAGGTCAGTTGGTTTTGAATATGTAATGAAAATATGTATCAAGAAATTTTTTTTGCCATTTGGTTCATACTAATATAGGGCATTTAGCTATTTCCTTTGTAAATGAGATAATTTGATGCACAATTTATTCTTGGTGTCTGTGTTAGCGTCAATAATTGAACAATATATGAATTTTTCTGTAGTAAATTATTTATTTCAGGTAAATAAGTTTTACAATATTCAAATATATTACTCCATAACCATCTTTTGGTTTTTCTTTGCCTTCTAATTTTATGTTCCAGGATTATGACCGAGATCCAGAGTTTTATAGACATTTGGATCCTTTTGAGGTTATTGTACTCTGTTCTAAGCTGCATATCCTACCTCATAATGGGTGTTCAAATGGGACCTTTAAGAAATCTATGAATCAGATCTTGGAAGGGTTTTTTTTTTGCTAGATCATGATTTGTCTTCAAGTGAAAAAAGAGACTTCAACTGCTTTCTGTATTTTGGTAAGGTCTCATTTCGAAAACAATTCAGATCTCGAAAGACATAATTATCTTTGTTAAATTTGTTGATGATCAGATCGGGGACATTTGTTTTGATTATACTCCCTCTATTTTCTAAGTTGTATTTGACGATTGACTTTTTTTGAAGCATATTTAGATTGTTTTTGATACATATGAAAAGTCAACTTGTATTTTCTAGAGATATTTCCTCCTTTTCACAAAAAGAATATCATACATCAACCTTTTGTTTTTGTTTAACAGAAAGAGTCCACTTATTAGTAATAGTAGTATAAAAAACAATAAAATTATTATTATTACTTATTTTATTATTATTATTATTATTATTATTATTATTATTATTATTATTACTACTTATTATTATTATTACTTATTATTTTGTTTGTGTATTTGTTTAACATGGGATTACTATGGAAAATTATAATTTTCCTTGGCTTTTTCTTTTTTATCTTTTTCTTAGTTTTAAAAACTCACAAACAGGGTACAAGTGTCACTGATGGAACGTGATTAGCTTGCATAGTCAAAGGCCAAAAAGTGGAGTTGATGCGAAAACAAATTTCATTTACCTCCTCTATCTGTCCTCCGTCCTCGAGTATCTCGCCGCTGAGGTATTAACTTTTTATATCTTTCTTTTGCATTTTTGTTGCTTTATTTTTATAGATTAATTTGGTATATTGTTTAGGAATTGGGGGAAAATAGTTTGTATGCTTCTTAATGATCGGTTCTGAAATTTTTGATTTTATTGGTTTTATTTGAAGTTAATTTGAATAGCAGAGTTTGTGAAATATGTTTTGATTATCTTAAAATTGTTTTTTTGTTTTCTAATCGTAACTTTGAGCTGTCAAGGATAAATGCTGCGAGCCCTTGGTTGTTGTACTTGCAGTAGTTGTTTTCATGGGCGTGCATCTTTTTTTCATATACATTGTTGAAGAATTGTCGAAGGAATCCATCCATTGATATCACTCCGCCTGTTGAATTTTCAAAATGACATTTAGAAAAGTTTGTCCTCTACTTCCTTCTTTGTGACCTCATCACTTAAAATTTTAATTTTTTTGGTTCTTCTTTTATCTAATTAGTGTGCTCTTTGATTTGGAATCCTCACCTTCTCAAATGTCTCACACATGTGTTATTGAGTATACAGTCTGGGAAGTAGTTTTAATATATGACAGTGTAAACGATCATGGATTAATATCTTATTCTAGAGAGAGGGGTTTGAGTTGCATATCTTATTTTGGTGCGTTCTCTTATCAATATATATTCAAATATGGCAAATAAATTCATTCCGTATTCATTCAAATTCTTTCAATCAACGAAGAAGAATCAACCCCAAATGATGAACATCATGAATCGGACCCAAGAAAGAAGCAGACCACGACAAATCAGATTCTAGAGATAGGGGTTTGAGTTGCATATCTTATTTTGGTGCGTTCTCTTATCAATTGTGATTTTTGAAACAACTTGTTTTTTCTTTTTTTTGGCTTTGTTATGCTTTGGTGAGGTGGTAGTGAGACTGAAAGGAAAAATAAATTAAATTAGAAGCAAAGTAATAGAAATCACTTTAATATTTAACATTATATAATATATAATTATACAGAATCTACAACCTAATAAGTGCCAAAATCAAGTTTAGTATGCAGTTCGTGATTTGTTTTTCTAGAAATTTTAGTTTTGATGTGGGTTTTGTATTTCGGTTCGTGTAGCTTGATTTTTGGTATGGCGTCCTTGTGCCCTAATGTATTTTCTTTTAAGCTATCTTATGTTTTGGGATTTCGTACAGTCTAGGTTCTTGTTCAAACCTTTTTGGCCCCTTTTCTTTCTATTTAGGTTGATTGTGCTTCAATCTGTATGGTTTGCTTCTTGCAGTTAATGACATTTGATTCTCGAATAGTTTCTTACTTCAAATGCAAGCCTTCCGGCATGGGATACTTGCTTGATAGTTATGGTTATGTCATTATTATATTTTCTAATGCTTATCTTTTAAGATTTTTAACACTATGCCTTCCTGTTACCTTGACATTGTAAGGGTTATCGGTCATTCTTCATGTGTGGTATTCAGCTGTGTAGTTATATAGGATTTTTGAAGCTACCTAAACTATGGTATTTTGTTATTATGTTTCATGTGGATGATGTTTGTGATCAAATTGATCCTTTGATCTGGCTTGTATTGTAGGAGATGTCAGCTGTTGTTATTGAGGGGAATGATCAAGTTACTAGTCACATCATTTCTACAATAATAAGTGGTAAAAATGGCGAACCGAAAAGGGTTAGAAATGGTTTAATTTTATTTATTCTGCTTTACTGGCTTATATGCTGTATTTATGGCTTGGATTTATTTATCGTGTTATAATTTAAATAAATATGTTAGAGATTAAAAAAATGGGATTGTGGGGGTATCTTACATGCATGTATTATCAGTAAGTAAAGTGGTCACACATTCTAGCGCAAATATTTACTTTGTTAGGAAAATGTAGGAAAATCTTAGCTGCTTCAGCTATAATAATTAATGAGACAAAAATCTTTGGTTTGTTGTAATCTTAGCTGCTTCAACTATAATAATATGTTGTTTTCTTTGCTTGAAGAATAATATGAAACTGAAGCCTATGAGGTAGTGTTGTATCAAAGACACATAAGTTGCACCACCTTCCCACGTGTGTTGATGTGTGAGTACTGTCAGCCTAAAGGGGAATTTCCCTAATTTTTGTAAATGTAAACACAATTTTTTTTTGAAGATTTTAGCCACCACTTGAGTATATAATGTTCGTCAAATGATTGTGACACTCCCAAAATATACATATTAACATATATCTTTGATACATAAGCACACATGTAGACTCTAATTTTTTTGAGATCTTGAAAACTCTATATGATTGAGTATAGTAACATTTTGACGTAAAATTTTAATTATGTTAAGAAATCTAAGAATTTGCCAAAGAGCATCAATGTGATTATAAACATTTTAGGATTTTGTTCTGTTTGAGCCTCCGAGGTCGCAGATGTCCGTAATTATACCTACTTAGAGATTGGAAGAAAGGCCTGTTATAAATGGCGGATCTTATTAATAATGTGAGATCAGATATTCTTTGTACTTCATTGATGTTGTGATCAGTTATAATTTATTTGAATCATTCCAACATAAATATTTTATTTTGGTCTTTTTATTATTATTATTATTATTAGTCTGCCATTAATTTATGAAAAGACATTTGATAGATTAAAGCCTCTAACAATATTATTTATTACTAGATTAGATAAATCAAGTTAGTCCAAGGTCTTTGAAGTTCAGGAAGAACATCCATGGGAAACCTGAGGTTGGTTTGCTTTAAATTGTACCTTAGCTCTTTCCATTGCCATGTTTCTGAGTGGTATGCACTTTAAACTTTTTCTAAAATATGTTGATAGGTAGAGTGGCTACAGAGCAATGATTGGTACCCACCACAATTGCATTTCAACATTTCACACACTGCATCTTTGGTAGCATGTGGAGTGGCAATGGATTATCCAGTTAGTGACTTCATTATTCTTATTTGTACATCTAATATATGTATTGATAGCTAATCTCTTAAATAATTGACATTTATTGTTTAGGTGCTGCTATTTTTACTTAATTGAGTTTGAACTGATTATAGTTACCTTTCTGATTATAGATTGACATTGATGTAGAAGAAAAGCAATGAAAGTTAAAACACAATATCTCATCGTTCGCTTGGAGATACTTTTGCCGACAAGAGGTGCAACAATTAAATTCTATTTCAGACCCAGAACTTCAGCGCTAGGAGTTTATAAAATTATGGACACTCAAGGTCAGCTAGTTTTCCATAGTAACTGACCATGTTCTGTTTGGCTATGTTATTGGCTATGTTTTTCACCATCAAAGCATGGACTTATTATTTCAAAAAAAATAGAAGTCTAGCATTTTTTGTTCAATTGTTGGTATCGTATGTTTTGGCCCTTAGGGGACACCTGATAAAATTTGAACATGCGCAGGGAGTCAACACTCACAAATCGAGAAATAATCCAAAATATTGAAGATCAACTTATTTTATATGTTAACTTAGATTAATTGAAGCTTGGTCTGGAAAACACCCTTTGAGATTAAGGGCAATCAATTCCAATATTCAGCTGTTTTTTTCTTTATTTTAAGTAAAAACACGTTCACTGCAAATATACGAGTAAGGAAGGGAAAAATATTTGAGAAAAGGAGTTTTTTCCAGATTTGTGAGATGAAAGGGATATTTTAGACATTATTTACTTTTATCATCCTGCATGGGAAAAATCTTATACTCATGCCCTTTTTTCCTTTTAAAATTATGTTTCATAATTCATTCCCACCATTTTGGAGCATGAATCTTGTATGCTGGGGCACTATTTTGGATATATATGTCTCTCTGTGTGTGTGAGAGAGAGATCAAAAGGCATCTAGATATATTTATATATTAATGAATTAAAAAGTTATTAGGTTATGCTGTTATGCATAACTTTCATGGTTGATATATGTAAATCATACTTTCTGCTTTTAGCTTTTCTTTAACCTTGAAAATGAAAAACACTTTCAGGAGGCATACGTTAAAGTAATGGGAAGGGACTTCTCTGGTGTTCCATTCAAAACGTTTATTATCTGGTATTCATAAATTAAATGTTTAATTGGTTCCCCAGCTGTGAAGGTGATGTTGTGCTCTTTCTACTTTTATTTCGTGGTGTATTCAGGCCATCAATTGATTCATTTTGTTACTTGAAAACCAATTAAACATTTAATTTCTGCTGAGGGTTTTAGTATAAGTTGTTGTGTACTCAATGTTATGGGTTGGAACATACCATATTCTTGATTGATTAATGTTTTGAATGTCCTTGAAGTGTTCTTTGGTTGAAGTCATCCATTCTACTACCATTTTGTGTGGCAGGATCATATCTAATTCTTGATCATCTGCCCCACCATAATTATAATATTTATCGAGTGACAAATAGAGCACATATTATGGAGCCGAAGCTACTGTCTATCTGTCCTCCGTCCTCGAGTATCTCGCCACTGAGGTATTAATTTTTGACTCATTCTTTTGCATTTTTGTTGCTTTATTTTTATAGATTAATTTGGTATATTGTTTAGGAATTGGGGAAAAATAGTTTTTATGCTTCTTAATGACCGGTTCTGAAATTTTTAATTTTATTGGTTTTAGTTGAAGTTAATTTGAAAAGCAGAGTTTGTGAAATATGTTTTGATTATCTTAAAATTGTTTTTTTGTTTTCTAATTGCAACTTTGAGCTGTCAAAGATAAATGCTGCGAGCCCTTGGTTGTTGTACTTACAATAGTTGTTTTCATGGGCGTGCATCTTATTTTCATATACATTGTTGAAGAATTGCCGAAGGAATCCATCCATTGATGTCACTCCACCTGTTGAATTTTCAAAAGGACATTTAGAAAAGTTTGTCCTCTACTTCCTTCTTTGTGACCTCATCACTTAAAATTTTTAATTTTTTTGGTTCTTCTTTTGTCTAATTAGTGTGCTGTGTGATTTGGAATCCTCACCTTTTCAAATGTCTCACACATGTGTTATTGGGTATACAGTCTGGGAAGTAGTTTTAATATATGAGAATGTAAACGATCATGGATTAAGTATTTCTACTGAATGTTCTTATTAAGTTGCATAGGTATTTAGACTATGCTAATATTTGGACATCTGCTGCTAAAAGTAGTAGCTACATTGTCACCTAATATGTTGTGTTATGCTTTGTTCATGTTAAGAGCAATCTTATTGTTATTTGCAAGTTTCTGTGCAGCTAACCAAGGAAAGGAAACCACTAGAAAGTTCATTTCACATGCTTACATTAGGCCAACTATTAGATAGTTAGTTTTTTGACATTTTGAATAGTTATGAGCTTGATGTTTCCTGCATTATTTACAAGGGAATGGTTAGAGGTAGATATTTTCAAGCTATTGTGCCATGTATTGTGTTTCATACACATTACTCAAAATTACCTAACAATGTGACACTGCTAATTTGAACACTGACTTTGTTTTCAGGCCATTGCAATTGAAGGTTGTTTCTTGAATGAAGGTTCTAAGCTTGTAGTTTGTCCAGATATTTTGCTATATGCTTAGGTTGAATAGTTTGAGCATTGGCTTTCTAATTGTATTGTTAAGAGATTTTTTAAACCTTGGCATACCCTTTTATTCTATTTTTGTTATGAATTGTAAAAAGTTAAGTTGAGGCAACCCTTTCTTTATAGTAAACAAATTACAAATGTAGTAAAGGACGGGGAAAATAAATCAGTTGGCTACACTTTGGTCAAGAAAAATCAAAAAAAATTAAAAAAAGGAAGAGTAGAAAAAATGATTTGTCCACAAGTTGAGGTCACTTACTTTGCCACTAGCCTAAAAACAATAGTCACATACTTATAGTGTAATGCACAGACCGGTAAACTCTCACCACTACCCCGAACAATGTATATTTATTTGTTTTTCTGTGTAAAATTTGATCATCGCACAACAATTTACTCTTTTGAGTATATTTTAATTTATTAATTATATGTACACATTTATTATTAAAAAATTAAATAATCCCGCCGCAACGCGCGGGTTTGTATCTAGTTTAACTCTAAAAAACTATACTCCCTATAGATCCTTTTATAATTTTTTAAAATATTAAGAATATATTTTTATTTTAAAATAATATTCTCTTTATTTTAAAATAAAATATGATTATTAATTTTTTGAAGTCAACTTAAAATATTTTAAACTCAAAATTGACGTAAATTCTTTTAATTTTAATTAGTATTATGAGAATTTCATAAAAATGCTACTTATGATAAAAAAATTATTATGTTGTAATTTTATTAATTAATTATCTCAATTTTGAGTAAATGTATTTTTAGAAGTTATATAATAATTTATAATTTAGAAAAAAGAGAGTATGTTATTAGCTAGATAGTGATAACATAATAAATAAATAATTGTTCTATGTGCTGAATTTATTTATGCACAAGCAGTCGGATACAAATACAGAGAAAAAAGACATAACTAATGGATCTTTTTATACATTCAAAAAAAAGGGGTCTTATCATTTAACAAAGGAATATAACAAAGCCAAGATGATATAAAATTAATTAGTTGGTGATTTAATGTTGGAAATTATTAAATTCACATCTAAAATGTTATTTCTAAAATAAAAATGTCGCAATAGAACCTATAGCTACGATTTTCACCGTCGCTATATATTTATAGAGATATTGTTGTTGTAAAAATAATAAAAATTATTGTGAATTTAACCATTCACATTAATGTATTGTAAAAAAAGTGGTTGGAAGATGGAAAGAATGAATTAATATTTGTAGTAACCGTGAACAGTTACATCATATATCCTCAAATGTAATGACATTTTTTTAGGAAAATAATATTTCTGTATGTATTTTTAATATTTTTACATTATCTTATCTTACATGAGCGTATAGTTAGTCTCATTTTCATGTGAGAAATAATTATATAAAAATATCAAAAATACATGACTTTATTTTTACATTATATTCTCTATCTCATGACTTTATATACACTCCTTTAAATTTATAGAGCCAGTTTGGAGAGCTTCTTAATGGACTAAAAATATTTTAAATTAAATATAAAACTACGAGTAAATCTTTGGATACATTAAATTTACTCACTCGTTTCTGAATACACTATAAAAGAAAAGAAAAAAAGAAACAAGCAAAATGGAGATCCACCTATGAATTACCTCAATCCATTTTTTTTCTTTCCTTTCATAGTGCATTTGAAAAAGAGTTGGGAAGTAAATTTGATGTAAGAGCCCAACTTTCATGAATAAAGATTAATTTTTCTTTAAATATCATTTTTAAATATTAAGGTGTGAATTTGTTATAATGTTATAATTGTGGGTAATACTTGCAAATTTTACATAGTAAGAAAGTTGTTATCAAATATTCGATTGGTCGGGGAATATTCGTTTTATCAGAGAATATTCATACGACGACATAATCATTGGTGGACCCACAACGAAATTATTATCGGAGTTAGAAAACGACAGAAATAACTTTTTATAAAAATAACGGCAAAAGTTTTACCGTTATTGAAATACCCGGTGATAAAAGTCTGATGTCTGGCGTGGTTGAATAGTAGCACCAGATTATACGATATCTTTGATTATTGATGCTTACGTGAAAAGTCACTCAGTTTTGTTCAATTATTGCTACAGTATTTGCTACATAGTATCTCACGTTATTAATTTAATTAGTGTCACAATATTTTATATTATTAAATCAATAATTAAGACGACAAAGTTTGTGACGCCCCCAAAATAGGTATACAATGTAAGGTTTTGTGAAAATCAAAGTAGCAATCAAATTGCAAAATATAGCGGAAGCATAATAAAATTAGATTTTAAAAAAATTTCACAAACCAATTACCCGGATCATCCTTTATGCATATTATTAATTAAATGAAGAATAAGAAGTTATGAAATCATACCCTTGTAGAAACGAGCTTCCTCATGTACGAGTTCACCTCCTACTTCTTCGAGATCTCCTTGAATCTCCGGGTTGATTCCTTCCTTTGATCAATGTAAGCCACTCAAGTGTATGGCCTCTAGAGGTTATCCACCAAGGAAGAAGAATTTTCAAGAAGAAGGGTGTATTGGCTCAAACCCTAATTTTTTCTATCTCTGTAAAAAAAAGGGGCGTACTCTTCAACTCTTGGAATTATGTATATCTTGATATCTGATATAAGACTCCTCTTATAAAGATATCAAGTCACCCTATTTAATTAAAAATAAGGTATCATTTATTTAATTAAACTCTTTTAATTAAATGGGCTCCCTAATCTTATTAGGGATAATTAATTAAACTCCTTTAACTAATTTTCCTTACAATCCAATTAGGAATAAATGAGAGTACTTATATTAAATTAATTTCTAAACCCTTTTAGAAATTAAAATAATAATAATTGTAATAATATTAATAAGACTCCTCTTATTAATTTATATTTAATATTTCTAAAATATTAAATAATAAATATTAAGGTATTTAATTTATTCTATCACCATAGATTAAATTAAATATACTTAATATATTATTACGATTATGCCATTAACTTCTTAAATAATTATTCTTCCTTTTAGAACAATTCTAATTTTATTTAAATAAATAAATTAAATGAATAGTTTTTTTAAATAAATAATATTTATTCTACAATAGGGATAAGCCTCCCTAGCGATCAACGACTTTTAGGATAATATAGATTTCAACATTAATCATATAAGAACCTTTGAGTTAATAGTTACCGTGCTGATTCAATCCTTCCACCATCTGATGTCCCAATTAAATATAAGGCATTGGAATTCTTTGTCAAGTCTTATTTTATTTAATTATATGTATTTCGATTCATAAATGCACAACTCCTAATGAATGCAAATTAGAAACTACTTTCTAATTTCATTTCACTCGCCAAGGATTCACGGGTTGTCATTTATCGAATCACATAGACATTCTCTTCTTTTACTAGAAGTGGTAGATTCTTTATTGATCATTCACTATCTTCATATATAATTTATTACACCCAAGCAAACCCTTTGATATACTCTAAGAGTCTTAAGGAATAAGTCGAAGTGTAATTCATTATATATAAGATACTATGATGATCTCAAGTCTGAGGATCATTTGTCTTTACTATCACTACGAATTCTATTGACAGACGAGTAAAACTCCATTAGGTATTCCTTGGCGAGTCGCGTTCGATGAACTTATTCTCTAATAAGCACCTACATACTTGTTTAGTATCTCCACACAAATGATCGTGAGATCAATCATCCTCATCCAATGAGCAAGAAACGTGCGTACCAATCTATCCAGATTCACTAATCCCCTTTTTAGTAATCCATTGATTGGGAACATTTTAGTTTTAAGCTATCTAAAAATTTAGATCTCATTAGCATGATCTCATCATGATTCTAAAAGCATTGCTTAAAACTATGGGTTTATCACATATTATTAAAACAGCACCATGTAGATAATAAATGCCTTTAATAAATAATTCTTTTATTAATAAACAAATAAGATTGATTACAAAGTATATGCTTTATAATCATACATGATTGACTTGTATGCATACTACTTTCAATCTCCCATTTGCACTAAAGCCAATCTCCGTGGTATCTCATACCCATCTTCTCTTGGTGACGATCAAACTGCTGTTGTGTTAACACTTTAGTAAATGGATCTGCAATATTATCTTGAGAGTCCACACGCTCCAGGGTGACGTCTCCTCTTTCAATGATCTCTAAATCAAATGAAATCGCCTCGACACGTGTTTGGATTTACGATGAGACACAGGTTCCTTAGCTGCTGAATAGCTCCAAGTGTTGTCACGCGAATAAAGGCGTTTGGTCTGTAATCTTAGGAACCACACCAAGTTCGATAATGAACTTCTTCATCCAACGACTTCCTTTGCGACTTCACTTGCGGTATGTCTTTCTGCCTCATCATTTGAATCGGAACTATTTCTTTGTTTGGAACTCTTTCAACTCAACTGCATACCTAGTTTAAGGTAAACACATACCCCGAAATGGATTTACTATCATCTTGGTCCGTTTGAAAACTTGAGTCTGTGAAGCCCTCTGGTTTCGATTACGACACCGTAGAGTGACAAGAAATACATCCTTAGTTCTTCTTAAGTACTTTAGGATATTTTCACTTTGCCTTCCGGTGTTCTTCTCACGGATTCGACCGATATCTCGCTTGTTACACTAAGTGCATGAGCGACATCCGGTCTAAATACATATCATCTGGTACATAATTGATCCTATTAACTGAAGCATAAGGAATCTTACTCATCTGGTCTCTCTCCTCGAGTGTCTTTGGGGCCTATTTCTTGGAGAGATGTATTCCATGGCTCATCGGCATGAGACTTCTTTTGGAATCTTCCATGCTAAACCTCTTTAGCATCAAGTCAATGTACGTTCCTTGGGATAAGCCAAGCATCCTTTTAGATCTATCTCTATAGATCTTTATCCCCAAAATATAGGATGCTTCTCCCAAGTCCTTCATGGAGAAGTGTTTAGATAACCAGATTTTAATTGATTGCAGCATAGGAATATCATTCCCTATCAGTAATATATCATCAACATATAATACGAGGAATGAAACAGCGCTCCCACTAACCTTCTTGTACACACATGGTTCATCCTCATTTTTAATAAAATCAAACTCTTTGATTGTCTCATCAAAACAGATGTTCCACCTACGAGAAGCTTATTTCAATCCATAAATAAATCATTGTAGCTTATAGACTTGATTTGTTCCAACCTTTGAAACAAATCCCTCTGGCTGTGTCATATACACATCTTCCTCAAGTTTCCCATTGAGGAAGGCCGTTTTCACGTCCATTTGCCAGATTTCGTAGTCATGGTAAGTCTACTGATCGCAAGCAAAATCTGAATGGACTTGAGCATTGCTACTGGTGAGAAGGTTTCGTCATAGTCAACTCCTTGTCTTTGTTTGAAACCTTTTGCGACCAGTCGGGCCTTATAGGTCTCTACCTTGTCTTCTGCTCCAGTCTTTCTTTTAAAGACCCATTTACACCCAATAGGCTTAATTCCTTCAGGTGGTGAAACCAAAGTCCATACTTGGTTTTCATACATGGAGTCCATCTCGGATTTCATGGCTTCTTGCCACTTCTCTGAGTCTTTACTACTCATAGCCTGTTCGTAATTCAATGGATCGTCATCATCTATGATGCGTACCTCATCGTCATCCTCTATGACAAGTCAATACCTATCAGGTATCTTTGGTACTCTTCCAGATTTACAAATAAGGTGTGGTACAGAAGGAATCTCTACTTGGTTAGGTACCTCACTTTGATTTGTAGTATTTTGTGGTTCTTGAACCTCTTGAAGATATATCTTGCTCTCACCGACCCTTGAGGATAAACTCCTTTTCGAGAAAGCGGCATGTTTCATGAACAAACACCTTTTGATCAGTTGGATGATAGAAATAATACCCCGATGTTTCTTTAGGGTATCCCACAAATCTATATTTATCGAGATCTAGTCTGTAGCTTATCGTTTTCAAACTTTTGACATAATTTGGACAACCCCAAGTCTTAACATGCTTAAGATTTGGTTTCTCCTTGTCCATGCTTCATATAGGGGTCTTGGGGATGATTTTGTAGGTACCTTGTTAAGTGGGTATGGAAATGGATTCTAGGGCATATCCCGAGAAAAGAAAGCTGGAAGGTCGGTAAAGCTCATCATGGATCGAACTATATCCAAAATGTTCGATTTCTCCTTTCGAATACACCATTCATCTGTGGCGTCCTGGTGGAGTCCATTGTGAGATTATACCATTTTCTTTGAGACAATTAAAAAACTCACCACTTAAGTATTCTCCTCCTTGATCGGATCGAAAGAATCTTAATACTCTTACCAGGTTTGCTTCTCTACTTCACTTCGAACTCTTTGAATTTTTAAATGATTGATTTGTATTTCATTAAATACACATATCCAAATCTTGAGTGATCGTCGGTGAATGTAATAAAATAAGAATACCCTCCTCATGCGATCGTTGTCATAGAATGCGCATACATACGTAATATTACCAACGCTAACAACTCTCAGTAACTCTTTCTCCTTTTCCACTAAAAGGAGATTTAGTCATTTTCCCATGAGACAAGATTCACAAGTTGGATATGATTCATAATCGATAACTCTAGAGCCCATCTTTATGTAACTTGGATAATCTTATTTCATTAATATGACCGAGTCTACGATCTTGCGTGAAGGTATAATTAACATCATCTCTTTTCCTTTTCTTAGTTTGTTCAATTTGAAGTATATTTTCATGCAAGTCAAGTACATAAAGTCCATTTCATGAAATTACCAACACCATATAAAACATTATCATTATAAATAGAACAACCATTGTTCTTTATTATAATATTAAAACCATCCATATCCAATACGAGAGATAGAAATAATGTTTCTAATGATATTTGGAACAAAATAACAATTATTTAAATTAATGAACTTGCCGTGGCGATCTTAAACAATAAGTCCCTACGGCTAATCTGACAACCTTTGCTCCATTTCCCACTCGTGGGGCGACCTCATCCTTGCTTTCGACTTTTACTTGACGACCATTCCTGCGATATTATTACATATGTGAGAACCACAAATAGGTATCCAATACCCAAGTAGAAGATTAACTTTCGAAAAAATTAATTTCAATCATAAAAAACCTTGATTAGGATTGAAGCTTCTCCGAAGCTTCTTACATTTTTGTTCCGCAAGATAATCCTTGCAGTTCCTCTTCCAATGACGGCTTGTTGCAATGGAAGCAAATTCCTTCTGCTAGCTAGATCGGGTTTCTTTTGATCCTTCACTTTCGCCTTTCCTTAGCCTTCTTGGATTTCTTCTTTTGGAAGATACCTTGGGCCTCTTCCTTTTCTTGGAAGAATCATCCACCGATGAAGACATGGTTCTTCTTGGATGGGAAGTGGCCTTGACGATTTTCAACATGTTAAGTAACTTTCGAGGCGGTGACGTCCAACTTATTCATGTGAAAATTCACAACAAATTGTGAGAAGGTGTCCGGGAGTGACTAAAAGACTAAATCTTGACTCAACTCCCCATCCACGAGCCAGACCCAAGTTTGTCCAAGGCGTTCAATCAGATTGATCATCTTTAAGACATGAGTCTCGATGGTAGTGCCCTCGATCATCCGAGATCGGAAGAGCTCCTTAGATATCTCATATCTAGCGATCTACTTTGTTCACCATCTGACTCTTGCAGTGCGAGTAGTATAGTAGGAGCATCCATGTTTTCATGTTGTGGCTGAAGCTCGTTCTTCATGGATGCGAGCATGATGCATTGAGCCACGGATGCATCATTTGCCACTATTTAAAAGTAGCAATCTCTTCCTCGGTAGGTCATCTGCAAACTTTTGCGAATGCAGGCGAATTTAGGACATAAGAAATCTTTTTCAAAGAAGGAGAACAATTCTCGATTCCTTAATCGGTCAGTGTAATTGATGCAGTGGGTTTATTAGCATCAAGTATGCTACTGCAGTGAAATTAGTGAATGTGACATTTTCAAAATTCTGCATGTAAAAAGATAATATTTTAGCAAACATTCATTTAATTAATTACCAAAATAAATTAGGTCTTATTTTATATTGGTATCTCCCACTATTTTCTTCAAACTATATTACCCTCATCTATATAGTTCAGCAAAATCTAATTAAAGTTTTTGCTAGTGAGAATAAGGATCCCATTTCAAATATATATAACCTTGTGATGACACAACAAACTATATATAAATAAATAAGTAGACAACTCCTTGTCAATTACATCATCATGTAACTCCTTATGTTTTGCCTCTTAGATTATTTTGATCAAGTGGTGGCACATCCGAATCAAAATTATATAAGTTAAGTCCAACCTAGCACTTCCATATATTCAAAAAAGAAAAATATTGTCCTTGTGGTGACACAACAAAACAATATTGTTCAATTTTCTTTATAAGCATCAAATGTGATAAATTAACATCTTAAATACTTAATACTTGCCTTGTGGTGACACAACAAACTCATATTAAATATTTAATACTCTATTAATTTTATCATGCTAGAAGGCGACTATGACGCCCCCAAAATAGGTATACATCACCCATCTTGAGTCGCCAGATATCACACTATAAAAATCAAATACAAACTTCATTTATACAATTGTTGAGCGTAAATGAGAATCTGATAGCCAATTATCTTGTGAGTTTTAATACAAATGTATGTAACTCTCATGGTACCTTGACCACAACCTTATAATGGTACTTTTACATAAAAAGTACAATCAAAACCTGTTTTAGAAATTAAAATCTTTGGGAAGTGCTCAAGGAAACCTTCGTACATGGGAGGCCATGCGTCTAGGTTATGATAGATATCATATGTCTACAGAATTAGCTACCTTAAGTTTAACTCCAAAAATTCTCAAATCTTGGCAGGATCTTACACATGTTAACGTGAGCTTCCAGTTTAAATTTCATGGTCATCGGAGTTATAGAACTCCGGTTATAGCGTTTTTCGTCAGAAAAACCTAAATATTGAAATGGTCATAACTTGCTCATTTTAAGTCAGAATGAGCTCATTTTTGGACAGGAGGTGCTTTATACCATATACTTTCATATCCCAAAAGGTCGGAATTTTTCTCATAAATTAAGTGGACGAAAATGCCCTTTTAAAAATTCTGGTAGTAGCTATTTTCCCATTTTTCACTTTTTCGTGCTTTGCTAAAATCAGTCCACACGAAAATCTACAACACCTTTTCCAGTGATTCCACTTGGATAAGTTAGAAAACTCATAGATCTAACTTTAGAACTTGACCACACTCAAAAATTCGAAATAAAATAGGAGATATGGTCAATTGAATTTCATGTTCCATTTTCACCAAAATCTGATTTTTCAACCCTTTGTGATTTCTAAGAAACTTTCATCTTTTCACATAATAACCAACATAACTTATCATAACACTTACTAATACTACATATACTCATGAGTTTCATCAGTCCAATGCTTTTATTACGACTCTTATCATAATCAACGTAAACAGATCATTTCCACAATTTATTAAGGAATGAATACAAATGATCATTCACCATGCATGTGGTAATCCGCATAGACAGGTTATTCCAACAGAATAATAAAGAATGGAATAACAGAAGAATTCACCATGCATGCGATAGATCGCATGAACGTGAGTTATTCTCAGCGAATAATAAAAAGAACGGAACCAGTCGGGCATAATCCACAATCGACAGGATATTCCAACAAAATAATAAAGAATCGGAACCGAGTCGAAGTAAATTACATCGACGGATATTCCAACGAGAATAAAAAGAATGGAATAACGACGAGAATTTCACCATGTATGCGGTGCTTGATAAAAGCGAGTTATTCAACGAGAATAATAAATAATGGAACTAGGTCACGCGTAAACGCATGCAGCGTGATATTCCGGCTGCGAAATAATAAAGAATGGAATAACAATGAAATTTCACCATGTATGCGATACTTGATAAACATAAGCGCCAGTTATTCAACGAAATAATAAAGAACGGAATAACGAAGCTCTTTTCATTAATACAAAAGAAATAATACCCCTTACAGGTACAACAAATAATATCTCTTACCTTTGAAAGAAGAGTACTCCGACTGGTAGGGCGAGGATATACTCAAAGAAACTTGCACTATGCTCAAAGCTTTCTTAAACTCTAAAGAAATACGCTCAAGATTATAGAAGAAGAACTCTCTCTATAGTTTCTATCTCTAGAGTTTCAGTGAATTCGTAAGAAATAATGAAGGAATGAACTTCTATTTTTGAAGCAAAATTCAAAAATAAAGATCAAAATATGGATACAATCAAAGATAGTAACCATAATAGACATCTTGGACAAAAAGGAAAAAAATTTATTTTTCGATGAATAGTGTAAATTACGTGAATAATGTCGATATCGTGAATAGTCTTAAGTATCGTGAATAGTAATCCCGAGACAAAAAGTTCCAAATTTGATTAAAAGTTCAAACCAATATTTTGGCATAATGATATTGAAGAAAATAATATCATTTAAGAAGAAAATAACATCCCTTATCTCAAAATAACGGTATTTCTGATCGAAATATCGGATAGAAAGTCGAAGGAAACTTGTACCGAACAGCAACTCTCAAAGTATCTAAATACTCACAAAAATACGCTCGATAATCTAGAGAGAAAGAAAA
Source organism: Panax quinquefolius (assembly GCA_020205615.1). Taxonomy (NCBI): domain Eukaryota; kingdom Viridiplantae; phylum Streptophyta; class Magnoliopsida; order Apiales; family Araliaceae; genus Panax; species Panax quinquefolius. Next base: position 40,525,929 of record CM035155.1, on the reverse strand, counting down.
CTTGTTTCTGGTGTGATTTTCAATTCTTACCTAAGCGTCTATTTATAGGAAAATGCTAGAACGCCATAGGAGACTAAAATAATAATTTATTTCATTTTTTCTCTTACGCAACCTAAGTTGCCAACAAAGACCAGCCACCTTTGAACCAAAACTCAGCAGCCCACATGTTTTCAAATAAGAGTGGGTCCCACCCATAATTTTAATAAAAATCATTTTATTTTCTGAAACTTCAGTAATTCATAGAAAATAGCCCGTTTATCAGAAAAATACGAATTTTATATCCATTCCACACGAAATTGAATTCTCTACAACTTTTTAGCTTTGAGTTTTTCAAAATTCCAAACAAAAAATATCCGAAATTCACAAACGGGTGATTTTTAATACTTCCCTTCCGACAAAATACTGATAAAATACCTCAGCATTAATTGCTTCATTTATAACCACATAAAATAAATAAATTCATCATTTATATCCATATCAAATAAATATTTTCTTATCATAGAAATTAATAATTATTTATTCACAAAGAATATTACAGAATCACAATAATGGCAACCAGGCAGTTCCCAGGAAAGAGGGGGCTTTCCAATAAGAATTTCTCCTTCTTGGCCTTGATTAGGTGACCAAACCTCTCCTTGACAGAACTTTCTAGACATTGCCAATAATGCTATCTAATAATATTATTCAAATAATATGAATTATTGATCTAATAATGGAAAATACTGTGCAGTGACAATTATTGAAACAACAATAACATAAACTATCAACGCAACAATTATTGAATCAATAAAATAAAATATTGAACACTGATTACTGTAACAATTATTGAGTAGTGCCTTCTTACGTAAGAATCAATAATTCAACTATACTGTGCAATACCATGTGCTACTATGCAACTATGCATATTACTGCATTTTAACCACCAGGTATTCCAACAGTGTTAACGGTAATAATTACGCCGTTATTTATAAAACTCAAACTTTGTCGTTTTCCTTCATCCAACCGTTTTTCGTTATGGGGCCCATAATTGACTGCGCCATCGTACGGATATTCCCGACAAAAAGAATATTCCACGACCAAGCGAATATTCCCCGACAAAAGGAATATTTTATAACCACTTGCTTATTTTGTAAAATTTGCACATTTCACCCATAACCAAAGCATTATATCAAATTAACCCTTATTAATTTAGAATAATGAATAGAGGAAAATTTAATTTTATTTATAATAAGTTGGGGTCTTACAACCTCCCCTCCTTATAAAATTTCATCCTCGAAATTGACGTCGTTCGTTCTGTGTGTTTCAGCGGTGAGGTACCTCGCTTTCATTTCTGATTCCAACTCCCAGGTCATTTCCTCAATAGCATGGTTCCTCCATAAAACCTTAACTTGTGGTATAACCTTGGTGCGTAGGACATGCTCTTTCTTATCCAAGATCTTAACAGGTACCTCCTCGTACGTTAAATCTTCGGTTATCTCGTCTGGTTCTAACTCAATAATATGGTTCGGGTCTTTCACATATTTACGAAGAATTGATATGTGAAAAACATTATAAACACGAAACATGCTTGGAGGTAATGCGAGTCTATAGGCTACATTTCCTATTCGATTAAGAATCTCAAATGGACCAACAAATCTTGGATTGAGCTTTCCTCTCTTTCCAAATCTTGTAACTCCCTTCCATGGAGCAATACGTAACAATACATGATCCCCAATTTTAAATTTCACATCATTTCGTTGAAGATCAATATAACTCTTTTGTCGATCTTGTGAGGTTTGAATACGTTGTCGAATTATTTGGATCTTTTCTGTAGTTATGCGTACTAATTCTGGTCCCAACAAAGTTGTTTCACCCAGCTCATCCCAGCATACTGGAGAACGACACTTTCGTCCATATAACGCCTCAAATGGAGCCATGCCTATACTTGCTTGATAACTGTTGTTGTAAGAGAATTCCACCAGTGGCAAGTACTTATCCCAACTCCCTTTGAAGTCTAGAACACATAGTCTTAATAGATCTTCAAGAGTTTGAATAGTCCTCTCTGATTATCCGTCCATTTGAGGATGGTATCTTGCGACCAATAAATCGAAATTCGTGCCCATAGCTTTCTGCAAACTGACCCAAAATCTTGAAGTGAATCTTGGGTCACGATCTGAAACTATGGATACTGGCATGCCATGCAATCTCACAATCTCATTCACATACATACGAGCAAGACATTCAAGGGAATAAGTCTCACGTATCGGCAAGAAATGAGCAGACTTGGTTAATCTATCAACAATAACCCAAATCGCATCTATGCCTTGAGAAACTTTGGGAAGACCCGTAACAAAATCCATAGTAATATGTTCCCACTTCCATTCTGGAATCTCAAGTGGTTGTAATAGACCCTTTGGCACTTGATGCTCCGCCTTTACACGTTGACAGGTTAAACACCTCGAGATAAACTCCGCGATCTCTCTCTTCATATTGTTCCACCAAAATGTATGTCGAAGATCATGATACATTTTGGTACTCCCAGGATGGATTGCAAATGGGTTGTTATGTGCCTCCATCATGATTCTATGCTTCAAGTCTAAATTGTTAGGAACGCAAAGTCAAGAGTTGACTTGAAGTATTCCTTCTTCATCAATTCTTGCTTCTGGAATAGCACCTTATTGCACTTTCTTCTTCATACGCATCAGCCCTAGGTCCGTAGCTTGAGCAGCTTTAACTTTATCGATTAAAGTCGATTCTACTTGTATATTCGCCATCATCACGTGGGTCCCTAGAGTCTTTAATTCTATCTCCATCCTTTGCAAGTCATACAAATTGGGCCTTTGTGTTGACAATATCGCACTCGTACTCGCATATGATCTTCTACTCTATGCGTCAGCTACTACGTTCGTTTTTCCAGGATGATATTGAATAGTGTGATTGTAATCTTTCAACAGCTCAAGCCAACGTCGTTGTCACATGTTGAGTTCTTTTTAGGTGAAGAAATATTTGAGGCTTTTATGGTCCGTATAAATCTCCACTTTCTCCCCATACAAGTAGTGTCTCCAGATTTTTAACGCGAAAATGACTGCTGCCAACTCTAGATCATGAGTAGGATAATTCCTCTCATATTCTTTGAGTTATCGTGAGAGGCATAAACTATGACTTTCCCATGTTGCATGAGAACACATCCTAACCTTTTGCCTAAAAGCATCGTTGTGAGATAACAAATCCATCAGACCCAGATGGTATTGCGAGCAGTCTTGAAATGAGTTTCCTCTTAAGCTCTTGGAAACTCTTCTCGCATTCTTCGCTCCATACGAATTTTGTATCTTTCCGAGTCAGCTAATTTAACGGAGTAGCGATTCGAGAAAATCCTTCCACGAATCTCCGATAATAACCATTAAGCCCGTAAAGTCTGCGTGCTTGATCATCGACTTGATTGCTCTGACTTTGTATTGCTTCAATCTTGGCGGGATCAATAGATACTCCATATTTTGACACTACGTGCCCAAGGAATGCTACTTCCTCAAGCCAGAACTCGTATTTCTTCAGCTTGGCATATAGCTTGTTTTCACGAAGCCTTTCAAGTATCAACTTCAAATGGTGCTCATGATCTTCACGGCTTTTGGAATAGATGAGGATGTCATCAATAAAGACAACAACGAGCTGATCCAAATATTCCTTGAATACACGGTTCATCATAATGCCCGTACCGAGTTCTGAAGGCAGCAGGAGCATTAGTCAATCCAAACGATATAACTAAGAATTCATAATGCCCGTACCGAGTTCTGAAGGTAGTCTTTGGAATATCCTTAGTTTTAATCTTTAGCTGATGATATCCAGAATGAAGATCGATCTTTGAAAAGAATTGTGCTCCTTGCAACTGGTCGAACAGGTCATCAATGCGAGGTAGCGGATACCTATTCTTGATGGTGACATGGTTCAATTCTCGATAGTAAATACAAAGTCGCATACTCCCATCTTTCTTCTTTACGAATAAAATAGGAGCACCCCAAGGATACCTATCCTGTTGCATGTGTCTCCTGGTTTGTGACTAAAGGTTGTTCCACAGTCTCAAACACTCCATTGTTAACGTTCTCAGCAGCCATTCTTAAATACTGCCATAAAACAAGGGATAATTAAACAAATTAACATATCACGTAATATCCCTATATTATGACCGACCAACAAATAAGCTTAGATAGGACACACTAGCGAAGGATTTACTCATCTCCCTCTCTAGTTCTATTCTCCGATCTCCGTGGGAGACCATATCCTAAGCTTTGATACCAACCGCATGGCGCCCCAAAAAATAGGTATATGACACCCATTCCGAGTCGCCAAATACATGGTATAGAAAGCAAACTACAACTTTATTATTATAATTGTCGTGCAAAATAATCGACATGACACATCTTTGAGTTTAAATACAAATATTGTCTTCTGACAATATCCACACTCAAGTAAGTCCTCATTACAATTATTCATACACTATTTTACGAAATAGTGAGGATCGCTAAAACATTTTTCTAGAACCATCACTCCATACCCAGGCTTCGATCCTGCTATGTTCTCACCTCCTCGGAAGAAAAATGGAACAAAAAGGAAAAAGGGTGAGCTCAACTAGCCCAGTAAAGAATATTAGGACTAAGATAATATACAAAAAATTATCATTAGTCTTCAACAGGGAAAAATCTGATAGAAGATAATAGACAACAAGTTTTAGATCAACAAATGCAAATGAAACAACAATCCATTAGAAGAGTCACGTAGAGAATGAGTTCTACTATCTTCTAAGATTTAAAAGTCCATCATCAATATTTTATCCTCATAACAACAATCAATATACATCTTTAATCAAATATTCATCTTTTGCACTACGAGCCAAAGATATTCATTTATATCACCAGTTGGTCGTGTTCATCTCAACACTGTTCATCTTAGCACTACTGGGCCAAAGATATTCATCGAGTTAATCATTCATCTTTGCACTACAAAGTTAAAGATGTGGCGCCCCAAAATGGTATACATCACCCATCTTGGGTGCCAAAAATACACTATCGACAACTTTATTTATACAACCGTCGTGCAAAATATCGACGACAAGTATCTCGTGAGTTTTAATACAAATATATGTAACTCTCATGGTGCCTCGACCACAACCTTACAATGGTACGTTACATAAAGGTACAGTCAAAAACTGTTTTAGAAATTAAAATCTTTGGAAAGTGCTTAAGGAAACCTTCGTACATAGGAGGCCATGAATCTAAGTTATGATAGATATCATATGTCCAGAGAATTATCCTTGGTTGACCCAATAGACCCCAAAGAAAAACGAGAAGATTACTATCATATTCATTCTAATGAGGTGCACTTTTGACGCTTTCAAAGTTGGGTTCTCATTACCTTATTGTTGTTCGCCAAAATCAATTATTAAGTGACGTATAAAATACGACACACACATCTTAGGTCCTCAATACAATTATCTGTTGCATGTCATGCCGTTTTATAATGTATTGAGAAACTTCGACAGTCTTGGAGCATCCCACTATTTCCCTATTATCCCCGCTAGACCCAGCTACACTCTTATTACCTGAAAGGAATTGTGAAGCAAAAGGGTGAGCACAATTAGCCCAGTAAAGAATATCATGGCTAAGATAATTAATTTATCAATGACCTTTATCGTAATAAATCGAGATTTATAACATATGGTAGATAATAAAAGTTTTCAACCATAATTGCAGCAGAATCAACAATCCATTAGAAGAGTCAAGTAGAACATAATGTCTACTATCTCCTCTAAATTAAAAGTCCATCGTTGATATTTTATTCCTGTAATACTCATTAACAGTTCTTTGTTATACTTAAGACAAATAGAACTTTCAACACATGTCTTCACCTGAACCACCAAAGATGTTAGTTAAATTCACAATTCATATTTATAATAATGTGAATTAACAGTTCCTTCTTGCCACAAAGGATTAATAGAACGTTTACTCAATATCCTTACCCCAAAGGTGAAGATATTCAAATGTAATAACAATGATCATACCAATCATTTGTCATCTTTTTGCTATGGGCCAAAGATATTCAACTATAAAAACAATGGTCATGATCATACCAATCAATTACTGTCGATTACTTACTGACGAAAGACATTCAATTTGTTAACTAATGGTCATGATCACGCTTGATCACATCATTGAATTATCCATACACTACTGCCAAGGATATTCGTTAGTATCACTAGTGGTCATGATCATGTCATACACCATCCATCTCTTCGCACTACGAATCAAAGCTATCAAACAATGAGATCATCTTTTTCTCTACAGCCAAAGATATTCAATAACATATCATCTTTGCACTTTTCGGGCCAAAGACATACAACTTGTAAAACCAATAACCAACAAAGATAATAAAGAATGGAATAATAAAAGAATTTCACCATGAATGCAAGATTGCTTAGCATGAGGCGGTTATTCCAACATAATAATAAAGAATAAAATAATAAAAGAATTTCACCATGTATGCGATTACTTGGCATGATGAGTTATTCAACATAATAATAAAGAATGGAATAACGGAAGAACCATGCATCAATCGTAATCACTTGCAGACAAGTTATTCCAATAGAATAATAAATAATGGAACCAGGTCATGCGTAATCGCACAAATAGGATATTAAAGCGAGAATAATAAAGAATGGAACCCGAATTAAATGCGTAATGCATGGATGTGCTATTCCTTAAACGAATAATAAAGAATGGAATAATAAAAGAATTTCACCATGTATGTAGTACTTCGCATAGATAGGTTATTCCAACATAATAATAAAGAATGGAATAACAGAAGAATTTCACCACGTGCGTGCGTAATCCGCGTAGGCGAGTTATTCAAATGAATAATAATAAATAATGGAACCGGTCGAGTATGTAATACTTGCAAGCGGCGGATATTCAACATAATAATAAAGAATGGAATAACGAAGAATTTCACCGTGCGTGCGTAATCCTCACGATGGGTTATTCAAAGCGAAATAATAAATAATGGAACCGAATGTCATGCGTAATCGCACGCATGAGTTATTCCAACATAATAATAAAGAATGGAATAATAGAAGAATTTCACCATGTATGCGGTACTTCGCATAAACAGGTTATTCCAACATAATAATAAAGAATGGAATAATAAAAGAATTTCACCATGTATGCGGTACTTAGCATAATCAGGTTATTCCAACATAATAATAAAGAATGGAATAATAAAAGAATTTCACCATGTATGCGGTGTTGCATAAGCAGAGTTATTCCAACATAATAATAAAGAATGGAATAATAAAAGAATTTCACCATGTATGCGATACTTGGCATAAACAAAAGTTATTCAACATAATAATAAAGAATGGAATAATAGAAGAATTTCACCATGTATGCGATATTTCGATATAACAAAGTTATTCCAACATAATTATAAAGAATGGAATAATAGAAGAATTTCACCATGTATGCGGTGCTTGATAAGCGAGTTATTCCAACATAATAATAAAGAATGGAATAATAGAAGAATTTCACCATGTATGCGATACTTGATAAAAGCAGTTATTCCAACATAATAATAAAGAATGAAATAATAGAAGAATTTCACCATGTATGCGATACTTGCATAAGCAAAAGTTATTCCAACATAATAATAAAGAATGGAATAATAGAAGAATTTCACCATGTATGCGATACTTGGCAAAAAAGTTATTCCAACATAATAATAAAGAATGGAATAACAATAGCTCTCTTCATGAATACGAAAGAAATAATACTCCTTACTATAATAATAATATCCCTTACTATAATAATAACATCCCTTACTATAATAATATCTCTTACCTTTGAAAGAAGAGTACTCTGACTGGTAGGGCGAGGATATACTCGAAGAAAACTTGCACTACGCTCAAAGCTTTCTTAAACAGAAAATACGCTCAAAATTATAGAAGAAGAATTCTCTGAGTTTCTCTCTACAGAGTTTGATTGAATTAAGTAAGAAATAATGAAGGAATGAGCTTTTATTTATAGAAGAATGGATTTGCGTAGTAACTAATTCATGAACGGTCCAAATTGATTTACTTTTAATCGGACGATCCATATTTAAAGCAAAATCTTTTAAATAAAATATAATATATTCTATTTATAATCTAATAAAACGAATAACTTTATAAAAGTATTACATTTTATATAAAAAGATTTTACTATACAAAAACACTTATCAAAACTTATGCAACAATACTATGCGTAATAAAATATAATATATTCTATTTATAGAATAATTTTATAAAAGTATTACATTTTATATTAAAAGATTTTACTATCTGAAAATACTATGCATTGATAGAATATAATATATTCTATTTATAGAATAACTTTATAAAAGTATTACATTTTTATATAAAAAGATTTTACTATTATAATTTCAACCAACTGATTACGAAAAATTAGTACATCTCTTTCATGGAATAATATTGTACCCAAAAATGATTTGAATGAAAAGAAATATATTTTTCGGGTGAATAGTAACTCGTGAATAGTAACTCATAAATAGTAACTCGTGAATAGTATTCCGACACAAAAAGTGCCCCAAATATCCGAGTGAATAATACTAGAGTGAATAATGCTAGCATATTTTATAATGACTTATCTACTTTGAAAAATTTTCACATAACACCCTTAACTTTAACCTTTTATCAATTTAACCATTTACTAAAATAAAAAAATTGAATACTTTTATTTCATAAAATTTAGGGTCTCACAAAAGATATTCAGTAATATCATCATTTAGGACTGAGGATGATGAAAAATATTTTAAAGAAAATGAATCCAGTGAGACAGAAGGACAAATATTAGGGATTCGTATTACAGTTTATCCAATATCAATAACACTCCATAATAACCAATTTTTGAAGTAGAATTCAAAAATAAAGATCAAAGCATGGATACAATCAAAGATAGTAACCATAATAGACATCTTGGACAAAAAGGAAAAAAATTCATTTTTCGATGAATAGTGCCGTATACGTGAATAGTAATCCCAACACAAAAAGTTCCAAATTTGATTAAAAGTTCAAACCAATATTTCGGCATAATGATATTGAAGAAAATAATATCATTTAAGAAGAAAATAACATCCCTTATCTCAAAATAACGGTACTTCTGATCGGAATATTGGATAGAAAGTCGAAAAAAACTTGTACCGAACAACAACTCTCAAAGTATCTAAATACTCACAAAAATACGCCCAATAATCTAGAGAGAAAGAAAACTTGTTTCTGGTATAATTTTCAATTCTAACCTAAGCGTCTATTTATAGAAAAATGCTAGAACGCCATAGCAGACTAAAATAATAAAATAATAATTTATTTCATTTTTTCTCTTACGCAACCTAAGTTGCCAACAAAGACCAGCCACCTTTGAACCAAAAATCAGCAGCCCACATGTTTTCAAATAAGAATGGGTCCCACCCATAATTTTAATAAAAATCATTTTATTTTCTAAAACTTCAGTAATTCATAGAAAATAGCCCGTTTATCAGAAAAATACGAATTTTATGTCCATTCCACACGAAATCGAATTCTCTACAACTTTGTAGCTTTGAGTTTTTCCAAATTCCAAATAAAAAATATCTGAAATCTACAAACGGGTGATTTTTAATACTTCCCTTCCGACAAAATACTGATAAAACACCTCAGCATTAATTCCTTAATTTATAACCACATAAAATAAATAAATCCATCATTTATATCCACATCAAATAAATATTTTCTTATCATATAAATTAATAATTAATTATTCACAAAGAATATTACAGAATCACAATAATGGCAACCAGGCAGTTCCCAAGAAAGAGGGGGCTTTCCAATAAGGATTTCTCCTTACTAGCGCGCAATTTGACCAAAACTCTCCTTGACAGAACTTTCTAGACATTGCCAATAATGTTATCTAATAATATTATTCAAATTATATGAATTATTGATATGATAATGAGAAATATTGTGCAGTGACAATTATTGAAACAACAATAATATAAACTATCAACGCAACAATTATTGAATCAATAAAATAAAATATTGGATAGTGATTACTGTAACAATTATTGAGTAGTGCATTCTTACATAAGAATCAATAATTCAACTATGTTGTAACAATCTGTGTAATCTTCTTGTCTATGCATATTCTTATTTTAACCACCAGGTATTCCAACAGTGTTAACGGTAACAATTACGCCGTTATTTATAAAACTCAAACTTTGTTGTTTTCCTTCATCCAACCGTTTTCCGTTATGGGGCCCATAATTGACTGCGTCGTCGTACGAATATTCCCAACAAAAAGAATATTCCACGACCAAACGAATATTCCCCCGACAAAAGGAATATTTTATAACCACTTGCTTATTTTGTAAAATTTGCACATTTCACCCATAACAATTACGCCGTTATTTATAAAACTCAAACTTTGTCGTTTTCCTTCATCCAACCGTTTTCCGTTATGGGGCCCATAATTGACTGCGTCGTCGTACGAATATTCCCAACAAAAAGAATATTCCACGACCAAACGAATATTCCCCGACAAAAGGAATATTTTATAACCACTTGCTTATTTTGTAAAATTTGCATATTTCACCCATAACTAAAGTATTATATCAAATTAACCCTTATTAATTTAGAATAATGAATAGAGGAAAATTTAATTTTATTTATAATAAGTTGGGGTCTTACAAAGTTACTCATATTATTATTTGCATTATTGACGATGTCTAGAAAGTTCTGTCGAGTAAATGAATTTGGTCACCTAATTGCGCGCCAATAAGGAGAAATCCTTATCGGAAAGTCCCTTCTTTCTTGGGAATGATCTGGTTGTTAATATTGTGAGTTATAATATTAATAATAAATAATTATTGAAAAACTGTGTTGATTAAATATAATAATAATAAATGATGAGTGGAATATGTTTGTTCAATTATCTTGTTAAGCTGTTATTTGTTCTGTTTGATTTTAAGTATGCGGATTAATTTATGAAGGGAGTGGCCCTCAATTACTTTCAAAGAAGGCCATCTGCTTTATTTGACAGGTTAGGAAATGATTTTCAAAGCTTGGACCTTACTGGCCAAACTTTTTAAATTATGCATTTACTATTTGATAACTTGTGAATTAGGGTGTTTCCTAATTGGTCAATGCCTCAAAATTGGTACTGATGGTCTTTCCTAATTGGCCAACACCAAATACTGATAAACCCGTGAACTTCATCCGAATTTCTTTACTGTGCGTCTGTAATTTTATTCAAATAGTATCATATCATTCTCCTATATATAGGATGCTTAGTTTAGAATTGAAAATCACACCAAAATCAGAGAATTCTTCTTCTATAATATTGAGTGTATTTCTTTAGAGTTTAAGGAAGCTTTGAGTGTAGAAAATAGTGCAAGTTTTCTTCAAGAATATCCCCGTCATATCAGTCAGAAGTACTCTCATTTTAAAGTAAGGGGTATTATTTATTTCATATTCGCTTACGATATTATTTTTCTTATTCGTAAGAAATTTTATTTTCGTTCAATATTTGTAAGAAATATTATTTTCGTTCAATATTCGTAAGGAATATTATCTTCGTTCAATATTCGTAGGAATATTATTTTCGTTCAACACAATAGTTATAAGGGATATTATTTTTGTTCAGTATTCGTAAGAAATAATATTTTTTTTCATACTCTGTAGTATGTGAGTAATATTATTTCGTTTCAGATTCCACATTTTACACTCATTTTGTTAAGTATTGCTTCTATACTCCTTGAAATTAGTAGAATATCCTTGAAATTTACACTTCATCTAGTATCGTTTCACAATGATATTTTTCTGAATATTCTTGTTAAATTTTAATCTTTTTATACAGGGGTACTATTCATGAAGTATTATTCACGGGGCACTATTCACTCGGGTAATATTTACCCGGGGTACTATTCATGACAAAAATTAATTTATTTTCTGTCCAAATTATTTCCAGAATATTATTCTTGAATTTTACTCCACAAAACAGTTATCATATTGACAATTTGGACATTTTTAAACTCTAGATGAATTAATTTTTTTTAATATTTATCCTTGATTTCGTTAATTGATTCTTATATTATTGTCATCATCCTCATGCTTATATTGTGATAAAAGTTATCTTTGGCCCGTAGTACATTGATGGACTGTTGATTGGTATGATTATGACTATGTATCGGTATAATCATGACCTGTAATATTACAAATTATGTGGTAAAAGTCCTCCTTGACCCGTAGTGCATTGATGGACAGTTGTTGGCATGATCATGACCATTGGTGATAATAACGAATATCACTGGCCCGTAATGCATGGATGATTCATGGATGTGATAATAATGAATATCATTGGCCCGTAGTGCATGAATAATTCAGTGATTTGGATTATTTATTGAGCCGAGTCTTAACGATAAAATTGATAATAAACTTTTAAATCATAGAAGATAGTAGATATCATGCTCTACTTGACTCTTCTAATGGATTATTTGTTCTGTTACAGTTAAAATTGTTGCCTATTGAATTCTATCAGTTTAATACTGTTGAAGGTTAACGATAATTTATTATGCATTATCTTAGTCATAGTATTCTTTACTGGGCTAGTTGAGTTCACCTTTTTCTTTCATTGTTCTCTTCAGGAAATGATAATATAGTTGGAACTAGTCGGGAAATGGAGTGATGGTCCGAGATAGTGGCTATAGTAGTCCTCACTATTTTATAAAATAGTGTGATAATAATTATAATAAGGACTCCATTTGAGTTTGGATAATGTCTACGAGACAATATTCGTGTTAAAATTCTTAGCTACGTTTTGTCGTATTGTATAAAAGGTGTTTGTATTTGATTTCTGTACCATGTATTTGGCGACTCAAAATGGGTGTTGTATACCTATTTTGGGGGCGTCACATCTGACGTATCCATAGATTTACTCTAAAATAATTTTGAAGCTTGAAAATTTTTAAAAAGTATTTTTAAGGAGTAGATATTTGGGATAAAAACACTTTTAACCGAAGTAGGTACTTTTGGGAAAAAAACACAAAGTACAAAATTATTCTTAAATTGTTAAAAAAAATCATACAACATACCTTAAATTTGTTATTAATACCATCAAAAACAAATCTATAATTATGTATCCAAAAAATATTTTAATTTTTTTATTAAAGCATGTTTTTTCCTCTAAATTTTAACTGTATAAACGAAAAGAAAGATACAAAGAAACCCTGCCAAATTTTGAAACCTAAAACAAACAATGAGACAAGGAGAAAGACCTAACAAAGGCAGTAAAATAATGCAGCTGCCAAAATAGCAACCAGCAGCAGCAGATAGGCAACCAGCAGCAGCATCAAATAATTTTCCCAACAGTAGGAGACTAGTAGGCTTGCACCAATAGGCGTCGCAGCACCGGTGCAAAGCAAGAGATAGAGAAGAACTTGTATAAGTATAAAAGTTAGGGAATTTTTAAGGGTCAATTATGAACTTTAATTATATTTAATGTAACACCTCAAAAGTGATTAAAACCTTAAGTTTAACAATCGAATGTTGATTAAAAGGTTATAAAATGTAAACGCAAAGTACGTAAACGATATCCGCGGATCGTATTCGCGTTGGACGGACGTTCTAAGTATGCATGCATTGGTTGTATGACTTGGACGTTATTAAATGATATTAAGTTATGATATCTATATAAGACCCCAACTTTTATGAATAAAGATTAATTTTTCTCAAAATATATTTTTGAATATTATGGTGTGGATTTGATATAATGTTATAGTTATGGGTAATATTTATAAATTTTACAAAGTAAACAAGTTGTTAAAAAATATTCGATTGGTCGGGGAATATTCGTTTTAACAGGGAATATTCGTACGATGGAACAATCATTGGTGGACCCCACAACGGAATTATTATCGGAGTTAGAAAACGACATAAATATCTTTTTATAAAAATAACGGCGAAAGTTTTACCGTTAACTGTTAAAATACCCAGTGATAAAAGTACAGTAATACGCGTGATTGAATAGTAGCACACGATATTGATTATTGATGCTTACGTGTGAAGTTACTCAGTTATACTCAATTATTGCTACAGTAATTGCTGCATAGTATCTCATATTATTGATTCTATTATTGTCATAGTATCATCTGCACAATATTTTATATTATTAAATCAATAATTGAGATGACAAAGGTATTCATATTATTATTTATATTATTGACAATGTCTAGAAAGTTCTGTCGAGGAAAGGGGTTTGGTCACCTAATTACGCGCCAATAGGGAGAAATCCTTATCGGAAAGCCCCCTCTTTCCTGAGAATGATCTAGTTGTTAATATTGCAAGTTATATTATTGATGAATAATTATTGTTTAAAAATGTGTTTTGTAAAGCCAAGTGAATTGAGATAAATAGATATTATATGTTAATTAAACAAATTAACATATCACATAATATCCCTATATTATGACCAACCAACAAATAAGCTTAGATATGACACACTAGCGAAGGATTTACTCATCTCTCCCCTCCTAGTTCTATTCCCCGATCTCCGCCAGAGACCATATCCATAAGCTCGATACCAATCATGTGCGCCCCAAAATAGGTATACATCACCCATTTTGAGTCGTCAATAACATAATCTGAAAACAACTACAACTTTATTAATACAACATATAAACTGTGAGTTTAAATACAAATATTATCATCTGGACAATATTCACACCCAAATAAGTCCTCATTACAATTATTGGTACATTATTTTACAAAAATGGTGAGGACTACTAAAACAACTCTCTGAAACCATCATTCCACACCCCCTACTAGAACTCGCTACATTATCGCCTCCCGAGAAAGAAAAATGGAACAAAAAGGAAAAGGGTGAGCTCAACTAGCCCAATAAAGAATATTATGACTAAGATAATATAGAACAAATTATCATTAGTCTTCAACGAGGAAAAATCGATAAAATACAATGAGCAACAAATTTCAGATCAATATTCGCAGCAGAAATAATAATTCATAGAAGAGTTACGTAGAGAATGAAATCTACTATTATCTATGAATTTAAAAGTCAATCATCAATATTTTATCCCTGTAACGTCAATCAATATACATCTTGAATCAAATATTCATCTTTGCACTACAGGCCAAAGATATTCATCAGTCGGTCATGTTCATCTCAACACCTGTTCATCTTTGCACTACGAGCCAAAGATATTCAAAAGAAAATCAACCATCTTTGCACTACAGGCCAAAGATATTCAGTAATCTCATCATTTAGGACTGAGGATGATGAAAAATATTTTAAAGAAAGCGAATCCAGTGAAACAAAGAATAAATATTAAGGATTCGTATTTCAAACAATCCAAGTTCAAAAATACTTCATAAATAACCGTAGTGAAGTAAAATTCAAGAATGATCAAAATATGGATACGATCAAAGCTAGTATCCATAATAGATATTTTGGACAAAAAACGAAAATTTAATTTTTTTGTGAATAATTAATAAGTATTCGTGAATAATTATCAGATATATGTGAATAGTCATAGTATCGTGAATAGTAACCCCGACACTAAAAGACAAGAATTTCACAAGAAAAATCTTACCAATATTCTGTCATAATGATATTAGAAGAAATAATATCATTTTAAAAAAAATATCCCTTACCTTGAAAAGACGGTACTTCTGACTGAAATATTGGATATAGTGCTGAAGGGAACTTACACCGTATAACAACACTCAAAGTATCAAAATACTCACAAGAATGCGCTCGATAATATTGAGAGAGAAAACTTCAGTTTCTGGTGAGATTTTCAATTCTAACCTAAACACCCTATTTATAGGAAATTGCTTAGAACACCAAAGCAGAAAATTTAATAAAATATTAATATTATTTATTTAAATTCTTGCGCCCACCTTGACCATTTGAATTCAGCCACCACTAATGACAAAAAAGAAAAAAATGTTTTTGTTATTAAAAATAATTAAAACTTTCAAAAATCAATTATTTCGGAACTACGGAACTTCAATAATTCATAATAAATAGCCTTTTATCAGAAAAATTCAAATCTTATGTCCTTTCCATAGAAAATTTCATTCTCTACAACTTTGCAGAAGAAAGTTTTTCCAAATTCCAAATAAAAATTGACTGAAATCCACATACGAATGATTTTACAGGCTATAATCAAATTTCAGTCAAGAAATGGGCCCACAGACATGTTTAACATGTTTTAAACAACTTTTGCAACAAAAATATTCTTCTTCCTCATATATTCATATATCCCACATTCATTGTAAAAATATCACCATTATTATATTATTAAAATATAATAATATATTTAAATTAATTATTTTATCAGAAAAGATAAAATATCAATTTTTCAACAATTGTTACTTTAAAATTTTCTCCATCTATATCCACATAAAATGAATATTTTCCTTATCATTTAAATCAATAATTAATTATTCACAAATAATATTACGTAATCACAATATCGAAACCGGTAGCTTCCCGAAAAGAGGGCTTTCAATAAAGATTTCTCTCTTCTTGCGTAGCGCGATTAGGTGACCAAACCTCTCCTTGATGTAATTTTCTAGACATTGCCAATAATGATATCTAATAATATTATTCAAATAATATGAGTTATTGATTCGATAAAGGAAAATCTTGTGTAATGATAATTATCAAACAACAATAATATAAAATATCAACGTAGCAAATCAATAAAATAAAATATTATGACAAGAATTACTGTAACAATTATTGAGTAGTGCCTTCTTCACGTAAGAATCAATAATTGGTGCAATACTGGTGCTATTCGTGTTTTTAACCACCGGTATTCCATTCCAACAAAGATTAATAACAACAACTACATCGTTATTTGTAAACAACTTATATTTGTCGTTTTCTTCATTCACTCGCTTTCCGTTATGGGGCCCACACAAGGCTGCGCCGTCGTACGAATATTCTCCGACAGCAAGAATATTCCACGACCAAACTAATATTCCCCGACAACCATGAATATTTTATAACCACTTGCTTATTTAAAATATTTGCGCATTTTACCCATAACTAACCACATTAATCAAATCAACCCTTACTATTTCAAAATAATAAATAGATGAAATTTAATTTCATTTATAATTAGTTGGGGTCTTACAGTTTGCATAGTATCTGCATAGTATTTGCGTAGTAAAATCAAAATTTTCAGCCGACTATTACTGTGCGTCCGTGATTTTTTTTTCTTACTGTGCATCCAAATAGTATCCTTCCAGAATCAGAGAATTCTTCTTCTATAATATTGAGCGTATTTCTTTAGAGTTTAAGGAAGCTTTGAGCGCAGAAAATATTATAAATTTTCTTCAAGAATATTCCCGCTCTACCAGTCAGAAGTACTCTCTTTTTAAGGTAAGAGATATTGTAAGACCCCAATTTTTATGAATAAAGATTAATTTTTCTCGAAATATATTTTTGAATATTATGGTGTGGATTTGATATAATGTTATAGTTGTGGGTAATATTTCTAAATTTTGCAAAGTAAGCGGTTTTAATAAAATATTCGATTGGTGGGGAATATTCGTTTTATCGAGGAATATTAAATGACGACATTTCAATCCTTGGTGGACCCATAATGTAATTCTCATCGGAGTTAGAAAAACGATAGAAATATCTTTTATAAAAATAACGGTGAAAGTTTTACTGCTAAGCTGTTAAAATATCTGGTGATAAAAGTATAATGTCTGGCGCTGTAGTTGCATAAGTAGCACATGGTATTGATTATTGATGCTTACGTGAGAAGTCACTCAATTTTACTCAATTATTGTTACAATAATTGCTGTATAGTATCTCACATTATTGATTCAATTATTGTCACAGTTTCATCTGAACAATATTTTATATTATTAAATCAATAATTAAGACGACAAAGTTATTCATATTATTATTTGCATTATTGACGATGTCTAGAAAGTTTTATCGAGAAAAGGAGTTTGGTCTCCTAATTGTGCCCCAATAGGGATAAATCCTTACCGAAAATTAAGCCCCCTCTTTCCTGGGAATGATCTAGTTGTTAATATTGTGAGTTATAATATTAATGATGAATAAGTTCGTATTGATTAAATATGTTTGTTCATTTAGTTTTCTTTAATTTTTTTGTGACCCAATTACCCTCAAAGAAGTAGGGGTGCTCAAAAAATTAAGTTTTTTGATTTTTTTATCGAACCGGTTGAAATCGGTACTGACGGTACCGATTTTTTTCGGTTTTGTTTTTTTTATACTTTTCGGTACTGGTAGCGGTAATGAGAATTTGGAATTCGGTAAAACTGAAAAATCGAAAAAAAAAACCGAAATTTGCATGGATTTGCATTCTTGTTCTGTGGAGGAGAGTGGAAGAGAGAGACTGAAGAGACACTGTGTGGAGATGGCGGGGAGGGTTTGGATTCCGGATATATGAGGTCAAGAGGATCTACTCAAAGATTGGATTGACTGCAATGCATTTGATGCTTCTTTAATCAACAATACTATACTGTCAGCTCGAGTAGCTTTGATGCAAGAACGTCGAACACCTGCTAATTCCACTACTACTCATGTACTAAGGAGGAGGATAGAAGTAACAACCCGAGTCAAATCCCGAGTCCGGAACAAATCTTGGGTCAAATCCCAAGTCCGAATCGAATCAAATCCATCAAAATAAGGCCTCAAACTCATCGGCCCAATAAGATTCTTGGGTCAACTTAGCCCACCAGGCTCACCCAAAAGGTCGTGACTTGAAGGTACTATTGGTAGTAACTTATTTCCTTATATCTGGACAAATTTTCCCTATCTTTTCGATGTGGGGATGGGTGTTACAAACTCCCCACTTTAAATTCGACGTCCCCATCGTAACCGATCACACACGGGCCCAAAGATCTTTGCCTCTCTAGCCATTGTGGGATAATACCGGCTGGCTTCGTGTCCCCACCTCCGGACCTCCATCTCTCCATTATGGGATAATACCACCAGCTTTCGTGTCCCCACCTCCGACAAACCCGATCGGATGACCCAACCCGAGCTTTCGAGAGTCGGCTCGGATACCATATGTAACAACCCGGGTCAAATCTCGAGTCCGGAATAAATCTTGGGTCAAATCCCAAGTTCGAATCGAATAAAATCCATCAAAATAAGGCCTCAAACTACTGGCCCAATAGTATCTTCTTGGGTCAACTTAGCCCACCACAGGCTCACCCAAAAGGTCATGACTTAAAGGTACTATTGGTAGTAACTTATTTCCTTATATGCAGACAAATTTTTCCCCTATCTTTCGATGTAGGACTGGGGTGTTACAATAGAGAACATGTGTTAATTAATTAGTTATCTATCCATTAATTGTACGTTCTCAATACAGTATTTGAATTTTATATACTCCTTCCAAAATAACTTTTTTTTTAATTTTAACGAACAGTATATGATATATAATTGTTGATGATTTCTTTTTCTTAGTTTTAAAAAAAATTGTTAATATATTAAAAAAATTATTTAATTATTATTATTTATTAATAATTATATATATTACCATGCATGCGGTATAACCAAAAATCGAACAAAAAATTTGTCTGGATTTTATGCAAACCGTCATCAAACCTGTAATTCTAAGTCTTAGTTAGGTTCTTATTTTTTTTAGTAATTTTGATCTCGATCTGGGTTCGGTTTTTTACTGATGAACACCCCTACAAAGAAGGTAATTCTGTGATTGGTTGGTTTTATTATTATTGACCAAACGGGTAATTAATCGGATAAATGATAAATTAATTACTATTAGTTCACATGCATGGAACTATTGGTTCACATACATGTACTATTAGGGGAGGTTATGAAAGATTGATAATACTTGAAGGACTAAATTAAAAATAGAGGCAAAGATAAAAGTACTAAACTGTAATAATTCGAGCCCCTAAATGTGCAATTATTGAAACTATGTTTTCCTATAAATAGAAGCTCATTTTTTCTTTCATTTTCACCAATTCACTAAGACTCACAAGAGCAACTTAGAGAGAGAAACTATAAAGAGGAAGAAGAAGAGTATTCTGCTACTTCACTATTGCAGTATCCAGTCTTCTACTAAGGTAAGGGGTATTATTTATTTTATATTCACTTACGATATTATTTTTCGTATTCGTAAGGAATTTTAATTTCGTTCAATATTCGTAAGGAATATTATTTTCGTTTAATATTCGTAAGGAATATTATCTTCGTTTAATATTCGTAAGAAATATTATTTTCGTTCAACAGTCGTAAGGGATATTATTTCTGTTCAATATTAGTATGAAATAATATTTTCTTCCATACTCTGTAGTATGTAAGTAATATTATTTCGTTTTGTATTCCTAATTCTACACTCATTTTTTTAAAGTATTGCTTCTATACTCCTTGAAATTGGTTGAATATCCTTGAAATTTGCGCTTAAGCTAGTATCGTTTCACAAGGATACTTTTTTGAACATTCTTGTTAAATTTTAAGCTTTTCATGCCGGAGTACTATTCATGGGTACTATTCATTTATACGACACTATTCATACATACGACATTATTCTTATGTATGGTACTATTTATACGTACGATACTATTCACAGGGTACTATTCACCCGGGTACTATTCACTCAGAAAATTGATTTCTTTTTTGTCCAAATTATTTTTGATACATGGATATTATTCTTGAATTTTACGCTACAAAGCAGTATAATGTTGATAATTTGGACTTTATTAAATTCTGGATAAATTAAATTATAAATCTTTAAAATTTATCATTTACTTTCATTTAATTGAATTCTTATATCATTGTAATCATCGTCATGCTTATATTGTGATGAAAGTCATCTTTGGCCCGTAATGCATAGATGGACTGTTGATTAGTATCATTATGACCAGGGATCATTCGGTATAATCATGACCTGTAATGTTACAAATGATGTGATAAAAGTCCTCATTGGCCCGTAATGCATTGATGGACAGTTGTTGGCATGATTATGACCATTGGTGATAACACGAATATTATTGGCCCGTAGTGCATGGATAATTCGTGGACGTAATACTAATGAATATCCTTGGCCCGTAGTGCATGGATAATTCAGTGATGTAGATTATTTATTAAACGGAATCTCAACGATAAAATTGATGATAAACTTTTTAAATCATTGAAGATAGTAGATATCATGCTCTACTTGACTCTTCTAATGGATTGCTTATTCCGCTGTCGTTAAACTTGTTGATTATTTTATTCTATCAGTTTAACACTGTTGAAGGCTAACAATAATTTATTCTGCATTATCTTAGTCATAATATTTCTTACTGGGCTAGTTGAGCTCACCCTTTTATTTTTATTGTTCTCTTCAGGAAATGAGAACGTAACCGGGACTAGTCGGGGAATGGAGTGACGGTCCGAGATGGTGGCTGTAGTAGTCCTCTCTATTTTATAAAATAGTGTGATAATAACTATAATGAGGACCCCATTTGAGTTTGGATATTTTCTAATAGACAATATTCGTGTTAAAACTCTTAGCTATGCTTTGTCGTATGTTACACGACAGTTGTATAATTAAGTTTGTATTTGAATTCTGTACCATGTATTTGGAGACTCAGAATGAGTGATGTATACATATTTTGAGGGCATCACAGTTGGTATCAAAGCTTAGGGATATGATCCTTGGCTGAGATGTGAAACTAGAACTAGGAGGGGAGAGACGAGTAATTCCTTTGCTAGTATGACCTACCTAAGTTTATTTGTTATTTAATTGGTCGGTCAGAATATAGGGATAATATGTGGCATGTCAATTAACCCTTGTTTTGTGACAGTGTTTGTGTGAGACCCCGAATTTTTATGAAATAAAAATTATTCAATTTTCTATTTTTGTGAATAATTAAATTGATAAAGGTTTAAATTTAAAGGTATATTTGAAATTATTTATTTATTTATTTATTTATTTTTTTTGCTTTGAGATATGTTCATAAAGAGTTATATTTATATATCAAATCATATGGGGTTATAATTTGCATAAATTACGTCTGAAGTTCTTAAAACGTGTTTTGATCAACTTATTATTAAAGTAGCATGCGATTAGTAATTTCGATCACGGGAAATAAAATAAAAGAAGGATGTATAAGTGCATGTGCATGCATGTGCATGTGGGGAAGGAAAAGAAATAAAGTGAGAAAAGAAATAAAGTGAGGAAGAAAAATAAGGGATACATATATTTCTTCTTGGATAATGAACTCTCAGTTGCTTCTCTCACTATATAACAAAGGTAGTATTGTTATGGAGGGGGACATAATTTCTTTACAAGGAAATTGATAAAAATCTCTTTCTCCTCATTCTCTCCCCGACTCCGTCTTTGGGCGAAAAGAAGGAATAGGCCTTCGATCTCGAGAAAGCCGTATGGAAGGCTTATAACAATCAAATAAAGATGAATGATAAGAGAGAACCATTTTTGTCTTTGGTTCATGGAGTCCTGTCACGATGCATGGTTCTCATCTGCTCTTGGCTAGTCTTGGGATTATAAATGGTTTTCTTTTGGAGTCGTGGTAGGAGCGGGTAGGTCTGATGGAGACACCATGTGACAAGTATATCTTGAATAGGCGGTGGATATGTTGGGACCGACTCTCTTTCTCTCTCTACGTGAACACGAAACACAAAATGCTTCCAGATATTCTCGAGTTATCAACCAAATATTTGGGCCTTGTGGAAGCATGCTAGATATGCCATCTTGTTTTCGAACAAACTAAGCTAAAAGTGGACATCCCAATTCCAATCATCGCATGCAAATTCATGATTGAGCTAGATTCTTTCTATAAAAATCGCAAGCTCTATCCTCAAACCATTGCAAAGGCCTTACGTTGTAGTCGCTCGTGACTAATAGGCATGGAATATGTGATCTTTGAAATTGCCGTGGATGCACTCTCTATTCTGGGTAAGGAATCAAACATTGTTTAAATTGATCAATTTCATAGAAGCGAATCAAGTCACACGCTACACGTAGTGGAGGTCATTATTGGAGTAAGAGGATATCATATTTTTAGAAAGAATAACTCAGATCACGCGAATACCGATACATGGTGAAATTCATTTATTATTCCGTTCTTTATTATTCTCATTTTAATATCACTGCTTGTGTGAATTTCACCGACTCGGTTCCATTACTTATTATTCCGTATATACGATTACTCGCTGGAACATCCTGTCATGCTTTACGCCGACTCGGTTCCGCTCTTTATTATTCTCATCTTTATTATTCTGCTGGAATATCCTATCCGTGTGTTCTACACCTGGGACTGGTTCCGCCTTTGTTATTCTCAGTATTTATTATTCTCGCCGAGAATAACCCGTGCTCAAAGGCGGTTTCTATCGCATTTATGGTGAACCCTTCATTATTCCACTCTTTATTTATTCTGTTGGAATAACTTTGCCTACATGTGGATTACCACATGCATGGTGAATGATCCTTTATATTCATTCCTTATTAAATTGTGAAAATAATCATCTAGTGGGATTACTGCATGGCGGTGGAAATCCATTTGCAGTTTCATATATTCTTTATTATACTGTTGGTTATTGGTTTTACAGTTGTATATTTTTGACCTATAGTGAAAAGATGATATGTGGCTGACTATCTTTGGCTTACGTGCAAAGATGAATTGTTAATTGATAGCCTTGACCCGTAGTGCAAAGATGGACGGTGTATGACATGATCACGATCATCGGTGATACTTAACGAATATCCTCGGCCATAGTGCGAGGGGATGATTCGATGATGGGAACTATTTATTTAAATGAGTCTCAATGATTGGTTTTATAGTTGAATATCTTTGGCACGTGCGCAAAAGGTGAGACAATGATTGGTATGATCATTGTTATTACATTAGAATATCTTTAGCCTTGGGATAAGGATATTGAGTAAACATTTTATTAAGCCTTTGTGGCAAGAAGGAACTGTTGATTCACATTATTATAAATATGAATTGTGAATTTAACTAACATCTTTAGTGGTTCAGGTGAAGACAAGTGTTGAAAGTTACATGAATGAAATACTGACGATTGACTTCTAATTTGGAGGAAACAGTAGACGTTATGTTCTACTTGAATCTTCTAATGGATTGTTGATTCCGCTGCAACTATGGTTGAAATTAAAGTTTTATCATTTACCATATGTTCTAAATCTCTGATTTATTATTGATGAAAGCTATTGATAATGTAGTTATCTTTAGTTATGATATTCTTTACTGGGCTAATTGTGCTCACCCTTTTGCTTCACAATTCCTTTTAGGTAATAAGAGAATATAGCTGGGATGAGTCGGGGAACGGAGTGATGGTCCGGATGATAGTGTTCGCTAGTAGTCCTCACTATTCTGTTAAATAGTGTTACAATAAATGTAACGAGGACTCTCATTGAGAATGAATATTGTCTAGAAGGCAATATCCCTGTTTAAAATCTCAATTATGTTGTGTCGTATTCTATACTGACAAACCGTATAAATTAAGTTTTTATTTGTATTTGTACCATGTATTTGGCGACTCAAAATTTGGTGATGAATACCTAATTTTGGGGGCGTCACAGTTGGTATCAGAGCTTAGGGATATGATCCCTGGCTAAGATGTGAGAATAGTACTAGGAGGGAAGAGACGAGTAATATACTTCGCTAGGGTGTGACTTACCTAAACTGAAATTGTTTACTTGATAAATTGACAAATTGTGATATGTCAATTAGCCTTTATTTTGAAGGTATATTTTAGAACGATATCTGAAATACAGGAGATGAACAATGGAAAAATTACGATGCAGGGGAAATTATCGGGAAGGTACAATCTGAAAAGAAAGTAAGGTATTCTCATCTCTTCGAATATCAGATATCGTACGTAAATTTCGAGAGGCTTAAATTCCATAAGGAGGGAGATTGTGAGACCTCGAATTTTTATGAAATAAAAATTATTCAATTTTCTATTTTTGTGAATAATTAAATTGATAAAGGTTTAAATTTAAAGGTATATTTGAAATTATTTATTTATTTATTTATTTATTTATTTATTTTGCTTTGAGATATGTTCATAAAGAGTTATATTTATATATCAAATCATATGGGGTTATAATTTGCATAAATTACGTACAAGTTGCTAAAACGTGTTTCAATCAACTGTTATTAAAGTAGCATGCGATTAGTAATTTCAGTCACGGGGGAAATAAAATAAAAGAAGGATAGACAAGTGCATGTGCATGTGCATGTGCATGTGTATGTGGGGAAGGAAAAGAAATAAAGTGAGAAAAGAAATAAAGTGAGGAAGAAAAAATAAGGGATACATATATTTCTTCTTGGATAACAGAACTCGGGTTGCTCTCTCTCACTATATAACAAAGGTAGTATTGTTATGGAGGGGGACATAATTTCTTTACAAGGGAAATTGATAAAAAATCTCTTTCTCCTCATTCTCTCCCTGACTCCCCGTGCTGGGCGAAAAGAAGGAATAGGCCTTCGTATCTGAGAAGCCGGCGGGAAGGCTTGTAAACAATCAAATAAAGATGAATGATAAGAGAGAGAACCATTTTTGTGCTGGTTCATGGAGTCCTGTCACGATGCATGGTTCTGTCCGTTCTTGGCTAGTGAAGGGATTATAGCTGGTTTTCTTTTGGAGTCATGGTAGGAACGGAAGGTGTCTGATGGAGACACCATGTGGACAAGTATGCTTGAACAGGCGGGTGGATATGTTGGGGGACTCTCTTTCTCTTTCTCTACGTGAACTCAAAACACAAAATGCTTCCAGATATTCTCGAGTTATCAACCAAATACTGGGCCTTGTGGAAGCATGCTAGGATATGCCATCTTGCTTTCAGTCAAACTAAGCTAAAAGTGGACATCCCAATTCCAATCACTGCATGCAAATTCATGATTGAGCTAGATTCTTTCTATAAAAATCTGCAAGCTCTATCCCTCGGACCATTCACGAAAGGCTTCCACGTTGTAGTCGCTCTGTGACTAATAGGCATGGAATATGTGATGCTGAAATTGCTGTGGATGCACTCTCTATTCGGTAAGGAATGCAAACATTGTTTAAATTGATCAATTTCACAGGAAGCAGAATCAAGTCACATGCTACATAAGGGAGGTCATTATTGGAGTAAGAGGATATCATATTTTTAGAAAGAATAACCTGTATACGCGGAATACCGATACATGGTGAAATTCGTTTATTATTCCGTTCTTTATTATTCTGTCGAAATATCCTGCTTGCAGAATTTCACCCGACCGTTCCATTACTTATTATTCCGTATATACGATTACATTTGGAACATCCTCATACATGCTTTTATGCTCGGACTTCGGTTAAAGTCTTTTTATTATTCTCTTTATTATTACATTTGAATATCATGTCTAAAAGTGTTTCTACACCGGACTGGTTCCGTCTTCTTTATTCTCAGATTTATTATTACGCTGAGAATAACCTGCTCTGCATGCGCTTTCTATCGCATTTACGTGGTGAACCCTTCATTATTCCATTCTTTATTTATTCTCGTTGAATAACTCGTCTATGTGGATTACCACATGCATGGTGAATGATCCTTTATATTCATTCCTTATTAAATTGTGAAAATAATCATTTGAAGTGGATTACTGCGCATGGCGGGAAATCCATTTGCGCTTTCATATATTCTTTATTATACTTTGTTGGTTATTGGTTTTACAGCTTGTATGTTTTTGACCTATAGTGAAAAGATGATATGTATCGACTATCTTTTGGCTTACGTGCAAAAGATGAATTGTTAATTGATAGCCTTGACCAGTAGTGCAAAGATGGATGGGTGTATGATATATGATCGTGATCATCGGTGATACTAACGAATATCCTCGGCCATAGTGCGGGGATGATTCGATGATGGGAACTATTTATTTAAATGAGTCTCGCCGATTGGTTTTATAGTTGAATATCTTTGGCACGTAGTGCAAAGGTAGACAACTGATTGGTATGATCATTATTATTACATTAGAATATCTTTAGCCTTGGGATAAGGATATTGAGTAAACATTTTATTAAGCCTTTGTGGCAAGAAGGAACTGTTGATTCACATTATTATAAATATGAATTGTGAATTTAACTAACACCTTTAGTGGTTCAGGTGAAGACAAGTGTTGAAAGTTACATGAATGAAATACTGACGATTGACTTCTAATTTGGAGGAGACAGTAGACGTTATGTTCTACTTGAATCTTCTAATGGATTGTTGATTCCGCTGCAACTATGGTTGAAATTAAAGTTTTATCATTTACCATATGTTCTAAATCTCTGATTTATTATTGATGAAAGCTATTGATAATGTAGTTATCTTTAGTTATGATATTCTTTACTGGGCTAATTGTGCTCACCCTTTTGCTTCACAATTCCTTTCAGGTAATAAGAGAATATAGCTGGGATGAGTCGGGGAACGGAGTGATGGTCCGGATGATAGTGTTCGCTAGTAGTCCTCACTATTCTCATAAATAAAGTGTTACAATAAATGTAACGAGGACTCTCATTGAGAATGAATATTGTCTGAAGGCAATATCCTGCTTAAAATCTCAATTATGTTGTGTCGTATTCTATACGGCATGTACCGTATAATTAAGTTTTTATTTGTATTTGTACCATGTATTTGGCGACTCAAAATTTGGTGATGAATACCTAATTTTGGGGGCGTCACAGTTTGAAAATGGCATCTGAAAATATTGAGATAAGCAATGAAGCACATGAGACCGTTGAGTCACCAACAATCAATACCCAGGATAATGTGCATCAGGAAGACAATAATCCTTAGGTAAACAACAAAATTGATGAAATAATGAACGATGAGATGTTCAGAGACTTTATGCAATTCATGCAACATCAGGCAAGAGCGACTTCTGTTCAAAATACAGGCAACTCTTGGAAGGTCACTGCTAAGCAGTTCAAGGAGCTGGGACAACTAGGGTTTTTGGGAAAGCCAGAACCACTTAAGACAGAGACGTGGATAAAGCAGATCACAAGATATTTGATGTCTTGGGATGCTCCGAGGAGCAAAAGGTTCCCTTTGCCACCTTTATGTTGAGAGGAGATGCAGATTATTAGTGGAAATCTGTAAAACGTACTCAACCCGCCGCACTAAAGATGTCTTGGGAGAAGTTCCAAGAACTGTTCAACGACAAGCACTTTCCCGAAAGTATTCGTTAAATGAAGGAGGGGGAGTTAATCAAGCTAGAGCAAAATAATATGATCGTGTCGCAATATGAGGCTAAGTTAGCGGAGTTATTCCGGTTTGCATCCCATTTGGTAGATAATGAGAAGAGAATGACACGAATGTTTTTGCGAGGTTTGAAACCCGAAATATGTCAATACCTCATTTCTAATAAACTTTGCTTGTATTCAGATGTTGTGAATAGGGATCAGTTATTAGAGCGCGATAATGAGTCAACCCAACCAAGAGAGAGCAAATGAAAATCGATAATACCAAAGGTAGCAATCATCAAGCAAAGGACAACAAACGTGGAGGGAATCAACATGCTAGAAATGGTAACCATTTCAGTGGTAATCATGGCCAAGACAATAGACGTGGAAATTTCAAGAAGAGAAGGCTCAACAATGATGGAAAGACAGCAACACCAACACCCGTTTTCAAGGAAGGAGAACGACCACCGATTGTATGCTTCAAATACGGAGGAGAGGGACACATCAATCTAAACTGCATGATGCAGTCTAAAGCATGTTATAATTGCTGAAGAGAAGGTCACCTAGCTCGATTTTATCGTACAGTGAAGTCAAGTCCAGTTGGGATGGAGACACCAAAGGCCGTCCCAAACAAGTCAAAGCCGGTAGTTCAAGGGAGAGCGATTGTCATGACCTCCCAAAAAAGCGAGGAACCCGAACGAAGTTATCACGGGTAAACTAATCATAAACTCTTGCGAAGTTTATACCTTATTTGATACCAGTTCTACCTATTCTTTTATTTCTCCTACTTGCGCTCAACGTTTAAATTTAACTCCGGAGAAATTAGACTTTGACTTATCTGTTGAAACTCCGTTGGGAGAAACCTTCATTACATCCACTATTTATAAGTCTTGTTTGATTCAAATCGGCACCCGCACGTTACCTGTCAATCTTATCTCTTTGAAAATACTTGCATTTGATGTGATTCTAGGGATTAATTGGTTAACTACTCATCATGCTAAAATTGATTGTTTTCGTAAGGTTGTTAGCTTTCATATTCCTAACCAACCTATTATGTGAATTCAAGCAACCAAACCACTAAAGTCAATCACTGTCATATCAAGTCATAAAGTTATTCGTTTATTGAAAAACGGATGTCAAGCTTTCTTAGCCCATATCATAGATTTAAACAAAAATACGTCAGATTTGAATGATATTTCTATTGTTATTAAATTTCCTGATGTTTTCTCTGAAGAATTTGCTGGCCTACCCCTAGAGCGTGAAATTGAATTTTGAATTGACCTGGAACCCGGTACAAAACCCATTTCTAAAGCCCCATATTGAATGGCTACTATTGAACTTCAGGAGTTAAAAATCCAACTGCAGAAATTGTTAGACATTGGTTTCATTCGTCCTAGTACGTCTCCTTGGGGTGTTCCTGTTCCATTCGTAAAGAATAAAGATCGAAGTATGCGACTTTGTATTGATTATCGGGAGTTGAATCATGTCACTATCAAAAATAGGTACCCGTTGCCTCGCATTGATGACCTGTTTGACCAGTTGCAAGGAGTTAAATTCTTTTCAAAGATAGATCTTCGTTCCGGATATCACCAGTTAAAGATTAAAACTGACGACATTCAAAAGACTGCTTTCAGAACTCGGTACGGGCATTACGAATTTCTAGTCATGTCTTTTTGACTGACTAATGCTCCTGCTGCCTTCATGGATATAATGAACCGAGTATTAAAGGAATATTTGGATCATTTCGTGGTTGTCTTTATTGATGACATCCTCATATACTCCAAAAGCCGTGAAGATCATGAGCAACACTTGAGGCTGATACTCCAAAGCTTCGTAAAAATAAGTTATATGCCAAGTTGAAGAAATGCGAGTTCTGGCTTGAGGAAGTAGCATTCCTTGGGCACGTAATATCGAATCATGGAATATCTGTTGACCCAGCAAAAATTGAAGCAATTCAAAGTTGGGTGCAACCTAAGTACGTAACTTTCTGGGCTTAGCTAGTTATTATCAGAGATTCGTGGAAGGATTTTCTCGAATCGCTACTCCATTAACTCAGCTGACTCGAAAAGATACAAAATTCGGTTGGAGTGAGGAAAGTGAGAAGAGTTTCCAGGAACTCAAGAGGAGACTCATTTCAGCATCTGTTCTGACAATACCATCTGGTTCGGAGGGATTTGTCATATACAACGATGCTTCAGGCAAAGGTTTAAGATGTGTTCTCATGCAACATTGGAAAGTCATAGCATATGCCTCACACAACTCAAAGAATATGAGAGGAATTATCCTACTCATGATCTAGAGTTGGCAGTTGTCATTTTTCGCGCTTAAAATCTAGAGTCATTACCTGTATGGGGAGAAAGTGGAGATTTATATGGATCATAAAAGCCTTAAATATTTCTTCACCCAAAAAGAGCTCAACATGCGACAATGACATTAGTGTGATCTGTTGAAAGATTACGATATTAAAGTACAGTAATACGTGTGGTTTCATAGTAGCACATGGTATTGATTATTGATGCTTACGTGAGAATTCACTCAGTTTTACTCAATTATTGCTACAGTAATTGCTGCATAATATCTCACATTACTGATTCAATTATTGTCACAGTTTCATCTGCACAATATTTTATATTATTAAATCAATAATTGAGACGACAAAGTTATTCATATTATTATTTGCATTATTGACGATGTCTAGAAAGTTTTGTCGAGGAAAGGGGTTTGGTCACCTAATTGTGCGCTAATGGGGAGAAAATTCTTATCGGAAAGCCCCATCTTTCTTGGGAATGATCTTATTGTTAATATTGTGAGTTATAATATTAATGATGAATAAGCTCATGTTGATTAAAGATGTTTGTTCATTTAGTTTTCTTTAATTCTTCTGTGACCCAATTACCCTCAAAGGAGGTAATTCTATGATTGGCTAGTTTTGTTATTATTAACCAAACGGATAATTAATCGGATAAATGAGCAATTAATTGCTATTAGTTCACATGCAAATAACTATTTGTTCACATGCATGGAACTATTGGTTCACATGCATGTACTATTAGGGGAGGTTGTGCAAGATTGATAATACTTGAAGGACTAAATTAAAAATAGAGGCAAAGATGAAGTTACTAAACTGTAATAATTTGAGCCCTAAACGTGCAATTATCGAAATTATGTTTTCCTATAAATAGAAGGTCATTTTTTCTTTCATTCTCACCAATTCACTAAGACTCACAAGAGCAACTATAGAGAGAGAAACTATAGAGAGGAAGAAAAAGAGTATTCTGCTACTTCACTATTGCAGTATCCAGTCTTCTACTAAGGTAAGGGTTATTATTTATTTCATATTCGCTTATGATATTATTTTTCATATTTGTAAGGGATTTTATTTTCGTTCAATATTCGTAAGGAATATTATTTTCGTTCAATATTCGTAAGAAATATTATCTTCATTTAATATTCGTAAGGAATATTTTTTTCGTTCAACAGTCGTAAGAGATATTATTTTTGTTCAATATTCGTATGAAATAATATTCGTATGTAAGTAATATTATTTCGTTTCGTATTCCTGATTCTACACTCATTTTTGTTAAAGTATTGGTTCTATACTCCTTGAAATTGGTAGAATATCCTTGAAATTTGCGCTTCATCTAGTATCGTTTTACAAGGATATTTTTTAACATTCTTGTTAAATTTTAACCTTTTCATGTCAGAATACTATTCATGGGTAATATTTATTTATACGACACTATTTATACGTACGGTACTATTCATATGTACGACGCTATTCACAAATTACTATTCACGGGGTACTACTCACCTGGGTACTATTCATCCAAAAAATTGATTTCTTTTCTGTCCAAATTATTTTTGATACATGGATATTATTATTCTTAAATTTTACTCCACAAAGCAGTATCATGTTGACAATTTGGACATTATTAAATTATGGATAAATTGAATTATAAATCTTTAAAATTTATCCTTTGCTTTCATTTAATTGAATTCTTATATCAATTTCATAATCCTCATGCTTATATTGTGATGAAAGTCATCTTTGGCCTGTAGTGCATAGATGGAATGTTGATTGGTATGATTATAACCAGGGATCATTCGGTGTAATCATGATCTGTAATGTTACAAATGATGTGATAAAAGTCCTCATTGGCCCGTAGTGCATGGATAATTCGTGGACGTGATACTAACGAATATCTTTGGCCCGTAGTGCATGAATAATTCAGTGATTTGGATTATTTATTAAGCTTAGTTTCAGTGATAAAATTGATGATAAACTTTTTAAATCATAGAAGATAGTAGATATCATGCTCTTATTTGATTCTTCTAATGAATTGCTTGTTCCGCTGCAGTTAAACTTGTTGATTATTGTATTCTATCAGTTTAACACTGTTGAAGGCTGACGATAATTTATTCTGCATTATCTTCTAATATTTCTTACTGAGCTAGTTGAGCTCACCCTTTTGCTTTCATTGTTCTCTTCAGGAAATGAGAACGTAGTTGGGACTTGTCGGGGAATGGAATGATGGTCTGAGATGGTGGTTGTAGTAGTCCTCGCTTTTTTATATAAAATAGTGTGATAATAACTGTAATAAGGACTCCATTTGAGTTTGGATATTGACTAGAAGACAATATTCGGGTTTAAACTCTCAGCTATATTTTGTCGTATGTTACACGACAGTTGTATAATTAAGTTTGTATTTGAATTCTATACCATGTATTTGACGACTCATAATGGGTGATGTATACCTATTTTGGGGGCATCGCAGATATTATTTTGTTCAATATTCGTAAGAAATAATATTTTCTTCCATACTCTGTAGTATGTAAGTGTTGATCGATTTCGCAATCAATGAATACGTGCAAGTATATATGGTCAACAAGTTTTTGGCGCCGTTGCCGGGGAATTAGTTTAATAATTTTGCCAAAATTAATTTTTATCAAATTAGTTTTAATTTAAACATTTTTTTATTTTCTTTAATTCTCTTTCTATTCTTCTTTCTTTCTTTTCAGGTACCATGGCGAAATTTAATTATCAATGGCCGTATACGAGAATGACTCAGCCAAGGGGAGCGGAGATTGATGGACTCGGGACAGTACTTTTTGCATTATCAGCATAAATTGAGACACTTTCGAAGAGGTTAGACACTTTTGCAGCACAACATCGTTAAAGTGTGGCGGTTACTTGTGATTATTGTGCTAGAAATCATATGAGTCATCAATGCACCATCAGTTTTGAGCCGGTACAGTATGATGGTGATTACCCCAACAATTATGTCTATCCCAACAACTATCATCAGGATTGGGGGTATCACCCAGATTTTTCATGGAGCCATACTCATCAAGATCAATTTTATGCTCCAAGTCCAATATATCCACCAAATTTCTCGTGTCCACCTCCACTACAACAAGAGGAACATTCAAATTTGGAGGAAATTTTGTCCAAGTTCATAGCTTCAAGTGAGGAGTAGAGGATTAATCAAGAGATATCGAGTCAAAATTATGCGAACCAAATGGAACAACTAATCAATGCCTCGAACATTTTCCCTCAATACACTTGGCCCTATGACATGGATTCCGAGACTGATGGAGAGCCCGAACAAAATCTACAACTAGATGAGCCACAAGATGTTGAAGGAGGGGAAACAATTGGGAACCAAGAAAAGGAGATCGACAAAGATTTAACTATAAGATTCAATGAAGATGGGCCGATTTCATTAGTATCCCATGTGCCTCCTCCACCAAAGTTCAAGAATCCGGGCAGTTTTGCAAAACCATGCCCAATTGGCAGTCATGTCGTTGGCAAAGCTCTTTGTGACATAAGAAATAGTACAGTTGTGGAGTCATGGTGGGATGAAAAGGAGAAAATAGAGGAAGATCCCATTATGTTTATTAAGCTTCAATGCCCTAATCTTATCATCGATATAATGGAAAAAACACCTAGTTTTTGGACGTTCTTAATGGGGAACATATCTACAAAGAACATGCTAGGTGACTTTCATTCAAGGGTCATTACTAATGGGAACCTCCCAAAAGAGACATTGTTACTGATGGATGGAGGGTTCCTCAATTTTCGTAGGAGGATTGGATAGAGAATTGAAGAAGTCAGGCTGAGACTATAAAACAAGCGCTTATTGGGAGGCAACCCAAGTTTAATTTTTATTTTTAGTTTTTATTAGATTTTATATTATTAGTTTTGAATTTGCATTTATTTAGAATTTAATAAAATTATTTCTATCATGGTTTACAGGTTATTCAAGTCAAATTCAAGTAAAGGGCCCAATTGTTTCCATGTGCGTAGCATATTCTCCAAACTTAGCGGACAAGGAGTTAGATTGCTATATTTTCAGGGAAGTCCTCTGCTTTAATTTTTTCTATTTTAGTCATTGAGGACAATGTCTAGTTTAAGTTTGGGAGAATTTTAGTGTCGTATTGCATATAGTTAGTTATTTGCATTATAGTTCGTTATTTTTATGTGTTAGCATTGTGTTTTTGCATTTAGTGTGCATATAATACATGGTAGTTAATTGCATATTCATATATGTGTTGCATTAGTATGTGTTCATGTAGTATTATAGTTTTATTTGCATTTTAAGATTGCATGTTCATAGTAGATTGAGGCATTTAGGTTATGAAAATGTTTTAGATTATTATAGTTTTATCGCGTGATTCCAACTGTTAGATAGTTAAGTATATCTCTCCCCTCTTAGTTCTTGTCTCACATCTCAGTTAGGGATCATATTCCTAAGCTTTGATACCAAATGTGACGCCCCCAAAATAGGTATACATCACCTATTCTGAGTCGCCAGATACATGGTACTGAATACAAATACAAACTAATTATACAACAGTCGTGTAAAATATGACAAAACATAAATTGAGAGTTTTAATAAGAATATTTTCATCTAGACAATATCCACACTCAATGGAGTCCTCATTACATTTATTGTCACACTATTTAACAGAATAGTGAGGACTACTAATACTATCATCTGGACCATCACTCCGTTTCCCGACTAGTCCCGGCTACGTTCTCATTTCCTGAAGAGAATAGTGAAAGAAAGGGGTGAGCTCAACTAGCCCAGTAAGAAATATTATGACCAAGATAATGCAAAATAAATTATCCTTAGCCTTCAATAGTGTTAAACTAATACAATATAACAAACATCAAGTTTAACTGCAGTGGAACAAGCAATCCATTAAAAGAGTCAAGTAGAGAATAAAATCTACTATCTTTTATGATTTAAAAGGTTTTTCATCACTTTTATCATTTGAGACTCAACAATAAATAATCCACATCATCCCCGCACTACGGACCAAGGATATTCATTAGTATCACAACCACAAATTATCCATGCACTGGGCCAAGGATATTCATGTATTCATCAATGGTCATGATCTTGCCAACAACTGTCCATCAATGCACTACGGGCCAATGAGGACTTTTACCACATCATTTGTAACATTACGGTCATGATTATACCGATTAATCCCTGGTCATAATCATACCAAGTCCATCTATGCACTACAGGCCACAGATGACTTTCAACATAAAATAACATGAGGATGATGACAATGATATAAGAATTCAATAAAACAAGTTCAAGAATTAATTTATCCAGGAACTAATAACGTCTAAATTGTCAACATGATACTTCTTCGTAGAGTAAAATTCAAGAATGCTCAGAAGAATATTTCCATGAAAAGATACTGGATGAAGCGCAAATATCAAGGATATTCCACTAATTTTATGTAGTATAGAAGTCAAAACTTTAACCAACTGAGTATAATAAAGAATGGAATAACAAAAGAAATCAACAGGCATGTGATAATCCTTGCATGACATGTGTTATTACAATGTAATAATAAAAAATGGAACCGAGTCGCTAAATTCACACGCATGGATATTCCAATGAATAATAAAGAATGGAATAACAATGTAAATCACCATGCACGCGATAGACCACATGTATACATGTTATTCCAACAGAATAATAATTAATGGAACCAGGTCAGGCGTAATACGCACCAACAGGATATTCCAATAGAATAATAAATAACGGAACCAGGTCATGCGTAAACGCACGCAGACGGGATGTTCCAATGTAATAATAAAGAATGGAATAACGAAGAATTTCACCACGATGCGGTATTGTGACAGACAAAGTTATTCCAAATAATGATAAAGAATGGAATAATGTAAGAATTTCACCATGTATGCGGTACTTCACATGTATCGGGTTATTCCAACATAATAATAAAGAATGGAATAATGTAAGAATTTCACCATGTATGCGGTGCTTGGCATGACAGGTATTCCAACATAATAATAAAGAATGGAATAATGTAAGAATTTCACCAAGTATAGGATAGCCCACAGATCTGAGTTATTCCAATGTAATAATAAAGAATGGAATAATGTAAGTTCTTTTCATGAATACGAAAGAAATAATACCCCTTACCTAAGAAGAAACTGGATATAAGAGTAGTGAATTAAGTAGCAAAATACTTTTCTTCTTTCTCTCTATAATTTCTCTCTCTAGAGTTTCAATTGAATTAAGTAAGAAATAATGAAGGAATGAGCTTATTTATAGAGAATGGACCTAATAAGAACTAATTCATGAACTATCCAGATTGATTTACTTTTAAACTGGACTCATTCATATTGATTTACTATCGCAAAGATTAATAAAATATTCTAATAAAACAAAATCTTTTAAATAAAATATAATATATTTTATTTATAGTCTAATAAAATAAATAACTTTATAAAAGTATTCATTTTATATAAAAAAAATTAGTATCTGCAAACACTATGCGAGCCTTATGCAAATACTATGCATAATAAAATATAATATATTCTAATTATTATACAATAAAACAAATAACTTTATAAAAGTATTTTATTTTATACAAAAAGATTTTACTATGCAAACACAATGCAGTACTATATGCAAACACTATGCATAATAAAATATAATATATTCTAATTATTGTTACAATAAAACAAATAACTTTATAAAAGTATTCATTTTATATAAAAAAGATTTTACTATGCAAAATACTACGCATAATAGAATATAATATATTCTATTTATAGTCTAATAAAACAAATAACTTTATAAAAGTATTACATTTTATATAAAAAGATTTCACTATGCAAAAACACTATGTATAATAGAATAGAATATATTCTATTTATAGTCTAATAAAATAAATAACTTTATAAAAGTATTCTATTTTATATAAAAAGCTTTTTCTGCTTTTATTATATTAATAAACTAATAAAACAAAATTTATATATATAATATATATATATATAAACTTACGTGACTTTATAAAAGACACCTCAATATATTTTACAACATTTATCATCATTATTATAATTCACAATATTAATCGACTGTGTCGTTTCTGTGAAAGAGGGGGCTTTCCAATAAGGATTTCTCCCTATCATGCGCATGATTAAGTGACCAAACCTCTCCTCGATGTAACTTCTGAACATCGTTAATATTGCAAATAATAATATTAATAACTTTGTCATCTCAATTATTGATTTAATAATATATAAAATATCGACAATAATTGAATCAAATAACGTGAGATACTACGCAAAGAATCTTCAGTAGCAATAATTGAACAAAAGCGAGTGACTTCTCACGTAAGCATCAATAATCAATACCGTGTACTACTATGCAACCACGCCAGACATCGTACTTTTTTACTACTAGGGTAGTTCAACGGCTTTTTAACGGTAAAACTTCCGCCATTATTTTCATAAAAATATTTTTGTCATTTTTTCAATCCGAAATGATAATTCCGTTGTGGGGTCCACTAATGATTGTCTTCAGTCATTTAATATTCCTGTTAAAAACGAATATTCTCCTACCAATCGAATATTATATAACAACTTGCATACTTTGCAAAATTTATAAATATTACCCACAACTATAACATTATATCAAATCCACACCATAATATTAAAAAAAATATTTCAAAAATTTAAATCTTTATTCATAAAATTTGGGGTCTCACATCGACTACCCAAAGGCATGGTATATTATTGTCATCCTACATATTTTAACTTACACCAACCTAAAGACAATAGATTCCTGAGGGTAGAATATAAATCATTGCATCACGCATGGTCTGCGTATACGTTGGGACAAGTCTAAATTATTTTTCTTTGCATATATGTAGGTATAATATAAATATACACCTTTGTTCGCCATTGCACCAATGAAAAAATTTTCAGAGTTTCCCTATAATATGGACTATCCACATGCATTTAGAGGCATGCGTATATGACCATTTGTAGGCATATAAGACAACAACAAGAATGTATAAGCAATTAACATAACATCACATATATTAAACACCAAGGAAGTATAACACAACAGTGAATACGAATGCATATATGGCCATTTGCTTAGCTTATATATGAAGATTTAGATAATGCTGGAGATTTTGGAAACATATCATTATTCATGAGCATCCTCCTGCCTGGAATTTCGAAAATTGCGTGATATGCCTAATTACGTGATCAAGGATTCCAAGAGTAGAATTTCAAGGGAATTAGAATCCCCTATTTTGGGAATATCAGAATATATTTACTTCATTATAGTTTAAGGTATTTAGTGAAGATGACTGTACACTGTGGTATTATGCCTTTTCTGAAAATAACTTGCCTCAGCTCTATCAAAATTCCTTTTCGAAAATGATTGAAATATTTACTTCATTATAGTCTATTTTTGTTTCAAAATGATTGAGGCTCTATTAAAAGTCAAAAGATAATCTTAGTGCAAAATAAATGACCATATCAGCCTTTTGAGAAAACCAAGTAGACATGATTTAAAGATCAACATCCTCAATACTTATCAAACATACTATTTCAAGAATAGTAACAGAACAAATCATAGTCAAGAGGCAAACTTAGGTGTGAGGTGGATAAACTTGTTATTAAGTTTGTGAAATGTAATTCTTTGATATTCCAATACATTGAGTCACAGGGGAAAACAGCTTGTGAAAGAGTCCAAACTTAAAATTTATAATATTCCACTCCTTTAAATTATCATTACAAATAAAGACATTTGAAAGCGAAATGGGGCATCATCGTAACCAAATTCAAAGATGTATATAACAATATTTTAGTCGATTACTAACGAGTTACTAGTTAAAGCTCCAATTTTTAACATGAAAGACATTACCATCATTTGTTTCTCCTTGAACTTAGAAGAACAAAAAACAATTGTAAAATTCCATAACTTAATGCGGATCTCCAACACATTTTAAGACCCTCCACTCCAATCGTGAGAGACAAAAGAAAGCATCACTTTAAAATGAATCAATAAACTATTACAATTAACCAAAACTATGAAACAACATGCAATGAACTAGATCAAATTCACTGAAAACCCTACCAACAATCCATATAATCAAGATACCCAACCCAAGACCCACAAATACAAACAAAATTCAATTAACCTAATAAAAAAGGGAGAGAATACCTCAGATAGCGAGATTGACAGTCAAGAGGAGAGGCGGTGGGGAAATGGCCTAGGTGGTGGCGGTGGTTGGCATCTCCTTCTTCTCCCCCTTTCTCCCTCTTTTGCTCCCTCTTTTTTTTATTCTTTGCATCTGTGTCAAGCGAATAACTGAAACTGGTAACATTAAAAATGATCAGCGACCGCATGTGGTCGCTAATTTTTAATGACGTGGACACATCAGCGACCGCTTAGTGGTCGTTGATAAAGATTGGTCTCACAAAACAAACGCGCCAACGTTTCACACCAATTTTTGGGAGGGAAATTCATGTCAGCGACCGCATGCGGTCGCTGATAGAGATTAGCGACTAGAAGCAATACCGGTCGCAGATGGCAGACACTATTATT
The DNA here is from genome assembly GCA_020205615.1 of Panax quinquefolius. Lineage (NCBI taxonomy): Eukaryota > Viridiplantae > Streptophyta > Magnoliopsida > Apiales > Araliaceae > Panax > Panax quinquefolius. Next base: position 40,485,788 of record CM035155.1, on the reverse strand, counting down.
GATATCAGCGACCGGAAAGGGCGGTCGCTGAAAGGTTTGGTCGCAGATAGAGATTTTTCCTGTAGTGGTCAGAAATAATATATTCAATTAATTTTAAAAAAAATTCTATTAATATAAATAATTTATTTTATCATAGTTAATTCCGATGGATATTAAGTTATGTCCGACGGATATTCCCTCGAAATTAAAAAAGACTAGTTTTTTGCGCCTGTCCACGTGGCAAGATGTACTCGATGTAATTTTTCCATCGAATATAAGTTAGTTTTGACGAACATTCTGTCAAAAATAAATCCCTCGAAAATAATTATTTTCGACCGAATAATCGACGAAAATAAGCTCGACGACATTCTATTCGTCCGAATTTCCGACGGACTATTCCGTCGGAAGTAATGTTATTTTTGACGGAATAACATTAATTCCGACGGACTAGTCCATCGAAAATAGCCGATTTTCTTGTAGTGTCTTTTTAAAGAGATGCTCTCTAGCCTGGGGATCAATCTTTCGTAACTCTGATACCGATTCTAGGAATAATCGTGGAAAGTCCACGCACTAATTCATATAGTTGGAACCTAATTTGACTTAAAAGTTTAATCCATTAATAGGTTCATTCATATATATTAGTTATTTAATGTTTCATTATTCTTTCGACGTGGTACTAGAACTCACTTGTAATATACTTACATTTTCTTTTTCTAAAAGCATTTCTGGCTACTTATTATTACATTCACTTGTATTTATGCGATTAAGAAAATGATGAAAAAGAAAGAATAATCCCACGATTCCAAGAAAAAAAGTTCCATTCGCAAAACTTGTAAATAGTAAGATTTATTTTGGGTTAATTACATATTCTATTATATTTTTTAAAATAATTACAACAATAGTGTACTCATAAAATATTTACACAATTAATACAATTTCATATTTATTTACAATATTAGTGCAATTAGGATTCCTTAATTTAGGGATTAGTTATCCCCATGACTTCTTCTCTCTCCTCATCTAGAACAACTGCATACTAATTATAAGAACAGAACAACATCCACGCTCCTACTCCTCCACCCTCCTCATCCACGCTCCGTCTTCCTCTGATGATCGGCCATCATCACCAACAAAGAAAGAGGCACTATCATTTTACATATATCTAAAGCCAGGAGCTTTAGCCCAAATCAGAGACTCCAAATTCACGGCTAAATCAAGAAAATCCAGACCCAATTTACAAACTCTGATGGCTTTGCAATTTATCAACAACCCTCCTCAACAAAGAACTGACACCCCATGGAAGATGCCCTTCTTTCCCTTTGAGGATTAGTCATCCTCGATGCATTCAAAGGAAGAAACTTTTGGCCTTTCTACTACTTTGCTTTTACTCGCCATCCAAATCTTAAAATGGTTTAAAGTAAGAATTTTGTGAGAGGGGTTCCTGTTTCTCATCTTGTGTTTTTGTTGTAACTCTTTGTTTATTGAATTTCTTCATATTGATACAGACTCAAATTTATAGAAAGACGTGAAATAAAAAAACATACTTACAATTCATTTTATGAGTTGGTGAGAGGCTTGCGCAGAAAACGATTTTGTGGTAGAGGCGCGATTTATTTTTTATGAATATTTGGTTACCCACAAAAATTAAAATTATTACCTTTGTACGAAGGTTTGTCTACCAACTGCACTATATTCATGTCTATCAACTGCACTATGTTCATACAAAGGTAACCATTTTAGTTTTTGTGGGTAACCAAATATTCATAAAAAAAATTGTTCGTGATTTCCTCTTTGTTCGACTACTCCGAATTCATTTTGGATCTGTTCTTGCTGGTTTGGTAACTCCGACTCTTCTTCTTTGATTTGTTTTGATAACTCTGACTTCTTCTTCAATTTGTTTTGTTTTGGTTGTTCGTGATTTCCTTTTTGTTCGGCTACTCCGAATTCATTTTGGATCTGCTCTTGCTGGTTTGGTAACTCTGACTTTTTTTTTTTCGATTTGTTTTGGTTGTTTGTGATTTCTTCTTTGTTTTGTTTTCAATTTGTTTGGTAACTTTGTTCTTGCTGGGAATTAGTATGCAATTATTTTTGAATTTGAATTTGTTTTTGTTGTTAGATCCAAGATATTTGAATTTAAATTATTAATTATGACAATTATTTCTTCTTGATTTTAGGTTTCCTTATTATTATGAATTTAATCCTATACTAATTCCCTAAATTAAAGAATTCTAATTGCACTAATATTATAAATAAATATTGGAAAATGTATTATTTTTGTAATTATTTTTTGATGCACTAATGATGTAATTACTTTTTAATTGTTGTATATTTCTGTAAAGAACCCTGTTTATTTTTGTTTTATATTTAACCCTAAAAATGATAAGTGATTAGTTTAACAGTGATGAAATTAGAAGAATTTTTTTTGAAGGATATGTGTTATTTTATTTTAATTTAAAATCAATTAAAGAAGACTAGTCTTGTGGAAGAAAAAGAATTAGTGAATGCGGCCCTTTTTGTGAAATAAAGTGTGTATTGTGTTATGTAACTTTCTTTGCCAGCTAAATCCTTTGTCACTGGGCCACTCATCTGGGTATAAAATTAAGGAAGGGTCAGGCTCAGGGGCCTGAAGGTGTAGGCCCCAACTATAGATTTTGGATTGGAGGATCCAGAATTAGTGTAATCTAACCTGGATCATTTACTACGGGCCCCCATCTAAAATGATTCCAACGAAGAGATGTGTCCTCCTCGTTAATACATAATGAGAAACTAGTAAAGGGACACAACACGTGTGATTCGTGTGCCTGACAAAGTATAGAATAAAGTTATGAGTTTTGAGAGATAGTGGAACAATTACGAATTATTTATTTATTTTATGACTTTAAATTTGGCAATACTTTGATAACAAATTTATTAATTAATTTAACAGGTATTATTGATTATTAAAAAGAGAGAAAGAACTAAAATCTTGAATATTTAATTGTTAATTTATTACGATTAATTGAGGAAAACGTTAAAAAAAAAAAGACTATGGGTTAAGGAAAGTTACTTAAATGTTATATCTGAAACAAATTTTTAGATTTTTTTTTCAAACTCGTATACAAAAAGGTTGACGTTGAGTTGAGTTGAACTCGTTAGAATTAGCAGCATTGATTTTATTTATATTTTTGGCTATTTATCAAAAAAAATTAAATCTGTAAAATAAACCAAACAGTTCAAACTTAATTCGTATTCGTTTGACTAAAAGTTCGATTCAAACTCAATTCGAAATATAAATGATTAAAATATAACCAAATTTTAAAATTCTATAAATTATACGAATATTTTTAAATTATAATTTTCTATTGATACTCAGATCATATTCGTTCCAAAAGTTTAAACTGTTCAGTTTCGATTTGAGAATGTGCTTTATAATCAATAAATTTTATGAACTAAGGGGGTGTTTGATAAAAATTGAATAAATCTGAATCTGAATGAGCTGAACCTGAATCTGAATGAAAAAAAAATTGTTTGATAATTGACATGTCTAAAATATCTAAATGACAAAATTTTATTATTTACCCATTTGAAAAAATTTAAAATTGTTGTAAATTTATTTAATATTACTTAATATAATAGTTAATATTTTTTTAATTTTTTAATTTTTTTTATTTTATTCAGATAAAAAATCGAACTTAAATTTTAAATATTCATCCATCTTACTGATTCAAATTCATTCGCATTAAAAACAAACGACCGATCGACGTTTAATTCTATTTAACTCTAAATAAATATACCCTAAATCTGAACAATTCAATACTCAACCCCGATTAAATTTATTTATACTGCTAATCAAATCCCTTAAATAAAAGTAAAGCAATTAAATTGAAAAGAGGGTTTTGGTCCCCGCAACACTTGTAAGGGGAAATTGTAAATTAATCATAAATGAACACAAGGCGCGACCGGCCACTAACTCCTTTTGGCCAATGAGATTTTTTCTATATAAAGAAAAAAAGGACCAATGAAATAATTTTGTTTACTCTAAAAATTAAGGACATTGACGTGCGATAAACCCACGTGAAGTGGGTCTACGGATCGATGCGTTGGCGCCATTCCATTGGCTTCTAACATTTATTATCGTACGGACGGACGTTGACGTCTGTTAAAATCATCGTACGGACAAACAATTTTATATTCTGGTGTGAGTGACCGCTGAGGGCGTCAAATTTCCCTGCAAGGCTGCCTGCAACTAAACGTATAAGTAGCAACCGACTCATTTACTAAAGGGGTTTATTGGATATTTTTAATTTTTATTTTTTTTTTGTTTGTGATTCTAAAAAAATATGTACTATTTATTTTAATATAAATTTTTATAAAATATAATTTTTTAGATATAATTTGAATACATATACAAAAATAGGGTTGTACAGTCTGTACAATCCTATGTTTGTATATGTATCTAAATTACACCTAAAATACTATATTTTATAAAAAAAATTGTTGGAATAAATAGTATACATTTTTTGGGAATCACAAGCAAAAAAAATAAATTAAAAATGTCCAATATTCATGTCCAATAAAAATATATGCCAAGACTTATTCTTTACTAAATATAGTAATTAACGATGAAGTCGTAAGTTGGTAAATTGATCAATACAATGTTAATATATAAGGAAATTATTTCTCAGTCAGAATGTACATTGTATTGATCAATTGACCAAAATTAACTTCATGCTAACCAATCCCGAATTTACTACTCCCCTTCAAAAATTAAATATTTTTCAAAATTTTACTTTAAAATAAATAATACTCCATCTATTTCACAAAAAAGAATATTTCTTTTGTTAAAAAAAAAACAAATTCTAGGAAAAATAGGCCCTTTTCTTTTGATATTATGAATTTCGTGGGACTAATTTTGTCGATCGTGCACCAATTTTAATAATCTCTTCATCTGAAACAAATTAAGAGTAATTTATTTATTTTTGAAAAAAATTAGGAAGAGTTATGAACAAAAGAACATTCTTCTTTTATTATTCTTTATGCGTACACAATTATACTATTGAATATTAAATGTACAACTACATGTACATAAATTAAAATAATATTTTTATCATGAAGAAACCTAAGATTCTAAATATAGCTAGACAAGAGTACAAGACAACTGAAATTGGAAGGAGAGAAATTAAATATGGAAAGTGAGCATGATTTCATGTGAAAACTAAAAGTAGTAGAACGCCTCTCTTGTGTAATTCAATTAAATTATATATACTCCCTCCATCCTTAAAAAAACATGAACCGAACAAAGTATAAATTATATATATATTAATAAAAAATAGAGGAAATAAAATTTTAAATTTTTTCTTAGTGTTGTTTTTTTATACGAATGAGTTCTAATAAATTACATAATTACTCTTCACTTTTTATATTTTATTTTCTTATTTCAATGATAAAAATAATTATACGTTTATTTTTAAGGACTGTGTTCTTTACCACCATTATTATACTTATTATATTCCATTTAATTTATTTTTTGGGTGCCTATATATTATATTAGAGTTCAACTTGTGAGTTAACCAAAAGCAGAAAAAAGACGTGAGGTTTTGTCCCTACTTGAACTTTCTTTTAATCATTCATGTTCTTTGGTCCAAACTCAATTAGCAAAAGGGAAAGGGGAAAAAAGGGTTTAATTGAGAAAATCTATTTATTTAATTTTCTCTCCATTTTCCTAACTAGGGTTATGATGCTTCTACTTTCCTTCTTATTTCGATAATTTTTTTAATTCCCTTTATTTTCTTGCTTTCCTTTCAGATCTAGTACTTCAACAAAAAAGGAAAGACCTTTTGTCTGGTTTTTCCTATTTTGGATCAGATCAACTTCCATCCCTTTATCCCCTTTCTATATTTAGTAAATTACTGAGCATGGGTTTTTGATTAATTGACTTGGGTTTTTTTGGAGTGATCAGTTTGTCTATAAATACTTATAAATTCCATTATTTATTTTCTTATCTGGGTATTTTTTTTTCTCTTTTCTTTTGTTGGAATTCCAAATTCATTCAGTTTTTTGTATAATTAATTAATTATATAAGAGATAAGAGATGGTGAGAGGAAAAACCCAGATGAAAAGGATCGAAAACACAACAAGTAGGCAAGTGACCTTCTCAAAGCGCAGAAGTGGACTCTTGAAGAAGGCCTTTGAGTTATCAGTTCTCTGTGATGCTGAAGTTGCACTTATGGTCTTCTCTCCAACTGGAAAGCTCTATGAGTTTTCAAGCTCATCAAGGTGCATAAATACTTATATATATATGTGTGTGTATATATATATCCAAAATTTTGTCTTCATAATCTCTTTTAGTAGTTTACAACATTAAATAATGGATCTTTAATGGGTTTATAAATTGTTTTGTTCATTATATATCATTTATTCAGTACACTATAGAATTTATAGCTAGAAGTTAATGGTAGTACTTTACTACTATAATATTAAGCTTAACAAGTACAATGACAAAATCAATGGTTTATTTTTCTGCACAAAAGGGTTCTATGGGAAGAATCAAATCTTACCTTGGGATTTTATTTTGATGAGTTTTCTGATTAGTGTTTCTTTCCATTGATCTTTGAGATTTGTTTTTAATTCCTCTCTCGAAATCCCGAATTCGTAATCTCGATGGGTTGGGTTAATTAGCTTGTAAAGTGGAGATGCTATATATATATATATATATATATATATATATATATATATATTGGTGTTTTTAGATAAGTGATGTATTAGATATAGAATATAGATTAATTGTGGATCTTTAAGTTGTATATGAGGCAGTTTTTGTTAACAAGGAAGCAAAAAAACTTGAATTGTACTCCCTTCGTTCCTTTAATTTTTATGTCTTTAATTTTAGAGAGTGAAATTTATTCATTTTTATTTGTCGTTTGTAGATTTTAAGAAAATATTAATGACTTAGTTTATCATATTATCCATACATTAAATACTAAATTGTTTATTTTTTCAATGAATTTTGAAGGGTAATATTGAGATTTTATATTCATTTTAATCAATCAAACAAAACATTAATTGTATTTCTTAATTTTTATGTTTTCTCATAAAACGTCAAATAAAATAAAAAGGAATAGAGGAAGTACATATCAAAACATGGAAGTGTACAATTTTTCTGGGAAGCTATCTAAATGAATTAAAGCATATGCATGGTTTAATTGATGAAATTTTTTGTACAGAGATTAATTCATACTTTTATATATTAAGGGAATTGATATTTTTACAAGTAAAAATGTTAGTTTCACAGGATCTTCCTCTTAATACCTCTTAGTTTCACAGGATCTTCCTCTTAATACCTCTTAAGAGTCCACCTCTTAATGTCTCTTAAGAGACCACATATTTGTATTAAAAGGGTATTGAATAGTTAAGATACAAATATGAGTCTGAACTATTCAAAGAATTTCTTAATACAAAAATATGGGCTCTTAAGAGACATTAAGAGATGTACTCTTAAGATGCAATCAAACACCACCTAAGTGGAGCTCACTCTCATGTGAGAAGAACTTATGAAATTAATATTTTCACTTGTGAAAATATCAATTTCCTAGATTAATTAATATTCTCTTTTAGTGTTTTTACCATACTAGCTATTGATTTGAAGACTCCTATATAATTAAAGTAGATTAATTTTGCTCAAAGTCTTCATGGCTTTCCTTTTAAGTTCTGTACTTCCCTTGGGATAGGAAAGTTTAAAGCTTTTAAAAAAAGTGAAGACAACATATTCAAGCGTATATTTTGATACTTTCCCTATATATGTGGAGTCAACAAACAACTGTGGGGTGCAATCTTCTTGACATTTTTTCAAGATTAAGTTCAACTTTTTAAAGTTATTTGAGATATTTTTAAATCAAATTTAATAGGATTCATCTAACTTTTCAAAGCAATGAATCTTGTAATTAGTAATGTTATTTGTGCATTTTATAATTTGGGTGTTGATATATATATGAACATCCTACATTAATAGTTGTACACCCATATGGAAGAAAAAGTCTAATTTATCCTTATTAAATGATATTTGAATGTACATACTTCTTCCGTTCTCAAAAGAACGAATGATTAAATGTACAATTATTTTTGTTCCCAAAAAGATGAGATAAGATACATAAAGTGAAGGGTAATTATGTCATTTAGTGGGGCCCATTAGTATAAAAATAAAATAAAATTATTCATCACTTTATGAATCTTGTGGGACCAGTAAGAAAAAATTTAGAACTTTATTTACTCTATTTCTTCTACTTTTTTAAAAAAAAAATTTAAATTCTAGCAACCCGTGTGACCAAATAGTATTTTATAATAAAATTAATTTGATGTTATTTATAAATAATATTATTTAAAAATAAACAAACATTAAAAAAATATACAATCAAAGAAGGCAAGATTATTATACTCCTAAGAAAAAATTCTGGCAATCCATTGTTAAAGGAAACATTGCAAACTAATAGGAAAAAGTCAACACACTATTTTACCTGCCATTGAGATTATTTTCTAAGAAAACTCAGCAATTGTGTTTTATTTAAAAAAGTTAAAATCCATTAATAATTAAGTTACTAGTACGATCCAAGGGTAAAATGGACAAATTATTATCAAGTGATTTGGGATTTTATTTATTAAGGATAAGTTGGTCATTTTCTTATCTTTAAGTGTGAAACTATTAATTTAGGATGTGCATATATTAAATTTTAATATTTGTATTGTTTAAATTAAACTAGATTATTATTTTTTATTTATATATATTTTAATCAATTTAAATTTGAAAATATTTCAAATTCCCTTAAAAAAAATTAATATTGATCCTATAATTTGGATCAAAAAAAGTATTTTTAGTTCCATCTAGTAGCTTCGATCACATATATAATTAAGAGCAGGTTAATATTCTATTCTTCTATTTAAGCTTCTTGTGATATTTGCCTTCCTTCTTTGATATGATATGTTCAAATTTCAATGTGATCATGAGAATCATCTTCATTAGCACTAGTTGCATTTTTGGGAGTCTTACTTTCTTTTGGACTCAATTTGAATTCATTCTTATTTATATACATATAAGAATGAGTGATTGTGAGGGAATGATCCATAATATGTATTTATTGAGAATATTCTCTGTCTCCTTTGTGTCCTCCCACTTCAATTTTGATACCTAACTTTTTACTTAACATCAATTAACTCTAAAATTAAATAAAAAGTTAGATGCCAAAATTTAAGTGGAGGGACACAAGGGGACAGGGAAAATGGGGACAGAGGATCTGCTCTCGTATTTATTACGGATCTTTATAGAGTATACACTATTTATATCATTTAAAATAAGAAAAAAGGGTCAAGATTAAAAACTGAAAGTCAACGTCATAATATAGAATATACACCATCTATATCAATAATCCATAACATGTATTTATTACGAATTTTTATAGAATATACACCATCTATATCATTAAAAATAAAAATGGATGGTACTGATTATGGAAATGAAGAAAATTTCCAGAGAATTTGTAAAGCATTGAATTATTGGAGTTCGTTGCCTATAATTAAGCTTCTATAAAGTGAAGCAAAAATGGCTCATCAGCCTTGTGTTAGTCTCTTTATATAGGTAACCCTAATTAAGACAAAAATTATAACTGTACGAATAAATATCCTGAGTTGAGGTTAGCAACATTGTTGCTTTTCAACCAAAGCTCAGGAGAAATGTGAACCAGATTTAATTTCATAATTAAGACATTCTCTATAAATTAAGGACAAATATTATAAGTAGACACTGATAATTAGCAGCATCTGTAGCTTTATACAATAGGTCTTATATGTCATAGATCATAAAAAAATAAATATTGACCTTACATCTTGAAATGAAAGAAGTAGAATTTACTACAATATCTAGAAGTTAATACGGAGTAGTATAAATACACGTATTACTTTATTTCTATTTGAGAGTGTTAGATATTTCACATAATTTATATTAGATAAATTTAAGAGTGTAAATGATTTAGTTAGTATGATGAAGTCCTAACCTAATTAATAAGTTAATATTTTTGATAAGGAGGTGATCCAATATACTTGTTGGACCGGTCTACATAGGTGTTCAATGCATTAGTGTGATGAATTATGATTCATATAACTTCACTACAAGTGGTATATCAAAGCCCATGGTTTGATGAACCGCCAAATATCAGTTTGGTTCTTCAAGGTGGAGCATTCGCAGGCCCCGTGTTACTCTCTCCACGTGGTGGAGCAAATAAAGTTAAAGGTTAATTGATGCGAGTCCAAGTACAAGTTAGGGTTCACATATGAACTAAATGAATTAAAAGAAAAGACAGAAATAAATGAACAATATCACAATTAATGAATGGATCATTAAATGAGCAAAAAGGGATAAACCCTAGGGTTCAGTTCCCGTAGGGTTTGCCCCCCTAGGGTTCGGCCACCCTAGGGGATCAACCACTCCAAGATGGCTCTTACTTAAGGAAAAGTTAAATCAATCTCTTTCACGACTGGATTTGGTTTGAACTAATCGAATAAGACAAGGAAAATGGACAACTGATAAACGAAAGAAGCTAAAGCACCCCTAGGGTTCGCCCCCTGGGCGTGCCCCCCTAGGGTGCGCGTTACCTCATTTTCTCGATTTGCTTGCCAGAAGAGTTTTAATCGATGCAATAACAGAGCAATGAGCCCAAATTACAAAAAACACTAAAATCTTGTGAAACTCCAAGAAATGATTAGCCTTAGAATCTCCATGACAAGAAGATCATCTTACAGGTCCAAGAATCACGAGAAAAGGATGAAAACCAAACAAGAAAGACTAAAACGAACGAAAAGAATCGAAGGAGCCCCCCTAGGGCGCGACCTCCCGTGTCTTGCATTGAGTTTTTCCTAGGTTTTTCGATGACGAGATTCTCAAATAAAGGAAGAGTAGGAACTCATGGTTTGAGCAACACAGCTTTGAAGCATGAGATCGAGGAGGAGCCGCCATGAGTTCCAAGGCAGAAGGCTTATGGAGGTAACTCATTTTGGGAATTGATTGAGGGATTGAATTGGTGGCTAGAAGGACAGGATGATCTGGGCATTACTCTGACGACTAAGGGTATTTTTGAAATTTTCCCAAGGTCATGTGCCTGACACGTGACCATTTTCCAAGAAATTCTATAAATAATCCTTCCATTATATGAACAAAGGAATTTTAGAATTTTGGACTTTTGGACTTTTGGACTTTTGGAGGACTTGAAGACTCTCACAACCCGAAGCACTCAAGAAGGCTCTATGGATCCTTGGTACCCTAACAAGGTTCTCGGATCCTTAGAGTTCTGTCGCGGGTCATTGGAGTAATCGCTCACATGCTCTTCTCCTATCTTCAATTCATCAATAGATTCCGTACTCTTCGTGAATATCTCTCCTCATCCAACAAAAAACCCTAAACCTAGCAAGGTACAATTTTCTTGCCAACATTTCTTTGGTGAATCTGCTGGGGAGGTTTAGAATTCGTGAAGGGTATGCCCACAACTCGAAGTGAGAGAACTACAGGAAGAGTTTCGCCAAAAATTAGCATTACTTTGCCATATTCAGTTCCAAGGCAAGCAAATCAAGTTTTCCAAGGTATGAATCTAGATCTCGATCAAACCATTATTGAACACGCTTTGGAAGGAAGTTCAACATCACCATACATGACTGATCAACAACAAACAAATTTCAGGCAGACATGCACGGGAAGGCAAGACGAGGAAGTAAGTGGAGAGCAGACAATTGTGAACGTTGTGCAATTGGAGATGCTTAAGGCAGTGAAGGAGGCACATGAAGGACAGAGTGATGATGACTGTGAATCTATGATGTTGGAGATGCAGAGGAAGCAAGAGGAAATGGAGAATTTCTACCAGTAGTTGATGCAAATCCCCACTTTCAAGGCCATGTTCCCAGGCAGTTCGCAAGAGGAACAAGCAGGAATGGAGGACAACAACGACAACAATAAAAAAGAGAATTAGACTGCACCTCCATTAATGGAGAATAAGTCAATTCCAATCATCATCTTGGAACTTGGGAATAGTGGTGAAGTACCACAACCCAGATTGGAAGCGAGTCAGCCTCAACCAAACGTCATCCTAACCTCACTCCTAGTAGTTTCACAAGTGCAAATATCGACTATCCTGAGCCACGCCCAACGAACAAGCTAACAAATACAACCAATGCAAGCTTTGCATGATGCAAGTGTTCATCAACCGATCTCCTTGCCATACACATCAAAAATGCAACAATAGATACAACACCGCAAAGAGTCCATATCATGAGCCAGTATGTGACGAAGGATGATATAATCGATGTGATCAATCAGTTTCGCAAGCAGACATATCGACCTTCGGAGTTAGACTTTATTCCACCTTACCCGACATACATTCGAAGACAACCTTGCCCAGCAAGGTATATTGAGCATCCCCCGCAGTTTCCAAAATACAACGGGGAAAAATGAAACGCCAGGGAACTTATTGTCAGGTTTATGGAGTCGATGTCTCCATGGTTGGGTTATGATTAAGTGAACAATCACAAAATGTTGACGAGGGAATTCAACAAGACTTTGATGGATAGTGCCTTCAGTTGGTACTATATTTTGGAGAGAGGGTTAGTCCATTATTGGTATGATATAAAATTATAATTTTTTAAGAAATTTTTTTATGTGCAAAAACAGGTAACCATTTTAGAGCCCATGCGATTTAGGCAGAAGCCGAACGAGGCAATGTCAGATTATGTTGACAGATTTAGGGCTCAGGCACATAAGTGTGCAGAGCCAATTGAAGAAAAGAACTTGGTGAACATTTAAAACAATAGTGCTTTACATGCCTTCAAGCTCCACCTCATCACTAAAGCATGTGATTCATTTACAACACTCTCATCATTTTCACAAGACTTGAGAGGAATCATGACATTACTTGCAAGTCATGCGACTATTACATAGAAGGGCGTGGACGACTACTGTGGCTCCAACAGACTCTCAGCAAAAGCCACAAGGGGACAAGAAGGACAATTAATGACGAGGTTCATGATGTCCAAGATGTAGAAACAACAAGATGAAATGAGGAGTTTTCGTTAACAATTGATGAAAGAGCCAACTTTTCAAGCCAAAGACATTCAAAGTGTGCCGATGAAGATTTCACCGGCGAATGCTGCTAAAGACTAAGGCTAAAGAGGTCTTACTAACATAAAGTTATTGAAAACGAAAGTCCACCGATTAAAGCAATGAAGCAAAAAGAAATTTTTTTCTATTTCTCTCTATCAGTCAGTCAACAAACCCCATTCATCCATATCATTTTACTTTCTTTGCATTGTAAATCACCATCACCAGAACCAAATTAAAGAACAAGCTTGAAATATCTCAATCCATCCATCTCTAGCACCTATTTCCACTGCAAAACAAATCTCCAACACATCCCAAACACCCATTTTCACTACCAAAAAATCTTACAACCATCAAATCTCTAACACGACCCATCTTCCTCACCAAAATTAAGAGAATCATAACTAAATTTAAAACACTACCAACACCATCTTCAAACAACATCCATCATCTTCAACTATTTATAAACTTAATTCAAACCTAAATAATTGAATAAATTGAGTATTTGTCAAATGGTAAGAATCTGGTTCGATGGGTGACGAAGGCCACCAAGAGGCACCTCTTTATTCTCTACGCATCTTCCGCAACATTTAATTTCATCACCTTATTCTCTTTCTTTTTTTATTTTCTTATTTCTTCTCGATATCCTTCACCAATATCTCAGATCTGGATACCTAAATTTGACACAACCATCATTTGCAAAAAGATAAATAAGATTTTTTAAAAATCGGTCAGAGTATAGAACTCGTTATTGCAAATAACCATCGCCACTCCAGTTGCCTCATCGTCGTCAATTCTTACTTCTATCGTCGCGATTTTCACTTCCATTCGTCACGATTTTCACTCCCATTGTCACAATTCTCACTCTCATTATCCCTGATTCTCACTCCTATTATCCCCGATGCTATTACATGATTTATTTTGAGATAAGAGTTCATCAGATTGAGACAACGTTGAAAGGGGAGGGCAGGAGTGGTGGTGGAAACAAAAAAATAGATGCAAAAATTTTATCTGATAAAGGGTTTGAATTGTATGAATCGTTGGTTTTAATTTTTATTGAGTGAGTAAGTGTTTATCTTATTTATTAAAATATTTTTTTTAATATATGTATTATGTAAACAAAAAATATTGAGGTTTTTCCTGTCATGAAGTATTTTTTTAATTATTATTATTTTAAGTTTCTCTAAATTTATTATTTTTAGTTATACATTATTTGGTATAATTTTTAATTTAATCTTTTTAAAGTCAACATTATTTGGTGTCAATTGTATTTAGAAGTATTTTAATTTGGGTTTAAGTGTATTTAGAAGTATTTAATTTGGGGTTAATTATATTTAGAATATTTTAATTTGGGATTAATTGTACTTAAAAATATTTAATTATTTTATGTAGTCAAACCATATCTAAATACGGTCAAACAGTATAAACCCATTTGGCTTCAACCGGGTTGTCGCTCGGGTCGAGTATTCCAACCAATTTTGGCCGAAAATTAAATTTGGGGGTTACATTGTATGACATTAGGTACTTTATGTAGTGAATTGTAAGCCCAAATAATTTGAGAGCCGAATTATAAATTTGATGGTAGTTGGTGTAACATAAGTGTATTTAGTCCATTACTTCCACTAAACATCATTTTTGTTTCCCTTTAGGTCGTTGCTCAAAATATTTCAAATCAGGTCAAAAGTTGAATTTGAACAAGAATTTGAGACACGCAAAAAATATGTATTAGTCTAAAAAATGAGATCGAATTCCACGATTATACCTCAAGTTCTAAGTGATAAAACTTGTTAGTTCCCGGAGGCACAATAGTTATCTAGAAGAGGGGGGGAGGGGTTGAATAGATATTTAAAAAATTTCTTGTTTTACTTTGTTAGTTTTGATAATGATTCAAACACAGCGGAATTAAGATTTGTTTGATCCCCCTTTTTAAATAGCGAGTTAATGAGTGTGAAGCAGATATAATCGATTATAGCGAGTTATAGCGGGAATCTGATAGACACGATGGGTTTTAAGTGGTTCGGGGCACTTAAAGTTCTGAGTCCACTCTTCTCACTCCTCGGTAGGAAATCCACTAAGGATGCTTTTTACACTTTTTAAATCTCACAGATTCCTTCTGAGACCCGTGATCTAGAACTTCTTAGTTCACTTTTGAACTCTTCAAGTCCAGCAGACTTGGCTCTTCTTAGTTCACTTTAGAACTCTACAAGTCCTTCTGACTTGGAAATTCTTTCTTCTTGATTTGTAGTTGATGAGTTCTTGTAATGCTACTCAGTTGCCGTTAAGCTTTTGTTCAAAAGAACTGAGTAGCTGAGCAAGCTTTCTTTTCTTCTTAGATCGTAGAGTTGAGCGTTGAGTGTTCGTCTCGTTTTTGTTCAATGCTTGCTTACTTTATCATCTGCAGATGTCTTTCATATATGTGATCTTTAAAATCGTCCCGTTGGATCCATCCGTTGAAGCATTTAATGCATTTGACGTTTCTGAATTTTGATGGAGACTTTTCTGCATATCTTCTGAAATGTATTCTGGCCCACTGACATGGCAGACTACTTTCTCACCTAACACCTGAAAAGGTGTTTTCCTCTGTCCCATGGTCCTGTCCTTAGCTTCTTCAATACGTCTTTTTGTTGCATGCTAAGGATATTTTCATGTCATTGGGACTGGTGATTATTTCAACGTTTGTAACCCATTCCACATTTGTTAGGATTTTATCTTTGAACAAACGATCAAGGCCCACAACTTCTGACACAGCCAGTTGATACTCTACGATTCTTATCGTGGTGTCTTGCCACCTTGGCGCTTGATGAAACCAAATGAGAACACTACAATTTCTCTTAAGGTCTGGCACACTACGATCTTCACATGCTTGTCTTGCAGACTCTACGTTTCTGAGAGCACATTACGATCTCTGAGTTGGCTTCGGCTTGGCTTCGGCAAACATCTGGATCACTCTACGATCACTGGATTGGCTTCGGTAAATGTCTGGACCACACTACGATCTCTGGAGAGGCCCTTCAAGGTAGTCATACTACGATCCTTTATGCTCTAGGATTTTGCCTTGGCTTCTGCAGACTCTTGCTTAGCTCATTGGATAGCAAATCTGTTTGGAGCCTATCTATTACATTTCAAGATATAGATCAACCTAACATCTTTGATCTCTTTATCTATACATTCATTTACAGAATGATAAACATTGAAAGCTTAGATCAACCTAACAATTTTGATCTATCACTAAGTCCTTGTACATATATTCCTTGAAGGACTTCACATATAATCATGAATGTTTACTTTAAACATCAAATCAAGATATGCATTCTTCCAACAATCTCCCCCTATTTGATGTTGACATAACCAAGGATATTCGTGTTCATGATTATCAAAATCTAGATGCAATTGCTAGAAAGTAAATATGACTTAATATTTCAGTGAGCAGCTGAAATTTCTAGAGAATAAGCATGAATTTATTGATGTTTAAGATAGATATTGCATTTAAGTTCAGTTACATCAATAAGAATTAAAATTTAACTTATCTCTATTTCTTTGGCCTTTTGCCTCATGGAGGATTTGCATACTCCTCCGCTCTTCTTTTCCTGCTTGCTTCGTCTCTCCTGGCTAGATCTTCCAGCTCACTTGGACTTAGTCTTGGATTGTGATCATGCTGATTCATGAATCTGAAGATCTCGATTTGGCATTCTTAGAGTCTGTGGTGGTCACTTCTTATGAACTGGGAGTGTGACCTAGACTCCTTAATGGTTGAGCCATGATGATTGGCTCATCATCAGATCATTGAGTATGATGGCCAGATCGTGGAGGCTGTTGGTAATACTGCCTTGGAAGAGGATTCCTAGAAGATTGAGTTGAGAATGTGCCTCTGCCTCTTCCCTTGCCTTGCCCTCCTTTCCCTTTATTCTCCCCCTTTATGTCAGCATCAAGGTTTCGAATGTCGTCTGAGAGGCGAGTCATTCCTTGGACAAGCTCGTTGAGCTGACTTTGGTTTTGAGCAATGTCCTCTCGATTCTCTTTGATTAGAGCATCAGATCGAGCGTCCCGTCGTTGAAGGATATCCAGAATAGTGTCAGTTTGTTTCATTTGGCCCATGGAGAAGTCCTGAAATTCTTTCAATGCAGTTTGGAGACTTGTGATGTTGTTTATCATAAGTTCATTCTGAGATTCCTAAGTCTTCTGTAGGATCAGAACAACATCCCTATGTCGTTTAGCAGCTTGGAAATGGATCTGATCGCGATCATTTATGCTCTGAAGCATTTCTTTGATGATTTCTCTAAGTTTCTTTGTGAGCTCAGAACTTAAGAGTGTCTGGGAGAGCATTGGCAGCATTGATCATATTTGTTAATCGCATTTGAACAAGTTCAGTTTGATCTTCAAGACTTTCTTCAATGTCCTTGGTCACTTTCTTGGATGCTTCTAACAACTCAGTTTTGGTAGGTAAATCTGAGATGAGTTCAATGAGTTTTGGATTGTGAGGAGGAGGGGCCCTGGTGTAGTGATCTTGCATGGTAGAAAGAGCAAGATCAAGGCTGAAATATTCATTTGCGGATGAGGAGGGAATATCGGATGGAGGGGCTGTGTTTGGGTGTGCGGGTAGGTGGCTCTACGATTTGGCGAGGACTCTCTGATGGGGCTAGAGTCGATGTCGTAGAGATGAGAGGAGTTGGGATCAATGTGAAGTTGGGCATATTTGGTTCATCGATTCTGAAATTTTGGGATTACATGGCGAAATTGATTTAGTGGATTAAGAACTACTTTCAGCCAGCTTGGAAATTCATAAAATTGGCTGAAAAAGGAGGATGGATAGTGATTAACTCTGAAAAAGATTAGGATAGATAATAACTCATGCACCATTCTTGAAGAGGGACCATTTGTGATCAGCTGTTTGGCAAAGTTGAAGTTGCCTGGGAATCTATGAGCTAGCACAGAGATGGCTGGATATTCTTTGAGGCTCCAAAACATGTGATTCCAGGAGTTTAGAATTTGAGCTTGATGAAAAGGCATCATGGGTAGATATGAGAACAGCTGCTCGTAGTTAGCTTTTCTATACCCATTAATGCGTACAACTATGATCTTGACCTCATCATCTTCGTCCTCTTCTCTGTCTTCGTTCAAGGATTCCACTATATCAATGGCTTCATTTTGTTCTTGCTTTGGTTCTCCCTTATTTTCTGCAGGAACAGCTTCTTCTATCATGGATATATCACGAGGCTTCCCCTCGACATGATCATCCTTCTGCAGGACTAGTAGCTCCCCCTCAACTGGAGTATTTTCTAGGGTGAGAACTTCAGGTATCTCGCCCTCAGCTTGAGCTTTGTCCTTTTGGCTTTCTCTGGATAGTTCCTTTTTAGCAGCCATCTTTTTGTCTTCCTCTTTGAGTACCCTTTCATTGACAAGGATGCACTTCTTAACCAATTTTTGTCTTGGTTTTCTAGTCAACCACGACCTCGAGGACTTCCTTGAGCTTCGACTCATCACATTGGTCAGCCAGAACATCTGGTGCAACAATTTCCTTGCTCGAGGTGTTCAGTCTGGTCTCTATGATTGGTAGAGACTCTACGATCAAAGAGACAAATGGCCTCTTGGATTTGTGACTGATTTTGTTCTTCTTCAGCAGCTGTGATATGGTAGCTCTGTCTTCATCTTCCTCGGCCTGCTGTTCTTTTCTTCTTAGGATTCTCAGAGTCTCAATGTCAGAGGACTCGACAGGTTTATCAGTAGTTGATCCCTGGGGTTCTTCTGCCATTCTAGCCTTTAGCTTTCTCTTGCCCTTGCTTTTTCTGACCAGGGAAGTGGGTTCTTCCTTGTTGGTTTCTTCTTCATCTTCTTGGTCTCCTTTATAATGACGTATTTCCTGGAATCCACGATTCCTTTGCATCGATAGATCCTACCACTGGACTCGGACATTATTCGTACGTTTTCAGCTGGATTTCTTTTCCAGTTCTCGAATAGTTGTTGGGTCATTCTTCTATTTGATTTATTTTTCACCTTCATCATCCTCAATTTTATCGCCCAAAAGCGAATTTGTAGAATGATCTTGATGAATCGCCTAGTAGAGCATCTTCCCAGAGCTTTTTGATTTCTTCGAGTTGAGAATCCACTTTCCAATCCATTCAAGCAGCAGGGCTCCATAGTTAAGTTGTATCCCACAACTGATGGCTGTCATGAGCTTGAGCTGTACTTTGTTCACAGAATCGTGGCCTGAGCTCTTGCAGCATATGCATTTTCCAACAATGTCAGTCAAAAATTCGTACCTCTAAGGAAACTCCTTTTTTTTTGTATCCTTTGACAGTGGGGAATTTCTTGTGATACATCCTTTTAAGTCCCTCAAGGAAATCTATGCCATTTATGAACGAAAACCCTTCAGATTTAAAACCTAGGGCTAGATTGATGTCCTCAGCCTTCAGCTTGATTTCCACGTCCCTGACTTTCGTAGTGATGACGTCGTTTTCGAACACACCATTTCTGTAGAATTCTTTTACTAGCTTTGGGTAGATCAGTGTGGCTGTACCGAGAGCCTCTTCGAGACCAACCTTCTTTATTAATGACAGAGTTTTGTGAAATTTAGGTTCAACTGTTTTGAACTCATCGAAACAGAGTCTGTAGCCAGAGATGACGTTGGAGGCTACCATTGGCTTCTTTGCAAGGAGTATGGTTGTCTGAGATTTCTTATGATTTAGGGTTTCACTTTGTAGAAGCGAAAGAGAGAGAGATGAGCTTTTTAACTTCGATTTCAAAAGGCGTTTTAATTTGTACTTAGTAACTTCCTCTCTCCATTTTTGCTTAGTGGGCGGTGTGTCGAATTACCTTGGCTCTCTGAATCGGTGAGGAGGATTGTCCTGATTTTCCCTTAGCTCCTTCTAAGCTAATGTGTCCTTAGGAAGGACTACGATCATTGAGGGCCTTTGTGATTGTTGAGTCTGCTCTACAATCGTTGTAATGGTTCGACCAAAGAATCGTATCAGTCGTGCTCGAATCACGATCTATAATCGTCGAGTCTGAGCTACAATCGTCGAGTCTGACCAAGTCCTTGTGATGAACTTTTGACTTAGCAATCTTCTCGGTTTAAGGTAACTCGGGAAGGGCCAACCTCATAGAGTGAATCAAGGGTTAGGATTGTTCTTGAGGCGCTTATCAGAGAAATTTCTTTGTTTTGAACTTTATTATCACATGATGCTCCTTTGTTTTGTTGATGGACTTCTCTCTTATCGTTGAGTTTGCCTTTGCGATCGTTGTCTCATATCACTTTTAACTCTACGATCGTGGACTTCCTTTGATCATGTCTATGATTTTGAACTTAGCCTTTATATCTATATAGTTATCACAAACTAGAGCATATTTTTTTCATGGTTGTAAAGTTAAGCATGCCTAGCTCACTTATTAACTTGTTAAACTTAGATTCATCTAGCGGCTTTGTAAAGACATCGACAAGTTGATTTTCGGTAGGGATATATTGTAAAGATATAGTTCCATTTTGCATATGATCCCTAATGAAGTGATACCTTATTTCTATATGCTTAGTCCTAGAATGCATGGCGAGGATTATGAGTTATTGCTATTGCACTTGTGTTATCACAGTGAATAGGTATGGATTTGAATTCAAACCCATAATCTGCTAGCTGATTTTTCATTCATAGGATCTGAGCACAACATACTGCCAAAGCCCGGCAATGTGTTCGACTTTTGCAGTTGAAGTGAATCTTGAGTTTTGCTTTTTGCTAAACCAAGACACAAGTCTGTTTCCTAGCAATTGACAGGTGCCACTGGTACTCTTTCTATCTATTTTGCAGCCTCCAAAATCAGCATCTGTGTATCCCGTTAGTTTAAATGAGGACTCCTTGGGATACCAAATCCCTAAGTGAGGTGTCCCTTTGAGATATTTGAAAATCCTCTTTACGGCAGTTAAATGTGATTCTTTAGGATTAGCCTGAAATCTAGCACATATGCATGTTTCAAACATTATATCTAGTCTCTTGGCGATTTATATAAAGAGAGCTATCATACCTCGGTATTGAGTTATATCAATACTTTTACCTTTTTCATCTTTATCGAGCTTGGTTGCGAGAGCATTTGGGATTTTCATGGGAGAGGTGATTCCATGCCATACTTCTTAAGTAAGTCTTTAATGTACTTGGCTTGGTTTATGAAGATTCCTTCATCGGTTTGCTTTTACTGCGATCCAAGGAAGAAATTCACTCACCCATCATACTCATTTCAAACTTGCTCTCGCATAAGCTTGGAGAATCTCTTGCATAACTTTTCATCGATAGATCCAAAATAATGTCATCAACGTATATTTGAACTAATAAGACTTTATCTTTATGCTTTCTAAGAAATAGTGTTTTATCTACTCTACCTCTAGTGAACCCATTTTCAATAAGAAAGTTAGTTAGTGTTTCATACCATGCTCTAGGTGCTTATTTAAGACCATATAAGGCTTTGTCTAATCTATAAACATAATTTGAAAGAGGTGGATTGATGAAACACGGAGGTTTCTTTCTACATAGACTTCTTCTTGAAGTTCACCATTCAAGAATGCACTTTTGACATCCATCTGAAAGACCTTGAATTTCTTATGAGCAGCAAAGGCAAGGAATATTCTGATGGCTTCTAATCTGGCAACAGGTGCAAATGTCTAATCGTAGTCGATGCCTTCTTCCTGAGAGTATCCCTTGGCCACTAGTCTTGCCTTATTTCTGGTTATTACTCCATCTTCATCCATCTTGTTTCTGAAAACCCACTTGGTTCCTATGATAGGATGATTCTTTGGTCTTGGTACCAATCTCCATACTTTGCTTCTTTCGAACTGATTAAGCTCTTCTTGCATAGCTTCTATCCAGCTGGAGTCTTCCATAGCATCCTCTATCTTCTTAGGCTCCATTTGTGACAGGAAGCTTAGATAAAAACATTCATTTTGGGTGGCAGCTCTTGTCTTGACTCTTGCACTCGGATCTCCAATGATTAAGTCTTGAGTGTGATATCTTTCCCATCTGTTTCCTGTTGGGACATTTGTCTTTATGCCTTCTTGTCTTAGATCTTCAAGATCTATTTCTTCTTCTTGGTGTGGAGGTTCGTTGTCTGGCATAGGCCTCTCTACGATCTCATTTCTTTGCTCAGCGATTTCACTATCTGGCACTACGATCGTAGTGTTGAGCTCGACGACCTCGTTCGTAGTGTCTGAATTATCGGTCGTAGTGTCTTGAAGCATTGTTTTGTCTGTCTCATCAAAGGTGATGTGAATCAAGACTTCAACACTCAGTGTCTTCTTGTTGAACACTTTGTAGGCCTTATTGTCTGTGGCATATCCAAGAAAGATTCCTTCGTCTGAATTGGGTTAAAACTTTGTCAAGTACTACTTTCCATTGTTGAGAATGTAGCATGCACAGCCGAATACATAAAAGTAGTTGACATTTGGCTTTCTTCCTTTCCACAGATCATAGGGAGTCTTCTTAATCGTAGAGTGTATGAGTGATCTATTACGAGTGTAGCATGCGGTGTTGTTGACTTACGCCCAAAAAGTATTCGGTAGATGAAATTTTAACTTTAGTAGAGTTCTTCCAACCTCTATCAATGTCCTGTTCTTTCTCTCTGCTACTCCATTTTGTTGAGGAGTTCGTGGAGCTGAGAAGTTGTGACTAATGTCATTATCTGTGCAGAACTGATCCATTTTTGAGAAGTCGAATTCTCTGCCATGATCACTCTTTATAGCCTTGATTTTCTCTCCTTTCTCGTTCATCACCAGCCTGAACATCTTGATCAGTTGGGAGCTTGTTTTATCCTTTGAGGTTAGAAAGAACACCCATGTGAATCTGGTGTAGTCGTCGACTACGACCAGAGAGTATCTCTTCCCTCTTAGGCTCGTCGTTGGAATTGGCCCAAATAGATCCATGTGTAGCAAATGCAGGGGCTTGTCAATTGAGTTGGTAGTTTTGCTCTTGAATGAGCTTACAGTGCATTTTCTGTGAGCGGGGCATTACAGACCTTTCTTTATTAAAGATGAAACTTGGTAAGCTTCTGACTAGATCTTTTGAAGCTAGTTTGGACATGCTCTTGAAGTTGAGATGAGAGCAGTCTTGATGCCATAACTTGACTCATTTTTCGATGCTTTAGCCGAGAAAAGCATATTGTTTCGTTTGAGCTTAGTTGACCAAGATTTCTTTGTGTAGACATTTCCTTCTCTTGTTTGGTTAACTTTCTGACGAGATGTCTTCGTCTCGGACTTGACATTGATTATTGAAGAATGTTACTTAATGACCCTTATCGCAGAGTTGGCTAATGCTTAGAAGATTATGTTGTAGTCCTTCCACATAGGCCACTTTACTGAAGGATACTACACCATTTCCAAATTTGAGCCATCCTCTTGTCTTGCAGGCCGTTGTCTCCAAAAGATGGTGAGGACCCTCCTTCTCTATGTAGTTAGACATAAGGGTTTTGTTCCCATTCATGTGCCTTGAGCATCCACTGTCCAGGTACCAGGTTGTGATCGTGGAGCTCTTGTCCTGTGGTAACATTAAACCTTCATTTTGGTACCCATACTTGCATGGGTCCTACTTTGTTTGTACCCTTGGGGACCCAAATATGTTTGATTTTGAGTCTCATATGCATGGAATTAAAATGGCATTTTGCAGCCTTGTGGCCAACTTTATATCACACAAAACATCTAATATGATGGATGTTTTTGTGTGTGAGAATTCTTCCTCCATTTGGACTTGTGTGGATCTTTAGTCATTCTTCTGTTAAGCTGATTTTCCTTCTTCCATGTGTCCTTGTGTTTCATGATTTGTGAGGAGTGTACCTTACCTCTACTGTACCTTCCCAGTTGGTTCGTAGAATTGGTCTTACTTGACTCTACGATCCTTGAGAGTTGGTGAGTAGTGGGTTGGGTTACTCTTCTCTTTTAAAAACCCGGACTAGCATGAGATCCTTTACTTATTGGAATATGGATTGAGCCGGTGAGGCGTGGTTTGGTTGGCTCATCCTTTTGTGAGGATTTCACAAATATAATGCTTCTACTAAAACTTGAAGCATTACTAGTGCTAATTTCCTTTACTTTTTCCACACACGGACTCTGAGGGCAGTTCCTCAAGCTAAACTTACTCGTCGAGATTAGGAGAGATTAGGGAGTCCATGGATGAAGAGGATTTATTCTATGTAGAGATTTTCTTTTCTAGTTCCTCGATTTTAGAGGTTAGACTTGACTCTCTTTTTACATTGAGCTCGTTGGTGCATTTTAAGAGCTTATTCTCGACTTCAAACTTGGAGAGAGAATCGGTTACTTAGAAGAACATTTCCGATTCTTCTTGAACTTTTCTTTTTCCTTTTGAAGAAGTGAATAGTCCTTAGTCGAACTCTAAACCATTTCATGTATTGATGTAGATCGGATGTTATGCCATGCGGTCTGCGGTTCTTAAGTCATCAATGTCACATCGGGAAAGTTGAAGTCAAATACCTCATCTATACTTACTTACATGTATGTTGGAGTTACATTTGTCCTTTTCGCGTTCTTGGCCATCGTGCAAAAGATTTGCCATTTGAGGATCTTCATCATCTCTAGATTACGGGTTGAGTCATTGTCTGAGTCACTCCACGATCCTTCAGCTACAAGGCATTTGTCTCTCTTCTGAGGCCTTTTGTTGCCTTTGTACTCCTTTGGATTGATTTCTTCTTTAGTTCTCCTCTGAGAGGTTTGTTGCAGTTAGCAATGAAGTGACCAGTTTCTTGCAATTGTAGCATAGATCATTCATTTGCTCCTGGCTGCTGTAGTTGTTGACTTTCTTTGGCTTGCTGGTTTTGCCTTGACGCATGAACCTTCTGAGTCTCTTTACCAGCATTGCAAAGTCCTCATCATCATCTTCATCATTATAATCAGAGTCAATTTCGGTGTTGACTTTGGAGGTGCTTTCTGTTGCTTTGAGAGCAACACCCTTATCCTTCTTTCTTCCTTCAGATAGAGTTTCTGCTCGTTGAGTCAGCTCCAGTTCGTATGTAAGAAGGTTGCCATATAACTGTTGAACGGTTATCTCATGGAGATTCTTTGACTCTGTAATAGCAATGGTTTTGGCATCCCACTTGCTTGGTAAGGCTCTCATGAATTTTATGATTAGATCTTTGTTTGGATAGATCTTTCCATAGGCTCGTAGAGAGTTGAGCAGAACATTAAATCTCTTGTAGGTGGCGTTGACGTTTTCTCCTTGAGCGTGTCTGAACATCTCATATTCTTTGAGTCGAGAGGGATTGTTTGTTTTCTCGACTTCTTACGTTCCTTCGTGCGTGAATGAGTAATGCTTCCCAAACCTCCTTTCTTTGTTTTTTTGTTGTTGACACACATTTTGAGATAGATCATCTTCTAAGGATTGGAATAAGATGTTCTTGGCCTTTTTATCGAGTTGAACAACTCTCTTCTTGTTTTTCATCCCATTCTCCTCGACCTTGATCCGTATTACATTTGGATCATCGTAGTTGGTCTGAAGCTTTGTTTAGGAACGTAGGGCCCATTACGAAAAGTTTTAAATAGATCTTCATCTATTGAATCCATGTAAGCTTGCATCCGAACTTTCCAGTTGGCGAATTTATCTTTGTTGCACATAGGTGGCTTGGTGCCTCCTCTAGTCTTTGATTCGCTTGGTAAGTGTGCCATTGGATCTACTCAAGCTTTGTAGGCTATATAATAGAACCTGCTTTGATACCAATTGTTAGTTCCCAAAGCCTGATATTATCTAAAAGGGGGGGGTTGAATAGATATTTAAAAATTTTTTGTTTTACTTTGTTAGTTTTGATAATGATTCAAACATAGCGGAATTAAGATTTGTTTGATCCCCCTTTTTAAATAGCGAGTTAATGAGAGTGAAGCAGATATAATCAGTTATAGCAGTTATAGCAGGAATGCAATAGACACAACAGGTTTTAAGTGGTTCAGAGCACTTAAAGCTCCTAGTCCACTCTTCTACTCCTCGAGTAGAAAATCCACTAAGGATGTCTTTTACACTTTACGAATCTCACAGATTCCTTCTGAATCAGACGATCTAGGAACTTCTTAGTTCACTTTTGAACTCTTCAAGTCCAGCAGACTTGGCTCTTCTTAGTTCACTTTAGAACTCTACAAGTCCTTCTGACTTGGAAATTCTTTCTTCTTGATTTGTAGTTGATGAGTTCTTGTAATGCTACTCAGTTGTCGTTAAGCTTTTGTTCAAAAGAACTAAGTAGCTGAGCAAGCTTTCTTTTCTTCTTAGATCCTAGAGTTGAGCGTTGAGTGTTCGTCTCGTTTTTGTTCAATGCTTGCTTACTTTATCATCTGCAGATGTCTTTCATATATGTGATCTTTAAAATCGTCCCGTTGGATCCATCCGTTGAAGCATTTAATGCATTTGACGTTTCTGAATTTTGATGGAGACTTTTCTGCATATCTTCTGAAATGTATTCTGGCCCACTGACATGGCAGACTGCTTTCTCACCTAACACCTGAAAAGGTGTTTTCCTCTGTCCCATGGTCCTGTCCTTAGCTTCTTCAATACGTCTTTTTGTTGCATGCTAAGGATATTTTCATGTCATTGGGACTGCTGATTACTTCAACGTTTGTAACCCATTCCACATTTGTTAGGATTTTATCTTTGAACAAATGATCAAGGCCCACAACTTCTAACTCAGCCAGATGATACTCTACGATTATTATCGTGGTGTCTTGCCACCTTGGTGCTTGATGTAACCAAATGAGAACACTACGATTTCTCTTTAGGGCTGGCACACTACGATCTTCACTTGCTTGTCTTGTAGACTCTACATTTCCGAGAGCACACTACGATCTCTGAGTTGGCTTCAGCAAACATCTGGATCACTCTACGATCACTGGATTGGCTTTGGCAAACGTCTGGACCACATTACGATCTCTGGAGAGGCCCTTCAAGGTAGTCATACTACGATCCTTGATGCTCTACGATTTTGCCTTGGCTTCTGCAGACTCTTGCTTAGCTCATTGGATAACAAATCTGTTTGGAGCCTATCTATTACATTTCAAGATATAGATCAACCTAACATCTTTGATCTCTTTATCTATACATTCATTTACAGAATGATGAACATTGAAAGCTTAGATCAACCTAACAATTTTGATCTATCACTAAGTCCTTGTACATATATTCCTTGAAGGACTTCACATATAATCATGAACGTTTACTTTAAACATCAAATAAAGATATGCATTCTTCCAACAAAACTATTTAATGGGTTCCACTATATTGGTATATGAGAAGGTGAAGGCAAGGTGGATATATATGATAAGTGAAAGTTGAGGACTCGATAGAGGTGAGCCTAAAAGAATACTAAAACCCTAACTACAACAACACATATATATTTGGACTAAAAACATAATGGGTTGATCGAGATCCAGATTCGCGCCTTGGAAAGCTTGATTTGCTTGCTTTGGAACTGGATTCGTCGAAGTAATGCTAGTTGTTGGTGAAACTCTTCCTATAGTTCTCCCACTTCGAGTTGTGGGTATACCCTTCATGAATTCTACACCTCCCCAGCAGAGTCGCTAAAGAAATGTGGGCAAGGAAATCATACCTTACTAGGGTTAGGGTTTCATGTTGGCTGGGAGGAGATAAATTCACGAAGAGTACAAAATTGATTGATGAATTGAAGAGGGGAGAAGAACAAGTGAACAAGTACTTCAATGACACGTGGCGGAAATCTTAGGATCCAAAGGCCTTCTTAGGGTATCAAAAATCCAGAGAGCCTTCTAGGGTTGAGAGAGAATCCGTTAGTTTTTGATTTTCCAAAAGTCCCTTCATAAAATATGAGGAGTATTTATAGAGTTTTCTTAAAAGTGGTCACATGCCACGCACATGACTTTATGGAAATTCCAGAAATACCCTTGGTCATCGAAATAATGCCAAGATCGTTCCATCCTTCTAGCCACCAATCCAATCCCTCAATCAATTCCCAAAATGAGTTGCCTCCATAAGCCTTCTGCCTTGGGACTCACAGAGGCTCCTCCTCGATCTCATGCTTCAAAACTCTTGTTGTTCAAACCATGATTTCTTGCTCTTCCTTCTTTATTTGAGAATCTCGTCACCGGAAAATCTCAGAAGAACACAACGCAGGACACGGGAGGCCGCGTCCTATGGGGGCCAAACCCTAGGCTTGAGCTTCCTTCGGTTCTTTTTATTCGTTTCAGCCTTTTTCTTGGTCGATTTTCATCATTTTCTTATGATTCTTGATTCTGTAAGAAGCTTTTCTTGTCACAGAGATTATAAGGATAATCATTTCTTGGAGTTTCACAAGATTTTAGTTTCTTTCTGTAGTCCGGGCTCATTGCTCTGTCACTGCATCATTAAAACCCTTTTGACATGCAAATCGAGAAAATAAGGTAGCGTGCCCTAAGGGGCTGAACCTTAGGGGGACCAAACCCTAGGACGTACTTTGACTTTCTTCTGTTCATCTTTTGTCCGTTTTCTTTGTTTTGTTCCGATAGTTCCAACCAAATTTAATCGGGGAAGAGATTGATTTATCTTTTCCTTAAGGAGGAGCCAACTTGGAGTGGTCGAACCCTAGGGTTTTTCCCTTTTAACTCATTTATTATTTCGTTCATTAATTGCGGTCTTGTTCATTCATTTCCGTCTTTTTTGTTATTTATTTAATTATAATGTAAACCCTAATTGGTACATTTAATTCAATTAGGTCATGTGAACCCTAATTTGCACTTGGGCCCACACAAAGTAACCAATTAAAGGTCATCAAGTCAATATATTGATTGAGCTTGGCATCATTTTGCATGCAGATTGAAAAAGATACAAAGGGAGGTAACGTAAATATACAGAAAAAGATAAATAACACAATATTCATATGTAGTCACTCTTCTCCCACTATTGAGAAGATATTCTCCACTTGTAATGAAATTCTTTTAAGAATCGATTACAAGTTTGCTGAGAATAGGTAACAAAGTTTCACTTAGAAAATATAAGGACATTAGGTTCTTAGAATACAAAGTTCTATATTCAATCACAAAGTGAGATGATTGTTGTGTATGTGCTGCTAATTATTTCCTGATAGAGATGGACGATCATGTAGTTTCTGCTTAAGCACTTATTTAAGAGCTTTAGTACATATTGATTGAGAGCTTCAAATGGGATTTTGGATTATCATGAATTATTTTTATTTTTGTGGCTCTCTCCTTTTATATCTTTGAATTATTCGTTTAAAAACTTATCCGTGGAGAAGATAAGGATTAAGCAGATTAATTCGTGGTTTTTCTCTTTCTTCTAATTCTTTTAGGAGCATATTTTGGACCAGAGTTATAATATACTTCTTACACAGCAACATACTGAGGCTGTAACAATTGCTTTACATATACAAGCTAGCAAGGTGGACAAATTTAACACAAACAGTAAAGATGGTCTACATAGGTCTTCCAAAACCCATTTTAGTGCAATGTTATATAAAAGGAGAAGTCGATTCATAATAGTCTGTCATCAATGATCCAAGGATAAACCAACGTCCACAAATATAAACATGCCCCAAGTATCTAGGACCTCCAGGTCATTGTTATAGGGACCCAAAGACGTCAGTTGAATCTTATAGTCACCATGTGTAGTTACCATTAGCAGGTGTAAATTCTTATTGACTTTTGTAATCTATGGGGCATTTGAAAATTAGATGTGGTAAAATACTATCAATGATAAAGGTTGGGGCGGCATTATCGTGCCAAAACACCTACGCGAACTATGGAAACATAGCTTCTAGTTAGAACATTTTGCCGACAATTAGTACCAAATGCTTGTTCCAAAAAGTCTTACATTAGGGAAGCTTCAATACCAGATAGTTCTGGGCAGGTTACATGAGTCATATCTTCTTCTTTATCTCGTTTTTTTATATAAAAGAGATCCGATTGTATAAAAAGCCACAAGAGGTTGGTCCACTCCGATTTCATAACATTGGAGGTAACAATATGATACCATAGAAATACACAAAGAAAATAAGTTGTTTTCAACTGTCAAGCCTAGGTTGATAAATTGCGCTCCACGGACACGAGTTTAGTAGATAAAAATAAATTGAGAATATGGGTTGTAATTTAAAATTTATTATATTGAAAGTTGAGGATAATATGAAAATTTTAAGAAAATTACTTATTTCAATTTCTTTTCCGTCCAAATCAGGTCAATTTTGGACGGAAAACTTTGGCAGGAAAAATGACCAAGTTTTTTATCAATTTATTTTCTTTTCTATTTATTAAAATACTCAGAAACATAAAAATTGGAAAGAAAATTTAAATTTTCTATACATTTCTTTTCTTTTCTTTTCTGTCCATTTTAAAACTCAGAAACTGAGTGTTAGTTCAAACTTAGAGTACTATACTCGACTTAAACTTAGTGTCATATTTTATGATCCTTTACCCTGATTTCTTCGTTTCAAAGTCTCTGTCTGTTTGTCTTGAATATTCGATTTGGATCTACATTTTTGAGCTCTTCCATATATATCTCGCTAGACATCTTTGAGTTCTACATCTGACTCTTTGATCTTAAGCGCTAAGATTATGCTCTATGTTCAGTGCTCTGGGATATTTGTTCTCAATTTGATCTTATTAATGTTAGGATATTACAAGTGAGTTAGAGTTCCATATAGGAAAATAATGAAATATTAAATGACTAATATACATGAATGGACCTCAGATTTAATAATTTAAACTTTTGGGTCGTTTGAAATATGTACACACACGTAACCCACGGGCTCCCGTTTCTTCCCCAACAACTAGTATGTGGTGAGTCGAAAATTAGTGATCCTCGGTAATTAAAGAGAAAATATTTAATTCTTGATGAAAGTTACTTTCGATGGGAAAAAAGCCGAGAGTTGTTAGTCAAGAATTAGTGTCGCAGTGATTAAAGAAAATTGTTCTAATGCGGGGAAGTTCTTGATGTGATGAATTCACTTGTGAGTGGTAAATTGTTAAGATATCATAAGTGAGTTGGAGTCCCACATCGGAGAAATAATAAAATAGCAAAGGATATATCACTACCATACATGAATGGGCCTAATGACTTAAATTTTTGGGTCAAATTGAATTCAAATATTTATACTAGTGTTTTATGTATGTGCATACAACCACGGGCTCCTCGTTCTTCCCCAACAATTAAACCACTACAATCTTAGTCCAAACTTTGCGTTTGTAGATTGCTGATGTCTTAGTAGGTTTATTCCGTTTCACTCTGCGATCCAACAACTTTACGATCATCTAATTTAGATCTCTTAAAAATTCGTTTTATGTTTCTCCAAATCTCAAGTTTACAAAGATTTACTCGGGAAATAACCAATACATGAATATTTTTAACCTATCACACTAAGTAGAGTAACCTGAGCCTACTTGCAACCTATACATTTTGAATCCTAAGCTCATTTACTATAATTGCTTTGTTTAATCAATTAAATTGAGTACATATAATTAAGAGATATTTTGATTTTATCCTTCTAAAGTTCATTGGAAAAATGAGAGAGAAAAGAGGGAAGTTATTTCATTACAGTAAATTACCTGAAAAGAATTAGAGAACAAATTTGTATTGTTTAGGGATAATATGAGAACCTGAGTAATTAGTTCTTCTTTATAATATACAAACTAAAGATAATAAGGAACAAGATTCTTACTCTAAAAAGACAGTTAAAATGAACGGAAGGATTATTTGGTAATTGCATTCAAGTTGTTACCGTATGTACTCCAATTTTAACACAAGATTGTAACATGGTGAAACAGTTCTGTAGCTCTTTCTAATTTCAATCATGACTGAGTTCTTGCCAAAGACTTTGTTTCTAGTGTACTCAGTGCAGGTGCCTTTGGTTTATAATTTAGAAAGGGAACATGGACTTATCCCATAGTTCATGAGCTGATAAAACATGAAAGCTAAAATTAAAATGTTTGCAGCATATGGTTCATTAGCCAAGTAGGGTTCAAGTTTCCAAAGATTGATGTGTATTTATTGTGGTGGGATTATAATGATAACAAGCTTCCAATTAACCAATGTGAGGCACATGCTATCTTTATATATTTTTTGTTTATTAAAATAGTTTAATTGTAAGTTTCTCTTTTAGATTATATATATATATATATATATATATATATATATATATATATTTTGTGTGTGTGTGACATTAATATTTTTATGATTTTCTTTTACTTTATTAATTGTTAGATTCATGCATTCATGTATGTGTATATGTGTCCATCTATTCAGATTTGAGAATCCTATTTGAGTTGTTGATATTGTTGTTGTTATTTTTATTTTACATATTAAGAGTTGCTAGTGACACATTTAAGCATGATATGTTTAATGTTTCTTCTCAATAATAAATTTTAGTACTAAAATTTTTTATTGAACAACAAAAAATAATAATAGAATAAAAAAATTGAAATATTTATGAAGTGTATCCTAGCTATATATAGACAAAACTTAATATGTGGGGAAAAAATCAACAGGTCAAGTAAGACTCTAGTTTCTGAAGTAATAATTACCTTAATTTACATAAACTTCAGTGAGTAGCAGTTGAATCTTATGATTTGGTTGATCTTATAGGCACACCAATACTTTGTTATTTTGTTACATTGTGGTTTTATGTTATTTTTCTCACTGGGGTTTGTTATTGTGTCACATTGTGGTTTTCTGATTGAGGCATAAGTTTGAAAGATTTTGTCAGAGTATTTCAACACATAAATATTATTGGAGTTGTTTCAGTACAAATGCAACGATAGATCGGTATGAGAAGAATGCCAAGAACCTAGGAACTGGCCGTATAAGTGCAGCAGATGAAGAAAATATTGAGGTTAGCAGTCTAAATTGATACTGGAGTACAATTAAGCTTCTGTTTCTTGAGTATTAAAAGAGGTTTTGCTATATTATCAATCTTTCTTAATAATTAAAAGTACTCTTTACCCATTGTACGACTCCAACAAAACTGGCGCTAGAAATTTTCTTTTATAATGACCAAAGATAATTAATTTTTTTTAATTAAATTAAATCCAAAATAATTTAAGCGTGACAAATCCAAAAATTTGGATGCGGCCGCAAATATAGATTCTTCTTTTTAAATTCACTTTGCTAGTTTTATTTTGGTATGGTAAAACTGGATTTTTTTTTTCTTGGGTTGCACACGTCGTAGGGTTGCACTTTTATTATTAATTGTTATAATGTAAAACTTTTATTATTAATTTGTGCCAAATAATATCGCTTTAGGAAAAGTTTTAGGTAACACATATATATATATATATATATAACAAAAAGTGGTACATGCAGCATCTGAAGGAAGAGGTCGAAAACATGGCAAAAAAGATCGAGTATCTTGAAGAATGTCAAGGGTACGTGCAAATTGTGTGTTCCTGAAGAGCTTCAGCTGCTCACACTCACACACACACACACACACACACACACACACACACATATATATATATATATATATATATATATATATATATATATATATATATATATATAAATATATATATATATATATATATATATAGAAAGCTCTTGGGAGTTGATTTGGAGTCTTACAATGCAGACGAGCTACAAGAGATAGAAACCCATTTAGAGAGAAGTTTGAGCAACATTAGGGCAAAAAAGGTACGTAATATTTATATATATGTATCCATGAAAAGTCTCATTTGTATATAAACTTCTTTGTTATATGAAAATAGTCTCATTTTGTTTTTATGGTAGTACATATATAAAAGAGCATAGGGCCTCAAATTATTATTATTATTATTATTATTATTATTATTATTATTATTATTATTATTATTATTAATTTTTTATTTTTTTTGTGAAGCCCCTTTCTTAAAGAATGCCATAACATATAATTAGGATCTCCCTTTTTTTTTATCAATGGGTTCTCAAATCAACTTGTCCTCCTTTTTTATTTTTCGGTAAGCGTTTTTTCATTCATTCATTGATTCAAGATAACTTTAGCTTGGTCTTTATTTCGTGTCTCCTATCTTTCTTTGTGGATTCTCTATTTTGAAGGAGTAGCGGCCTTAATTTGTCTCTGGTTCTGGCAGAACTTTACCTATAATTAACTTCGATAGCTTTATTTTAGATAGCTTAGGTTGCTTTTCCAGTTCCGAAACTTCCTTCTTCCTCGAGTCTTTGCCGTCTAAAATACCATCTTGTTAGTTCTTATGTGAACGTGCTTCGTTAGTGTGCGTAGAAAAAAACATACTAACTTGATTATAAAAGAAAGTGAAACGTTTTGTTTTTCACAAAGTATCTCTAATTCTCTCTTTTCCTCGCATAAAATCATGAAAAAGAAGGATTGGAGCCCATTCATCTCCTACATGAAAGGATCTGAGTCCATCAAAATAGCCAAAAAGAAGGCCTAAACCTATATAGCCTATGAGAAAGTCAGGATGAAGAACTCTATTAGGATAATGACTATATATTAAAATGTAATAAGAATGATAATTACAATATTAATAAACTCACAGTAAAAGTAAGAAATTACAATAATCAATCATGCTAACATAATCACATTTAAAAGGAAAGAAATGAAGAAAATAAACTTGCAAACCTAAAGGTTTTTCTTAAACATCAGGTTAACTTTATCATCACACTATCATTATTATACCATCACTTTTAAACTAAATACTCAATATATTTATGAACATAAATGGAATAAATTTTATATATAGGAATACTTTTGTAAAACTGAGAAAATATTAAAATCTTATATATCCTTTTAGCAAAATACAAAAATAATAAAAAACGAATTTTGTTTTAGTACAAACTATAAATGTCATACATCCTATACAACTATCCAACACAAAATCATAAAAGATAATACACCATTTTATTTACTTTGATTCCAAGTATTCTCTCATGTTGCTATATATTCTTCAACATCTTCCAAAGATAAAATTGAACAATCTGTTTGACATTACTTTTTTTTTCTTCATAATTTCAGTGCCAGTTGTTTAAGCAGAAGATTGAGAAGCTGAAGGAAGAGGTATGTATATCTAATTATCTATAAACCACTAAATCACAAGTAGACCCCATAGTTTTTGCTTAAAAATGATTTGTATCCTAAATTTATTTTCGATTAAAAACACCTACTTTAAGTGAAAAAATCTTACACCCTCCGCTCTGCTTTCATCCATTTGACTGATTGGATCGCTGCAAGAAGGGATAAAAGGGTAAAACGTTTATATTTAGACAAAACAAAAATAATAAAGTAAATATCTATACCAAAAAAATAATAAAGTAAATATCGAGTTATTTTAGTTGGTCTAAAATCTATTTAATATTCTAAGTTTTTTAATTTGAGTTTTAATATTTTAGTTGGTCTAAAATCTATACCAAAAATATAATAAAGTAAATATTGAGTTTTTTAATTTTTTTGTCTTTTTTGTCATAAACCACATTTAAAACTTACATGACAAATCAATTATAAATTTATTCTATGTTTTGCACGGGTTATTAACCTTGTATAAAAACAAAGACAACAAACAAAAAGAATATGAGAGAGGCGGCTCATAAGATTTGGAAAAGTTTTTTCCTCTTTCATGTTCTCTTTTTATTTTTGTTTATTATGTATTTTTTGCTCTTTTTTATTTTATAGTTTTTGTTGTTTAATTTTTCTTCCTTTTCTTCTTTTGATCTTTTTGGTTTGTTTTGTTTTTTATTCTACTTCTTAAATATTTTTCTATAACGTATGTTTTTAATCTTTTGTTTTTTTATTTTCTAGAAGTTCCTATGGTCATAGACGAATTTCTTAAAAAATTTAGAGTGCAAATTGTACTTCAATGTTCCTTTTAAGTGATGCTAATAAAATTTTAATCTTTTACTTTTATTACCCTTCATTTTAACAGATCAGTCAATTAAATGAATAAAAAAAATAGAGTAGATGGTTCAAATTATTTTTTTCGCTTAAAATTTGAGATGCTTTTAATAGAAAATAAATTTTAAGATGCAAACCAGTTTTAAATTTAGTCTTTATAAATTTAGTCTTTATAAATTGTAGATTTTATATGTAATATTAGATTTATATATATATATATATATATATATATATATATATATATATATATACACCTTGATTTCCTTGATTTTGATATAATAATTCAGGAGAGAAGATTAGCCAAAGAAAATTTAGAATTACAGAAGAAGGTTGGTCTGTTTCCTTTCATATCAATACTTAATTATGGTTTACATGTTCCATCTACGTACATATCATGATACTCCATCCTTTCGATTATTATTATTTTTTTCTTTTCACGAAGGAAACGTATATTTTTGTCGAGACTAATATAAAATTACACCATATCTTCATGTTTATCATAATTTTATTTTCACGTCATCATAACAAATAAACAACAATAATATTTAGAGGTACGTAAGTTAACATGGAAGAAAAACATTATTTTATAGTTTTCAAATTTGTATCCGAGACACTTCATGTGGACAAAGGTTGTACTACTTAATGTTAGTAAACTAAAAATGAATACTATATATATATATATTAACTTATTTTAAAATAAATTTATCAAGGTAAATATTTAGTACTATGTTCTTAAGATAATTATGCCTTCCTTATGGTGCTCATAGTTGATAGCATTCGTCTCCTAGAATACAATGACGTTGTATACTATAGTAGTACTTCAAATAGTATAATCAACGAACCAAAATAAAATGCTTAGAACTCTCTCTCAAAAAATAAACTATAAACTGTTAATGAAATGAAGAATAAGAAGACTGGAATGCTTATGCTTGAATGAATTGAATGAATGAAAATGACTGACCCCCTTCTCTATTTATAGTAGGGTAAGTGACCCATTAGAAGGGACATATACCCACTGAAAAGGTATGATTAAGCCAAAAACGACGTAGTTTTGGCTTTAAACAGAAGAGGCGCGTTCGTTCGGAGTAAAACGACGTAGTTTTAGGCTCATCAGAACAAAAACGACATAGTTTAATGCTTTAATAGAAAAGGCGCGTCCGTTCAGGCAAAAACGATGTAGTTTTGCAACGCCCGTTCATGCAGATAGCCTTTCCCAAAACAACGCAGTTTAAACACGTCCGTTCGGCAGGTAATACTTCACAAAACAACGTAGTATAATAAATACTGTTTATCAAAATGATACAGTTTTGATAATTAGAACTAAATAAAATAAAATATAAATAAATTTTAATTAAAAAATTTAAATAAATTTTGTCCAAAAAATTATATACAAGAACCAAGACCCACGAGTCTCGTCTCATGAGCCGAGCAGAACCGGGCCGGCCGGTTGGTCTTTAATGGTACATGGCGTGGGTTCGAACCAAACCTTAGCTAGCTAGGTCCTCTCCCTTCCACAAATGCCCAAGAGCAACTTTTATGTATATAAACCTATTAAATCTTTAGTTCTTAACCAATGTGGGACTTGACTTCCCACATATATTTATTATCATTTATCATTTTCAAAGGTGAACTTTGGAAGTTAATATCTCATTCATTACTCCATGAATTTGAGCTTTCAAATATTCAATTTAATCTACTCATGGAGTAGAACACATTGATATGTGGATTTACTTAAAATAATTATTAAAACCCACTTTTATTTTAGCTCAAATTCTAAAAATTCCCCACATGAATGATATTGAATGCCACCTTATGCAAATGTTATGCAGACTCTGGAAGAGAGAAAGATGTGGGATATTGAATGCCACCTTATGCAAATGTTATGCAGACTCTGAGAGAGAGAAAGAATTGAAATAATCTGTATCGAGAGAGGTAGCTTTTGGCTTTGAACCTTCCCTTGTGAAAGACTATTGGGTTTACTGATTGTCTAGTGAACGTGATGTCTTGAAATGTCCAATTATTTGTGTAAATCGAGACAATAATAATTCATACAGAATCTTTCTAGACATTATTTGGTTCTCATGATTTTGTTTATTTTGTCCCCGAACAATCCCGGATTTATGAGTGTTTTAGAGAAGTATAGCCTTATCTTTCTCATAGAATTGGCCCAGTTCACACTCACATTGGTGATTCTTAATAAGAGTATCTTGCTATACTCCACTTGTTTATCAAGATTGAAGAATCATTAAAAGCATAGCTTATCCTGTAACCGCTGCAGGTATCACTATCTCGTATCATAGGAATGAGCAGAAGAAATTAATTTCTTCATAGTGATTTGGTTGAATCGTTCACAATTTAGATGTCCCTTTGAACCTAGATCTTGGGATCTCTAGTCAACTAGGTTGAGTTTTCATCATGACGATCCTTGTTTATAAGATTTAAACTCATTCCCCTCGAAGTTATTTTTACTTTCTCTCTAGTCAAACCTTTAGTCAACGGATTTACTATATTTTCTTTCGATTTTATTTATTTAATAGACATAATTCCATTAGAGAGCAATTGTTTTATGGTATTGTGTCTACGACGAATATGTCTAGACTTAATATTATACATGTGACTCTGTGCTCTTCTAATTGCTGATTGACTATCACAATGGATATAAATAGGAGACACAGGTTTAGGCCACATAGGAATATCTTCTAAAAAGTGACGAAGCCACTTAGCTTCTTCTCCAGCTTTATCCAATGAAATAAACTCAGATTCCATCGTTGATCGAGCAATACATGTTTGTTTAGAAGATTTTTGTGATACTGCTCCTCCACCTAATGTAAACATAAAATCACTTGTGGATTTAGAGTGTTTTGTATCTGATATCCAGTTTGCATCACAGTATCCTTCGAGTACTGTTGGATATCTTGAGTAGTGCAATCCAAAGTTTTGAGCGTATTTTAAATGCCTTAAAACTCTTATAATCGCTTTCCAGTGATCTTGTCATGGATTACTTGTAAATCTAATCAATTTATTGACAGCTTGTGCTATGTCAGGACGTGTACAATTCATTAAGTACATAAGGCTTCCAATTATTTGTGCATACTCAGTTTGTGATATACTCTCTCCTTTATTTTTAGACAAGTTTAGATTTATATCTACTGGTGTTCCCACAGGATTGCAATCATTTTGATTGAATTTCTTGAGTATTTTTTCTCAATATAGTGTGATTATGATAATACTAACCCATCTCATGTTTTAGAAATTTTAATTCCTAATATTACATTGGCAACACCCATATCTTTCATGTCAAATGTATTATTTAACATCCTCTTGGTAGTTTTAATGATTTTATTATTATTACCCATAATGAGCATATCATCTACATAAAGACAATAATGACGTACCCTTTGTCAGTGTCTTTGACATACACACATTTGTCACACTCGTTTATTTTGAAACCATTTGACATCATTGTATTGTCAAATTTTTAATGTCATTGTTTAGATGCTTGTTTTAATCCATAAAGGGACTTCACAAGCCGACAGACTTTCTTTTCTTGTCCTGGAACAATAAACCCTTCTGGTTGTTCCATATAGATTTCCTCTTCTAAATCTCCATTTAAGAAAGTTGTTTTCACATCCAGTTAATGTATTTCTAAATTATATATAAGCTGCAATGGCTATTAACATCCTAATTGAAGATATTCTTGTTACAGGAGAATAAGTATCAAAATAATTTAAACCTTCCTTTTGCTTGTATTCTTTGATTACAAGTCTTGCTTTATATTTGTCTATAGATCCATCTGCTTTCATTTTCTTCTTAAATATCCACTTATATCCAAAATGTTTAGAGCCTGGTTGGAGATCTACTAATTTCCACGTATGATTGTGCAGAATGGATTCTACTTCACTATTTATAGCTTTTTTCCAATATGGAGCTTCGGGACTTGACACTGTTTCTCTATAAGTTTGAGGCTCATTTTCTAACAAATAAGTTAAAAAATTCGACCATAAGATTTTGATGTTCTAGCACGTTTTCTACGTCTAGGTTCATCAATATCTTCTACCTCATGATCACTAATAATGTCATAAGTTCTTTTGTTTGAACTTGTTTCTTGTTCATTAGAATTTGGCTCTTGTTCCATTTTATTAGGAAATAATGTTTCAAAGAATTCAGCATCTTTTGACTCAATAATACTATTTTCATGCATTTCCTCTATTTTTGATTTATTAACCAAAAATCTATATGCACTGCTATTATTTAGCATAACCAATGAATATACAATCTATTGTTTTTTGTCCTATTTTCACCTTTTTGGGTGGAGGAACCATTACTTTTGCCAAAAACCCCCCACACTTTTAAGTGTTTATAAGAAGGCTTACGTCCTTTCCATAATTCATAGGGTAAAACATTAGACTTCTTTTGAGGTATTAGGTTGAGAATATAATTTTCTGAAAAAATTGCTTCCCCCACACACACAAATTCTGAGGTAACCCAGAACTTAATAATAATGCATTCATTATTTCTTTCAAAGTTCTATTCTTTCTTGTTGCAACACCATTTTGTTGTGGTGAATAAGGTGCAGTCGTTTGATGTATTATACTATGTTGTGAACAAATTTCTACAAAAGGAAATTCATATTCCCCACCTCTATCACTTCTAACAATCTTGATCTTTTTATCAAATTGGTTCTCAAACTCATTTTTGTAATGTATAAATATTTCTAAAGCCTCATCTTTATTTCTCAATAAGTAAACATAACAATATATTGTACAATCATCTATAAAATTAATAAAATACTTCTTATATTCTCTTATTTGTATATACTTTAAATCACAAATATCAGTATGTATTAATTCAAGAGGTTTTGTACTTCTTTCAATTTATTTTAATTTTTTTTTCTAAGTTTTGCTTCAATGCAAACTTCACATTTATGATTGGAGTTAATTTCACATTTTGGCAAACATTCCATATTAATTACGTATAGTATTATAATTAACATGTCCTAATCTACCATACCATAAATTAGAAAACTCAATCATATAAGCAGAAGATGTAATTTTATTAATATTGGAAGGAACAATAGTCATTACATTCATTTTGAAGAGCCCATGGCTCATATATCCCTTCCCCACATACATCCCATTTTTAGTTAGGACAAATTTATCGTCTGATACAAAGACTAATTTAAATTCCATTTGACTAAGAAGGGATCCTGACACTAAATTCTTCCTAATATCAGGCACATGGAGCACGTTTTTGAGGGCGAGTTCCTTCCCTAAAGTTATCTTCAGAACCACTTTTCCTTGTCCAACAATTTTGGATGAGAAAGAATTCCCCATGTACAATTGTTCACCGTTCTCAATTTGTTGATATGTGGAGAACATCTTCTTGTCAGAACACACATGGCGGGTTACTCCAGTATCTATCCACCATTCCTTGGGATTTTCAACCATGTTAATCTCAGAAACAATCGCTGAAAGGTTTATTTTTGAAACATCTTGAAGAAGACTATCCACTTCCGTTACATTGGCTTGTGCGGATTTCTTATTCTGGTCTTTGCGTTTATGACAGTCATTTGCCCTATGTCCGGACTTGTCACAGATGTAGCATTTGCCTTGGAACTTCTTATTTGTTCCTTGTTGAGACCCATTTCTGGAAAGCTTCCTCTTTTTAGATTTCGGACCTTGTTCCACCACGTTGGCTTTATATTCCACAAATGTCCTTCCTGTTTTCTTCTCAGAGGCATGATTGTCCCCTTCTATTGTTAATCTTACGATTAAGTCTTCAAGTTTCATCTCTTTGCGTTTATATTTGAGATAATTCCTAAAATCTTTCCACATTGGTGGTAATTTTTCAGTAATAGCATCAACTTGAAATGATTCACTTAAAGACATACCTTCTGCATGTATTTCATACAAGATAAATTATAATTTTTGGACTTGATTAATAACAAACTTGGAATCAACCATCTTGTAGTCCAAAAACTTGCCAACTACGAACTTCTTCGTGCCAACATCTTTCGTCTTATATTTCATATCCAAGGAATCCCATAGTTCTCTTGTTGTTTTAAGAGAACTATACACATTATATAATTCGTTATCTAATCCATTGAGGATATAGTTTCGGCACAGAAAATTAGCATGTTTTCATGCATCAATAACAACAACCACTTTCCTATCTGTTTCATTCTCATTAAGCACAGGGGGTCTTCATGAAAAAACCTCACCAAGTTGAGCGTAGTGAGTTAAACATCTTTTGTTGCCATCTTTTAAACTTTGTTCCATTAAAATTTTTAGGTTTTTCACCATGGTTCACAGGAACATTTGGTATAGAAGGTGTAGAAGAAGAACCGATTATAGTTACAGGATCGATAGCCATATTTCTTGAACACACACACACACACACACACACACACATATATATATATATATAGATATTAATCGTCTTTAAAATGTTAGTTAACTGAAATGGATACTATATATATATATATATATATATATTAATGTAAGACCCCAACTTATTATAAATAAAATTAAATTTTCTCTATTTATTATCTTGAAATAATAAGGAGTTAATTTGATATAATACTTTGGTTAGGGGTGAAATGTGCAAATTTTACAAAATAAGCAAGTGGTTATAAAATATTCATTTTTGTCGGGGAATATTCGTATGGTCGTGGAATATTCTTGTTGTCGGAGAATATTAAATAACAATGGCAGTGCGACCATTCATGGGCCTCATAAATGAATAACCGTTGAATGAAGAAAATAACAAGTTTGAGTTTTTATAAATAATTGGCAGTAGTTATTCTGAATTAACAACATTAGATTACACGTGGTTAAAATATAATGTCTGGCGTGGTTGTATAGTAGCACTACGGTATTGCGCATATTTTTAAATTATTGATTCTTACGTAATTACTTGTTAAAGTATTTTATTTTATTGATTCAATAATTGCTTTGCGTTGATGTTTTATATTATTGTTGTTTGATAATTGTCAACGCCTGATATTTTCCATTACCGCATCAATAATTCATATTATTTGAATAATATTATTAGATAGCATTATTAGCAATGTCTAGAAAGTTACATCGAGGAGAGGTTTGGTCACCTAATTGCGCACCGATGAGAGAAATCCTTATCTAATGCCCCTTTTTCCTGAGAGCTACCTGGTTGTCATTATTGTGATTCTGTAATATTATTTGTGAATAATTAATTATTGATTTATATGATAAGAAAATATTTATTTTATGTGGATATAATTGATGGATATATTTATTTTATGTGAATTTAAATGAAGGAATTTTAGCATGAAATAATTGTTAAAAGTTTGACATATTTTTGTGGAATTACAATTATTTCTCCGATAAAATATTCATTCAAATATATTATTATAATATATTAAAATTGTTTAAAAAAAGAGGGTTATTATATATATATATATATATATATATATATATATATATATATATAAACATGTGATAAAGGAGCGGAGTTAGTGGGCAAGTTGTAAAAGGTTTCTAATTTCAAAAGTAATGCAGTAGTTGTTTTTGTTTTTTCAAAGATAGTGTATTCTGCTTGTGTTTTTCCTAAGTGGGTTGGTGGATGCTTTGTATTCTTTGTTGGTGGCTTGAATGAATTAATGTCAGCATAATGGTATGATATTTTCCATGTGAACCTCACCTATAAGGAAGAAATGAGTGGTTAGTGTTTTGTTAGGCCATTTGTTGGTGAAAAAAAAAACGTTGCATGCAAGCTTGTTTCAAAGGGATGGACCCACCCATTTGAAAATATAAAAAGTTAGGCAAGATATTAGGCAGA
The DNA here is from genome assembly GCA_020205615.1 of Panax quinquefolius. Classification (NCBI taxonomy): domain Eukaryota; kingdom Viridiplantae; phylum Streptophyta; class Magnoliopsida; order Apiales; family Araliaceae; genus Panax; species Panax quinquefolius. The sequence continues at coordinate 40,442,080 of CM035155.1, read as the reverse complement.
GGAGAAAAAGAAGGAAATGTCAAGTCGCGTTGTATCTGTTTCTTTTCTCCTTTTGTTGCTATAAATAGGGGGTAACCCCTCCTTCCTCATCACACCATTTCTAAATTCTGAAATTATTATTTTATAGTATTGTGAGTATTTTTCTTGAGTACAAGGATACTTTGAGTGTAGTTTTTCTACAAGATTTTCTCAGAATAATATCCAATACTCCAATCAAATCCAGTTCTACGAAGGTAAATGATATTATTTTATTGCAATATTCGTGAGAAATAATATTTCCTTTCATACTCCATATTATGTAAGCGATATTATTTCATCTCGTATTCCTAAATTTGGACTTACTATGGTAAGTATTGCTTCTATAATTCTTGAAATGATTAGAAATTTCGCTTCGTCTAATATCATTTCATAGAAATATTGATATGAAATTTTAATCAAATTTGAAACTTTTCATGACTGAGTACTGTTCACAAAAAAAAATTCCTTTCAAGTTATCTGTTGTGACCCTTATTCTTGAAATTGGATCCATGTTTTGATCTTCACTATGGATTATTATGGAGCGTTTTTAAACTTGAATTATCTAAAGTACGAATCTCTAATCTTTGTCTTTTTGTCTCACTGGATTCGTTCTTTAAAATGTTTTTCATCATCCTCAGTCCTTAATGGTGATACTTGATGAATATCTTTGGCACAGTGGTCTGAAGATGAATGATTACTCGATGAATATCTTTGGCCGTAGTCTGAAGATGAGCAGTGTTGAGATGAACATGACCAACTAGTGATACGGATGGATATCTTTGGCTCAGTAGTGCAAAGATGAATATTTGATTCAAAATGTATATTGATTGATGTTACAGGGATAAAATATTGATGATGGACTTTTAAATTCATAGATGATAGTAGATTTCATTCTCTACTAAACTCTTCTAATGAATTGTTATTTCCGTTGCGAATATTGATCTAAAACTTGTTGTCCATTATATTTTATCTGATTTGTTGAAGGCTAAAGATAATTTATTGTTCATTATCTTAGTCATAATATTCTTTACTGGGCTAGTTGAGCTCACCCTTTTCCTTTTTGTTCCATTTTTCTTCTCAAGAGGTGAGAATATAGCAGGAACCAGTTGGGGTAAAGAGTGATGGTCCTAGACAGTTGTTTTAGTAGTCCTCACTATTTTTGTAAAATAGTGTATCAATAAATATAATGAGGACTTATTTGTGTGGATATTGTCTAGAAGACAATATTTATATTTAAACTCACAACATGTGTGTTGTCGTATTTTGCACGACAATTGTAATAATAAAAGTTGTAGTTGTTTTTGTACCATGTTTTTGGCGACTCAGAATGGGTGATGTATACCTATTTTGGGGGCGTCACAATTAACTTATCTCATAATTAACTTATCTCAAAATAAATTTGTCAAGGCTAGTACTTGGTATTATGTCCTTAAGACAATTATGCCCTCCGTATGGTGCTTAGAGTTGATAACACTTGTCTCCTAGGATATAACGACACTGTATACTATAGTAGCATTTCAAATAGTATACTCAACGAACCAAAATAAAATGCTTAGAACTCTCTCTCAAAAAATAAACTATAGACTGTTAATGAAATGAAGAATAAGTGAAATTCTCTGTATGAGCACACCTAGAGGGGGGGGTGAATAGGTGTTTAAGCTAAAAGTGATAAACGGTGAATTTTTTTTGAAATTTTATGCAATAGGTTTAATTCAGACAGCTACGCATGTCTACTTTAGTGTCTGCTTTAGCTTATGTTCTTCGTTTCTTATTATCAGACGGCTAGACCTGTCTGCTTTAGTGTCTGGATAGTAGCGTGAATAACAAAAATATGCAGAACGTGAATGACAGAAAAAGAGATAAACATAAGTAAAAATCACACCAAGATTTTTACGTGGTTCAACCCATATCCTCTAATTTAGTGGCCTAATCCACGTCCAATCCCAACTAGGATTGGAGACTCTTTTTATTAAACTTAATATTCAATTAAATACAATAAAAAGAACTCCCTGTTTCAAAGAAGCTTTCCACTGATGGACACCTCTGCCCCCTTTGCACCTCTGCAACCTTGAAAGCTCTCTTTGAACAGACCTTATCCACTACTTGATCGATCAAGCCAACAAGCTTGGAAATTTGAATATAATAGAAGAAATTACAATAGACTTCTTATTTTTCAGCCACAAAGAATTATAGACAGTACAATGAATAGTTGGAAATAAACAATGAAAGCTCTCAATAGGATTCTTCTCTGTATAGCAACGTGAATTAGCTTCTTGTATCCTTCCTGCTTAGCCGTGAGATAAGACTATATATAAAGAGAGACCCAACGACTATAAAATAATTGTTAGCAATAAATTAGATGATTTAAATCCCATAGCAAGAAATCAGATGATTTAAATCCCATAATATTAGCTACTAATATTGACCAACGGTTATATAAACAGAAGCTAGAATATGAAACACATATCACAATTGATAATTGATATACCCCGTGATTTTAGCATTTAAAGAGTCCAACAAATTTGGTAAATCAAGGATATGTTTTCAAGTCAAACCAAAACACCTTAAATAAAGGAACAAGGAGATTAATAAGGATAAGACCCAATAGCTTCTGTAAGTCTCCTTTTCAAAATAGAATACCAAAATATCACTAACTAATGTGGGCTCCACTAAGCAAGATAAAATCCTTAAATAAATAAGCACCCACGAAATACTCTGATGAAATAGAAGAACCAATTTGGGCCAGCTGGAATTAATAACAAAAGACCATAATATTTGTCATTATTAAAATTATAAATACCAACATACCTTAATAAACTCCAATTCAAATATTCCTTAATAAACTCCAATTCAAATACTCTAAATCAAATCTTCCTTAATAGACTCCAAATCAAATCTTCCTTAATAAACTCCAAATCAAATTTGAAATGATTTTAAAAAATTCTAACTTACCAACAGAAGAAAATCAGCAACAAGTGTTCATGTAATAACCATAACCTATGCATATTAATTATAATATTATAACAAACCATGAACCATGCACATGCACATGTCTAATATACTTAAATTAGTCATCATTCAAAACATCATAAAATCAAAAACCAAAAATAAGAAGACTGGAATGCTTATGATGCTTTAATGAATTGAATTAATGAAAATAGCAGCACCCCTTCTCTATTTATAGTAGGGTAAGTGACCCATCATAAGGGACAACCCACTGAAAAGGTATGATTAAGCAAAAAAAGACGTAGTTTTGGCTTCAAACAAAAAATGTGCGTCCGTTCGAAGCAAAAACGACGTAGTTTTAGGCTCAGCAGAACAAAAACGACATAGTTTAATGCTTTAACAGAAAAGACGCATCCGTTCAGGCAAAAACGACGTAGTTTTGCAGCGCCCGTTCAGGTAGATAGCCTTTCCCAAAACGACGCAGTTTAAACGCGTCCGTTCGGCAGGTAACGCTTCATAAAACGATGTAGTATAATAAATATTGTTTATCAAAACTACACAATTTTGATAATTAGAACTAGATAAAATAAAATATAAATAAATTTTAATTAAAAAATTTAAATAAATTTTGTCCAAAAAATTATATACAAGGACCTAGACCCTCGAGCCACTTGCCCAAGCCTGAGCCAGGCTAGTCGGTTGGTGGCACGTGCGTGCGGGTTCAAACCAAGCCTTGGCTAGGTCATCTCCCTTCCACAAAAGTAGGATGCCCCTTGGGGCTCAAACCCAAGAGCAACTTTCATGTATATAAACCTATTAAATGTTTTGTTTTTAACCAATGTGGGACTTGACTTTCCACATATTTTTATTATCATTTATCATTTTCCAGGGTGATCTTTGGTAGTTAATATCTTATTAATTACTCCATAGATTTGAGCTTCCAAATACTCAATTTAATCTAAAATACATTGATATGTGGATTTACTTAAAATAATTATTAAAATTTATTTTTATTTTAGCTCAAATTCTAACGCTTAATAATAAATAAGAGCTAATAGCAATTTAATCCCTTGAAATTCTATCTGTTTTATAATTGAGCTTATAATGTATCATCGATCCCGATATAGACCCTCAAGTAGTGTTAACTTATTAACAATCACCCAAATTTGATAATTTCAGCCTAAGGTGGTGTTTGATTGCATCTTAATGCATCTTAACATCTTATCTCTTATTCACTAAGAGGCATGAAGTTGTTTGGTAGAAAAAAATTTCCCTTTGAATGTCTCTAAATAGTTAAGATAGAAAAATAAATCTAAACTATTCAGAGGGTACAAAAATAACCTCTTCAATATTACATAATTCTTTCTGTATGCCTTAAATTTACGCAGCAAATAGTCAATGTACTTTCTGTGCTATGATTTGAGAGTAAATTACAAATTGAATTAATATTAGAATCACTTGCAACATATGAAAGCCCTGAGATTTCTGGTGATGGGGGAAATCCTGAAATTTGTATGGATTTAGGTGGTTTTTCTGCTGGGGGAATTAGGATTTTGGAGGGAATGTCTAGATTTGGAAAAAGTAAAATTAGATTCTGAAGAGAATTGAGAAGAAAAGAAGTGCCTGTGTAGATTTGAACAATAGGATAGAGCTCCATGTCTTGGCCTGTTCCTAGAGAGCACGAGTGTAGACTATCTGAAGGAAGGAGCAGTGAATTACCGAAAATAAAAGAGGGAAATGAACTGAAAGGTATCTGCTTTGCGTGATGTGATTATCAAACAGAAGGGTTAAAATGGTAAAATACTGTTATTCAGATATTTTAAAAAAATTAATTATTAAACAATATTTCTTTATTCATATACAATTTAAGACAAATGATCTACATTATTCAGATGTCTAAACTGTTCATTTCTTAACATTCAATTTTATCGAACATAACTTAACTTTTGTCGGAAAGAGTTGTCCCACGTCATCATTTTCGAGTAAAAAACCATCGGATTACCTATTTGAATCTATATATATGGTGTTTACTTAACACTACTTCAATTCAAGGTCTAAATAGAAAGGATTGGTATATTTAGAGGCTCAATTATATAACATGGGTGGAATTTTGTGGGACTAAAAGTACTTTTAACCCTTTGATATTCACATCTGATCGAAAGAGTTTAAGAATAAATTTTCGTTTCATATTTGATCTTAAGATTATTGAGTATTTAGTTTAATAGTGATACATGATAATGTAATATTAGTGGTAAACTAAACACATGTAATATTTAAATTATCATAAAAAATATGAATCCTTTAATTTTTGAACAAAGATTGACAAATAAGATTTTTTTATGGAGTAAAGGGAGTATAATATTATTTAACGCTTCATGGATTCCTAAATATAAGATCAATTTTGACCTTTTGAAGTATTATTTGTTGTATTGCTAAATTTAGACAAATTTATTTAATTTTAGACATTTCAAATACAAATTATATAAAAGGGTTTACTAGTATGAGAATTGTTGTTTTCAAATGTTAAACAAATCATCAGTTTTGAATTCTTAAAAAGACCTCAAAGGTTAAATTAATTACATCTATGTTATTAATTATAATTAAGGGAGAGCAGTAAAAATAATTGTTTTTTCGAGTTTCTGCTACTATTTTTTCTCTTCCCGGTTGATTCTCTTATCTCTATTTTTACTACCACTTTCGTTCTTTAAAGATTGTCATTTTAAAAGAAAAAATTTCTTCCAAAATATTTATTGTTTATAACTTTCGAGAAGAATAAATTATTTACTTTCTTATATTACCCCTATCTTCTCTTGTTGTCTCAAGAAATTCTCTCCCTTGTATTAATAGTTTTCAACTTCCCATAAAAGGGTAGTGATAGAATTTCAAACATATTTTAGTTGGTAAATGATACTACCTCCGTCCCACAATAAGTGATTTTTTAGGCTTAATGTTTTTTCTCAAAATAAGTGATGTGTTAGAACTCCAATACAAATTTTATAATATTTTTTTATATATGCCCTCCATTATTCTTGACTCTTCGTTTTCTCAATTACTCACTACAATTAAATGACACTCATTAACTTTTCAACTCCAAAGAATGTATATTAAGGGTATTTTTGTCATTTTAACTTATGTATTGGTATGTGTGATTTAAGCTAAAAAATCACTTATTATAGGACGGAGATAGTACCTTCTTAATCCATATGCCAAAACTTTAAATGACAATCTTTTAAGAACGGAGGTAGTATTTCACTATCTCATAACCTCTTTTTCTCCAACTCTTATTTGTAATTATTTTTCTCTTTCTCTTTTTTTTTTCACAAACTATGCGTGTGCATGTCAGATAATTACTCCCTTCATTTTTTAATAGCTGACGTTTTAGATAATTCTTTTATTCCTAAATATATGACGTTCTAGAATTTATAGGAGAATTTATTACATTATTTCATTAATTACCTTTAAACATTTAATACTCTCTTTAATTCTCTCCTATTTTTCCAAATCTACTTTTTCTCTTTTAATATCTTATCAGTATACTCTCTTTAATTCTTATATTTTCTCTATCCTCGAACAATGTCTCTTTCATCTCTATCACTTACAATTTAGCTTTCCATTTATCTATGCAAGAATGTTTTTGGTAATAAATAGTAATTTTAATACAGTAATTTTAGGAGTTTTAATTTTCTTAATCTCTGTGCAAAAACTTTAAAAGTCACATATTTAGGAATGGAGGGAGTAGTATTTTAACATGCCATAAAATTCGTACGTTAAAATCATTGCTATCAATTAAAATTGCAAGAGCTTTTTCGGACATAAAAATTGGATATGAGTATTTGAATTTCATCTATTTATATTTTTACTCATTATTGGGGGTAAAAATATAAATAAATAAAATTTAAATATACTCATGTTCAATTTTCATGTCTACAGGTTTTTGAAATTGCAATGTAACATGGGGTTTGATTGATTTCAGTGTGAGCTGCAAACATTGCCTCTAGAAATTTCATGGAAAGAAGTTGCAAGAAGAGAAATTGTGGATGTCGAGACGGAATTGTTCATAGGACCGCCTGAAAGAAGAACAACCAATTAATCAGGCAAATTCAAAATTAACGGGAATTCTTTATATTTTAATTAGTATAATGATAAATATTATAAATTATATAAAAAGTACTACTCATGATAAAAAGTATTATTTCATAATTTTTAAAATAAATTATCTTAATTTTAAGTTAATGTCACAAATTGACTTTTTTTAACAGTTATACAATGACTGTAATTCATTAGAACATTAAGAGTACGTTGTTTGCTAAATAGTTATTGTATAATAATAACATAATAGTTCTACGTGCTCAATTTATGTACAAGCACTTGAACACAAATAGAGGAAAAAAATAATTATTTAAATTATCAATATAATTCATTTATTATATATATATATTTTACTATATTCAATGTAAATGGGAAAATAGCAATTGTGTGGATGCATTCAATACCATGGCCTTTATTGCATCACGTTTGTGTAGCATTGTTATTGAGTCCCTCCATTCTAAAATTAGTGTATATTTTAATTTTTAAAATTGATTCTTGAATTGTTTAAAATAATAAGATTTCCATTAAATTTTAAAAATAATATATGATAATTAATACTATTAAATAACTTTATATTGAATTTTAAAATTTTAAATTTCAGGAATTAACTCTAAAAAACTAAAATATATTTCGATTTAACTAAAGGAGAAGTACAAGTTCTTCACCAAAAGGGTGAAAGAAATTATTCTATATGCCAATTTAAACTCTATCTTGAGAGGTATAAACCCACCCACCCAAATGATTTTAAGGCTCATAAATGATTGCCAATCATTAATGACCACTTACAAGTCCAATTCAAAAGTCCATAATGGGAGAAAGATCTTAATTCCTTCCTCCACATATGAATTTGAAGGCCTTACAGCACCAATTCAAATATTAGTACAATATAAATCAAAAGTCCATTATTGGAAGAGGGCTTCAATTCGAAGGCGTTGTGCCTCATCCTAAGCTAATATCAATTCGAAGGCACTTTACGAGGCATGGTGATCACGGTTCACGACTAAGCTCGAGGGAGTTCAGAGCAGATTTTCTTTCTTCAATTTTTTTGTTCTTTTACTTAAATTTTGACATATGTTCTCTTATTTAATTTTAGAGTTAATTGGTGTTAGGTAAGATGTTAGCTGTCAAAATTTAAGTAAAGGACAGAGAATCTGTTCTCCAGAAAGTTAGGTGGACAAAGTTTAGAATTGAACAAAGCACTTAAGGTTGGTTGCCGAACTCAAGGGAGTACTGTGGTCAAGGTTCACAACTGAGCTTTAGAGAACTAGGTGGTCAAGGTTCTTGTTGGGCCATGATATTTTATGTAGTGGACCGAATTCTTTGGTAAATCCATTGGGTCATATCTACTGAGTTGGGCCAGGTCAATGGGTTATCTTTGTTGGATCTTGAAAGTCTTGGGCCGGATTGTTGGGCTGACCCATCAAATAATTAAATATCTACATTTTAGGCTTTGACCGGTGATGATGAAAAAGATAATTGTTGACCGATATCCTGCATTGCATTAATGAGGATGGGACAGAGTCGGCCGGCGGTGAACTAAGGTGATGGGATTAGCAGGTAGACTACCTACAGTGTGAGTGTCAGGCAGGTCAGTTGCACACAAAATCGGGGAACTAGTATATGAGGAGATAGGACGACCCAAGGAGGAGGTAACTGATATTTTCTCTCTCTCAATACAGTAGATATAATTTTTCTCCATTGTTAACCGTGTGATCGCCTGTACTGACTCTCACGCCGGAGCTATCCCCTGACGGTTGAAGCCGTCAAGCTTTTGGTGTTGTCGTGTTTACTGTGCAGGATCGGACGTGTCTTACGTGATTGGGACGCGTGGAAAGGTCTTGGCGTTAACATTGGCGCTAGAAGGAGGGCTTGTTTTCTAGTGATTCTTGAGTTTTCAATCACAATTTCTCAGTTGTTCTACGTCGGAAGTTATGGTGAGGAGTGGAACTGTTACCCCTGAAGGACAACCGATGACTGTAAGTTCGTATTTACAACGTATTTCTGTCAAGTATCGGTTGGGTCCTTCAAAAAGTGCTCATGATAGCACGACTTCCAAACATAATTCAGAAGGTTCTCGTTCGAGAGCCCATGGTGATGCTAGGAGGAGATTGGTTTTTGCAGCTGATAAAGAACGTGATCATGGTCGGAAACGGGTAGAAGGCACACCGCCTAGAACCCGACACCGAAGTGGTCAGGATGATAAAGCCTCCAAGCTGGCGAAGATGGCAGATGAGGCAGATAAAACTTTAGAGGTTCTCCTGAAGTAGAGGGAGGATATAGCTGAGCAGATGCTTCGTATGGCCGAATTGAAGGACGAGGCGTCAAGTTATGTTCAGTCCGAAAGGCATAACAAATCTAGAGACGGGCAACCAAGGGAAGGGAAGGAGCATGTACACTCCGTTCCTGTATCTCGAGGCCGACCTAAGGATCGAAGGAGGTCAAGAAGCCATTCTTCTGAAGTATTTGTTGGAAGAATGCATATTGTGATTTGATATTTTATGAAACTACTCATGATTATGTAAAGTCCTTCAAAGAATATATGTACAAGGACTTAGTGGTAGATCAAAAGTGTTAGGTTGATTTTAGCCTTTAATGTTCACTTGTATAGATAAAGGGATCAAATCTGTTAGGTTGATCTATGGCTAGAAAGAAATAGATAGACTTGCAGTCTATCCGACTGATCAACCAGAATCGCGTTAAAGCGGGATCGTAGTCTTTGAGATGATCGTAGTGTATCTGCCTTGAAGGGCCTCTCCACGAATCGAAGTGTGGTCCAGACGTTTGTCGAAACTAACTCAAACATCGTAGTGTTAAAATATCGTAGTGTGCTCTCGGAAATGTAGAGTTTGCGAGGAAAGCAAGTGAAGAACGTGGTGTGAAAATCCTTGTGAGAAATCATAGTGATCTCTTACTAGCGAGCGTGATATGACAAGACACTACGATATTGATAGTAGAGTGTCATCTGCTTTGTGTCGGAAACATCAAGCCCTATTGTTCATCTGAAGATGGACTCCAACAAATATGGAATGGGTTTTGAACATTGAAGCTCTCACCAGTCCCAACGTACAAAAGATATCCTTAGTATTGATCAAAAGAAACGTACTCAAGAAGCTAAGAAAAGGACCATTTGGCAAAGGAAAACACCTTTTGAGGTGTTAGGTGAAAAAACAGTCTGCTGTGTCAGTGGGCCAGAGTGTAATTCAGAAGATGTGCAGAAAAGTTTCCATCAAAGCTCAGAAATGTCAAAACGCATTTAATGGCTCATCAGATGACTTCAACGGATAGATTTCAAGATCACATATATACAGATCAAAGACAGATGAGAAAAACAAGCAAGTATTGAACGAAAAAACGCATAAGAACACTCAACGCTCAACTCTACGATCTGAGAAAAAGGAAAAACTTGCTTAACTATTCAGTTCTTTTGAACAAGTGCTTACTAGAAACTGAATAACATCAATCACGATCTAAACAACATTCAATCAACTGAAGTAAGAGTTCCAGGTTTGATGGACTTGAAGAGTTCTAAGTGAACTGTGAGAGACCAAGTCTGCTGGACTTGAAGAGTTCAAGAGTGAACTAAGAAGTACCTAGACTGCTGGTCTAGAAGGAATCTGTGAGATTCAAGAAGTGTAACAGACATCCTTAGTGGATTTCCTACCCAAGGAGTAGAAGAGTGGACTAGGAGCTTTTAGTGCTCTGAACCACTTAAAACTATTGTGTTCATTAACTGCTATAACTGTAATATCTGCTATAACTGTCATAACTGCCTCAATCTCATTAACTTAAGATATATAACAGAAGGTTTTTCACATATACTCATTCCGCTGTGCATTGATTACCATAAACTAAAAAAGATTAAAAGAAAAAGTTTTAATTATCTATTCAACCCCCCCTTCTAGATATCTATCGTGCCTACAGGGAACTAACAGTATCGCAGAGGGCACCTCACCCTATTGGTTCTCGGGGTCACGGTGGCAGAAAACGAAGAAGTAGGTCCAGGGAGTACACGCCAGAGAATACAAAGAAGGCATTAAAATGTCTTGAGTATCCTCGGCCACGATGGCGTGAGCCCATGCATAGAAGTAAATCCGAGTCGTACTCCACGAGAATCCACCGAGGGCTGCCGCTCGGATACTCACCATCAAAGAAGTCCGTCTAGGGCAGTGGGTTCGGATGGAAGAGGTCGGTCCACTCACCAAAAGAAGATTTCTCCGAAGAAAGAAGTCTCGTCACAGCCCGAAAGAGTGGAGTTTCTGGTTAAAGAATTGAAAGAGCTTTGGAAGAAGCTGGCTGAAGTTCAACAAGTGAAGGATACTTCGGGAAAAAAGGCGTCTCCTTTTTCCTCGGATATTCTTAAGGAGAAGGCTGATCCTACCAATAAGCTACCTCACATAGAGAGTTATGATGGATCTGGAGATCCCTATGACCATAGTCAAGCATTTGACAGGCTGATGGACTATTACGATTTTATCGATGCTGCCAAGTGTCAAACATTTGTAATGACACTCAGGAAAGATGCAAGGCAGTGGATGGGTACTTTGCCTTCGGATTCAGTCTCGTCATGGACAGAGTTATGCAACAAATTTCATGCTCGTTTTGGGAGCAACAGAAGGAGGGGAAAGCCTACCGGTTCACTGGCTTAAGTTCGACAGTATTCGAATGAGTCCCTGGGCCAATATGTGAAGCGCTTCAGGGAAGCAGTTGGTTAGGTAACATACCTTAATGATCTTAAGTTGTTGGATTGTTTGAGCGGTTTAGATCTGGTGAAGTCAGAGAAGCTGGTGAAGAAGTTGATGTTTCAATACCCGAAGAGTTTGGCTGAAGCTTTTGATAAGGTTGAAGGCTATATTGTCGTAGAAGAAGCTATGAATAGCTTAAAACGTCCTTCTTCGGACAGGTTGAAGGAGGCAGACATGGATAAAACTGACGGTGATCAGAGGAATGGTGGAGGGAATAATGATTGGCCAGAAGGTAGCTCGAAGAAGTACAACAACAACTGGCGCCAAGGAGGCAATCGCCCACCTGCTCCCACCCAGAAGGTGAATAAGCTATACACCAAACTGAATACGGATAGGGCTGTTATATTGGATCAGATCAGGAACCAACCTTACTTCGAACCACCTCGTGACAACATTAAGCTTGGGGCAGACAATACTCGTAAATATTGTGGTTATCATCAGGCATCAGGTCACGACATGAATGAATGTTGTAGTTTGAAGAAATTTGTGGAGAGGAAGGTCCAGAGTGGTGTGTTGGTCCAATATGTGGCCGGAAGAGATCCCCAACAGGAACAACCGAATGATGACCGGACTGTTCAGGTAGTTCAACCGGTTTAACCTGCTCCAAATCAGCAACCAAGGCACGTCGTTGATTTTATTACCGGGGGGACAGCAGGAAAGACGATAGGGAAGAAAAGACGTGGATATTTGGATTCAGTTATGTATGTGGCGGGTGTTCTCCCGAAGACTGACAGATCGTATCTGTGACGCCCCCAAAATAGGTATACATCACCTATTCTGAGTCGCCAAATACATGGTACAAAATACAAATACAATATTTAAAATACAACAAGGGAGCTGTGAGTTTTAATATAAATCATGCTTACTGACAATATCCACTCTCGAGAATAAGTCCTTATTACATTTATTGTCACACTATTTAATGAATAGTGAGGACTACTAATCTTATCATCCGGACCGTCACTCCATTCCCCGATTAGTCACAGCTACGTTCTCATTTCACAAGAGAATAAAGGAAAGAAAGGGTGAGCTCAACTAGCCCAAGAAGAAATATTATGACTAAGATAATGCAAAATAAATTATCATTAGTCTTCACAATGTTAAACCGATAAAATATAATAGACATCAAGTTTAACCTGCGTTGAATAAGCGATCCATTAAAAGAGTCAAGTAGAGAATAAAATCTACTATCTTTTATGATTTAAAATATTTTCATCACTTTTGTCATTGAGACTCATTTCGATAAATAATCCACATCATTAAATCATCCACGCACTACTGTGGCGAGGATATTCTTTAGTATCACGACCACGAATTATCCATGCACTCACGGGCCAAAGATAATCGTGTTTTCATCAACTGATCCGATCATGCCATAAAATAATTCATCTTTGCTCCCTTCGTCAAGAGAATCTATAGCCATAATCATACCAAAAAACTCCGTCCATCAATGCACTACGGGCCAACGAGGAATTTGTTTCCATATTATTTGTAACATTACGGTCATGATTACGAGAATAATCCACAGTCGTAATCATCATACCAAGTCCATCTATGCACTACAGAATACAGATGACTTTTTCAACATAATATAAACATGAGGATGATGACAATGATATAAGAATTCAATAAAACAAGTTCACGAATTAATTTGTCCGAGGAACCATAACGTCCAAATTGTCAACATGATCTTTGCTTTGTAGAGTAAAATTCAAGAATGCTCGTAAGAATATTTCCATGAAAAGATCTTTGGATGGGCGCAAATATCAAGGATATTCCACTAATTTCATGGAGTATAGAAGTTAAAACTTTAACCAATTGAGTATAATAAAGAATGGAATAACAAAAGAAATCACCATGCATGCGGTACTTGCATAGATAGGTTATTCAACGAATAATAAATAACGGAACCGGTCGGTAGTGTCATACGCACAAGCGTGATGTTCAACGAGAATAATAAGGAATGGAATAACAACGAAATCACCATGCATGCGGTACTTGGCATGAGGCAGTTATTCAACGAGAATACTAAATAACGGAACCGGTCGGTGAAATTCACAAGCGGGATGTTCCAATGTAATAAATGAATAATAAAGATTTTAACCGTGTCCGGCGTAAAGCACATGACAAGATATTCCAATGAGAATAATAAAGCGGAACCAAGTCCTAAAGCACGCATGACGGGATATTCCAATGAATAATAAAGAATGGAATACGTAAGAATTTCACCAAGTATAGGGTAGCAGCATTATCTGATTTATTCCAAATAATAAGGAATGGAATAATGTAAGTTCTCTTTATGAATACAAAAGAATAATACCCACTACAATTACAATAAATAATATCCCTTACCGTAAAAGAAACTTTGATATCGGATGAGTGAAGTAGCGTAAAACTTTTCTTCTTTCTCTCTATAGTTTCTCTCTACAGAGTTTCGGTGAATTAAGTAAGAAATAATGAAGGAATGAGCTTATTTATAGAAGAATGGAATGAATAAGAACTAATCCATGAACGGTCCAAATTGATTTACTTTAATCGGACAAATCCATAATTAAAGAAAATCTTTTAAATAAAATATAATATATTCTATTTATAATCTAATAAAACGAATAACTTTTAAAAAGATTTTACTATCTGAAAAACACTATACAAGCACTATGCAAATACTATGCGTAATAAAATATAATATATTCTAATTATTATTTAATAAAAATGATAACTTTATAAAAGTATTCTATTTTATATAAAAAGATTTTACTATTAGTCTAATAAAATGAATAACTTTATAAAAGTATTACATTTTATATAAAAGTTTTTTCTGCATTTTATTACGTTAATAATACGAATAAAACAAAACTTCGCCAATCATATAAAATATCGTGAATAATTGAATCAAACCGAGTGACTTCTCACATAAGCATTAATAATCAATATCGTGTCTACTTATGCAACCACGTGTATTCTTTGTACTTTTACTCTAAAGTAGTTCAAAGATGATCAACGGTAAAACTTCCGCCGTTATTTTCAAAAAAATATTTTTGTCATTTTCTCAATTTGACAATAATTCCGTTGTGGGGTCCACCAATGATTATACCGTCATACGGATATTCCCTGACAAAAAGAATATTCCCCGACCAATCGAATATAATATGACAACTTGCACACTTTGTAAAATTTATAAATACTACCCACAACTATAACATTATATCAAATCCACACCATAATATTAAAAAAAATATTTCAAGAAATTTAAATCTTTATTTATAAAATATGGGGTCTCACTGTATCTAGGGACGGTCATATCCTTCAAGGCACGTGACTGGGAACAAAGCCCTTCTGTCTAACTTCATAGAGAAGGAGGGTCCCTCGGTCATATTTGGAGATAATGGCACTAGCAAGACTAGAGGCTATGGCTCAGCCGGAAATGGTGCAGTATCATTCAGTAAAGTGGCATATGTGGAAGGACTACAACACAACCTTCTAAGCATTAGCCAACTCACTGTGACAAGGGTCATCAAGTAACATTCATCAACAATCGATGTCAAGTCAGAGACACGAAGACATCTGCGTAAAAAGCTAACCTAACAAGAGAAGGAAATGTCTACACAGTGAATCTTGGACAACTAAGCTCAGACGAGACAATATGCTTTCTGGCTAAAGCATCTGAAGAAATGAGATGGCTATGGCATCGAAGATTATCTCATCTCAACTTCAAAAACATGTCCAAATTAGCTTTAAAAGATCTAGTTGCAGGCCTACCCAAATTTAACTTCATTAAAGAAAGGCCCTGCAATGCCTGTCAACTTGGGAAACAGACCAGAAGCTCATTTAAGAGCAAAACCATCAACTCAATTGACAAGCCTCTGCAATTACTACATATGGATCTTTTTGGACCAATTCCAACGACGAGCCTTGGGGGAAAGAGATACTCACTGGTCGTAGTCGACGACTACACCAGATTTACATGGGTATTCTTTCTAACCTCAAAAGATGAAACAAGCTCTCAACTAATCAAGATGTTCAAGCTGGTGATGAATGAGAAAGGAGAAAAATCAAGGCCATAAGAAGTGATCATGGCGAGAGAATTCAATTTCTCGAAAATGGATCGGTTAAAGCGCATAATGGGATTAGTCACAACTTCTCAGCTCCACGAACTCCCCAATAAAATGGAGTTACTGAGAGAAAAAACAAGACATTAATAGAGGCTGGAAGGACTCTACTAGCTGCAGCTCATCTACCGGAGTACTTCTGGGCAGAAACGGTCAACACTGCATGTTATACTCTGAACAGATCACTCATACACTCTACGATTAAGAAGACTCCTTATGAACTTTGGAAAGGAAGAAAGCCAAATGTCAGCTACTTTCATATGTTCGGCTGTGCATGCTACATACTCAACACTGGAAAGTTTCAACCGAAATTAGACGAAGGAATCTTTCTTGGATATGCCACAGACAGCAAGGCCTACAGAGTGTTCAACAAGAAGACACTGAGTGTAGAAGTCTCAATTCACATCATCTTTGATGAAACCGACTTAGACAAAACAATGCTCCAAGACAATGCGACTAACAGTTCAGACACTACGAACGAGGTCGTCGAGCCCAATACTACGATCGTAGTGCCCGATAATGAAATCATTGAGCAAGAGAATGAGATCGTAGAGAGGCCTATGCCAGACAATGTACCTCCACATCAAAAAGAAGAAATAGATCTTGAAGATCTGAGATAAGAAGGCATAAGAATAGATGTTCCAACAGGAAGCAGATGGGCAAAAGATCACACTCAAGATCTAATCATTGGAGATCCGAACGCAAGACTCAAGATAAGAGCTGCTACTCAAAATGAATGCTTCTATCTAAGCTTCTTATCTCAAATAGAACCAAAGAAGATAGAGGATGCTATGGAAGATTCCAGCTGGATAGAGGCCATGCAGGAAGAACTTAATCAATTCGAGAGAAGTAAAGTTTGGAGATTGGTCCCAAGACCAAAGAACCATCCTGTAATTGGAACCAAGTGGGTCTTCAGAAACAAGATGGATGAAGATGGGGTGATAACAAGGAATAAGGCTAGACTAGTAGCCAGGGCTACTCTCGGGGAAGAAAGGTATTACTATAATGAGACATTTGCACTGTTGCGGCACTAGAAGCCATCGTAATATTTCTTGCCTTTCTTTGCTCACATGAATTTCAAAGTCTTCCGATGGATGTCAAAAGTGCATTCTTGAATGGTGAACTTCAAGAAGAAGTCATGTGAAGCAACCTCCGGGTTTCATCAATTCATCTCTTTCTAATTATGTCTTTAGATTAAATGAAGCCTTATATGGTCTTAAACAAGCACTAGAGCATGGTATGAAACAATGACTAATTTTCTTATTGAAAATGGGTTCACTAGAGGTAGAGTAGATACCACTCTATTCGTTAGAAAGCATAAGGATAAAGTCCTATTAGTTCAAATCTATGTTGATGATATCATTTTTGGTTCTACTGATGAAAAGTTATGCAAGAGATTCTCCAAGCTTATGCAGAGCAAATTTGAAATGAGCATGATGGGTGAGCTAAACTTCTTCCTTGGACTGCAAGTAAAGCAGACTGATGAAGGAATCTTCATAAATCAAGCTAAGTACATTAAAGACTTACTTAAGAAGTATGGCATGGAGTTTGCCTCTCCCATGAAAACCCCAATTGCTCCTGCAACCAAGCTTGACAAAGATGAAAAAGGTAAAAGTATTGATACAACTCAATACAGATGTATGATTGGCTCTCTTTTATATCTAACGGTCAGTAGACCAGATATAATGTTTGCAACATGCATTTGTGCTAGATTTCAGGCTAGCCCTAAAGAATCTCATTTAACTGCTGTTAAGAGGATTTTTAGGTATCTCAAAGGTATACCCCACTTGGGGTTATGGTATCCCAAGGAATCCTCATTTGAGCTAACAGGATATACAGATGCTGATTTTGCAAGCTATAAAATAGATAGAAAAAGTACCGATGGCACTTGTCAACTACTAGGTAACAGACTTGTGTCTGGTTTAGCAAGAAGCAAAACTCAGTATCTACCTCAACTGCAGAAGCTGAGTACATTGCTGATGGCAGTTGCTGTGCTCAGATTCTATGGATGAAAAATCAACTAGCAGATTATGGGTTTGAATTCAAATCCATACCTATTTATTGTGATAACACAAGTGCAATTGCTATAACTCATAATCCTGTCATACATTTTAGGACTAAGCATATAGAAATAAGATATCACTTCATTAGGGATCATGTACAAAATGGAAATATATCTTTACAATATATTCCTACTGAAAATCAACTTGCTGATGTTTTTACAAAACCTTTAGATGAATCCAGATTCAACAACTTGATAAGTGAGCTAGGCATGCTTAACTTGCAAATCTGAAATATTATGCTCTAGTTTGTGCTAACCATACATGTTTAAGGGCTATGTCCGAAATCAAAGACATGATCAAAGGAAGTCCACGATCGTAAAAACCAAAGTGTCATAGAATGACAACGATCACAGTGAAGACTCAACGATCGCAGCGCAGACTCAACGATAGCAGAGCTACATCAACAAAACAAAAGGAGCACCCTATGATGATCAAGCTTAAATCAAAGCATTCTCTCTGATAAGTGCCTCAGGAACAAACCTAACCCTTG
The DNA here is from genome assembly GCA_020205615.1 of Panax quinquefolius. Taxonomy (NCBI): domain Eukaryota; kingdom Viridiplantae; phylum Streptophyta; class Magnoliopsida; order Apiales; family Araliaceae; genus Panax; species Panax quinquefolius. The sequence goes on along the minus strand of CM035155.1, from coordinate 40,423,623 downwards.
TTTCTTTCAAGAGGTTGGCCCTTCCTGAGCTACCTTAATTTAAGGAAAATGCCAAGTCAAAAAGATTCATCACAAGGACTTGTTCAAACTCTACGATTGCCAGTCAGATTCTACATTTACAGCTCAGACACGACGACTGCTACACAGACTCAACGATGGTAGAACAGACTCGACGACTCCAAGGACCATCTCAACGATCGTAGTCCCACTAAAGAATACATCATCCCGGAAGAAGTTAAGGCAATTGATTACAATCCTTCTCTCATCGAAGAATTAGAGAGCCAAGCAAAGTTTGACACTGTCCCCACTAAGCAAAATAGAGAGGAAGTTTTGGTACAAATTAAAATCGTCTTTTTGAAATCTGAAGTTCAAAAGACCATCTCTCTCTTCCTCTCTCAAGCAGAAACCCTAAATCAGTAGCAAGCTTTGTCACCCTAACTTCCTACAAAGAAATCAATGGCAGCTTCCAGTGTTGTCTCCGGCTACAGATTGTGTTTTGACGAGTTTAAAATGGCTAAACCCCAATTTCACAAGACATTATCGCTACTGAAGAAGGCAGGTCTCGAAGAAGCCTTGGGTACTGACACATTGATCTACCCAAAGCTGGTAAAAGAATTCTAAAATAACCGAGTGTTTGAAAACAACACCATCACCGTGAAAGTAAGGAACGTCCAAATCAAATTAAGAGCTGAAGACATCAATCTAGTCCTAGGGCTCAAATCTGAAGGGTATCCGTCCTTAGATGGAATAGACTTCCATAAAGGTCTCAAGAAAATGCATCACAAGAAATCACCCTCTGTCAAAGGATACAAAAAGGAGTTTCCACAGAGGTATGAGTTTCTGACTGACATTGTTTGAAAATGCATATGTTGTAAAAGCTTAGGTCATGACTCTGTGAATGAAATACAACTCAAACTCATGACTGCCATATGCTATAAAATTCAACTAAACTATGAGGCTTTATTACTTGAATGGATTGGAAAATGGTTGGTTAGCTCCAAGAAGACAAAGAGCTCTCAGAAGATGCTCTACGGACGATTTATCAGCATTATCCTACAGGCTGCTCTTGGTGACCTGATTGAGGATGATGAAGGAGAAGCCATAAACCCAAATCGACGAATGACCCAGCAGTTGTTTGAAAATTGGAAGAGAAATCCAGCTGAAAATGTGAAGTTGATGTCTGAATCCAGTGGTCGAACTGGTGAGATAAAAGGAACAGGAGTGCCAGGGAATATGTCTGTTGTCAAGGAAACTGTGGAAGAAGAAGAAACTAACCAGGGAGAACCCATTGCTTTAATCAGAAAGAGCAAAGGAAAAGGAAAGCCGAACTAAAGAAGAACCTCAAGGATCCACCACCAATGAGCACACAGAGAGTCCTCGAAAATTGAGACTCTAAGGATCCTAAGGAGAAAGGATCGTGGCGAGGCGAGAAGAAGATGAAAACAACTATATCTCGGTTGCTAAAGATGAAGCAAGACCACCAAAAAGCAAAAAAGCCATCAGCCTCTTCGATCGTCGAGTCTCCTCCGATCATAGAGCCTAGACCAAACAAGGAAGCAGCTGCATCAAATATCTTGGCTTATCTGAACGACACAGCTGAAGAAAGTCCTGAGGCTGTAGCACAATCTAAAAGGCCAAGAAGGAAACTGGTTAAGAAGTATATTCTTGCCAATGAAGAAGTGCTAAGAAGGGAAGCAAAAGAACTGAGTGCTAAAAAGGAACTAGCGAGTGAATGTCAAGTAGTCATGGCTCCTGCTGAGGGAGAGACACCTAAAGATCTAATGATAGAAGGTGCTCATACTGAGGGGGAAATGCCTGAAGATCTTCCACCAGAGAATGCTCCAGTTGAGGGGGATCTATTGATATTTCAAAAGAATGATCAAGCTGAGGGGGAGGATCATGACACCTCAATAGCTGAAAAAGAAATTCCTGGAGGAGATAATGAAGAACCTGAAGCAATCGACATAATGGAATCCTCCAGTGAAAATAGAGAAGAAGATGATGAGATTGAGATCATAGCTGTAAGCATTGATGGGCACAGAAGAGCCACCTATGAGCAACTATTTGCATATCTTCCTATGATACCCTTTCACCGAGCTCAAATTCTGAACTTTTGGGATCACATGTTCTGGAGTTTCAAAGAGTATCCAGTTATCTCAGTACTTGCAAATGGATTCCCAGGGAAATTTAATTTTGCCAAGAAGCTTCTCTCCAACAACCCTTCCTCAGATAACACACTTGAGGTACTATCTAGCCCCACTTCTTTCAGAATTAATCACTTACCACCACCCTCATTTAATCAATTCTATGAATTCCCGCAATGGTTGGAAGTAATTCTTCATCCACTGAATCAATTACCAGTTACAGAATCTGAAAATTCTATAACTGAGGAACCAAATAAAATCAACTCCCTAATGCTCACTCAGCCTACTACCTCTACGATCCCTGACTCTAGCCCCTGGTAGAGTATCCACCACAAATCGTAGAGTCACTAAGCTCCAACATCCAAACACAGGCCCCTCCTTCAGATATTCCCTCCTCATCTAGAAATGAATGCTTCAATCTTGAACTTGCTCTCTACTCACTGCAAGATAAATTCAAGAGCATGTCACCTCCTGAAAGTAGTATGCACACAAGCCAATCATGTTTGATGATAAAGCATATACTTTGTAACAATCTTATTCATTTATTAATAAAAAGTATTAATTTATTAAAGGCTTTTAATTATCTACATGATGCTGTTTTAAAATATGTGATAAACCCATAATTTTAAGCAATGCTTTTAGAATAATGATGATGATCATTCTAATGAGATCTAAATTCTTAGAAAGCTTAAAACTAAAATAGTTCCCAATCATTGGATTACTAAATTGGGGATTAGTGAATCCGGATAGATTGGTACATACGTTGCTTTCGCTTTCATTGGATGAGGATGATTGATCTCACGATCATTTGTGTGGAGACACTAAAGCAAGTATGTAGGTGCTTATTAGAGAATAAGTTCACCGAACGTTGGCTCATTAAAGAATACCTAATGGAGTTTTACTTGCTTTGTCGATAGGAATTCTGTAGTGATAGTAGTCAAGTAATCCTTGGACTTGAGATCATCATAGTATCTTGTGTATGATGAGTTATACTTTGACTTATTCCTTAAGACCCTTAGGGTATATCAAAGGGTATGCTTGGGTATAATAAGTTGTATATGGAGATAATGTATGATCGATAAAGAATCTACCACTTCTAATAAAAGAAGAGAAATGTCCTATGTGATTCGATAAATGACAACCCAAAGAGTCCTTGGCGGCGAGAATGAAATTAGAAAGGAGTTTCTAATTTGCATTATTTGAGTTAATGCATTTAAAGATCGAAATACATATAATTAAATAAAATAAGACTTGACAAGAATTCCATGTCTTATATTTAATTGGGACATTGTATGGTGGAAGGATTGAATTGTCTGGTAACTATTTACTCAAAGGTTCTTTTATGATTAATGTTGAAATCTATATTATCCGGAAAGTCGTTGATCGCTAGGAGGCTTATCCCTATTGTAGAATAAATATTATTTATTTAAATAAATTAATTATTTAATTTATTTATTTAAATAAGATTAGAATTATTCTAATTGATTTATTCACAATAGGTTTAATATGGAGAACCTAAAGGGTCACACCATAAAAGGGAAGAATAATTATTTAAGAAGTTAATGGCATAATCGTAATAATATGTTATGTATATTTAATTTAATCTATGGTGATAGAATAAATTAAATAGCTTAATATTATTATTTAATATTTTAGAAATATTAAATATAAATTAATAAGAGGAGTCTTATTAATATTATTACAATTATTATTATTTTAATTTCTAAAAGAGTTTAGGAATTAATTTAATATAAGTACTCTCATTTATTCCTAATAGGATTAGGAGGGAAAATTAGTTAAAGGAGTTTAATTAATTATCCCTAATAAGATTAGGGAGCTTAATTAATTAAAAGAATTTAATTAATTAAATAAAACCCAATTCCTTAATTGTTAAGGTGGGTTGCCCACATCTATAAATAAGAGGAGTCTTATTATGGGTGGGGGTTGTTGACTTTTACAACTACGTAATAATTCCAATTTGTTGGAGAGTACGCCTTTTTCTATAGAGATAGAAAACTAGGGTTGAGCCAATACCCATCTTCTTGAATTCCTTTTCTTCCTTGGTGGATCACCTCTAGAGGCCAAACACTTGGGTGGCTAACGTTGATCAAAGGAAGGAACCAAACCAGGTGGATTCAAGTTGAATGCGAAAAGATTGGAGGTGAACTTGTACCTGAGGAAGCTCGGATCTTCAAGGGTATGTTTGTTCTTCATATCTTTTCGTTTAATTAATAATTATGCATAAAGGGTGATCCGGGTATATGGTTTGTAATTTTTTTTTTTAAACTCTGATTTATCTCGCTTCCGCTTAATTTTTGCAATTTGATTGCGTTCTTGAATATTACAAACCTAACACCTCCCTCACAAATTCCAAATCTAGATGAAATCCAGTCAGAACTATCCACAAAGGTTGATTTGTCGGCCATGTCTGAGAAAATGATCAAAGAACTAGACGAGAGCCTTGAAGATCATACTGCATTGATACAGCTGAGATTGACATCAATGATCAATACTGGAAACAATCTTCCAAGCTCCCTGAGCTCCGAACTGTCCAAAACACTCAAAGAGATTATCAAAGAAATGCTACAAAGCATAAAGGACAAGGATGATATTCACTTCCTTGCAGCTAAAAGACACCGGGTTGATGTCACGATTCTACAGAAAACTCAAGAATCTCAGAACAACCTGATGATACAAAGCATCCAAAATCTTCAAACTACTGTCAAAGAATTTCAACAATTCTATGTCAGCAATGGCCAGCAAACAGACAACATTCTCTCCATCCTTCAGCAAAGGGAAGCTAGGTCTGAAGCTCTAATCCAAGAAAATAGGGAAGACATTGCTCAGACCAAGAGTCAGCTCAATGAGCTTATTCAAGGCCTTAATCGTCTTTTAGATGACATTCGAACCCTTGATGCTGACATAAAGGGAAAGAATAAAGGTAAAGGAGGAGATCAAGGAGGCAAAGGCAAAGGCAGAGGTCTCTAACCTCAATCCTCAAGGAATCCTTTTGCAAGGCAAATCCACCAGCAGAATCCACGATCCAGCCATTAGTCTCAACGATCTGATCAGCAGGAAATATTAATGGCTCAACCCTTAAAGAGTCTAGGGCTAGCCACCAGCTCTCATACGGTAACAACAACAGGTCTAAGAATGCCAATTGGAGATCCCGCATTCATGAATAGACATGATCACAATCCAAGGCTAAGCCCAAGTAAGCTGGAAGATCTAGCTAGAAGAGATGAAGCAAGCAGAAAGAGGAGAGCTGAGGAATATGCAAATCCTCCAAGAAGTAAAAGGCCAAAGAAATAGAGATAAGTTGAATTTCAAATTGTATTGATGTAGTCATTCGTAAATGTAAAATCTGTCTCCATACATCAATAAACTCATGCTTATTCTCTAGAAATTTTAGCTGCTCACTGAAATGCTAAGTCATGTTTACTTTTCTGCAACTGCATATAAAACTTTATAATCATGACAAAAAATCTCCTTGGTTATGTCAACATCAAATAAGGGGAGATTGTTGGAAGAATGCATATTGTGATTTCATGTTTTATGAAACTACTCATGATTATGTAAAGTCCTTCAAAGAATATATGTACAAGGAGTTAGTGGTAGATCAAAAGTGTTAGGTTGATCTTAGCCTTTAATGTTCACTTGTATAGATAAAGGGATCAAATCTGTTAGGTTGATCTATGGCTAGAAAGAAATAGATAGACTTGCAGTCTATCCGGCTGATAAACAGAATGAAGAAGCTAAGGCAGGATCGTAGTGCTGAGATGATCGTAGTGTATCTGCCTTGAAGGGCCTCTCCACGAATCGAAGTGTGGTCCAGACGTTTGCCGAAACTAACTCAAACATCGTAGTGTTAAAATATCGTAGTGTGCTCTTAGACTTGAAGTGTTCAAGAGTGAACTAAGAAGTACCTAGACTGTTGGTTTAGAAGGAATCTGTGAGATTTAAGAAGTGTAACAGACATCCTTAGTGGATTTCCTACTAGAAGAGTGGACTAGGAGCTTTTAGTGCTTTGAACCACTTAAAACTATTGTGTTCATTAACTGCTATAACTGCTATAACTGTAATATCTGCTATAACTGTCATAACTGCCTCAATCTCATTAACTTAAGATATATAACAGAAGGTTTTTCACATATACTCATTCCGCTGTGCATTGATTAACATCAACTAAAAATGATTAAAAGAAAAAGTTTTAATTATCTATTCAACCCCCCTTCTAGATATCTATCGTGCCAACAGGGAACTAACAGTATCGAAGAGGGCACCTCACCCTATTGGTTCTTGGGGTCACAGTGGAAGTAAACGAAGAAGTAGGTCCAGGGAGTACACGCTAGAGAATAAAAAGAAGGTATTCCATCTTGAGTATCCTCAGCACGATCGCAGAGCCCCACGCCGAAGTAAATCCAGAAGTCATACTCCTAAGAATCCACTGAGGGCACACCGCTTTCTGGATACTCACCATCGAAGAAGTCTGTCTAGGGCAGTGGGTTCAGATGGAAAGAAGTCTCGTCACAGCCCAAAGGAGTGGAGTTTCTGGTTAAAGAATTGAAAGAGCTTTGGAAGCAGCTGGCTGAAGTTCAACAAGTGAAGGAAACTTCGAAAAAAAAGGCGTCTCTTTTTTCCTCGGATATTCTTAAGGAAAAGGCTGATCCTACCAAGAAGCTACCTCACATGGAGAGTTATGATGGATCTGGAGATCCCTATGACCATAGTCAAGCATTTGACAGGCTGATGGACTATTACGATTTTATCGATGCTGCCAAGTGTCAAACATTTGTAATGACACTCAGGAAAGATGCAAGGCAGTGGATGGGTACTTTTCCTTCGGATTCAGTCTCGTCATGGACAGAGTTATGCAACAAATTTCATGCTCGTTTTGGGAGCAACAGAAGGAGGGGAAAGCCTCTGGGTTCAACGCTTAAGTTTGATAAAGATTTTGAATGAGTCCACAGGCGATATGTGAAGCGCTTCAGGGAAGCAGTTGGTTAGGTAACATACCTTAATGATCTTCAAGCTGTTGGATTGTTTCAGAACGGTTTAGATCTGGTGAAGTCAGAGAAGCTGGTGAAGAAGTTGATGTTTCAACACCCGAAGAGTTTGGCTGAAGCTTTTGATAAGGTTGAAGGCTATATTGTGGTAGAAGAAGCTATGAATAGCTTAAAACATCCTTCTTCGGACAGGTTGAAGGAGGCAGACAAAGATAAAACTGACAGTGATCAAAGGAAAGGTGGAAGGAATAATGATTGGCCAGAAGGTAGCTCGAAGAAGTACAACAACAACTGGCGCCAAGGAGGCAATCGTCCACCTGCTCCCACCTAGAAGGTGAATAAGGTATACACCAAACTGAATATGGATAGGGCTGTTATATTGGATCAGATCAGGAACCAACCTTACTTCGAACCACCTCGTGACAACATTAAGCTTGGGGCAGGCAATACTCATAAATATTGTGGTTATCATCAGGCATCAGGTCATGACACGAATGAATGTTGTAGTTTGAAGGAATTTGTGGAGAGGAAGGTCTAGAGTGGTGTGTTGGTCCAATATATGGCCGGAAGAGATCCCCAACAGGAACAACCGAATGATGACCGAACTGTTCAGGTAGTTCAACCGGTTCAACCTGTACAACCTGCTCCAAATCAGCCACCAAGGCACGTCGTTGATGTTATTATCGGGGGGACAGCAGGAAAGACGATAGGGAAGAAGTGACGTGGATATTTGGATTCGGTTATGTATATGGTGGGTGTTCTCCCGAAGACTGACAGACCGTATCTAGGGACGGTTATATCCTTTACAGATGAAGTTTACCCTTCAGAGCCCATTGAACCTCATGAAGGAGCATTGGTGATTACTGCACAAGTAGGTTCAGTGGACATGAAGAGAATGATGATTGACAACGGGTTTTCTGTTGATATTCTGTATGCCCATGCTTATCAAAGGATGCATTTGGATGGGCGAAAGATGGAGGTCAGACAGGTAGCTACTTTATATGACTTCAGTAATGATCCAGTCAAAGTTGTAGGGACTATCGAGCTACCAGTTATCTTTGGAACGGCTCCTCAACAGGTAGAAATAATGTGTAAATTTTATGTTGTGCATGTAGATTCGTCTTTAAACACCATACTGGGTAGACCTACTTTTGACTGCTCTGCAAGCTATAACGTCAATCCCTCATTTCAAAATCAAGTTCCCAACATCACATGGAGTTGGTGAGGTAGAAGGGGACTTGGATCTGGCTAGACGTTGCTATCAAAATCCTGTGATTGCTTCGGGAGTAGGGGTTAGTAAGCAAAAACATACTATGCTGATAGAGATTGAGCCCTTTACGGAAAATAGTTCAGAGCCATTGGTCAAGCCAGCTGGAGAGACAGAGGAGTTCGAGCTAATTCCTAGTAAGAAGAACAAAACGGTGAAGATAGGTTTGGGTTTGTCGGAACCTCTCCGGACAAACCTTATAGCACTTCTTCGATGTTATGTAGATATCTTCGCATGGGAGCCTAATAATATGCCCAGAGTGAGACAATAGATTACAGAACACAGGCTGGAAGTAGACCCATCGAAGAAGTCAATTCGACAAAAAAGGCGAATCTTTGCACCAGAACGACAGAGGATCATTGATGAAGAAGTTGCAAAGTTATTGGCTGCAGATTTCATCTTCGAAATAGATTACCCAGAGTGGATGGCGAATGTGGTGCTAGTCCAAAAGTAGAATGGGAAATGGCGAGTTTGTATTGATTACACGGACTTGATTAAAGCTTGCCCTAAGGACTTCTATCCCTTACCTCACATTGATCAGATCATCGATGCGACTTCGGGGTATGCATTACTTAGCTTTATGGATGCTTTTTCAGGTTATCACCAAATTTCTATGTGTAAAGATGATATACCAAAGATGACATTCATTACGCACCGTTCGATATATGTCTATAAGAAGATGACATTTGGCTTGATAAATGCAGGAGCTATTTATCAGAAGATGATGAACTTCGTCTTCAGGAAGCAGTTGGGGAGGAACATGGAAGTATATATTGATGACATGATAGTGAAGAGCACGATAGTTCAAAAGCACTTGGACGATTTAGAAGAATGCTTTCAGACAGTCCATCACCACAATTTGAGGCTAAATCCGACCAAATGCACATTCGGCCTCGGTGCAGGGAAATTCCTGGGTTATCTGGTTAGTCAGATGGGTATCGAAGCCAATCCATAAAAGATCCAGGCTATTATAAATATGAAGACTCCTCAATCATTCAAAGATATCCAACGGCTAACAGGGAGAATAGTAGCTTTGAGGAGATTCATGTCTAAATCGGCAAAAAGATGTTTGTCGTTCTTTGATACGTTGAAAGGGCCGAAGAATGCAAAGATGTTTCAGTGGACTTCGGAGTGTGAAGATGACTTCCAGGGAATAAAGACGTATTTGTCTTCGGCACCTTTGTTGGTGAAGCTAGCTCCTGCTGAGCCATTATATTTATATTTAGCAGCTAGTTCGTTGGCAGTAGGAGCAGTTTTGGTGCGAGACGTTGGGGGTAAGCAGCACCCAGTTTACTTTGTAAGCCATGTCCTTAGGGATGCAGAAACCAGGTATCTGAATATTGAGAAATTTGCCTTTGCTTTGATGATAGCCAGTCGAAAGCTTAGGCAATATTTTCAAAGTCGACTCTTGGTAGTTTACACAGATCAGCCTCTGAAGAAGGTTATGAGCAAGCCTAAAGTTCCGGGGAGACTTGCTGCTTGGACAATGGAGTTGTCTCAATTCTTCATAGAATATCATCTCCGAACTGCTATAAAAGGTCAAGCTTTAGCCGATTTTATGGTGGAGTGTTCGCTTTCGTGAAGTCGATAACAAGTTGATGTAAGAAGGCGTAGTGATGATCGGCGATTCGATGATTTCAACATAATAAAAGTTCATGGGCTTTGTATGCAGATGGGTCTTCTACTTCAGACATCAGTGGGGCAGGGATTATTTTGACAAGTCCGGAGGAATTCAAAGTGCAGCAGGCCATCAAATTCGGGTTCAGAGCAACGAACAACGAGGCAGTGTACGAAACAGTGCTGGCAGGGGTACGATTGGCGAAAAGTCTTGAAGTTCATAAGCTAATCATCTACAGTGACTCTCAGCTAGTCGTCAAGCAAATTTTAGGGGAATATGAAGCATGAGGACCAAGAATAATCAAGTACCTGGCAAAGTTGAAGGATCGGCTTCAGTATTTCCTCTCTTATGAGTTTCAAGGCATTGAGCGTAGTGATAATTCCATTGCCGATGCATTATCAAAGCTGGCTACTACAGATGCTAGTAATTTTGATGGATCAGTTTATTTGGAGATTCTGCAGCAACCTAATATCCAACATGAATCGGTGATGTGTGTTGAACGTTCTAACTGTTGGCTGACTCCATATCTGGAATATCTGGCAGATGGCGTCCTTCCTTCGGATCAGATGCTGGCTAAGAAAGTTAAGTACAAAAGTGCTAATTTTGTTCTTATTGATGGGGATCTTTATCGAAGGGCTTTTTCGTCTTCATTATTGAAGTATTTGGTTCCTTTCTTAGCTAAATATGTTCTTTGAGAGATTCACGAAGGTATTTATGGCGACCATATGGCTGCTAAATCGTTAGCCTACAAAGTACTTCGGCAGGGATACTACTGGCCTACCATTTTCAAGGAAGCTACCGAGTATGTGAAGAAATGTCCAAAGTTTCAGTTGAATAGTCCTATCCCACATCAGCCACCAAAAGAGTTATATTCGATTCTATCTCCTATACCCTTTGCTGTCTGGGGGTAGATATACTGGGTGCATCGCCGAAAGCTAAAGGTCAAGTCAGTTTTGTTATAGTTGCCATTGATTATATGACCAAATGGGTGGAGGCAAAGCCACTTAGACTGATAACGGAACAGGAGTGTTTGAAGTTTCTGAAGGAATCTGTAGTGTTTCGTTTCAGCATTTCGAAGGTGGTAATATTAGACAACGGACGCCAGTTTGTGGGATCAAAGTTTGAAGCATTTTTGAAGGAGCTGGGGGTTCATCATAGAAAGACTTCAGTAGCTCATCCACAATCTAACGGACAGGTCAAAGTAACCAACAGAATGCTTTTGAATAGGATCAAGCGCAGATTTGATGAAGCTAAAGGAAGATGGCCCGAAGAGCTGCTCAGCGTATTATGGGCTTATCGGACTACAGCGAGGACTACCACGGGAGATTCACCTTTCAGGCTGGCTTATGGTACTGATTCCTTAGTCCCTGTTGAGATTGGATCTACCAGTCTTCGGGTTAGTCAGTTTAAAAAGATCTACAATGATGAAGGGTTGAAGATCAATATGGACTTACTGGAAGAAGTCAGAGAGATAGCTTTGATAAAGCTGGCAGCTTATCAGCGAAGAGTAGCTAAGCACTACAATAAAGGGGTAAAGCTTAGAAGATTTGAAGTAGGAGATTTTGTCCTCAGAGAAGTCGAAGCATCTATGCCTCAGAATTTGGGAAAGCTAATGCCGAACTGGGAAGGTCCTTATGAGGTCATTGAAGTATCGAAGTCAGGGACTTACCGTTTAAAGGCATTAGATGGGTCTGAAATCAAGAATACTTGGCATGCTGGTAGGCTTCGGAAGTATTTTCAGTAAAGACATTGTCAGTATACCGGAGTCTGTTAATATTTGAATCATCATCAATAAAAGATTCTTTTTTCCAATTAATCTTCTCTTCATTGGCACAAATTTCTTGGTTGAAAGGAGGTTCGGGTGGACTCGCTAACTATTCGATGGTAGCCTATTTGTTTGGTGTATCCTCAAAACTTGTTAGGCCCTGCGTGGTAAACAATTTCCAAATGATGCAATGAAGTTCGGCTGGATTAATCTTGTACAAGATCTATCTCGCACTTCGGTAACGATAAGTATTGCATTACCTTCTTACCTTATTTTGTTAAGTGCCGAGTTCGGATTTTGCTTTTACTTAAATTTTATCTGTTATATAATTTGTTCAATTATTGACTAACAGTTTAAGTTAAGTTTAAAAGGAACTTGTACATTTTTCAAAGTTGATTGATACTGAATTATTGACAAGAAATAAAGTATACAGAAGTTATAAGGAATAAAAGTTGATACTACATTGATTAAACTTTTTACATTGAAAAATAAGAATTTTTTTACAAAAAATCCTAGTCTGGGAAGAAGAGATATTATTTTCAGGCATTGTCTTCTCCATCTGAAGAGTCAAGAAGAGCCAGATCTACCTTGGCCGCAACTAGCTTGGCTTTGCCTCGACTTCGGCAAATTTCGTAGCCTTCAGAATACATACGAACGATTTCTCCATTCAGCTCGTCTGATTTTTGATACTCTTCATGAATTTGTCTGCGAAGTTCTTCGGTTAGCGATAAACCTAGGTCTCGAAGGGCTCGGAGCTCCCGAAGTTCTTCCTCGTGTTTTTGACGTCTTTTTAGATGACGTGCCTCTTTTCTCTCGAGCTTCTCGACTAGTTTGGCTAGGCTCTTGTTGGTTTTAACTAGATCGTCGTTCTTTGCCATCATAATTTCGTTCCTTTGAACTAGATCTACATTCATGTTAACGATTTCGTGATGATTGGCCTTGACCGTCTTCGGCTCTTCCTTGGTCTGATCTAAATCTTTCCGAAGGCATTCGTTATTAAAAAGTGCAATGTCACGGTCACTTCTTTCCTTCGCCAAAGCCGACTTCAATATGGCGTTCTCTTTTCTTGCAGCCTCCTCTTCGGCTTCGACTTCTTTGTATTTTGGATTTAACCATCCGAAGATGGAGTTCGCCTACATATGCTCAGTGTTAATCAAACAAGTCTATATGTGAATAGGAGTCTATATGGACAAGATATTAATAAATTACCTTCCCCTGAAATCTCATTCCTTCATCTATTAGATCCATGATTGAGCTGTTTCCGAATCGAAGGTCGTCAGTGTCCCGGACGAAGGCATCATAGAGTTTGAAGGGGAAGTTGGCATTGAATTCAGGCCATAAAGTTGGTGATGCTATGGCCTCATTTCGGAACTTAGAAGAAGAAGGTTTTGAAGGAGAAGGCATGGGTCGTTCAGGGGTAGGTAATGGATCAGTGTAAATGTTTTCAAGGGAAGGGGATCGAGTGTAAACAGTTTTGAGAGGTGGTGACTTTACAAATGTTGAGCTTGGTTGACTATCAGAAGGTTGTTTACTTTTCTGAGAAAATGAGGGAATGGGCTCGATTGGCTCGTCATCATCGGGAACTTGGATCCCTATAGGGATTGTTGGGGAAAGATCGGCTAAGAAGGCACTCGAAGGGCATCGACAGAAAGAGGATTAACCTTGGTTCTTAACTTCTTAACACGAAGGACTCGGGTCCGTTCATCTAGGGGCATGTCAAGCAAGCTTCCTCTGGCAGGAGCAGGATCTGATGGTGAAGGGATATGTGCAGCTGAAGGTTCTGTTTCTATGGGAATAAATCTGGGTTTCCGTGTGGCCCTCTTCTTTCGGCGCGGTTGAGTGGATTCTTTTAGTGGAGTGGGATCATCAGCTTGTGAATCATTGGCTTGGGGTTCGGCAATAGGTATTTCTGTAATGGGAGGATCAACCAGTGGGGATTCAACTATTGGGAGTTCAGCAGTTGCTTCTGAAGTTTTCTTAGATAAAAAATCTTCCAAATCTCTTACATCTGAAGAGGTCGGTCTAATCAAAGACACTGCAAGGAGTATATAGCAACGATTTAGAATCAATACTATCAAAGATTTTAAGAAATCATGCAAAAGAAAGTTCGGGACTTACACTTATGCTCATACAACCATGCTTGCTTGGTGAGGAGTCCGTAATTCCACTCCTCCTTTGGGAAGTTCTTGAAAAGCTCTATCATTTCGTTTACTCGCTCTTCAGGAATATCACCAAAATCTGCAGAGACCTTTTCCAGAGTGATCCAGTTTGGCAAAGAAGCAATTTCTGGTCCCTTGATGAAGAACCACCCTTTATGCCATCCTTTGTTGCTAGAGGGGGTGGAGACCAAAGAACGCCTTTCAAACTTCTCGCCTGTCTTCGGTGACTGTTTGCTCAGAGCTTTAAATCCCTTTTCTCGGGATTTGCCAATTTTGTAGACAGTGAAGAAGAAGTCGAGAGTGGGATCGACGCCTACTTCGTGGCAGAAGGCGATGAAGGCAAGGATGTGAATATAGGAGTTCAGAACTAATTGGGCGAACCCAATACCAATAAACCCTAGGAGAGTAACATGGATAATATGAAGAGGGAATCGAACCCCCTTTTCAAGCAAAGTCACTGGTATTGCCGTCCAACCTTCCGAATGTTGATGCATTCGTTCGTTGGATGCCGAAGCCCTTACCAGATGGGTATCAGGGATCTGGTAACGAGTCTGAATCTTGCGTAGTTCAATCTCAGTAACGGAGGAAGGGGTATTGGCATGGGGATAATTGTAAAACTCCAACTTTTATGAATAAAGAATTATTTTCTCAAAATATATTATTATGGTGTGGATTTGATATAATGTTATAGTTGTGGGTAATATTTACAAATTTTGCAAAGTAAGCAAGTGGTTATATAATATTCGATTGGTCGGAAAATATTCGCTTTTAACATCAATATTCGCATGACAACGCACAATCATTGGTGGACCCCAATAACGGAAGTATTGTCGTAGTTAGAAAAACGATATAATTATATTTTTATAAAAATAACTATTAAGTTTTACCGTTAAACTATTGAACTACCCATTAGTAAAAGTACAATGAATAATGTATGGTTGCATAAGTAAGACAATCGTATCGATTATTGATGCTTACGTTAGAAGTCACTAAGTTATACTCAATTATTGCTACACAAAGAATTATCGCATATCTCTCTCATATTATTGATTCGATTAATGTCACAATATCATCCGCATTATATGATATATTATTAAATCAATAATTGAGACAACAAAGTTATTCATATTATTAAATCAGAATATTTACAATGTCTAGAAGTTCTCATCGATGAGAGGTTCGTCATCTAATCATGCTACCAATAAGGAGAAATCCTTATCTGAAAGCCCCCTTTCCGGGAACGACACGTTGTTAAATATCGAGAGTTATAATATTAATGATGAATAAGTTCGTGTTGATTAAAGATGAAATTGATAGTTCCATTGTGTTGGAATTATTAGTGTTAGTGGAAATCGACATTTATTTCGATATTAATTGATGTCTGGAAGTCAGATCGACCAATTCGGGTAATTAACTGTATAAATGAGCAATTAATTGTTATTAATTCACATGATTATAACTATTTGTTCAAATGTGTGTACTATTGATTCACATTATTGTACTATTAGGGGAATTGGTGCAAGATTGATAATACTTGCATGACTAAGTTAAAAATGGAGGTATAGATGGAGGTATTATACTGTAATTCATATTTTCACATGATTATAACTATTGATTCACATGATTGAACTATTGATTCACATTATATACTATTAGGGAAGGTAATGCAAGTTTGATAATACTTGTAGGACTAAATTAAAAATGAAAAAAAGTTGAAGGTATTGTACTGTAATATTTCGAGCCCTAAAACGTGCAATTATCGAAACTATATTTTTCTATAAATAGAAGCTCATTCTTCCTTCATTTCTCACTAATTCACTAAAGCTATAGAGCAATTATTATAGAGAGAAATTATAGAGAGAAAGAAGAAGAGAAGTCTGCTACCTCTCTACTCCAAAGATCCGCTTTTCTAAGGTAAGGGGTATTATTTCTTTTGTATTCATGAAGAGAGTTTCATTATTCCATTCTTTATTATTATGTTGGAATAATGCATCATCTGAAATACCGCATACATGGTGAAATTCTTCGATTATTCCATTCTTTATTATTATGTTGAATAACTTTGCTCTACGCAAGGCATCGCATACATGGTGAAATTCTTCCATTATTCCATTCTTTATTATTCTGTTGGAATATCCTATCTGTGCGGATTATGCTAGACCTGGTTCCATTCTTTATTATTATGTTGGAATATCCTGTCTGCATGCGAATTACGCTTGACTGCCCTATTCTTTATTATTCTCATTGGAATAACTCCGTCATGCGATGATTCATCGCATGCATGGTGAATTCTTTGTTATTCCATTCTTTATTATTCTGCTTGGAATATCCTATCTGCATTTACGATTACGCTGAACTGGTTCCATTCTTTATTATTCTCGCTGAATAATCGCATGCGCGCGATCTATCGCGATGCATGGTGAATTCTTCATTATTCCATTCTTTATTATTCTCATTGGAATATCCTCGTCTGGCTCGACACGCGATAACCCGGTTCCATTCTTTATTATTCTCATTGGAATAACTCTGCCTATGTGGATTATCACACGACGTGGTGAATGATCCTTCGTATTAATTCCTTATTAAATTATGGAAATAATCTGTCTACGTGGATTACCGCATAGCGGGTGAAAATCCATTTACTGTAAAACCCCGAATTTTATGAATAAAGATTAATTTTCTCAAAATATTTTTTTTAATATTATGGTGTGGATTTGAGAAATATTATAGTTGTGGGTAATATTTATAAATTTTTCAAAGTACATAAGTTGTTATATTATATTCGATTGGTGGGGAATATTCGCTTTTAACAGGAATATTCGATACGATTTATTACACAATCATCAGTGGACCCCACAACGGAATTATTGTCGAATTGAGAAAACGACAAAAATATTTTTTTTTATGAAAATAACGACGGAAGTTTACCGATAACTGTTGAAACACGTGGTGTTAAAAGTACAATAATACGCGTGGTTGCATAGTAGCACACGGTATTGATTATTGATGCTTATGTGAGAAGTCACTCAGTTTTGTTTAATTATTGCTACAGTAATTGTTGCATAGTATCTCACGTTATTTGATTCAATTATTGTCGATATTTTTATATATTATTAATTCAATAATTGAGACAACAAAGTTATTAATATTATTATTTGCAATATTAACGATGTCTAAAAATTCTGTCAAGGAGAGGTTTAGTCACCTAATTGCACACTAATAGGGAGAAATCCTTATTTGAAAGCCCCCTCTTTCCTGGGAACGACCTGGTCGATTAATATTGTGAATTATAATGATGATAAATGTTGTTAAAAATATTGAAGGGATTTTTATGAAGTATTTGTTGTAAATATTGGCGTATTATTTGGACTCCGATTTATCCATTTTTCAAAATAATCGGTAGAAAGATTTTTTATTATAAATGTGGGGCCACATGTGGGGCCCACATGTGTTGAAATTCAATTGTCACGGGGGAGGAAACTTGGATTGCCTAGGAGGGAATTTATATATATAAGTTTGTAATATGTGTGGTGGGTGGATATATATATATATATATATATATATATATATATATATATATATATATATAATGGGTGTGAGTGGAAAATGGTGGAAAAATAGAATTTTGGTGGAAAAATGAAAATGGTGGAATGAGTATTAATATTATATAAAATAGTGTGAGTGGGTGATGATGTGTGCTGTAAGGTGGCATGTGAAAGGGGGCAGAATATGAACGAATGTTGGAAAAATATTTTCCAAGTGTGCTTCTTATTCAATACTTTATAAAGGAGGGTGTTCCCTCATTGGTCAATATTTAGACATTAGAATTCCCCTCAGATGGAGGTATTTTCTGATTGGTAGGTATAACATTTGATGAAAGCTTTTGTTTCAACAACGTGGGAATTATTTTGAAGGGTACTCCCTTATTGGTTAAAAGTTTTAATTAGTGTACTGATAAGTTGCAGCCTGTGACTTCTTCTGTTGCGTCCGTGATTCTCTTTTTCCAAATAGTATCCTTTCCATTTTCCTATAAATAGGATGCTTATTTATAATTGAAAATCACACCAAAATCAGAGAATTCTTCTTCTATAATATTGAGTGTATTTCTTTCGAGTTTTAGAAAGCTTTGAGCGTAGAAGATAGTGAAAGTTTTCTTCAAGAATATCTCCACTCTACAAGTCGGAATACTTTTCTTTTCAAGATAAGGATTATTATTTATTTCATATTCTGAAGAGAAATTATTTTTCATATTCGTATGAATATTATTCGTTTAATATCCGTCAGAAATATTATTTCTTTCACGAATGTTTTTTTTCTTCCCGTGGAGCACTGATGTTCCGGTTTATATCATATATATAAGGTATGATTACTTAAGGTATGATTACTTTGGTTAAGGAAGGATAGTGGATAAATCTTGTTGCTTCATGAAAGGTTAATATGAATATTATACATAAAGGATAATATATGATTTGCATGGAAGTAAATATATGATTTGCATGCTCACCATGATTATATATATATATATATATATATATATATATATATATATATATATATATATATATATTATATTAATCTGCATCATGTAATTTTAATTTGCATGTCCGTGATCCGTGATATGTTGCTTCACTAATGGTTTTGATATTCAACAATTATAAGGATTATTATGTGTTTTCAAATTTTGAAGAGAAATTATTATTTTTATATTCGTATGAATATTATTATCATTCAATATTCATTGTTTTCGTTTAATATTCATAAGGAATATTATTTTCGTTTAAAATTCGTAAGGAATATTATTTTCGTTTAATATTCGTTAGAGATATTGTCTTCATTTAATATTCATAAGGAATATTATTTTGTTCAATATTCGTCGAATATAATATTTATTTTATACTCCATAATATGTAAGTAATATTATTTTATTTCATATTCTTAATTCTATACTTATATTGATAAGTATTAGCTTCTTCTGCCCACAATTCACTGACCGTTCTACTAGATTTTGGAGCTTTTCTGTGGGGAATCAAAATTCATAAAATTAGTTGTCCTACACCTAAATGTTACACCCTTCGTACCAGTTTGCCAATTTAGTATTTTAATACACTAATAATTTAAATGGATTGGATTGCGATTCTTATTAGGATGTGGACCACACTGAGGTTTCTTCTCCAAAAGGGAAGGGAATTAATAAGATGAGGTGGTCCATTTTTTTTTCAAAGCATTATGAAATACTTATAATAATGATAATATTTATTAGTATTACCATTATTATAAACTAGTGATCTATATCAAAATGGAATTCTGTTTTGTAAAATAATGATGGAATCATTCTCTGGACATGTCATTTCTTTGTTTAAGAGATGTGCCACTAATATTATAAATTTCTAAAAATTGTTTAAATAAGCAGTGTGTGCTCATTTAATGTATTTTGATGTGTTCCGATTGGACATATTTGGAAATTCATATACTGGATAAATTGAATTATAAAATTATAAAATTTATCTTTGATCTCATTTAATTGAATTCTTAATCATGACCATTGATGAAAACACGAATATCCTTGGCCCGTAGTGCATGGATAATTCGTGGTCGTGATACTAATGAATATCCTTGGCATGTAGTGCAGGAATGATTCGATGATATGGATTAATTATTGAGCTGAGTCTCAGCGATGAAATATTAATTCATGGATGTGGTAAAAGTCATCTTTGGCCCGTAGTGCAAAGATGGACTTAGTATGATTATTTTAGGGATTATTCGGTATAATCATGATCGTAATTGAAAACACGAATATCCTTAGCCCATGGTGCATGGATAATTCGTGGTCGTGATACTATTAAGCTGAGTCTCAGCAATATTTTTTTTTCAGTTGTATATCTTTGGCATGTAGTGCAAAGTTGGAATGTTGATTTACTTGATTATAAATATGAATTATGATTTAATTATAATCTGTGGTGGTTCAGGTGAAGACAGGTGATGAGAGTTCTACTTGTCGTGAGTATAATAAATGAAATGTGGATGAGTATTATAGGGATGAAATATTAACGATGGACTTCTAATCTAGAGGAGTTAGTAGACATTATGTTCTACTTGACTCTTTTAATGGATTGCTTATTCCGCTGCAGTTGTTGATATAAAACTTGTTGTCTATTATATTCTATCAGTTGTTATATTGTTGAAGGCTAACGATAATTTATTCTACATTATCTTAGTCATAATATTTCTTACTGGGCTAGTTGAGCTCACCCTTTCTTTCACTGTTCTCTTCAGGAAATGAGAATGTAGCCGGGACTAGTCGGGAAATGGAGTGACGGTCCAGATGATAGAATTAGTAGTCCTCACTATTCTATAAAATAGTGTGATAATAAATGTATTGAGGACTCCATTTGAGTTGAATACTGTCTAGAAGACAATATTCGTATTAAAATTCTCAGTTTATGTTTTGTCGTATTTTACACGACAGTTGTATTATTAAGTTTTATTTGAATTTTGTATCATGTATTTGGTGACTCAAGATGGGTGATATATACCTATTTTGGGGGCGTCACATATGCAGTTTCATATATTCTATGATACTCATTTGGTTAAAGTTTTGGCTTCTATAGTCCATGAAATTAGTAGAATATCCTGGATATTTGCGCTTCATCCGGTATCTTTTCATGAAAATATTCTTCTGAGCATTCTTGAATTTTACTCCATAAAGTAGTATCATGTTGACAATTTGGACGTAAATGATTTCAAGATAAATTAACTTATAAATCTTTAAAATTTATTCTTGAACTTATTTTATTGAATTATTATGTCATTGTTATAACGCCCCCAAAATAGGTATACATCACCCATTTTGAGTCGTCAATAACATGGTACAGAAACAACTACAACTTTATTAATACAACATAAAAACTGTGAGTTTAAATACAAATATTGCCATCTAGACAATATTCACACCCAAATAAGTCCTCATTAATTTTATTGTTACATTATTTTACAAAAATGGTTAGGACTACTAAAACAACTCTCTAGAACCATCATTCCACACCCCGACTAGAACTCGCTACATTCTCGCCTCTTGAGAAGAAAAATGGAATAAAAAGGAAAATGGTGAGCTCAACTAGCCCAGTAAAGAATATTATGACTAAGATAATATAGAAAAAATTATCGTTAGTCTTCAAAAGGGAAAAATCTGATAAAATACAATAGACAACAAGTTTCAGATCAATATTCGCAGCGAAAATAATAATTCATAGAAGAGTTACGTAGAGAATGAAATATACTATAATCTATGAATTTAAAAGTTCATCATCAATATTTTATCCCTGTAACATCAATCAATATATATCTTGAATCAAATATTCATCTTTGCACTACATGCCAAAGATATTCATCAGTTGGTCATGTTCATCTAAACACCTGTTCATATTTGCACTACGGGCCAAAGATATTCATCAAAAATTCATTCATCTTTGCACTACAGGCTAAAGATATTCAGTAATATCATTATTTAAGACTGAGGATGATGAAAAATATTTTAAAGAAAACGAATCCAGTGAACCAAAAGAACAAATATTAAGGATTCGTACTTTAAACAATCCGAGTTCAAAAATACTTCATAAATAATTATAATGGAGTAAAATTCAAGAATGATCAAAACATGGATACAATCAAAGCTAGTATCCATAATAGATATTTGGGATAAAAAATGAAATTTAATTTTTTTGTAAATAGTGCCGTATTCGTGAATAGTGTCGTATACGTGAATAATAACCCCGACACTAAAAGACAAGAATTTCACAAGAAAAATCTTACCAATAATCCGACATAATGATATTAGAAGAAATAATATCATTTTTAAAAAATATAACATCCCTTACCTCGAAAAGAATAGTACTTCTGGCTGGAATATCAGATATAACGCCGAAGGAACTTATACTGTATAGCAACACTCAAAGTATCAAAATACTCACAAGAATACGCTCGATAATATAGAGAGAAAACTTCAGTTTCTGGTGTGATTTTTAATTCTAACCTAAGCACCCTATTTATAGGAAAATGCTTAGAACACCAAAGCAGAAACTTTAATAAAATATTAATATATATTTATTAAATTCTTACGCACACATAATCTGATTCAAAACATCAGCCACCAAGAGTGGCCCACCTCACCTAAATCAAAAAAAATATTTTTTTTATTAAAAATATTTAAAACTTCAAAAATTAATTATTATGGAATTTAAAACTTCAATAATTCATAATAAATAGCACTTTTATCAGAAAAATTCGAAACTTATGTCTTTTCCATAGGAAATTTCATTCTCTACAACTGCGAGTAAGAAAGTTTTTCTAAATTCCAAATGTAAATTGAATTGCAAAATCCACAAACGGACTATTTTATAAAGCTATAATCAAATTTCAAACCAAGAAATAGGTCTACAAACATGAAAAACATGTTTTAAATATTTTAGTAACAAAAAATACTTTTCCTCCTCATATATTCATATATCCCACATTCATTATAAAAATATCACCATTATTATATTATTAAAATATAATAATATATTTAAATGAATTATTTTATGAGAAAAAGATAAAATATTAATTTTTCAACAATTGTTACATTAAAATTTTCTCCACCTATATCCACATAAAATGAATATTTTTCATTATCATATAAATCAATAATTAATTATTCACAAATAATATTACAGAATCACAATCATCGGGCAACTAGCCGCATTCTCAGAAAGAGGGGCTTTCAATAAAGATTTTTCCTTATCAAAGCGCAATTAGGTGACCAAACCTCTCCTTGATGAACTTTCTAGACATCGCTAATAATGTTATCTAATAATATTATTCAAATAATATGAATTATTGATCCAATAATGAAAAATACTCAGTAAATGACAATTATTGAAACAACAATAATATAAAATATCAACATAACAATTATTGAATCAATAAAATAAAATATTGAATAAGAATTCATCGTAACAATTATTGAGTAGTACTTTCACGTAAGAATCAATAATTTGTGTAATACCGCAATAACTTCTTGTGTTTTAACCAAACGGTATTCCAACAAGATAATCTGTAATAACTACGCCGTTATTTATTAACAACTTATATTTGTCGTTTTTTTCATCCATTCGCTTTTTAGTTATGGGGCCCACACAAGGTCATAGTCTTGTCATGCATTTAATATTCCCGACACAGTAAGAATATTCCATGACCAAACGAATATTTCCCGACAACAATGAATATTTTATAACCACTTGCTTATTGAAATATTTAATGATTTTACCCATAACTAACCACTTTAATCAAATCAACCCTTACTATTTTAAAATCATAAATAGAGGAAGTTTAATTTCATTTATAATAAGTTGGGGTCTTATGCTATAAATGCGGAAAGAGGATATATCACCAAACCGCCTACAACAGTTCCAAGGTATGTTATAATTGTGGAAAGGAAGGACATATCGCTTCGAGATCAGACGTAGAGTGAAACCAAGTCCAAAGCAGGATGGTGACTCAAAAGGTCATCCCGTAAAAGTTAAAGTCAATCGGTTCTCGGAAGAGAGCTTGTCGTGGATCGGTCAAAATGTGAGGAACCCAAACGAGGTGATCACGGTAAAGCTAATCATAAATTCTTGCGAAGTTTATACCTTACTAGATACCTAAGTGATACCCATTCATTTATCTCTCCCGCTTGTGCTCAACGCTTAAACTTAACTCCTGAGAAATTAGACTTTGATTTATCCGTGGAGACTCATTAGAGAGAAACTTTCATCACATCCACTCGCTTATAAATCTTGTTTGATCCAAGTTGACACCATCACATTACCTGTTGACCTTAATCTTTTAAAGGATACTTGTTTTTGATGTGATTTTAGGGATTGATTGTTAACTACTCATCATGCCAAAATTGATTATTTTCGTAAGGTTGTTAGTTTTCATATTCCTAACCAACCTGTTGTACGAATTCAAGCAACTAAACCATTAAAATCAATCACTATCATATTAAGTCATAAAGTTATTCGTTTATTAAAAAATGGATGTCAAGCTTTCTTAGCCCATATTATGGATTTGAATAAAGACACGTCGGTTTGAATAATATTCCTGTTGTTAGTAAATTCCCTGACGTATTTCCTGAAGAACTTCCCGCTCTACCCCCAGAACGTGAAGTTGAATTCTTTATTAATCTTGAACCTGGTACAAAGCCCATTTCTAAAACCCCATATCGAATGGCTCCTATTGAACTTCAGAGTTAAAAGTCCAACTACAGAATTGTTGGACATCTGTTTCATCTCGCCCCTAAGACATCTCCTTGGGGTGCTCCTATTTTATTTGTAAAGAAGAAAGACGGAGTATGCGACTTTGTATTGACTAATCGAATTGAACCATGTCACCATCAAGAATAGGTATCCTCTACCTCGTATTGATGACCTGTTTGACCAATTCAAGGAGCACAATTCTTTTCAAAATCGATCTTCGCTCGGATATCATCACCAAGATTAAAACCGAGGATATTCCAAAGACGCGCTTCGAAATCCCCAGACGGGCATTATGAATTCTTAGTCATGTCTTTTGGATTGACTAATGCTCCTGCGGCTTTCATGGATATGATGAACCGAGTATTCAAGGATTATTTAGATCAGTTCGTTGTTTTCTTTATTGATGACATCCTCATATATTCCAAAAGCCATGAAGATCATGAGCACCATTTGAAGCTGGTACTCCAAAGGCTTCGTGAAAACAAGCTATATGCCAAGTTGAAGAAATGCGAGTTCTGGCTTGAGGAAGTAGCATTCCTTGGGCACGTGGTGTCAAAACATGGAGTATCTGTCGACCCGGCGAAGATTGAAGCAATACAAAGTTGGGAGCAACCAAAGTCGGTGACCGAAGTACGTAGCTTTCTAGGCCTAGCTGGTTATTATCGGAGATTCGTGGAAGGATTTTCTCGAATTGCTACCCCGTTAACTCAACTGACTCGGAAAGATACAAAATTCGTATGGAGTGAGGAATGCGAAAAGAGTTTCCAAGAGCTTAAGAGGAGACTCATTTCTAAGACTGCTCGACAATACCATCCGGTTCAAATGGATTTGTTATCTACAGCGATGCTTCAGGCAAAGGGTTAGGATGTGTTCTCATGCAACATGGGAAAGTCATAGCCTATGCCTTACGACAACTTAAAGAATATGAGAGAAATTATCCTACTCATGATCTAGAGTCAAGTGCAATGTGCCAGCTTAAAGATCTGGAGGCACTATCTATATGGAGAGAAAGTGGAGATATATTCAGACCATAAAAGCCTCAAATATTTCTTCACCCAAAAGGAACTCAATATGCGGCAACGACGTTGGCTCGAGCTGTTGAAAGATTATGACCACACTATTTAATACCATCCTGGAAAAGCGAACATGGTAGCTGACGCGTTGAGTAGAAGATCATATGCGGGAACAAGTGCGATGTTGTCAACACAAAGGCCCATTCTGTGTGATTTACAAAAGATGAAGATAGAATTCAAGACTCCGGGGACCCATGTGATGATGTCAAGTATACGCATAGAGCCAACTTTAATAGAAAAAGTTAAAGTTGCTCAAGCCACCGACCCGGAGATGATGCGTATGAAGAAGAAAGTACAAGAAGGTGCTATTCCGGAAGCGAGAATCGATGAAGAAGGAATACTTCGACTCCACTCCAAACTTTGTGTTCCTAACGACTCTGATTTAAAATATAAGATCATGACGGAGGCACATAATACACCGTTTTCAATCCATCCTGGAAGTACCAAAATGTATCGTGATCTTCGACATACATTTTGGTGGAACAATATGAAGAGAGAGATTGCAAAGTTTATCTCGAGGTGTTTAACTTGTCAACGTGTAAAGGCGGAGCATCAAGTACCTAAGGGTCCGTTATAACCACTTGAGATTCCGAAATGGAAGTGGGA
Source organism: Panax quinquefolius (assembly GCA_020205615.1). Taxonomy (NCBI): domain Eukaryota; kingdom Viridiplantae; phylum Streptophyta; class Magnoliopsida; order Apiales; family Araliaceae; genus Panax; species Panax quinquefolius. The sequence goes on along the minus strand of CM035155.1, from coordinate 40,397,711 downwards.
ACACATTACCATGGAATTCGTTACGGGTCTTCCCACGGTTTCTCAAGGTATAAATGCTATTTGGGTTATTGTTGATAGATTAACCAAGTCTGCACATTTCTTGCCGATACGGGAGACTTATTCCCTTGAACATCTTGCTCATATGTATGTAAATGAGATTGTGAGATTGCATGTAATGCTAGTATCCATAGTTTCGGATCGTGACCCAAGATTCACTTCACGATTTTGGGTTAGTTTGCAAAAAAGCTATGGCGCACGGATTTATTTATCTTCTTCGCATACCATCCTCAAACTGGACGGACAATCGAGAGAGGACTATTCAAACTCTTGAAGATCTATTAAGACTCTATGTCCTGACTTCAAAGGGAGTTGGGATAAGTATTTACCATCAGGAATTCTCCTACAACAATAGTTATCGTGCAAGTATAGGGTAGCTCCATTCAAGCATTGTATGGAAGAAAGTGTTGCTCTCCAGTATGTTGGGATGAGATGGGTGAAGCAACATTGTTGGGACCAGAGTTGGTACATATTACTACAGAAAAGATCCAAATGATTCGACAACGTACACAAAAGGCACAAGATCGACAAAAGAGTTATGCGGATCTTCATCGAAAGGAAGTGGAATTTAGTATTGGGGATCATGTATTGTTGTGTGTTGCCCCATGGAAGGGAGTTATAAGATTCGGGAAGAGAGGAAAGCTCAATCCACGATTTATTGGTCCATTTCGATTCTCGACCGATTAGGAAATGTAGCCTATAGACTCGCGCACCTCCAAGTATGTCTCGTGTTCATAATGTTTTTATATATCCGTAGCTTCAGAAATATATGAAAGACTCGAACCACGTTATCGAAGTTAGAACCGGATAAGATAGTCCAAGACTTAACGTTTACGAGGAGGTACCACCAAGATCTTGGATAGAAAGAGTATGTCTTACGTACAAAGGTCATACCACAAGTCAAAGTTTTGTGGAGGAACCATGCTATTGAGGAAATGACCTGGGAGTTGGAAACGGAAATGAAAACGAGGTATCCTCACCTTTTCGAAACACCAGGTATGTACGTCAATTTCGAGGACGAAATTTCATAAGGAGGGGAGGTTGTAAGACCCCAACTTATTATAAATGAAATTAAACTTCCTCTATTTATTATTTTAAAATAGTAAGAGTTGATTTGATTAATGTGGTTAGTTATGGGTAAAATGCGCAAATATTTCAATAAACAAGTGGTTATAAAATATTCATTATTGTCGGGAAATATTCGTTTGGTCGTGGAATATTCTTACTGTAGGGGAATATTCGTACGACGGTGCAGCCTTGTGTGGGCACCATAACAAAAAGTGATTGAATGAAGAAAACGATAAATATAAGTTGTTTATAAATAACGGCGTAGTTGTTATCAAGTATCACCGTTGGAATACCCTTGGTTAAAAACACAAGAAGACACTCAGATTACACCAATTATTGATTCTTACGTAAGAAGGCACTACTCAATAATTGTTACAGTAATTACTGTTCAATATTTTATTTTATTGATTCAATAATTGCTATGTTGATATTTTATATTATTGTTGTTTCAATAATTGTCATTACACAATATTTTCCATTATCAATCAATAATTCATATTATTTGAATAATATTATTAGATAACATTATTGGCAATATCTAAAAAGTTCTGTCTAAGGAGATGTTTGGTCACCTAATTGCGCGCCAGTAAGGAGAAATCCTTATTGGAAAGCCCCATCTTTCCTGGGAACAGCCTGGTTACCAGTATTGTGATTCTGTAATATTATTTGTGAATAATTAATTATTAATTTATATGATAATGAAAAATATTCATTTTATGTGGATATAGGTGGAAAAATTTTTAATGTGACAATTGTTGAAAAATTAATATTTTATCTTTTTCTGATAAAATAATTCATTTAAATATATTATTATATTTTAATAATATAATACTGGTGATATTTTTCCAATGAATGTGGGATATATGAATATATGAGGAGGAAAAGTATTTTTATTACGAAAAATATTTAAAACATGTTTTTCATGTTTGTGGACCCCATTTCTTGACTGAAATTTGATTATAGCCTGTAAAATCGCCCGTTTGTGGATTTCGGTCAATTTCTGTTTGGAATTTTAAAAAACTTTCTTCTGTAAAGTTGTAGAGAATGAAATTTCCTATGGAAAGGACATAAGGTTCAAATTTTTCTGATAAAAGGGCTATTTATTATGAATTATTGAAGTTCCGAAATTCCAGAATAATTAATTTTTGAAGTTTTAAATATTTTTAATAAGAAAAACGTTTTTTTTTTTTTAGGTGAGGTGGGTCACTCTTGGTGGCTGATGTTTTGAATCTGATTATGTGTGAGTAAGAATTTAATAAATATATATTAATATTTTATTAAATTTTCTGCTTTGGTGTTTAAGCATTTTCCCATAAATAGGGTGCTTAGGTTAGAATTGAAAATCACACCAGAAACTGAAGTTTTCTCTCTCTATATTATCGAGCGTATTCTTGTGTGTATTTTGATACTTTGAGTGTTGCTATACGGTGCAAGTTCCTTCAAGTTATATCCGATATTCCAAATGTAAGTACTATTCTTTTCGAGGTAAGGGATGTTATATTTTTTAAAAATGATATTATTTCTTCTAATATCATTATGCCGGATTATTGGTAAGATTTTTCTTGTGAAATTCTTGTCTTTTAGTGTCGGGATTACTATTCACGATACTGCAGATTATTCACGATATCTACACTTTTCACGAATCACGATACATTATTCACGTAAAAATTAAATTTTCATTTTTTGTCCAAAATATCTATTATGGATACTAGCTTTGATTGTATCCATGTTTTGATCAATCTTGAATTTTATTCCATTATGATTATTTATGAAGTATTTTTGAACTCGGATTGTTTAAAGTACAAATCCTTAATATTTGTTCTTTTATTTCACTGGATTCGTTTTCTTTAAAATATTTTTCATCATCCTCGCCTTAAATGATGATATTACTAAATATCTTTGGTCTCAGAGTGCAAAAGATGAATGAATTTTTGATGAATATCTTTGGCCCAGAGTAAAAGATGAACAAAAGTTGAGATTTAACACGACTTAATCGATGAATATCTTTGGCAGTAGTGCAAAGATGAATATTTGATTCAAGATATATATTGATTAATGTTACAGGGATAAAATATTGATGATGGACTTTTAAATTCATAGATTATAGTAGATTTCATTCTCTACGTAACTCTTATATGAATTATTATTTCTGCTGCGAATATTAATCTGAAACTTGTTGTCTATTGTATTTTATCAGATTTTTTCCTGTTGAAGACTAACGATAATTTATTCTATATTATCTTAGTCATAATATTCTTTACTGATCTAGTTGAGCTCACCCTTTTCCTTTTTGTTCCATTTTTCTTCTCAGGAGGCGAGAATGTAACGAGTTCTAGTCGGGGTGTGGAATGATGGTTCTAGAGAGTTGTTTTAGTAGTCCTCACCATTTTTATAAAATAATGTACCAATAATTGTAATGAGGACTTATTTGGGTGTGAATATTGTCTAGATGACAATATTTGTATTTAAACTCACAGTTTTTATGTTGTATTAATAAAGTTGTAGTTGTTTTTGTACCATGTTATTAACGACTCAAAATGGGTGATGTATACCTATTTTGGGGGCGTCACAGCTTATTCCGCTGCAGTTAAACTTGATGTCTATTGTATTTTATTAGTTTAACATTGTTGAAGACTAATGATAATTTATTCTCGCATTATCTTAGTCATAATATTTCTTATCGGGCTAGTTGAGCTCACCTTTCTTTCTTTCACCGTTTCTTCAAGAAATGAGAACATAATGGACTAGTCGGGGAACCAGGAGTGACGGTCCAAATGATAGCATTAGTAGTCCTCACTATTACATTAAATATAGTGTGACAATAAATGTAATGAGTACTTTTTGAGTGTGGATATTGTCTAGATGACAATATTCTTATTAAAACTCTTAGATTATGTTTTGTCGTATTTTACACGACTGTTGTATAATTAAGTTGTATTTGAATTTTTTACCATGTATTTGGCGACTCAAGATGAGTGATGTATACCTATTTTGGGGGCGTCACAATAATGTTCTTTATTCTTGAAGAATTCAGAGGGATTGGGAAGCGGTTTTGGAGGCAGAGACTTCTTACTCGGAGTAGTTCCTTTGGGGTTGGAGCTCGAAGCCTCTTTAGTAGGGCTTGGGTTAGGTGGAACAGAGGTGATAGGAGTCACGAGAATTGGTGCACTTTGATCGGAATCTTGGGAAGCCATTGTTGGAGTTTTGCAGAGAAAAAGAGAATTCTAGAGAGAAGAAGAGAGCAGAAGGCGTTTGAAATTCAAATTGGCAGGTAAAACTGTCAATTTTGGAGAAAATAGCTTTTATACTGACAGTTTCTTTAACTTTTCACAACGCTTGAGGGCGGCACATTTAATACTGACCATGATGATTAATTTGAAGGGGTATTAACCGGGTTGGACCTCTCCATTGGACTTCCGGTTTTGATTCACATTCTTATATGAGATTTATTAGTTGGGCCTCTGTAAGTTTCATTTTGGGCCATTAATAATCTTATCATATTCTTTTTGTTATGGACCGAGAACCTTTATAGTCTTTCATTAAACAGTCTGTTTAATAAAAGACTGAGGGGCAATGTTGGGCCATGATATTTTATGTAGTGGACCGGACTGTTTGGGCCGAATTCTTTGGTAAATCCATTGGGTCATATCTATTGGGCTTGGCCAGTTGGGCCAGGTCAATGGGTTATCTTTGTTGGATCTTGAAAGTCTTGGGTCGGATTGTTGGGCTGACCCATCAGATAATTAAATATCTACATTTTAGGCTTTGAACGGTGATAATGAAAAGGATAGCTGTTGACCGATATCCTGTATTGCATTAATGAGGATGGGACAGAGTCGGCCGGCGGTGAACTAAGATGATGGGATTAGCAGGTAGACTACCTGCAGTGTGAGTGTCAGGCAGGTCGGTTGCACACAAAATCGGGGAACTAGTATATGAGGGGATAGGACGACCCAAGGAGGAGGTAACTGATATTTTTTCTCTCTCAATACACTAGATATTATTTTTCTCCATTGTTAACCTTGTGATCGCCTGTACTGACTCTCACGCCGAAGCTATCCCCCGACGATCGAAGCCGTCAAACTTTTGGTGTTGTTGTGTTTACTGTGCAAGATCGGATGTATCTTACGTGATTGGGAAGCGTGGAAAGACCTTGGCGTTAACAGTTCTTAACTGAGCTCTAATGAGCTATGTGGACAATGTTCACAACTGAGATCAAGGGAGCTAGGTGGTCAAAGTTTGCAGACGAGCTCTAGGTTCGTAGCCGAACTCTAGGGAGTCAGACGATATATGTTCATAGTCGAGCTCTAGGGAGCTAGCTGGTCAAGATTCGCAACCGAGCTCTAAGGAGCAAGGTGGTCAAGGTTCACAATCGAGTTCTAGTCAAGGTGGACAATTTTTTTATTTTATTTTTTTGGAGAATAGGAAATTTACTTAAAATATTATATCTGAAACAAATTTTTAGATTTTTTTTAATTTTCCCCCAAACTCACTCGACAGATTTAGAAGGGAGACGGAGGACTTGTTTAATTTTAAACAAGTGCTAAAACATACACATCTTGTATCGATAGTTACCTAATACTTTATGAAAATTGTTAAATCCACGATAATTTTTATTATTTTTATAACAAAAGTAATAATGATGCTTTTGCTAGTAAAGAAGACTTCTTTGCTGTGAGTTTTGTGGTGTGTGATGAAGTTGGAGATGTTCTAGGCACTGATGTTGACAAAATTCAAGGAAATTTTTACTGTTTTTAAGACCATGACTTTTGTGAAAGACGGTGGCTTTAAAAAGCATGGTTTTAAAATTTGGACCGGACTGTTGGTTCAATTAGTAAAAATTGAATTTAGTCGGCACTCCAGTTGAATATGAATTAATTAATCGTTTTTGGTCAAAACCAAGTAGAATCGGTTGACTACCGGTAGTTCAACTGGTAAAACCGATTAATTTGACCAAGTGAATTGGTTTTAATTATTTTTTTATATAAATTTTTTTAACGTTAAAATTAATCAATTCTAGTAATATTGTAACTCAATTTTAATATATTTTAATTCATAAAACACGAGATTTTTTAAAATTTTATTAATTATTAATAATATATTTTTATATATTAAAGACTTCACTGAATTAATAACGATTCGATTACTAATTGAACTAGTGATTCATCCAACCGTTTAAATGCGGTAGTAATTTGCACGAGTTTGTTGAAATGACTTAATATTATAATCTCTTTTATTTTCTCCTTTATATTAGACGAAAATTTTAATTGTGCTCTTCTATTTGTATTTTCAATGCTCAATTTTAATATAGTTCACTCTTTCTATTGTACTATTTATTAAAAAGTTAAAAAAAATTTACATTAAATCCCTTAAATAAAAGTATAGTAATTAAAGGGAAATACTTATTTTTACATGTTTTTGATATTTTTATATAATTTATTCTTATATGAAGATAGAATTTAATATAACTAATGTAAAAAAAGATAATATAAAAATATTAAAAAATACATGTGAAACTCTAATTAAATTGAAAAGATGGACAAGTGTTTGAGGCTGATTTGTTTGAGGAGATACTGAGGTTTTGGTCCCCGCAACACGTGTAAGGGCAAATTGTAAATTACTTAACACAAAGGCCTCACGGGCCCACCAACTCACTATGAGTTGGCCAATGAGAATTTTAAAAAGAGTCACCAATCACATGTCCAGAGGCATTGACGCCCCACTCACGGATAACCCACGTGAAGTGGTCTGAGAATTGATGCGTTGGCGCCATTCCATTGGGTGCCAGATATCGTCATCGTAAAAAAAATTAATAAAGAAGAATTAAGACTCTTTTATTATTAAAAATTCATAGACATGTAATAAAACAATAATTATTTTTGGGATTTGGATAATTTTTTTTTCATGTTTTTTTTTTTTGTGTTATTGCTCTTTATGCATACCAATTTTTATTTCAAAAAAATGATGAACACCAATATTAACAATTTAAAATAAAAATTAAAAAAAGGATAAATTTTATACCAAAATAATGAAAACCAATATTAACATTCATTTTTTACAAATCCCAGCTCCTCTGATCCCCTTCCCATGCCTCTCGCCCCATATCCTCTCCCTTCTCTCTCTCCATTGAAAAGTCTCTCATTTGGAGGCGAGATCTATATTTTTTAAAATGAGATTGTTGATTTTATATTTAAATCTATCTATTTAAAGGCAAAATTTTTGAAGATTGTGTTGTGTTTGTGAAGTGTGAGATAAGATGAGAGGTTATGGAAGAAAATGATACTTGATTGATGACAGGGCGGATTCGGCCATAAAGTTTAGTGGGGTGAAATTTTAAATTTTTTTTTGTTAAGAACAAAAATTATAACTATATATATACTTTTCTAAATTTAATATAACACTTTAAGTCGTTAAGTTTAATATATATATATATATATATTCATAATTTTTTTATAAGAAAAATATTAAAATGATTTTTTTATTAAAAACCCAATATAGTACAAATGTGACAAATTCAAAAGTGTTGGGATAAGATCACACACATGATAAAAAAAAAAGAAATAATCTTTAGCTTTTAACACCTTGCCTTTGTTTTTTGAGTTTTAATTTGTTGATAAAAGAAAAGGAAGCGAATGAAAACAAAAAGAGATGTCAGTTTTGTAATAGAAGAGAATTTTTTTTAAGAACAATGGTGTTTTTGAATTTTAATTAGAAAAAAAATAAAAAAAAAAAATGAGTGTATTTTGAGTCAAAAAAAAAATTCATTTTTTTTTCTACAACTAAAAAACTTTATAGGATATTAGTTAAAAAAGAAAAGAAAATAGAAGAGAGTACTTACTTTTTGAGCCAAATATTACACATGGAGAAAGAAATAAAGAAAGTAGTACAAAATCATAATTACTTTAAAAAGACTTATACAAAAAGAGGATGGTGATGAGAGTGTACTATGGAGAAAGGGAAGGAGCCAAAGAGACACAAACATATTACACATGGACTAAAAATTCAGTGGGGGCAGGTGCCCCTCCTGCCCCTAGGGTAGAACCGCCCCTGATTGATGATGGTGATAGATGAGTTGATGATGATAATGGTGTTATAGATGTTGACGATTGTAATAGTGATGGTAATTAGTTATTTTTTAATACGAACAAATCGTATAATATTATTTGTCTTGCTGATAATTCATGGGGTATTCGGGTCAATTTTAACCTAAAAATAAATTTTGGAAGGGAGGACATTGTATGCAATTCGGTAGTAATACTAGCGTAGTCTAGCCTATAAAGAATTTGGATTAGACCAAAGGCACCACACCCTACTCATGAAAAAAAAGATTTGCCCTATGAGTCTGACAAATGCTCAATACTCCGTATCTTTTAGGTTGAGTAATCTATTATCTATATTAAAACACAGTACATAATATTATAATTTGATATAATTTAACATGTGTCATGTTTAATTAATATTTTTAAGACTCTTAATAAAACTGTCTAACTAACCTAACAAATGAGGATGAAAATAAATTCTAATTCATTCTCCTAAATTTTAGATTTATAATCTCCTAAATCACTACAATTCTAAACTGTTTTGATAATATGAACTGTTTTGATATTATCCTTTGTAATTTAATTATTATTTAATAAAATCACTACTTTATGTTATTAATTAATTTTTTGGATTTATAATCTTCTAAATCACTACAAATCTAAACAGTTAATAAGATAATGTCATTCTCTTAATTTTTAGATTTATAATCCCCAAATCACTAAAAATCTAAATCTGCTTTGATAATATCAACTGCTTTTGATATTATCCTTTATAATTTAATTATTATTTAATAAAATCGCTACTTTATCTCAACACTACCCCCTACAATGTATATTTATCTATTTTTCTGGATAAAAGTTGATCATCACATAATAATCCCACCGCAACGCAAGGGTTTATATATATATATATATATATATATATATATATATATATATATATATATATATACACGGCCCATTCTCCTGCGAACCAAATAGAACTCATTAAGGCACAAAAGGGATCGATCTCCTTGGTGAATTCCACAATTAGGCCTAAACAAAGCTCCCAAATCATTTCCCCATTTAATACCAAAATCCACCCAAGCAACAAAACGAACAATTAAAGAAATAGATTTCAGAGGAAAACCAATAAGTGAAAGATTAATGTACAATGACTTAAGTTTTGGGTCAAGTTGAGTTTCAAACATATATTTTAGTGCCTTGTGTACAAACACACAACAAACGGGCTCCCCATTCTTCTCCAACATTTGACCTAATGACTTAAACTTTTGGGTCAAATTGAATTTCAAACATGTGTTAGTGACTTGTGTAAGCGTACAAATAGTGCGGGCTCCTAGTTCTTCCCCAACATTTAAACCAGTGCGATCTTTATCCAAATTTTGCGTTCGTAGTAAATTGAGTACGTATAATTAAGATATATATCAATATTATCCTTCTAAAGTTCATTAGAAAAACTAGAGAGAAAAGAGGAAAGTTATTTTATTGTAGTAAATTAGTTGAAAAGAATTAGAGATAAACAAATTTGTATTGTTTAGGTATGATATGAGAAACTGAGTAATTAATTTTTTTTAGTAATTGTTAAAATATTTATTCATTGTCCCACATCAAATACCTTGAGAAAATATATGACTTGGATCAATTCTTCTCATTGTCAAATTAATTTTGAATTAGAAAATTTGATATCTTTATATACTAAACTTGAGCCCATTTCATAAATCTAATATATATGGTATCAGAATTTTGGGTGTGCATGATATTGGTATCAGAGTTCTAAATGTACAAACTAGGTATTGATATCAGGGTTCTAGATGTGTAAGGTATTGAGTTGTCTTTAATAGCTCTTTCTAATTTCAATTATGTCCGAGTTCTTGCCAAAGACTTTGCTTCTAGTCTACTCAGTGGGTGCCTTTGGTTTATAATTTGGAGGGTGGAGGGTGGAGGGTGGAGGGTGGAGGATGGACTTATCCCATAATTCATGAGCCTGATAAAACATGAAAGCTATAAAATTTTACAGCACATGGTTTATTAGCCAAGTAGGGTTCAAGATTCCAAAGATTGTGTATATTGTCATCACTTGCATGCCATTAATTTTTACTCCCACATTTTAATCTCCAGTCCTTCTCTAGTCTTTAAATATAAGAAAAGACATTCACCTGCATATTTGATACTTTTATTTACGTACGTAAGAATGATGCTAGAATTGATGAGGTTGATGTTATTTTTGTTATTTTTTATTTTACATAATAACTGAGAGTTGCTAGTGACACGTTTAAACATAATATTTTCTATGGTTTCTTAATTTTATATATATATATATATATATATATATATATATATATATATATATATATATATAATCCTTTCATTCATATGTAAATTCTTGGCCAGAACGTAATCTGAACAACCCTTTTTGGATAGTTGATAAATTGAATTGAAAGTTTTAGATTAGATTATATATTTGATAAGTTCTATTGGCGAGTTTGTTGTGCTTAATTATTTACCTCGTATCACTTTCTATTTTAATAAGAGAGGCCTACATAAAATTATATTGTCAAGATATAGTTATAAAATATGAATATTTATTATAAAAAATAATAAAGCCGAAGAGCTTGTCGTAAAACTTTCACCTTCTTCTTTTTTTTTTCGACACATGAATTGTACTTTTGGCTTACCTTTTTAATTTTTTTTTCTTTTTCCATTATATGTTATGACTTCAAGAAAATTAAAATAAAATAAAATAATAAAAAAGGACCCTACCAGACAATTGAAATAAACATGATTCATATTTACCAATACCCTAAGTCTTCCATTAAATGATTCGAACTTCAATCTCAACCACCAATACCTCGTCATATGACTACCTGAGCACCACGAGCCTAGCTGCTAATTTCAACCAAGGATATATCTTTATAGTAAAACTTCACCATCCCCCAAATCTATATATTATTATTATATTACGATTTATTTTTATATAAATCTATATTATTAATTGGGTTTGTTAAAATAGAAATAAGTTAATATCTATATTTATTATTATCCCTTTAATATTTTTCTTATTTTTTGTAATAATATCAATAAAAAGATTATTAATTATTTTATTATTACACATATATTTATTTTAATTATTATTTGAGTATGAGTAAATAATATGAAACATTATTTTTAATATTAATATAAATAATGTGATTATTAATAATCAGATCGAATAATAATATCCATCCATCTGAAAACCAAATAGATATTCTTATTAATTAATATGTACATTAGATAACGCTTGACAAGTTTTATATCTCGGTAGGCCTAAGTAATCTTGCGGATTTCTTGTAGAGCTCTCACGCTGATCACGAGAACGAAAAGACCGTGACATCTTCCAAGGACCACTTCTCGCGGCAAATATCACTATTGGCATTAACGAATAAGTCAACATACTTGCATACAAAAATACCACAGTCTGAGTCGTTGTGTTGTTTTGATTGAATCTTTACTATTCAAGCGGTAGGATTACTGCATTGGGCTACGTGATGCATCGGATTACCATTTCGCAAATAAAATGGTATCAAATGTACCTGCACGTACAAAGTAGTTGGTTAATGAATTTTTAATATTAAAGGACATTATAAAAGTAAGATATTTTAAAACTACACATACCACAACTTTAATGAATTCTCGCACATTTCTTAACTAACTTCATATGTTTGTATCATCAGTAGTATGGGTCAATTATCGTAACCATCCAATCTTCAACTCCAAATAAGAAGAAGACAAATGGCGTTGATGTGTACTACACAATCAGCATGAATATGTATTAGCATTCGTGTAAAGGTGGGCCAACATCTTGGTTCATATAGATGATGACAAAACTCCATGCATGAATCTCTTGATTATGGGCACATAGCTCGCCCAAGATGCATGAAGAATGAATTTATGAAACCAAATTTGGCCCACCTTTGTATTCCCCATGACTGTAGTATTCCTCCCCGCCTCGTGAAGAACAACATATAAGCATCGAGGACATGCTCGAAAATCCAATTTCGTGTCCTAAGGAATGCAATGCATTGTGGTCTCAAACATATAACTATAGTGGATGTGACAAATGATATAAATTTATTTCGAGGCCACCACATTTCCAAACATATGTTTACTGATAAATACCTCATTCCAATCTTTCAGTTTTTTGGTAATGGACCCTTTTGGTCCATAAGAGATGTGATCTCTCGCATCTTGTACTGATTGAGACCCAAATGTACATTATTATTATTTTGCATGCCATTTTTATTTTAAAATATGAATATAAATAATGCAAAGCTTGCTGAAATTAAAATCATCATTATATATACCTTAAGTGAACAATCTCCTATGACGTTAGAAAGTCCTGCAAAATCAGAGGTGGTTGGAATGTAACCCTCCTCATAGGCTTGGGAGGTCGGGACGTAACACTTGGATCAATTGGCCCATATTCCTATGTTTGTTATTCTTATTTGTTATGTTTGTAATAGTTTTTATTTATTGTTATTTGTTCAGTTTTTAATAGTTTCTGTTGTTGTTATTATTTTCGTATAATAGTAAAATAATATTATTATATTATATAAATGAAAAAAATTGTTACATTATTTTTCATTTATTGTTTTTGTTGTCATTAATACACTTATACACAATTATTGTTTTTTGCGATGTTATTCACGTTTTTGTCATGCATCATATATACTAATATGGAATTGATGTTGTATTTTTAGGTAAAAGATGGACAGCTGGGAATATGGGCCAATTGATCCAAGTGTTACGTCCCGACCTACCAAGCCTATGAGGAGGGTTACATTCCAACCACCTCTGATTTTGCGGGACTTTCTAACGTCATAGGAGATTGTTCACTTAAGGTATATATAATGATGATTTTAATTTCAGCAAGCTTTGCATTATTTATATTCATATTTTAAAATAAAAATGGTATGCACAATAATAATAATGTACATTTGGGTTTCAATCAGGTACAAGATGCGAGAGATCACATCTCTTATAGACCAAAAGGGTCCATTACCAAAAAACTGAGAGATTGGAAGGAGGTATTTATCAATAAAGATATGTTTGAAAACGTGGTGGCCTCGGAAATGAATTTATATCCTTTGTCACATTCACGACAGTTATATATTTTAGACCACAATGTATTGCATTCCTTAGGACCTGGGAATTGGATTTTCGAGCATGTCCTCGATGCTTATATGTTGTTGCTACGAGACAGGGAGGAATACTACAGGTCACGGGGAATACAAAGGTGGGCCAAATTTGGTTTCATAAATTCATTCTTCATGCATCTTGGGCAGAGCTATGTGCCCATAACTGAAGAGATTCATGCATGGAGTTTTTGCCATCCGTATATGACACTACAAGAAAAATGGCCATCTGCGACCAATGATATCAGCGACCGCACTATCTCGGTCACCGATAATAAAAATAATGACCGATATCTCGCGATCGATAAGGATTCTCGTCGCTAGAGATATCCGCTGACAGCGTCGCGACGCGGTCATTGATTAATCGCCGAGAAGAATTTCCCCAAAATTTGGTGCGAAACTTTGGCGCTAAAGAACTATCTATATCAAAATCCGCATGCGGTCGCTAATATGTCCACATCATTAAAAAACTAGCGACCGCACGCTGTCACCGATGGCGGTCATGATTCTTATAACCTAAATCGATTCGGTTCGCCGATCAATACGTAAAAGAAAGAAAGAGGGAATACAGACGAGGAGAAGAGGGAGGTGGGGGAAGAGAAGAGGAGGGAGATCACCACCATTGCCGACCACCGCCGACCATTGCCGACCACCACCGCGCCATCACCATTTGCTACCCTTCTGACCAATCACAAGACCACCACCCCAGAATAACACCAATTAATCCCTAAATTAAACTGTCATTATTCTTTGATTGAATGGCAAGAGTCTATGAATATAAATATGTTGTGTGTTTGGAATTGATGAAAGTTATTTTATACTCTTATTATTATGTTTGTTTGCAGTAGTAATGTAGGATGTTTGTGGCTAGTTTTATGCCACTGGAATTCAAGATACCATTGTCTTTGTTTTAATAGGAGTTTTTAGAGGAAGACTAGTTAAGCTATAAATTGAAAGAGTTTGTGTTGGTATGGCTATTATTATTATTGTTGGAAGAAAAGAATTTTAGGTAGAAACATGAAAAGTATGGGAATGCTTTTGTTATCTCAGATAAGACAATTATTGTTAGCTTTCAACTTAATTACCAACTTCCAACTTGCATATTTTGAGAGTGACAATGTTTGGGTTTTAGATGAGCTTGTTCCATATGATATGAGCTTGTTCGTATTTGAATATCCATAATAGCCAAATGAATGGGAAATGATAACAAATCTTTCTTCCTAGCGGCTTACTTCAGCACCAATAAGGCTAGGCTTCTTGGGTACCTACACATATCTATGTTATGCTTAGTTGACTATGTATTGCAATGAAAAATGAAAATGCCACATTACTGATGAGCAGTGACCTATGTAATAGGCTATTACATTAAATGAAGAATGTAATGAAAAACAAAGTCCCAAAACATATATTGTATTACAAGGTGACAAGTGTTTTGTAATTATTATTAATTCAAAATTCATTTGATACTAGGGTCTATTTTTCTTACCAGAAATTAGTTTTCATATTTATAAACACACAACATATTTATATTCATATTTATATATCTTATGTATTTATAAAGGGGTGACATTCGCGTCGTGTTAGGCAAATTCATGTCGTGTTGAAACTCGTGTATACACATGTTTACAACACGATCCCGTTTATGAATCGTGTTCGTTTTGAAAATTGATACGTGTTTAAAATGGTGTTTATGACACTTGTAAACCCGTTTATGACACCAACTCGTTTATGAATCGTGTGTTCGTGTCGTGTTATCTTGCCGTGTTGAAAATTGCAAATAATACTAGTACATGGCAATACATGGGTTGGTATAGGTTCCAACCATTGTTGTCCAATTGTGAATTGTATTGTGTACTAAAAATTTTGGAATCGCTACTCATTTATCATCTCATAAGATACGGGAAGAAATGTAAAACATGATAATTACATATCTAAACATATAGAGAACTCAATTTAATGGACAGTAAAACATATGAGCTTAAGCTTAATGTTGAAATAATTATATCAGGCTAGAAACTTTAAATATTAATGTTAGAGTTTAAATATTAATGTTAGAGTTTGAAGACTCTAGTCTAGAGGCTTATTTAATAGTAAATATTGGTTATATGTAAATTTGAAAAGGAAATAGAGAATAAAAAACCTTACTTTTAACTATATATGTATAAAATCCAAGTGAAATTAAGCCCCAAACTATGAAGTATAGATCGGTCAACTCTGAAAGCTAAGTATTCATGTCTCCATTTGAGGAAGTTCTTCTTGCTTTTATTTGCTATGTTCTAGTGCTTGCTTTTTTTTGTGCTTACTTTTGTTTAGTTTATCACATACTATATCTTATTTCATTATTTGAGGTTTGGGAATAAATTGGGATTATATTTTCATTGAAATTGATCAAGTATGCATGCCCTCGCACATGTGGATAAATCCATATTATAGGGAGACTCTGCTAAATTTTTTTTCATATATAAGTCAAATGACCATATAACTTGAACATTAGTATAACATAAAACATAACTAGGAATTAAGTATAACATAAAACATAACTAAGAAGTTTTTCCATAATTCATAGTCGATAAGATAAAGAAAATGACACACTATTAATATGTATGCTATAAGTATGACTTAGCTTAGAATAGAAAGAAAATGAAAAGTACAAACACAAACACAAGCACCATAACTTCAATCACACTATTAATGAGTTGTTAGATAGTGAGGAGTACATACATTGCCTATAGATAACATGTAAAAATGGTTCCCTAAGTTAGCCAATTCTTGCTTAAAAATCATTGAAAATAAGCTTTATAGAACAATGAACACTAAAATAGTGAATCACCATACCTGGACCCCATACACAAGTTTCAATAGTCATAATAGGACATAAGAAAGCTACACAAACTAAAGGAACCAAGCCCAAGCCATTTTGAGCATGAGACTTGTTACATACAATTACATATCCTGATGTTCTGTATATCCCTGACATGTTTATGTACCTTTCATTTATAACTTATACTACCATCCTAAATTTTTATTTATAGATGTCTTCCTAAACTCGCTAAAAGACGAAAAGCCTTGGGTTGGGTGGGGCCCTAATCATGTGTTAAAGGCCAAAATTTAATCCGGATGATCGCATTCTTATACGATCCGTCCTCCTCCGTGATAAAGACGTAAGTTAAACATCGTGTATATATATATATATATATATATATATATATATATATATAAGGGTTTTAATATAAATTATTGTATATTGTAGTGATTTTCAAGATAGTAAAATTGTGAAGTGCATTTCACAATTATGCTTCTGTAATCGCCTACGCCAAAGGATTACATGGGCGAAACACACCTCTCGCCCATAAGGATATAGTTTAAATTTGAATTTCGTATATTTTTATCACTCGATAGATAATACATAGTTAATCAAATAATATTGCTTAGTAATATAACCGCTTTAATATTATTATTGTTATTTTATTTGCGTAAACGATATAGATGGGACGACATTTATACGCATCGCTTATTCGAGACACTATTCGCGCGTAAGCGTACAGCATTTAACTAAAGATAATTTGAACAAGGAACGACAAAAAGCCCCGCATAATGCCGAGATTGACCATCCAGACAGGTGAGCAAAGATATGCACGAGCATAGCCTCGGTGGTGCGCACGGCCCATATAGGTGCGAGATGTGTGACGATGGAAAGTCGAGAGCTGGGTCAAGAGGCGCAAGATCGCCGCCTCGAATGCAGATCCTCGTGTATCGAGATGGCGAGAAAAGCAAAAGGCACGTCGGGGCTAAGCGGATATCACAACCGCAACACATATCTTTGCCGCTGAGAATACGTATGTTATGTTTACGATCATCTTTTGTACCTAAAATATCACATGTTTACATAATAATACGAGGAAATGAACTATAGGAGTCTCTAGGTCTCAAGGTCAACCTATCAATTGGTTGGATGTGTATGTAGCCACCCATGATGGTCTACCCGGTCGCTTCAGATAAGCGGTAATAAGTTCACTTTATCCTAATATGTTGTTTATAAATTATAACGACCTTCTTTTAGTATTTTTTTTTTATTTTTAACTATTTAATTGTTCATCTTCCGACAGACACACTTATAAGGGCTTAATGAACAAGCGCTATCCTGAAGGCACCCCTGCGTCCGTCGATTGATCAAGAATTATGGGAGAGGGCGTCCCATCGTGAAGAAAAATTATGTCAAAGGCCAAGGACAAAGACGACGCTTGACCATCGATTAGCACAGCAACTCTGCCACCCAGTCTACACATAATCATCGTGTATTCCAAATCTATCATACTCTTCTTTGATCAGTGTGAGAAGCGATCTGTCAGATCGTGATCTTCTTCAGATATCTTGGGCGGGCATCTGCAGCCTCTGAGTCCCGATGAGTCAAGTGGCGGCGATGGCGGCCAATGACGCGAGCAGAGAGCAGCAAAGACAACAACAACAGGCGGTATATATATATATCGTTTATTGTTTAGCTACATTGTCTTATATGTTTATAGTCTCCGAGTCAATGTCTTACTTATATGTAACATATATGTTCTATTACTTTGATAATTACAGGATCCTAATTTGGATGATCCATGAAGAGTCGCTTTCACTTATTTTTTTAGATTTTAAAGCCTCAGACTCTTTTAGATTCATTCTTTGGACAATTGTATTAGTTTATATGGATGTTTACGATATCGATTATATTGTGTTGGAGAGAATGTTTTGTATTGTATTGGATGAATGTTTCATGGATGAATGTTTTGTATTGTATTGATGGATGTTAATATGGATGCTTGTATATATATATATATATATAAGCTGTGTTGGGATTGAAAGGTGTACAAAACAGGTTATTTTTTGGGAAATCAATAAAATAGGCAAAAAAATTTTAAAAAAAAAAATCAATGATCGTGACGCATGCGGTCGCTAAAAATGTATCATTCGCTTGAATCTAGCGGCCGCGTCGCAATGGTCGCTATTATCGGTCACGACACGTGTGACACGTCACGCATTTATTTAATGACTCAAAGATAAGTTATAATAAGCGACCAGATCGGTCTTTAATTGCGATCGCTAATTATTCTTGTCATATTGGTGGTCGCCGATGTCCTTCCAATGACCAGGATTATCTGCGACTTGTGTCGGCGATCGCATACGGTCAGCAGATATAATATCTCACCGTATGTGATGTGGTCGCCGATACGCTGTCAGCCTAAGCCTTTTTGTTGTAGTGTGAACCAAGATGTTGGCCCACCTTTACACGAATGCCAATACATATTCATGCCGGTTTGTAGTACACATCAATGCCATTTTGTCTTGTTCCTATTTGGAGTTGAAGATTGGATGGTTACGATAATTGACCCGTACTACAATGATACCAAACATATGAAGTTACAGGAAATGTACACAGAATTCGTTAAAGTTGCAGTATGTGTAGTTTTAAATATTTTACTTTTATAATGTCCTTTACTATTTAAAATTCATTAACCAACTACTTTGTACGTGTAGGTACATTTGATACCATTTTGTTTGCGAAATGATAATCCGATGCGTGCGTGGCCAATGTGGTAATCCTACCGCAATCTTGAATAGAAAGATTCGACCGAAACAACACAACGACTCAGACTGAGGCATTTTTGTATGCAAGTATGTTGACTTATTCGTTAATGCCAATAGTGATATTTGCCGCGAGAAGTGGTCCTTGGAAGATGTCACGGTCTTTCGTTACCGCATCGCATGGGAGCTCTACAAGAAATCTGTAAGATTACTTCCGGCCTCTGAGATATAAAACTTGTCAAGCGTTATCTAATGTACATATTAATTAATAAGAATATCTATTTGGTTGAATCAGTATGGATATTATTATTCGATCCTAGTTATTAATAATCACATTATTTATATTAATATTAAAAATAATGTTTCATATTATTTACTCATACTCAAATAATAATTAAAATAAATATAAAAATAAATATATGTGTAATAATAAAATAAATTACTATAATCTAAATCCATTTAAATTCCACTCAACCAATTTAATAATAAAATTATTAATACTAATAATGCAAGATTTATAATGATCACTTTATATTTTATTAAAGAATGATATTTATTTTTTATATATTAATAATCCTTTTATTGATATTATTACAAAAATAAGAAAAAATATTAAAGGGATAATAATAAATATAGATATTAACTTATTTCTATTTTAACAAACCCAATTAATAATATAGATTTATATAAAAATAAATTGTAATATAATAATAATATATAGATTTTAGGGGATGGTGAAGTTTTACTATAAAGATATATCATTGGTTGAAATTAGTAGCTAGACCCATGATGCTCGAGTGGTTATATGATGAGGGATTGGTGCTTGAGGTTGTGAGTCAAATTTGTTTAGCAGCGAATAGTTAGATACATAAATTATTTATTTATTTATTTCTCAGTCGTGACAGGCTGTACCGGCCGGGTCCTTTTTTTTTTTTTTTATTTTAATTTGCTGAGTCATAACATATAATGGAGAAAAGAAGAAGAAAATAAAATAAAAAAGTTTAAGACAAAATGCACTTACCGAAAAAAAAAAAAAAAAAAAAAAAAAGTTTGAAGCCAAAGTTAAATCTTAAACTTTATTATTTTAATAATAAATATTCATATTTTATAACTATACCGACAATATAATTTTACGTGAAACTTTCTTATTAAAATAGAAATCGCTACGGGTAAAATAATTAAAAGACAACAATCTGTGCTTGAACATCAAATATATAATCTAATCTCAAATTTTGAATTCAATTTATCAACTATCTAAAAAGGGTTGTTCTTGCTTTTTTTAAGAACCGACTGCTTTTTGGAAGGATTATATATATATATATATATATATATATATATATATATATTCGTGGATTATAATTCAGGGAGAGAAGACTAGCCAAAGAAAATTCAGAATTACAGAAGAAGGTTGGTCTGTTTCTTTCATATTCAATATTTAATTAGAGTTGCATGTTTCATTTATACGTACGCCATCTTTTTTATAAAAGGAATTACATTTATCTTCTTCACCTTCTTTTTTTTTCTATAAAAGAGACTCCTTTTTATAAAGGCAAGTATATAATGTCACAATTATCTTCATGTTTAATGTCTAATTTTATTTTCATGCCACCATTTATACTAAGTAATTAGACAATAATTATATTTAGGCGTGCATTAACATGGAACAAACATATAATCTTAAAGTTTTCAAATTTGTAAATGAGAGAACTTTTGTGGATGTAGTAGTACTTAACAAATTTATAAATAATACTCCTGCATTCCACAAAAGAGTCATATTTATACTATTTATAAAATTTTAAAAAATATTTTTATTTCATGTTTTCTCTTAAGTTTATTAAGTATTTAGTTAGTAATAATTACATGATAAAGGAATAGTATGTCGTTTTAATTATCATAAAAGAAATATGAACCCATTTTTCGGGAATAAAAAATGAATAAATAGGACTTTTTATTGTGGAGCAAAGGGAGTATAATCTTATTAAATACTCTCTTTGTCCAACTTTATTTGTCCAATTTGATTTTTTGTTATCAAATTGACCATATTTAAAATCAAACATTATTCTTAAGTTTATTAGATATAGGCAAAAAATTATTATCATAAGAAAGTATATCAAATATACTATCAAAGTCAACTTATATGATTTCCAAATTTCAAATATAATTGTTTAATTATTAATTTTAAAATTGATCAATCTGATTCATAAAAAGTCGATATATTAAGACAAGTAAAGTTAGACTGAGTTCTTCGATTCAAAATATAAAATCAATGTTGACTTTTCTCAAGCTAATTTTTATGATTCTTTTTAAGTTTAAAAATTATATAAATTCATTTAATTTTAGACAATACAATTATGAAAATTATAAATTGTATAAAATGTACCACTATCACAAAAATTATTTTGGGACCTTCTTTGCCCTTTATTATCCTAGAGAATTATATTGTAATTTTATCGAATTATTGAGAAATATATATAGTAAATATATATAGTAAATATTGAGAAGAACTAAATACATTTCTATTACAATAAGTATTATTAAATTCATAATTATTCGGCCCCAAAGTAAGTGAACTTTCAAATTGCTACATAAACTATCGAATTGCATACAATGTCCCCCGCCCCCCAATTCGAACTGAAATTGATTTGACTTCATTAAAAAATACTTCTAAATATAATTAACCCCAAATTAAAATACTTCTAAATATAATTAATTCTAAATTAAAATACTTCTAAATATAATTAACTCTAAATTAAAATACTTTTAAATACAATTTACATCAACAATAATAAGGTAACTAATATATGATCATTAACTTTAGATTTGAAGTAATTAAAATCAAATTGTATATATAAAAATAAATTATAACAAAATTAAATAATATTAGATGGAATTACTTGATTTTACCCTCTTAACCATTTATATTGCTTGTCTAATTATCTACCCAACCACCATTAGCAACACCACCAGTCCGGCCATCCACCACCACCAACATCACTAGTCCACCCATTACCACCACCAACAATATTTTACTGTTGAAAGTAGTAAACTTTTTTAGAACACAATCAAAATCCTCCAAATGATCTAAATAACGAATCTACTAACCAATCAAATTAATCATATCAATAATTAACATATCAGTGAGTCAAAAAAAATCCTAAATAGCGATGAATTAATATAAAAGGTGTTGGAGGATATATTATATAAGTTGGAGGTTGTTGCTGATGAAGACGAGCATGCCAGTCGACAATGATGATGTTAGGTTGGTGTTACTAGAAGAGATAGATTGTAAAACAACTCGGGTCAAATAAAGCCTTAAATCACTTAATTAATAGTATCTTATTGAATCATCTTAACTCGACACATATTTATCCAAATGATCATGACTTGAAGATACTATAAGTAACTTAATTACTTTTACACAGACAATTTTTTTCCGTAGGACTGGGGTGTTACAGATCAGATGAAGATAAGGATGATTTTGATTTTGATTTTGATTTTAAGAGTTCAAGAGGTGAGGATAATGGTGATTTCTAATTTGAGGGTTTTGATGATAGATTGTAGATCCAATTGTTTATGTCAGATCTATTTACATGAAGAAGTGAGAATAACAATCAATTTGTGTAAACTAATAAGAAGAGAGAGAAGGCTTAAGATCTGGATGGAGAGAGAGAGAGAGAGAGAAAAAAAAAAGAGAATTAGGAAGATGAAGGAGAAGAGAGATAAGAGACCCAATTTGGTCCCCCTTTTTTTTTTTCATAAAGTCAAACAGTATAACTATAGGTTTGTCGGCAATTTAGGTATTCCAACTAATTTCAAGCGGAATCTAAATTTGTGCGAGGGGCATTGAATGCAATTCCTAGTTTGTGTAGCAATTTATAAATTCAATTATTTTGAGAGGCTGAATTATGAATTTGCTGATAGTTGGGATAACATAAGTGTATTAAGCACTTTTGAAAAATAGAAAAAATGTTGAGATTATTATGTAGTTCATTAAAGTTGTACTCAGAAATGGATCAACTTAGCATGAAGTTCATTTTTGGTTAAGTTGGTCAATTGATCAATAGAATAGTGACACACATGGCAGCCGCAGCTGCGTGTCATTATACTCATTAATCGATTAACCAACTTACTCAAAAATGAACTTAATGCTAACCACTTCCCTAAGAAATGAGGGCGCCCAAAAAAAAAAAACAGATTTACTAATACATCCGTCCTTAATTATTTGACGTTTTAGAGGTGGACACAATAATTAAGATAATGATTGGAAAACATTAAATATAATCTTTCGATTATACATAATACTTTAAAATTTTTTTGTTGGGATAAGGAGAGTTTTGTTGGGATAAGGAAAGAGAAAGAGTTTAAAGTATCAAAAAAATAGACAGAGTAATGAGGGGTAATTTTGAAAAAATTATCATTAATTTTCTTATATTTGAACAAACGTCAAATAATTAAAGACAAATTAAAAACTCTAAAACGTTAAATAATTAAGAACAGAGGGAGTATTAATTAAAATTGCAATATAACATGGGCCTTAAATTAATTTCAGTGTGAGCTACCCCTGGAAATTCCATGGAAAGAAGTTTTAAGAAGAGAAAGTGTGGATGTCGAGACGAAATTGTTCATAGGACAACCTGAAACACGAACAACCAATTAATCAGGCATCGCAAAATTGATTAACATGCAAATTATTCTTATAAAAAGAGTCTGATTAATTAACAAAACTTACATAATTTTTAAGTATATATTGTTGCTCTGTATTTATCCCTAAATTAATTGATTTTTGACATTATAACGTAATTATGATATTATAAATTTGAGTACATAGTATCATTTTATATTACTAGAAAAGTGGGTTAAATGTAAAAGTCAAAAAATGAAATTTTTTTAGTCAAAAATTAGACTTTTGAACCAGCTGGCGCCTACATTTGCGTTGGCTTACGATGACGCTATTCTTACATGGCGCTTACGTAACCTGAGCCTTCACAAGTCAAATTTAATTTAAAATTTGACACCCTAGATGGCGTGGCAAGTCTTTTGAATTTTTCCCCAAAACTTGTCTCTCCATAGACTCGAACTCTGAATGATGTTTTGGAATTTTGGTCATTTGACCATTACGAAAGACCAATAGCCTAAATTGTTAGTAATTTGCAAGGAATAAAGTTTATATCAAAATATGAAATTTCCCCCAAAACAATTAAAACACTTAAAGATTTACAGATAAGGGTCATTTTGTTCTTCAGACAAAGTCTAACCCTCGATTTCGTTCCTGTCTTTCTCTCTCTCATCCAACTCTCGCATGCACTGAGAAAAGCTAGGGTTTCAAAATTTCGCCAAATCGAGGGTTTGTAGTGGGGATACTAAAGTTATTTGAAGGATCTGAAAGTGTTTTGTGGTGGGGGAGATGGTGTAAGTGTCTCGAAATCCCTCTTTATTGATTTGTCCCTTTATTTTATTCCCCTTTATCTGTCTAATGTGGCCCCTTTATTTGACTTCACATGTCTATTGTCTGGAACTTAATCCCATTTCCTTGTGTATTGTAAGTTCTTTACTAAAATTGGTTGTTATTATATAAATATCAACTAGATTGGTTATTATATTGTGGTCCTTATGTTGTGGTCCTAATATTGTCGGGTAATAATTATATAGTCTCTTCTGTATTTGTGGTCTGTCTTTGTGTTCCATAGTCCAACATAAGATTTGTACTGTAGTTTATTGGTAGTGGAACTCCACCAATAAATTTTTGTCTATCATGTGCTGGAATTAGAGTAATAAAGTTTTGTTTGTCTTGTTATACTGTAGCTTTGTTTGACATGATATTTAAAGTTTTGTTTGTCCTGTTATACTATAGTTTTGTTTGTCTGTCATGTGCTCGAGAGAAATATGTTTTTAATTAATGTTAATGGTATTTTTATTGTAGAAACTTGGAAGTGGAACTCCACCATGAGGGTTTATTTGGGTTACATCCTGTTTTCCATTATGATTATGGGAAAATTGATAAGTTTCAAATCCCTTATTTTGAATTGAATTTTGAGAAGCTGAAGATAATGTGTGAGAGTTTTGGGTACACAGATGTAATTGGGTTATATTATAGAATGCCTGATACTATATTCTGTGGGCATTTTTCAAATCTTAAAGATGATGATGACCTAAATATGATGTTAGATACTGTTGTAGATTATAAATATGTTGAGATTTATCTTGAGCATGATTGTGAAGGGGGTAAACAGGCTAAACAACCTACACAAACTGAACATGCTAGTGATAGGAAAAAACAGGCTAAGAAGGTGAGTTTGATAATTGATATTAGTCATGATGGTGATGTATTGGTCACAGAAAATAACTATGAGGACTCCAGTTCTTCTAGTGATAGTGATATTCTTCTTGATGAGGAGGAAGAAGAAATGTTTCTAACTGATGATGAAGAAATAATTGAGGCAAGAAAAAAAACAAGGGAATATAAAGAACATAAGAAGATATTAAAACAAGCAACTGTTGAGACAGGCAAGAATGTTGATGGTGAGGGCAATGCTGAGGGTGACAATACTGTTGAGGGTGAGGGCAATGCTAAGGGTGAAAATACTGATGATGGAGACAATAATGTAGAAGAACAAGATAGTGAGAGTGATCCTGATTATTCTAATGATAGTGAAACAGATAGTGACAATGAAAGTGCTTATGACTCTGATCAAGTAGAAAATGACATCCCTGAGGAAGCTGACTCTGAGGATGATACACTTGTGAGGAGGCAAAACCCTTTCCCAGTATATAATCCTAACACCAAAATCATGGGGACAAACTTAGATATTGGTATTTTATTTGCAAACAAAAAAGAATTCAAAATTGCAGTCATTAATTGGTCATTAACAAAAGGTTTTGATTTAAAATTTGTGAAAAGTGAAAGACATAGGGTGAAAGGGAGGTGTGTGAATTCCAAAAATTTCCTGTTAAAGTATGGGGAAGTAAAGTTCAGTTTCAACAAACTTTTCAACTGAGAACATTGAGGAAAAAACACAGATGTTCAAAGACTTTAGTGAGTAGGCAGGTTAATGCTAAGTGGTTAGCAAAAAATTTAAATACAGAACTTAAAGAATTCAGGAATTGGAGATTGGTTGATATTCAGTCTTATGTGAAAAAGACCTTTCTAGTTTCTGTGTCAATAGACAAATGTTATAGAAATGTAGCAGTTTTACTTTGCAAGAGTTGATGGTGAACATGAAAGAACATTATGCCAAGTTGCACAGATATATTGATGAGTTAAGAAGATCAAATTCTGGGATTACAATTGACTTGTATCAAGTATTTCATACTGGTGCACCTGAATTTTCTAGTTTTATAGACAAATGTAGCAGATAAAGGTGTGGCAGACAAAGGTGTAGTTAGATAAACTGGTGTAGTCACAAGAAATCGTGCAAGAAGAGAATGGGTCCCACCTGGTGTTGGCTGTTACATTTCCCCAAATACTGGCAACACTTATATTTCAGTAAGTATATATGAATGATTATTAGTTTTTATTCTTATTTCAGTACACTTATTGTGTTAAGTTATGGTGTGTACTGTTGAATATATAGAGCATACCTGGGAGATGTTACTTAGCTGGATCTGGCCCAAGGACTGCACCTGCACACCATCCACCAAGGCCAAAGACAATCGCACTCTAAAGGCCACAACAAAACGATGTCCGGTGTTATGAGAGCCAAGAATCGCACTTCTTTGGAGAGATCAAAAACAGAGGATCGTGAGATGGCTCAAGCTTTGTATAACTTGACTTCCAAGGAGACTAGAGGGAAGAAGAAGAGCAGAGGGTGAGGGTCAATGAGGTGGAACAACTAACAAGACTGGTGGTACTCAAGAAAGTGTAAACAAGGAGTAGAATAAGTTGATCTATTAATATATATTATCATTTTGTGTGAACAGTTTATTAGTGGTTTTTGGTGTTTGTATTATGTCAAACACAAAACTAATACAGTAAGGTTTATTTGGTGTACTGGCCTGGATGGTTTATTAGTAACTAAGTATTTGGTGTATGTACTGGCCTGGATGGTATCCTAGCAAAGCATATTTACTTTTGTGTTTGTAATCATGATATTGTTGTTACTGTTTAAATAAAAAAGGTTGTTTCTTATTATGTTTTTTGTACAAATGTTACAGTAAGCTTTGTATAATTAAAGGACTGCAGTTTGTTAGGTATGCAGTTTGTATACTTTCACTTATAAGATGAGTGTTCTGTTATGCTCTATTATGCTCTGTTTTGTAAAAGTACAAATCAAATAATTTGGAATGTCCCCAATTAGTGAAGTAGCCTACTGCTTTGCTAAATAATTATACAAATAAACACAATTATCCAAACAAAATCATTCAGAAATAATGTAATTATCCAAACAAAATCATTCTTCAAATAATCTAATTATCCGAGATAACATTATACAATCCCCATTTATATATCAAATTTTTTCAAACATAAAAAAACTTAAACTATTTCATGGTTTTATCATGCTCAAACACAAAGACAAAGAAGCATCCCATTACAAGTAAGAACCATTTCTCCCTAATTTGTAAATTCCTTATTTCTTCTTTTAAACACTTCAAATCATTCTTGATTGGACTTTCTTTTTTTCCAATTTCAATACTTGCACTCCCAAGTCATGAGCTTTCTCCTTCATCATTTGTAGGTCAATTTCTATGCTTCTCATATTCAACAGACCCGAATCATTCTCTATCCCAACATCTTCTAACGTCTGGATAGAGTCAATCCATTGAAAAAAGCCACAAAATACTTGGGTCTGTAGAAAATTAAACAAGAAGTTATCAATTATTATGATTATGTGACGCCCCCAAAATTAGGTATACGTCACCCATCTTGGGTCGCCACTTACATGGTACATAAATTCAAATACAACTTACTAACATAACTGTCGTGTACAATACGACATAAACTGTGAGTTTGAATACAAATATTGTCTACTAGATATTATACAAACTCAAAAGGAGTCCTCATTACAACTATTATCACACTATTTCACAGAATAGTGAGGACTACTAATGCTATCCTCCGGACCATTACTCTGCTCCCGAGACTCATTCCAAATTTATGTTCTCATTTCCTGAAGAGAACAAAGGAAAAGAAAGGGTGAGCTCAACTAGCCCAAGAAGAAATATTATGACTAAGATAATGCGAATAAATTATCATTAGCCTTCAACAATGTGTTAAACCGATAAAATACAATAGACAACCATTTAATCTGCGGAATATGCAATCCATTAAAAGAATCAAGTAGAAAATAAAGTCTACTATCTTTTAGGTTTTAAAAGGTTTTCATAAATTTTTATCACTAAGACTACATTTAATGAATAAACCACAATATCTAATCATCCCAGCACTACTTGGTCAAGGATTTTCATCAAATTATCAATGGTCATGACTATACCGAATCACCCTGGTCATAATCATACCAAAAACTATCCATCAACGCATTACAGAGCCAACGAGGACTTTTATCACATCATTTATAACAAAGCCATGATTATACCGAATGATCCTCGGTCATAATCATATACTAAGTTCATCTATGCGTAGCGTAAGCCAAAGATAACATATTATAACATGAGGATGATGATAATGACATAATAATTCAATAAAACAAGTTCAAGAATTATTTAATCCAGAAATTATTAACGTCCAAATTGTCAACATGATCTTTGTTTTGTAGAGTAAAATTCAAGAATGATCGGAAGAATATTTCCATGAAAAGATCTTGAATGAAACGCAAATATCGAGGATATTCTACTAATTTCATGGAGTATAGAAGTCAAAGTTTTAACCAACCGGGTATAATAAAGAATGGAATAACAAAAGAAATCACCATGCATGCGGTACTTCGCATGAGGCGAAGTTATTCCAATGTAATAATAATAATCGGAACCAGTCGTGAAATTCACACCGGCGGGATGATCCAACGTAATAATAAATGTCTTTGAATAATAAACAATGGAACCAGTCCTGTAAAACATACGAATGGATATTCCAAATGTAATAATAAATGCGAATAATAAACAATGGAACCAGTCCTGTAAAACATACGAGCATGGATATTCCAATGTAATAATAAAGAATGGAATAATGTAAGAAGATCACCAAGTATAGGGGATTCACGTATCTGAGTTATTCCAATGAATAAATAAGAATGGAATAACATAAGGATTTCACCAAGTATAGGGTATCCAGCATATCAAAGTTATGTATAGGGTATACCACTTTTACAAAGTTATTCCAATGTAATAATAATGAATGGAATAACGAGAGGATTTCACCAAGTATAGGGTATCTGGCATGATACAAAGTTATTCCAATGAATAATAAAGAATGGAATAACTGAAGTTCTTTCATGAATACAAACGAATAATATCCCTTACGGATACAACAAAATAATACCCCTTACCGTAAAAAGACACTCGGATATCAAAGTAGTGAAGTACCGTAATACTCTTCTTCTTTCTCTCTATAGATTTTCTCTACATAGCTTCTCTCTATAATTTCTCTCTCTAGAGTTTCAAAGAATTGTAAGAAAATAATGAAGGAATGAGCTTCATTTATAGGAAAATAGAATGTATAGTAATTAATCTATGAACGGTCGAGATTGATTTACTTTAATCGGCGGTCCATATTTAAAGCAAAATCTTTTCAATAAAATATAATATATTCTATTTATATAAAAACATTTTACTATGCAAACACTATGCAACACTATGCAACACTATACATGAAAACACTATATGCAAAACACTATGCATAATAAAATATAATATATTCTATTTATAGAATAACTTTAATAAAGTATTCTGCTTTATATAAAAGATGTTTCGCTTTTATTACGTTAATAATACGAATAAAACAAAACGCCATTATCGCTATAATAATTCATATTATTAATCGTGATAATAATGGAATCAAACTGTGACTTCTCACATAAGCATCAATAATCAATACCGTAATGCTACTTATGCAACCACACGACATCGTACTTTTACTACCGAGTAGTTCAACAAAGATCAACCAGAAAACTTCCGCCGTTATTTCAATAAAATATTTTTGTCGTTTTCTCGATTCGACAATAATTACATTGTGGGGTCCACCAATGATTGAAGCGTTATTTAATATTCCCCGCTAAACCTAATATTTCCCCACCAATCGAATATAATATAACCACTTGCATACTTTGCAAAATTTATAAATACTACCCATAACTATAATATTATCTCAAATTCACACCATAATATTAAAAATTATTTCGACAAAATTTAAATCTTTATTGATAAAATTTGGGGTCTCACAGATTATGTGTAAAAATTTAAAATTTTATCAAGGTAAATATAATAACTTACACCATAATTTGAATAACCATAAAACTTCCTCCCAACATTGAGTCCCTTTGACGATGTACAAATTGCATCAGATCCCACACCCACAATATCTTGGTGATGAAATCCCACTGACTCCAGTGGATATTGAACCTTCCCCAACCTTTTGATGACTATTTTCTTTAGGGTGCTGCTTTCCTCTTTTTATTCCTCATGAAATTTAAGATTACAACAAGAGATGGAGAGACGACGGAACCCTAACCTTTTGCCTCAATTTACATCAAGATAGAGACGAACTTCGTGTTGGATGTGAGAGAAATTAACAGATCGAACTTCGTGTTAAATTAATGTTGTCTATAAATCTGTAAGTGTTTTAATTATTTTGGGGGAAATCTCATATTTTGATATAAGACTTATTCCTTGCAAATTACTATCAGCTACGCCCGTGGTGCTCGGGTGGTCAAATGACCAAAATTCCAAATATTGGGTCGTAGGTTCGAGTTTGTGGAGAGGCAAGTTTTGGGAAAAATTCAAAAGACCTGCCACGTCATCGGATAAGTGTCAAATTTTAATATTAAATACCACGTTAGACCTGGTGACATGTGCCACATAGGCGCCACGTGTGCCACGGCATCAGGTCAATGCACATGTGGTGCCTTAGGGTTCAAAGTCCGAATTTGTGACTAGAAAAGGACTCAGTTTACGTTGACTAGAAGAAAGGGGCTCAATACCCAAATACCAGATAAGTTCAGTGGTCGACTTTGCATTTAACCCCTAGAAAAGTTGATGATTGAACTATTTTTACTAAAAGAACTAAGTAATTTAAAATTCAGAGTAAATCATATCTGTTAAAAAATAAATTATATAAGGATGGACTGTAAAATTATTATTATTTTAATTTATATCATCGAATAACATGTCTTGCATGTAATTTAGGATAAATTAAGGAATTTCAAATGTAATTTAACTAATTAAACAACTGTATAAATTTTATTTAACTACCTGGGGCCAATTTAATTTACAGGTTTTCTCACATGACCACCTATGTTTTAAAAGGTGACATATAAACACCTATGATATTGAGACTAAGTAAAATTGAGACTAAGACAAAAATACTCATTAATTTAAAACACCGTCATCTCCATTGTCGCCTCTCTCATCTAATTTCAGATATAAAAAATAAAATAATTTACACAATTATCAAACTTAGTTACAGAAATAGCATAAAAATTAAATTAACTACACAATTAACTTAATATAAAGTAAACAAATTACACAATTAACATATATGCTAAATAAAGTACTAAAAGTAGTATGCATACAAGTCAATCATGGATGATGATAAAGCATATACTTTGTAATCAATCTTATTTATTTATTAATAAAGATTTATTTATTAAAGGCATTTAATTATCTACATGGTGTTGTTTTAATAATATGTGATAAATCTATAGTTTTAAGAAATACTTTTAGAATCATGATGAGATCATGCTAATGAGATCTAAATTCTTAGATAGCTTAAAAACTAAAATGTTCCCAATCAATGGATTACTAAAAAGGAGATTAGTAAATCTGGATAGATTGGTACATACGTTGTTTGCTCATTGGATGAAGATGATTGATCTCATGATCATTTGTGTGGAGACACTAAAGCAAGTATGTAGGTGCTTATTAGAGAATAAGTTCACTGAACGTGGCTCGCTAAGGATTACTTAATAGTGCCTATCAATAGGAATTCCTGTAGTGATAGTAGTACAAGTGATACTTAGACTTGAGATCATCATATTATCTTGTGTATAATGAATTACACTTTGACTTATTCCTTAAGACCCTTAGGGTATATCAAAAGGTATGCTTGCGTGTAATAAGTTATATATGGAGATAATGAATGATCAATAAAAAGTCTATCACTTCTAGTAAAAGAAGAGATATGTCCTATGTGATTCGATAAATGACAACCCAGGAATCATTGGCCAAGGTGGAATGAAATTGGAAATGTGTTTCTAATTTTGCATTCATTCGGAGTTGTGCATTTGGGAATAGAAATATATATATAATTAAATAAAATAAGACTTGACAGTAATTCCATGTCTTATATATTGGGACATTGTATGGTGGAAGGATTTAATTGTACGATAACTATTTAATTACTCAAAGGTTCTTTTATGATTAATGTTGAAATTTATAGTATTTGGAAAGTTGTTGATCGCTAAGGAGGCTTATCCTTATGGTAGAATAAATATTATTTATTTAAATAAATTAATAGTTTAATTTATTTATTTAAATGAGATTAGAATTGTTCTAATTGATTTATTCACAATCGGTTTAATATTGAGAACCTATAGCATCACACCATAAAAGGAGGAATAATTATTTAAGAAGTTAATGGCATAATAATAATAATATGTTAAGTGTATTTAATTTAATCTATGGTACTGATATAATAAATTAATTTGTGACGCCCCCAAAATAGGTTTACATCACCCATTCTGAGTTGTCAATACATGGTACAGAAACAACTACAACTTTATTATTACAACATATAAACTGTGAGTTTAAATACAGATATTGCCATCTAGACAATATCCACACTCAAATAAATCCCAATCATAATTATTGATACATTATTTTATAAAAATGGTGATGACTACTAAACAACTCTCTCTGTAACCTTCATTCCATACCCCGACTAAGTACTCGCAACATTCTCGCCTCCCGAGAAGAAAAAAATGGAACAACAAGGAAAAGGGTGAGCTCAACTAGCCCAATAAAGAATATTATGACTAAGATAATATACAACAAATTATCGTTAGTCTTCAACGAAAGGAAAATCTAATAGAATACAATAGACAACAAGTTTTAAATCAATATTCGCATGAAATAATAATTCATTAGAAGAGTTAAGTAGAGAATGCAAACTACTATCTTCTATATATGAATTTAAAGTTCATCGTCTATCTTTTATCCTCAGAACATCAATCAATATACATCTCGGAATCAAATATTCATCTCTCACTACAAAGCCAAAGATATTCATCACCAATTCATGTTTCATCTAAACACTGCTCATCTTTGCACTACGGGCCAAAGATATTCATCAGAAATCATTCATATTTGCACTACAGGCCAAAGATATTCAATAATATCATCATTTAAGACTGAGGATGATGAAAAATATTTTTAAAGAAACGAATCCAGTGAAACAAAATGACAAGGATTAAGGATTAAGGATTCGTATTTTGTTTTATCCATGCCCAAAAATACCTCAAAAATAATTATAGTGAAGTAAAATTCAAGAATGATCAAAACATGGATACAATCAAAGCTAGTATCCACAATAGATATTTTAGACGAAAAAGAAAATTTTCATTTTTCGATAAATAAGGCCGTATTCGTGAATAATCTCAGTATACGTGAATAGTCTTGATATCGTGAATAGTAACTCAGACACCAAAAGTTCCAAATTTGATAAAACTTCGGATCAATATTTTAGTATAATGATATTGAAGAAATAATATCATTACGAAAAAAATAATATCCCTTACCTCACAAAAGACAAGATTTCTAGTTGAAACACCTGATATAAAGGCTATGACTTGAACTTGCACCGTATAACAATACTCAAAGTATACTCAAAATACTCACAAGAATATGCTCGATAATATAGAGAGAGAAAACTTCAGTTTCTGGTGTGATTTTCAATTCTAACCTAAGCACCCTATTTATAGGAAAATGCTTAGAACACAAAAGCGAAAATTTAATATAATAATATATTTATAAAATTTGTCTCGCCAACCTTTGAGAATCTGAAATCAGCAACCTAACACATGTAAAATGAGGCTCACACATCTAAAAACGTTTTTCTTTTATAAAATAATTAAAACTTCCCAAAATCAATTATTTGAGACTTGAAACTTCAATAATTCATAATAAATAGCTCTTTTATCGGAAAATTCAATCTCGCAACTTTTTATAGGAAATTCAATTCTCTACAACTTTGCGTAAGAAAGTTTTTCCAAATTCCAAACAAAATTGACCGAAATCCACAAACAAAGCGATTTTACAAGCTATAATCAAATTTCAATTCATGAAATGGGGTCCACCGACATGTTTAACATGTTTTAAACATTTATTGAAACAAAATACTCTTCCTCCTCAGATACTCATATATCCCACATTCGTTGTAAAAATATCACCATTATTATATTATTAAAATATAATATATTTAAATGAATTATTTTATTAGAAAAGATAAAATTTCAATTTTCAACAATTGTCACATTAAAAATTTTCTCCATCTATAACCACATAAAAATCAATATTTTTCTCATCATATGAATCAATAATTAATTATTCACAAATAATATTACGAATCACAATATTGACAACCCAAAGGCGATTCAGAAAGAGGGCTTTCCAATAAGGATCTCTCTCTTCTTGGTAGCCTATGAATTAGGTGACAAAACCTCTCCTTAGATAGAACTTTCTAGACATTGCCAATAATGTTATCCAATAATATTATTCAGATAATATGAATTATTGCTCCGATAATAAAAAATACTATGTAATGACAATTATTGAAACAACAACAATATAAAATATCAACGCATCAATCAATAAAATAAAATAATCTTTGAGCAGAATTACCAGAACCATTATTGAGTAGTGACCTTCTTACGTAAGAATTAATAATTAAGCGCGATAACGTAATATCACTGTTGTTTTAACCACCAAGTATTTTAACAAAGATTAATCTTGAATAACTACTGCCGTTATTTTTAAACAACTTATATTTGTCGTTTTCTTCATCCATATCGCTTTTAGTTATGGGGCCCACACATGGTCGCTACTGTCGTTTAAATTATTCTCAAACGATATGAATATTCCACGACCAAACGAATATTCCCCGACAACAATTAATATTTTTAACCACTTGCTTATTTTGAAATATTTAGTATTTTACCCATAACTATCCACATTAATCAAATCAACCCTTACTATTTCAAAATAATAAATAGAGAAAATTAAATTTCATTAATAATAAGTTGGGGTCTTACATAAATAGCTTAATATTTATTATTTAATATTTTGGAAATATTAAATATAAATTAATAAGAGAGAGTCTTATTAATATTATTATAATTATTATTATTTTAATTTCTAAAGGAGTTTGAGAATTAATTTAATATAAGTACTCTTAAATTATTCCTAATAAGATTAGAAGATAAATTAATTAAAAGAATTTAATTAATTATCCCTAATAAGATTAGAGAGCTTAATTAATTAAAATAATTTAATTAATTAAATAATACTTTAATTTCTAATTAGATTAGAAATGTTAACTAATATCTTTATAAGAGAAGTATTATATCAGATACCAATATACGTGATTCCAATAGTTGGAGAGTTCGCCTTTTTCTACATAGAAAAGAAAACAAAGGTTTTAGTCAAAACACCATTCTTCTTGATTCTTGTTCTTTCTTGGTGGATCACCTCTAGAGGCCAACGTTTGGATAGCTAACGTTGATCAAAGGAAGGAATAAACCCGGAGATTCAAGGAGATCGTGGAGAAGTAGGAGTTGAACTCGTACCTGTGGAAGCTCGGATCTACCAGGGTATGATTCTATAACTTCTTATTCTTCGTTCTAATTAATAACATTCATAAAAAATGATCCGGGTAATTGGTTTATGAAAAATTTAAAATATGATTTTGTCATGCTTACACTTATTTTTGTAATTTGATTGCGTCTATGATTTTCACAAAATCTAACAAGTACACCATTAATAAATGCAAAATAAATTCAATTTAGCACAACTAAATCTCGTCATTACCAGCACACGACATGGTTGTCGGCGAAAGAAGAAAATCAAAGGATATCAACACAAACCAATCTGAATATAAACACAATCCCAGATTTTGAAACCAATATGAGATGAGATCAAAAACAAAAATCATGGGAAGTCAAATCGATTAAAGAAACCCAATCAGAAACCGAACAAAGCAAATAAGAAAACAAAAATAATGAATCCCTGATCGAGAAGAAACCTTGATCAACCAGACCAAGTCAAGATCAGAACCCAGAATTAAAACCACCAAAATAATAAGAATATCCAGAGGTTTTCGGCGACCAAATCAAAATAATATATAAAAGGCATAAATCTATTAACCAACATAGATCATTCAAATTTGAAAGATTAATAAATAAACAAGAAAGCATAAAAACTCCAGATCAAAAACACATGGATAATCATGAACCATCCACACAAAACCACCGGGAACATAACACCGGCAAAGCAATTCGTTCTTTGATTGAAGAAAACCAGATTTGAACAAACTCCTCAACCAATTAGTCACCGACAGAACATGAATCAGACCAAGTATGATAAAGATGAAAGAAAGGAAAGAAAGTGGGTCGAAGAAGGGAAGGGATGAATGGGGAACAGGGTTTGCTGAATGTAAAGAGGGAGAGATGGTGATGGAAGAAAGAGGAAGAGGGGGAAAAGTTCTAGAGAGAATGAGGAGAAAAGTATAACTATGTTCATACGAGTTAATGATTGTGATTCATGGTGATGGTGAAAAGAGGTTCAATAGTAGTGGGGTTATGGCGGTGGTGGTAAGATTTTGTTGTTTAGTTGATAAGAACTCATCTCAAGTTTTGGCATTTCTGTTTTTGCTTGATTTGTTTATGATCCATGTTAATTTAAAATTATTTTTGTTTCAATCTGATTTAGCTGTGTTTTATGAATTTTGTCTTGCCGAATGGATTTTTGTGATCGATTTATGCTTGTCAGCGTTCATTCTCTGGTCTTTGTGTGAAATTATTACTTAGAAAAACTAATAAAATTATTTAAAAAAATGGAGATGATGGTGTTTTAAATTAATGGGCATCTTTGTGGCAGAAATAAATTAATTTGGCATAAGATTTAATCCTTAAGATAATTTAGTAGCTAGGCCTGTGGTGTTCGGGTGGTCACCGATTTTTAAAAGATGAGGTTTTGAGTTTGAATTATGGGTTTCATAAGTTTTTTAGCAATTAATTAAAAAACGTCAATGTCTGCGATGCCACGTGTGCCACTAAAACATGTCAATGCACACATGGCACTTAGGGCTAGATTTGAGTTGACCAAAAGAAAGGGGCTCAATACCCAAATACACCTAAAGTTCAGGGGGCAACATTTAAATTTTACACGAAACTAAAGTATAGCCATATAAAAAATTACTTTTTTAACAGTCAATTCTTTAAAAAGAAAAAAATCAATTACTTTAAAATGTTTCAAATATTATTTAGCTTTCTATACTAAAAAGATTAGAAATAAATTAAGTGTTAAAAGTAGAAAGCAAAAATTGAGATTGAGATCTATATAGAGAAAACCTTGTTATGTTACTGTGTGATTGTGAGACCCCGAATTTTATGAAATGAAAGTATTCAATTTTCTTATAATTATTCTATTTAGTAAATGGTTAAATTGATAAAAGGTTAAAGTTAAGGGTGATATGTGAAAATTTTTCAAATTAAGCAAGTTCTCATAAAATAATCAGTGATAAAAGTACAGTAATATGCGTGGTTGCTGTGACGCCCCCAAAATAGGTATACATCACCCATCTTGAGTCGCCAAATAGATGGTACAAAATTCAAATACAATTTAATTATACAACAATCGTGTAAAATACGACAAAACATATGCTGTGAGTTTTAATACAAATATTGTCATCTGTATAATATCCACACTCAATTGAGTCCTCATTACATTTATTATCACACTATTTAACGAAATAGTGAGGACTACTAATGCTATTATCCGACCGTCACTCACTCTTCCCCATTAGTCCCTACTACGTTCTCATTTCTTGAAGAGAACAATGAAAGTAAAAGGGTTAGCTCAACTAGCCCAATAAGAAATATTATGACTAAGATAATATAGAATAAATTATCGTTAGCCTTCAACACTGTTAAACTGATACAATATAACAAACATCAAGTTTAACTGCAGCGGAACAAGTAATCCATTAAAAGAGTCAAATAGAGAATAAAATCTACTATCTTTTATGATTTAATAGGTTTTTCATCACTTTGATCGCTGGGACTCAGCTTAATAAATAATCTACATCATCCCTGCACTACGGCCAAGGATATTCATTAGTATCACAACCACAAATTATCCATGCACTACGGGCCAAGGATATTCGTGTATTCATTAATGGTCATGATCATGCCAACAACTGTCCATCAATGCACTACGGGCCAATGAGGACTTTTACCACATCATTTGTAACATTACGGTCATGATTATACCGAATAATCCCTGGTCATAATCATACCAAGTCCATCTATGCACTACAGGCCATAGATGACTTTCAACATAATATAAACATAGGAATGATGACAATGATATAAGAATTTAATAAAACAAGTTCAAGAATTAATTTATCCAAGAACCAATAATGTCCAAATTATCAACATGATACTGCTTTGTGGGATAAAACTCAAGGATGCTCAGAAGAATATTTCCATGAAAAGAAACTGGATGAAGCGCAAATATCAAGGATATTCCACTAATTTCATGGAGTATAAAAGCCAAAACTTTAACCAACTGAGTATAATAAAGAATGGAATAACAAAAGAAATCACTAAGCATGCGATAGACCGCATAGACAGGTTATTCCAACAAAATAATAAATAATGGAACCAGGTCATGCGTAAACGCACAGATAGGATATTCTAGACATCGTTAATGTGACGCCCCCAAAATAGGTATACATCACCCATCTTGAGTCGCCAAATACATGGTACAAAATTCAAATACAAACTAATAATACAAAGACGATGTGTAAAATACGACAAAACATATCTTTGTAAGTTTAAATACAAATATTGTCTTCTAGACAATATCCATTCTCAAATAGAGTCCTCATTACATTTATTATCACACTATTTTACGAATAGTGAGGACTACTAAGACACCATCTCGGACCATCACTCGCTTCCCGACTAGTCCCACTACGTTCTCATTTCTTGAAGAGAACAGTGAAAGAAAGGGTGAGCTTAACTAGCCCAGCAAGAAATATTATGACTTAGATAATGCAAAATAAATTATCATTAGCCTTCA
The DNA here is from genome assembly GCA_020205615.1 of Panax quinquefolius. Classification (NCBI taxonomy): domain Eukaryota; kingdom Viridiplantae; phylum Streptophyta; class Magnoliopsida; order Apiales; family Araliaceae; genus Panax; species Panax quinquefolius. The sequence goes on along the minus strand of CM035155.1, from coordinate 40,358,341 downwards.
ACAATGTTAAACTGATAAAATACAATAGACATCAAGTTTAACTACATCGGATCAAGCAATCCATTAAAAGAGTCAAGTAGAGAATAAATCAACTATCTTTTATGTTTTAAAAGGTTTTTCATCACTTTTATCATTGGGACTCGACAATAAATAATCCACATCATCCACGCACTTTTACTGCCGAGGATATTCATTAGAATCACGACCATAAATTCCATGCTTACTACGTCCAGGATATTTGTGTATTCATCAATGGTCATGATCACGCCAACAACCGTCCATCAATGCACTACGGACCAATGAGGACTTTTATCACATAATTTGTAACATTACGGTCATGATTACAAGAATAATCACTCGTCATAATCATACCAAGTCCATCTATGCACACTACAGCCAGATGACTTTCAAAAAAATATAAACATGAGGATGATGATAATGATATAAGAGTTCAATAAAACAAGTTCACGAATTAATTTATTCAGAACTAATAACGTCCAAATTGTCAACATGATCTTTGCTTTGTAGAGTAAAATTCAAGAATGTTCGTAAGAATATTTCCATGAAAAATCTTTGGATGAAGCGCAAATATCAAGGATATTCCACTAATTTCATGGAGTATAGAAGTCAAAATTTTAACCAACTGAGTATAATAACGAATGGAATAACAAAAGAAATCACCATACATGCGGTACTTCGCATAGATAGGTTATTCCAATAGAATAATAATAATAATGGAACCAGGTCAGGTGAAATTCATACCGACAGGATGTCCCAACAGAATAATAAATGCGGAATAATAAATAATGGAACCAGGTCCGGCGTAAAACGCATGCATGGATATTCCGGCGAATAATAAATAAAGATTTTAACTGTGTCCGTGTAAAACACACGACATGGATATTTCGACGTAATAATAAAAAGCGGAATAATAAATAATGGAACCAAAATGCGGTGTAAAACACACGTATGTGATATTCCAACAGAATAATAAAGACGAATAATAGAAGAATGTCACCAAGTATAGGGTAGATCAGCGATACAAGTTATTCCAATGAATAATAAGAAATGGAATAACAACAGTTCTCTTCATGAATAAGAAAGAATAACACCCTTACCGTAAAAGAAACTGAATATAAGAGTAGGGAAGTAGCAGAATACTTTTCTATAGTTTCTCTATAATTTCTCTCTTTGGAGTTTCAGTGAATTTGTAAGAAATAATGAAGGAATGAGCTTCTATTTATAGGAGAATGGAAGTGTACTGTTTATGAACGAATTATTTCTGCAGAATTATTTCTTCAACCAAATATAATAAAGTCAATCAACTAACCAATAAAATCACAACAAAAATTAAAATATAATACATATATTTAAACACATGTTTTTAACTTATATATATCAATATTATATATTCACCACTTAATTTTTCTCCCCCATAACCAACATCTATCCCCCACCCACCTAATAATCAAATTCACTACACTCTTACACATCACTATCACACTACCACTTTTTCACCATTTTCCACTCACATACCCATCACTTTCACATCTCATTTTCTCCCACCATATACTCAATACACACATTATACTCTTCCATTTCCAAAATCATTTTCCCAACACATATGGGCCCCACATGTGGCCCCCACATTTGGGCCCCACCTTTAAAAATTTTCTATCGATTATTTTGAAAAATGGGTAAATAGGAATCCATAAAATAAGCAGACTTCATAAAAAAATCACCTTAATAATTTTAACAACATTTATCATCTTTATTACAATTCACAATATTAATCGACCAGGTCGTTCCCAGGAAAGAGGGGGTTTTCCAATAAGGATTTTTCCCTATTGGCGCGCAATTAGGTGACCAAGCCTCTCCTTGGTAGAACTTCTAGACATCGTTAATATTGCAATTTATAATATTAATAACTCTATTATTTCAATTATTGATTTAATAATATATAAAATATCGACAATAATTGAATCAAATAACGTGAGATACTATTCAATAATTACTATAGCAATAATTGAACAAAACTGAGTGACTTCTCACGTAAGCATTAATAATATATACCGTGTGCTACCATGCAACCACGCGTATTACTGTACAAGTACTACTGATTAGTTCAACAGTATCAACGATAAAACTTCCGCCGTTATTTTCAATAGAAATATTTTTGTCGTTTTCTTAATCCGACAATAATTTTGTTGTGGGGTCCACTAATGATTGTACCGTCGTACGGATATTCCCTGACAAAAAGAATATTCCCTGACCAATCGAATATAATACAACAACTTGCATACTTTGCAAAATTTATAAATACTACCCACAACTATAACATTATATCAAATCCACACCATAATATTAAAAAAAATATTTCGAGAAATTTAAATCTTTATTTATAAAATCTGGGGTCTTACAATCTTCCCTCCTTATGGAATTTTGCCCTCGAAATTTACGTACGTACCTGATTTGCCGAACAGGTGAGGATACCTTGACTTCACTTCAAATTCTAACTCTTGAGGTATAACCTTTGAGTGTTGAATACGATTCTTCTTATCCAAGATTTTAACACGTATCTCCTCATACGTTAAATCTTCTGCTATCTCGTCCGGTTCTAAATCAATAATGTGGTTCGAGTCATCCACATATTTACGTAACATCGATACGTTAAAAATGTTATGAACACGCGACATTCTTGGCGGTAAAACGAGTCTATAAGCCACAGTTCCTACTCGATCGAGGATTTCAAATGGGCCAATTAAATTGAGGGTTGAGATTTCCTCTCTTCAGCAACTGTTGCTTTTAAAATAACGCCCTCTTGAACCTTCTTCTTCACATTCATCAGCTCTGGGTGTGTCGCTTGAGCGACTTTGACTTTATCGATTAAAGTCAATTCTAATCGTATATTCGTTATCTTCATGTGGATCCCTAGAGTCTTTAACTCTATCTTCATCATTTATAAGTTATATGAAATGGGTCTTTGTGTTAACAACATCGCACTCGCATACGATCTTCTACTCAATGCGTCAGCTACCACATTCGCACTTTCACGATGATATTGAATGGTATGATCATAATCTTCAATAGCTCGAGCCAATGTCCTTGGCGCATGATACGTTCGTTTTGGTTGAAGAAATATTTAATGGTTTTAGAAATGGGTTTTGTACTGGGGTCAATACGAAATTCGATTTTACGCTCTAGGGTAGGCTAAGAAGTCTTCAAGAATACGTCAGAAATTTTATTAACAATAGAAATATCATTCAAAACTGTGACTCTCATCCATGACTTGGATAGTACGTCGCATTGATACCTATCAACTTGTCATCGTCATTCACGACGCCGCCTACAGAAAGTCTGGCTTCGGTGCATTCCACACAAGGAAGTCAATAACGAAAGGATCAGGGCTCTTTACTTATGGCTTGATATGACAATGATTGACTTTAATAGTTTGATTGCTTAAATTCGCATAACAGGTTAGTTAGGAATATAAAAGCTAACAACCTTACGAAAAGCATGATGAGTAGTTAACCAATCAATTTCTAAAATCACATCAAAGGCAAGTATTTTCAAAGAGATAAGATCGACAGATAACGTGAAAGTGTTGATTTGAATAAAACAAGATTTATAAACAGTGGAGGTAACAAAGGTTTCTACTAATGAAGTTTCAACCAATAAGTCAAAGTCTAACTTCTCCGGAGTCAAATTTAAATGTTGAATGCAAGTAAGAGAGATAAAATAATAGGTAGAACCACGCATATTCTTATACTTTTAACACCGGGTGTTTCAACAGTTAACAATAAAAATTCCACCATTATTTTTATAAAATAATTTTGTTTTTTCTCAATTCGACAATATTTCTGTTGTGGGGTCCACCAATAATTTTACCGTCGTACGAATATTCTCTGTTAAACCGAATATTCCCTGACCAATCGAATATTATATAACAACTTACGTACTTTGCAAAATTTATAACTATTACCCACAACTATAACATTATATCAAATTCATTCCATAATATTCAAAAATGATAATTATAGAAAATTCATCTTTATTCATAAAAGTTGGGGTCTTACAGTTGCATAGTAGCACACGGTATTGATTATTAAGGTATAGATGAAGGTACTATACTGTAATTAGTTTTTTCACATGTATAGAACTATTGAGTCACATGATTGTACTATTGATTCACATGATATATTATTAGGGGAGGTGGTGCAAGTTTGATAATACTTGAAGGACTAAATTAAAAATGAAGGTATTATACTGTAATATTTCGAGCCCCAAAATGTGCAATTATCGAGGAGAGGTTTGGTCACCTAATTGCGCGCTAATAGGGAGAAATCCTTATCGGAAAGCCCCCTCTTTAATGGGAACGACCTGATTGTTAAATATTGTGAGTTATAATATTAATGATGAATAAGTTCGTATTGATTAAAGATGAAATTGATATTTTCATTATGTTAGGATTATTAGTGTTAGTGGAAATCGACATCTATTCCGATAATAATTGATGTCTGGAGGTTATATTGAACAATCGGGTAATTAATCGGATAAATGAGCAATTAATTGCTATTAATTCACATGCTTATAACTATGTGTTCACATATGTGTACTATTAATTCACATGTATGTACTATTAGAGGAGGTGGTGCAAGATTGATAATACTTGCATGACTAAATTAAAAATAGAGGTATAAATGAAGGTACTATACTGTAATTAGTTTTTTCACATGTATAGAACTATTGAGTCACATGATTGTAATATTGATTCACATTCTATACTATTAGGAGAGGTGGTGCAAGTTTGATAATACTTGCAGGACTAAATAAAAAATGAAGAAAAAGATGAAGGTATTATACTGTAATATTTCGAGGCCCAAAATGTGCAATTATCGAAACTATATTTTCCTATAAATAGAAGCTTATTCTTCCTTCATTTTCACCAATTCACTAAGACTCACAAAAGCAATTATAGAGAGAGAAGTTATAAAGAGAAAGAAGAAGAGAAGTCTGCTACTTCACTATTCCAGTATCTAGTCTTCTTTTGTGGTAAGGGGTATTATTTATTTTATATTCTGAAGAGATATTATTTTTCATATTCGTATGAATATTATTTTTGTTCAATATTCATAAGGAATATCATTTTGATTCAATATTCATTGTCTTCGTTTAATATTCGTAAGGAATATTACGGGGTATTATTTATTTCATATTCTGAAGAGATATTATTTTTCATATCCGTATGAATATTATCTTCGTTCAATATTCGTAGGAATATTATCTTCGTTAAATATTCGTAGGAATATTATTTTCGTTCAACAGTTGTAAGGGATGCTATTTTTGTTCAATATTCACTTGAAATAATATTTTCTTCCATACTCTGTAGTATGTAAGTAATATTTTTTTTCTTCAGATTTTGAATTCTATACCCATTTTGTTGAAGTTTTGGCTTCTATACTCCATGAAATTAGTAGAATATCCTTGATATTTGCGCTTCATTCAGTATCTTTTCATGAAAATATTATTCTAAGCTTTCTTGATAATTATTGATCTTTTCATAACAGAGTACTATTCACGAGTTAGTATTCACGGGTTACTATTTATCCAGTTACTATTCACTCAAATATTATTCACTCGGGTATTCGGGGGACTTTTCATGCCAGAGTACTATTCACAAATTACTATTCACGGGTTAATATTCACCAAGTTACTATTCACCCAAATATTATTCACTAAGGTATTTGGGGTACTTTTTATGCCGGGGTACTATTCACGAGGTACTATTCCCGAAGTACTATTCACAAGGTACTATTCACGGGGTACTATTTACCCAGAAAATATATTTCTTTTCTGTCCAAATTATTTTTGGTACATGAATATTATTCTTAAATTTTATTCCACAAAATAGTATCATGTTGACAATTTGGATATTTTTAAACTCTGGATAAATTTAAAGTCTTTAATATTTATCCTTGATTTCGTTTGATTTGATTTCGTTTGATTAATGCTTATATCATTATCATCATTCTCATGTTTATATTGTGATGAAAGTCATCTTTAGCTTACATGCATAGATGGACTGTTGATTGGTATGATTATGACCAGGGATCATTCAGTATAATCATGACCCGTAATGTTACAAATGATGTGGTAAAAGTCCTCATTGGCCCGTAGTGCAAAGATGGACAGGTGTATGACATGATCATTACCACTAGTGATACTAACGAATATCCTTGGCCGTAGTGCAGGGATAATTCGATGATGTGATTGGCAGGATCATGACCATTAGTTAACAGTTGAATGTCTTTGGTCGTAATGCACTGACAGGAAATTGATTGGTATGATCATGACCATTGGTTTTATAGTTGAATATCTTTGGCCTGTAGTGCAAAGGTAGACAATTGATTGGTATGATCATTGTTACTACATTTGAATATCTTTAGCTTTTGGGGTAAGAATATTGAGTAAACATTCTATTAAGCCTTTGTGGCAAGGAGAAACGGTTGATTTACATGATTATAAATATGAATTGTGGATTTAACTATAATCTTTGGTGGTTCAGGTGAAGACAGGTGATGAGAGTTCATTTTGTCTTGGGTATAACAAAGAACTGTTGATGAGTATTACAGGAATGAAATATTAAATATGGACTTTTAATCTAGAGGAGATAGTAGACATTATGTTCTACTTGACTCTTCTAATGGATTGTTTATTCCGCTGCAGTTAAACTTGTTGTCTATTGTATTCTATCAGTTGTTATACTGTTGAAGGCTAAGGATAATTTATTCTGCATTATCTTAGTCATAATATTTCTTACTGGGCTAGTTAAGCTTACCCTTTTCTTTCACTATTCTCTTCAGAAAATGAGAATATAGCTGGGACGAATCGGGGAAATGGAGTGATGGTCCAAGATGGTAGCTATAGTAGTCCTCACTATTTTTATAAAATAATGTGATAATAATTGTAATGAGGACTCCATTGAGTGTGAATATTGTCTAGAAGACAATATTCGTGTTTAAACTCTCAGCTATATTTTGTCGTATTTTGCACGACAGTTGTATAATTAAGTTTGTAGTTGAGATATGTACCATGTATCTGGCGACTCAAGATGGGTAATGTATACCTGTTTTGGGGGCGTCACAGTGATAGTAAAGTCTTATATCGAAAAATAAGGATGAAGATTGAGAACATATAATGTTTTAATGGACCATAAACTTAAAAGGTTAATGATATACACATTTTTTATACATTTTAATATTCTCATATTTATTATTTTATATGCTTATTTTATTTAACTAATATATTTTATTTTATTTTGTAGGAGATAACATTTGGAGCAAATGAAGGATTTATATCTAACCTTTAAAGATGAAAAAAGACTCTTAGAGGATTACCATATAGAGATGGAAGTCAAGAAGGAAAGACGAGAAACTAGGGAACAAAACTGTCCAAGTTCAATGAACCTAAATTAGGGCACAAATGTATTCTCCCTATAAATAGACCTCTTGTTTTAGAGAGAAGGATACTACTTGTTATTTTCTTTTTCTTAATTTTTCACTGGTGTAGAAGGGAGTAAAATATTTAGAGTTTGTCTTTTCTCTTATTCCAATCACGTGTGGAACTACTGTCAGGGAGTATTTGTAACTTTCTTTTATTGATATAATAAAAATTCTCTTTTAATTATTGTTCTTATTTCATGCAAATAGTAGTACAAATATTATTTGTTTTTGTTTGTTATTCCATGGCTAGCTAAATTTCTAATACGTAGGATTATGATGAAACTAAGTATTTCATAATAATATTTTCTTTCCGTTTCAAAATTAATGCCTAATTATTTTTGCCTTCATATTTTTCTCCGCATAACTTGAATATGATTCTTATATTGATTGCGAGATTTTGATAAGTTATAATTAATCTGTAAATTTTTTATAAATTATGCTTGCCCATATTAATTATATGAATCTTTATTTTTAAAGAGAAGGGAAAATAATTTGGGAATTAATTTAGGAAATAAGAAATTATTTATTATGTTAATATTTGGTGGATTCTGATTCCTAGGTATCTTTTCTCATTAATAGTTTCCGTTATTAATTAATAGTTTGCATAATTTAGTTAATAAATCTTCTCCACCATTTTTGTTTTTAATTTACCTAAAATATTAATTAAGGATATATTAAAGAATTGATCTAGTCTCTGTGGTTCGACCTGCACTTGCCAAATCTACAATAGACGATGTGCACTTGCAGTACATAATTTTAACTCATCAGTTAACATTGTAGGTCAAGATGTAGTTTTAGATGAGCATTTATGAGCTGAATATTCCCAACAACTCGTATCAGAGTTATGGCTATAGGTTTGGGTCTTAGATATGGTATGGATAAACTGTGTATGATGAAGAAAAATAATTCATTGATCAAGCGGTGAACTCTTCTTGTAAAGGCTCTTTGTTGACTCTTGATAAAAGATATTGAAGAGTGTGGGCTCGTCAGTTAGGAAACGTGATGGATTAAGCTTCATCAATTAGGAAACGTGATGGGCTAAGCTCAATGAGTTATTGATGCTTCGTAAATTATATACTCTTTGAGCAAGTGGTGGACTCTTCTCTAGGAGATTCTTGGTGGATCAAACAAGTGATATTGAGAGATAAGATCATTAGATAAAGAGGTTTGATGGGCTTGAGAGAGGCTTTTGGTGGATCAAACAATAGGTAATGAAGAAGGGTGGCTTGTCAACTAAAAAAAGAGATGAATTATGCTAAAAAAGAGTATGGTTAAAATTCAAAGGAGAACTTAGTATCAATGTGGACGGAGAGATCACGTGTTATACTAGTGTGATGCAAGTGGAATGGTTAACTATTACAGTAAGGCTACAATTATCATAGTTAAGGATTTGCATGTATGAAATGGATATATAAATAAATAACTAAGGTTTGAAAAGATAGGAAGAGTTTGAAATGTGTTTCAAATTAACAAACAAACCACACATAAAAAAAAGGTTTGACAATGTATACATGAAGAAAATTGAATAATACTATTTGAGATTTTTCTTTCCTTATGATTTTGATGACAAGAGAGAACAAAAAAAAGTAGAAAACAGGTCCTCTTCCTTTTCTCAATTTGGAATAAGAAGAAAAGTTTCTATAAAAATTATTTTGGTTCATTTCACTTAATATTATAAAACATTAAGAAATGTAATACTCCTTTTCGGTCCAAAATATGAGATCAAATTTGACTTTTTGAAATTAATTTGAAATTTTTTAAAATTTAAAATTAAGGTGAACTCACTCTTTTAGTTTTAGACAATACAAGTATGACAACAAAAATAAAATAAAAATTGAAGTAGCCATTAGAAGATTTATAAGGCTTTTAAACTAATTATTCAAGATTTTTTTTAGGTTTATTAAAGGAAGAAATGATGGGTTTTCTATTTTATCTTCTTTTTGTTGTTGTAACAAAAATGGATGGCTAAAAAAAGCTCCTACAAAGGCATTATGAAGATGGTCCAATGGGCTTGAATTGGTTGGGACCTAAGTCATGTTCATAGAACAATAAGCTCATCTACAGCCCAGTCAACAGAAAGCCCATTTCTAGTATCAAACTTTCAGCCAGAATCTGTTTTGGAATGAACCCAATTGTTAAATTAGCTATATCCCAATAAGTTAATCTTCTTGAATATTAATATTGATGGCAAGATCATATGATACTAGAAAATAGGTATGTTTTGAATTTAAAGATTGCTTAGTTAACTGTAATAAAAGCTTCCTTGTCTCTTTGTTTCTCTCCTTTTTCTTTTTAGTGTGCCAAAATGTTAGAGGTAGGTAAGGTATCCCAAACTCTCGACATGACACATTGCGTCTACAACAACCACATACATTCGAAGGAACCCCACCGCACTTATATCGGAACCAAAACTCAAGAATTCTCACAAGTAGAGTGTCAGACGTAGAGTTACCACCAATCATCCGCTGTGAATGGGAATCGAACCCAAATTTTAAGCAAAGTATACGATCCTCTTACCACTAATCTAACAGATGGTCGGTTCTTTCTATTTATCTCATTGCTCTTGCTTGTATACTAATTTTTTAACTACCTAACAGTAACATATATGTAGCACAATTTCCTTTCTAAATCACTCGTGCAAGAGTATATATTATGTCTTTAAATGTAGCCAGAAAGATTAATTAATATCATCATGTTGTAATGTTTAATAGTACCAAATCCAATAGTTTGCTTAATTAGACTTCAAAAGATCAGGCAAGCCCAAAAGGATATGAACTACTTGCCTTGTTTCATTAGTATTTCTAAATTTCCCTCTCAACACCTGAAATTTCCGACTACATTACTAGCTTGAAATTACCAAACCATAATATATATATATATATATATATATATATATATATATATATATCTGACTTTTAGTTCCTTTCTTGGCATAGAATAAATAAAATAACAGCCAGAAAAACAACAAAGCTCATAAAACAAATACCAAGCACTATTATAATTCTGCATCTATTCAATCATAACTATGTATAATTCCTGCTAATAATGCAACAACAAAGAATCATGAATATTTCACAAAATTGAACATTTCAAGAATGAGCAAGTCTAAATTCATGCTCAATTGTAGGCACTGTTCTAGTACGAGTTGCAGTATGAGCCCTCACATGCCCCACCATTGACACTTGCAGAGCTTCCTCTTCATAAGCCCTCCTCTCCAATTCCTCCATTCTTGCATTTTTCTTCACCTTCACAAACATGGCAATCAAAAGCAAACCCAAAAGAGAAACCCCAATTGCACCTCCAATGGAGCTTCCAACAACTATTTTCCACTTGCTAATTACCTTCCTTTTCAATGGCATAATTGGAGTTTGTACAACAAGGCCAAAATGGCCTTGCCCCATTGCAAGACAAACATTTTGGGACACTTGATCACTTAGTGTCACCTTACCATCATGTCCAAAACTCGCACACATTGGCCTAATATCGGCGGTCGAATTCACAAGCCTTGTTGTGTTACTAAAATCTATGGTAATGGGTTTTTTCTGGGCTTGAATTTTAATCTCAAATGGAGTACTAAAATTCATATCATCACCGGCATTATAAGCTAATAAGCCTAATACAGGGGAAACAAGCTGATAACCTGTTAATTCATAATTATGGTAGTATATGGATGACCAGTTATGTCCTAAATTTTGTATCACCACAAGAACTCTTTCAGCACAAGGGTGGACTAAAATACCAGTGCCTAAATGGAACTCTTTGAATTTTGCACCATACCTTTTGAGGCTGCCACAACGGAACCTTATGGTATTAACATTGATGCCTGAGAGATTTGCTGGTAAACGAATGGTGCGCAGTTTTCCTGTCCCAAAATAGTTGTCATATGACTGGAATGTGTAGTCTCTGATGACAAGATCCAGATATCGAGCCGATTTGATTTCTTGAGCTTTTGAAGATGCCAATGAAAGAATTATGAAAATGATAGAAATGAGAGAGGCCATTTGGGAAATTAAATTTAGCCAATCTCTTCTTTTCTGTAGATGGAAAAATGGGTTGGAGTTGGGGATCTTTGTATAATTCAAAGAGCTTTTATCCTAAATGCAACAAGTTTGAAATGAAAAGAAAAAGTGAAGTTCATTCTTGTATCTATATCTATAATAATGTATGTGGCCTGTGGGTGTTTTTGTGGAGAATATACCTTTGGTGGCTAGAGGTTGATTAAGTAAAAAGGTGATGTAGAGAAAAATGCAGATGAATTGGCCCGGAAAATACATTTATAAAAGGGCTCACTTTTATGGAAAATTTTATTTTTTAAACATATTCCTTTCTTTGAATTGAACTAGAATACACATATATGGTGGCGTTTGTTACTGCTCATCTAAAGTTGTCATCTTACATACCCGGTGATATGAGTGGTCATATTTATAGATCGTATTTGTTACCCTAATAATCTTACATTTTCGGTGTAAAGATGATAATCAGAAGATCAAAAAATATGATAATTTGAGATTACCACATATAAGTCATCTTAAAAATTTATTTAAACAAAAATATCTTTTATATTTAATTATTGGGACATAAATATCCTTATTAATCACATAATTTGCATTTATGTTTTTTTTTTTGTTTTGTTTGTCGACATGTTTAGTTTAACTAAAATAACTCACTGTCCATATAAAGTAGAAAAATGATATACATGTCGATAAATATTTGATAAAGTTGGATTGCGACCAACGTGAAAATGTATGCGATAAGATAGAATAAATTAAAGTGTGATCATTTTTAATTCCTACCTATTCCATGTGTGCACATACGTCACAATCATAATTTGGCTGAAAACTTTCACAATATATAACAGAACTCTACAAAGTATGTGGTGTTGTTTGTTATTTATTATTATAAGTTTAATGTATTATTAAGGAGTAAGGACATACTTGAAAATTTTGTGCTTAATAATTGAATAAATCCTGAATTGTTATTTTATAAGCATATTAAAAATTTTACTCCGATTTACTAAGTAATAGAGAATTAACTAGTTTGATAGTACTTTGATGATTGTTGATACATTTGACAATAACCATATGACTAAACCATTCAACTAAAATTAGTAAGATGATATTTTAGTAAAACATCAATATTAGAAAATATATATATAATAATCTTGAATTCATACCAAACACTCACAATAGTAATTATCGGTAATCACATATCTTCTACTAAACAGAAATGACACAATATAACAATTTTTTATTACCAGTAATCGATACGCAGTAAACATGGTGGGTATCCATCATGACATGTAATAAACACCCCCTATAATGTTATGTTAGGAACTTTATGTCAGACTAAAATTAAAAATGTATATTTAATTTTAAAACGAATAAAAAACTATATCTCTAATTTTAAAATATAAAACGAGTAGTTTGAAGTAAATATGTTTATCATACTAAAGTCCCTCAATAAAGCTTGGTCAAAACAGGAGTGTATTGTACCAAAAGAAGTCTAATTGAGTTCCCTACCACCCTTGAGATGAAGATATGAGGAGGTGGTGAGAAGGTAGGAGGAATGATTTGGAGCAGGTGTTCATGATGATATTTAAAGTCAAAAAAAAAGAAGAGAAGGCGTGCTTAGGGAACAAAATGAAGGCACACCTCTTTTTTTCTCTTTTTCTCTATGCCTGGGGGGCACAATACTCTAATTATGTTTGATAACATATATGTCCCTTTGTGGGTCTCATTTTATGTACTCAGTATGCATGGCAACTGCATCCACCATTAGTTTTCTTTTAGTCATCCCCCTATATAGTTTTAAATTTTTTGATTAGTGGAACCGCAATTATTAGCCTTTAGTGTACATAAACCACCAAATGCATGCAGTACCTTTTGTTAGTAAAATAGAATGAAAATTATATATATATTTAACTTATTTCAAATTATAGAATTTAATTTATCAAAATTAGTATTTGGTACTATATCTTTAAGACAATTATGTCTTCCTTACGGTATTCAAAGTTAATAGCACTTGTCTCCCAGGATACAATGTCAATGTATACTTTAGCAGCACTACAAAAATATACTTTTCGAACCAAAAATATTGCTCTTGTTAGCTCCCGAAAGCACAATAGTTATCTAGAAGAGGGGGGTTGAATAGATATTAAAACTTTTATTTATTTAAAAACTGTTTTGATAAATCTTTTAAGCACAGCGAAACTATTGATTCTTTGAAATCCCTTTTAGATAGCAGATTAAAGAGAGAATGACAATTAATGCAGTTATAGCAGTTATAAAGACACAGTTGTTTTTAAGTGGTTCGGAGCACTCAAAGCTCCTAGTCCACTCTTCTACTCCTTGAGTAGGAAATTCACTAAGGATGTCTTTTACACTTTTTGAATCTCACAGATTCCTTCTAGACCAGCAATCTAAGCACTTTTAAGTTCACTTTTGAACTCTTCAAGTCCAGCAGACTTGGCTCTTCTCACTTCACTTAGAACTCTTCAAGTCCTTCTGACTTGGAACTTCTTACTTCAGTAGATTGATGATTATTGAGTTGTGATTGAGACTACTCAGTTGCAGTTAAGCACTTGTTCGAAAGAACTGAGTAGCTGAGCAAGTTTTCCCTTTTTCTCAGATCGTAGAGTTCAGCGTTTAGAGTTCTTGTGCGTTTTGTTCAATACTTTCTTAACTTCTCTCATCTGTCTTTGATCTGTATATATGTGCTCTTGAAATTTATCCGTTGAAGTTATCTGATGAGCCATTAAATGCGTTTGACATTTCTGAGCTTTGATGGAGACTTTTCTGCACATCTTCTGAATTACACTCTGGCCCACTGACACAGCAGACTGCTTTCTCACCTAACACTTCAAAAGGTATTTTCCTCTGCCCAATGGTCCTTTTCTTAGCTTCTTGAATACGTTTCTTTTGATCAATACTAAGGATATCTTTTGGTACGTTGGGACTGGTGAGAGCTTCAACGTTCAAAATCCATTTCATATTTGTTGGAGTCTATCTTCAAATGAACAATAGGGCTTGATGTTTTTGACACAAGGCAGATGTCACTCTACTATCAATATCGTAGTGTCTTGTCATATTGGTGCTTGTACTTAAGAGATCACTACGATTTCTCACTATGATCTGTTAACACTACGATCTTCACTTGCTCATCTTGCAGACTCTGCGTTTTCGAGAGCACCCTACGATCTCTGAGTTAGCTCGGCAAACGTCTGGACCACTCTACGATTCTTGGAGAGGCCCTTCAAGGAAGATACACTACGATCATCTCAGCTCTGCGATCCTGCCTTAGCTTCTGCATTCTGTTAATCAGACGAATAGACTACTAGCCTATCTATTTCTTTCTAGCCATAGATTAACCTAACAGATTTGATCTCCTTATCTATATAAGTAAACATTAAACAGGCTAAGATCAACCTAACAACTTTGATCTATCACTAAGTCTTTGTACATATATTCTTTGAAGGACTTTACATAATCATGAGCTTTTTTATAAAACATCAAATCACAATATGCATTCTTCCAACAATCTCCCCTTATTTGATGTTGACATAACGAAGGAGATTTGTTGTCATGATTATAAAATTTTATATATGCAGTTGCAGTAAAGTAAACATGACTTAGTATTTCAGTGAACAGCTGAAATTTCTAGAGAATAAGCATGAATTTATTGATGTATGGAGACAGATATTACATTTAAGATTGACTACATCGATATAATTTAAAATTCAACTTATCTCTATTTCTTTGGCCTTTTGCTTCTTGGAGGATTTGCATATTCCTCAGCTCTCCTCTTTCTGCTTGCTTCATCTCTTCTGGCCAGATCTTCTAGCTCACTTGGGCTTAGCCTTGGATTATGATCATGCCTATTCATGAATGCAGGATCTCCAATTGGCATTCACAGGCCTGTTGTTGTCATCACGTGAGAGTTGGTAGTTGGCCCTTGACTCTTTAATAGTTGAGCCATTAAAATTTCCTGCTGATCAGATCGTTGAGTCTGATGGCTGGATCGTGGAGTTTGCAGAGTGATTTGCCTTGGCCTTGATTCGAAGTGTCCTTTGCCTCTGCCCTTGCCTCCCTGATCTTCTTGCCCTTTATTCCCCCCTTTATGTCAGCATCAAGGGTTCGAATGTCTGCTGAGAGGCGAGTGACTCCTTGGACAAGCTCATTGAGTTGACTCTGAGTTTGAGCAATGTCCTCACGATTCTCTTGGATTAAGGCATCAGAACGAGTTTCTCGTCGTTGAAGAATGTCGAGGACAGTTTCAGTCTACTTCATTTGGCCCATGGAGAAGTCTTGAAATTCTTTGACTGCAGTTTGAAGACTTTTGATGCTCTGTATCATCAGATTGTTATGAGATTCTTGTGTTTTCTGTAATATTAAGACAGCATCCCGATGCCTTTTAGCTGCAAGAAAGTGAATGTCGTCCCTGTCTTTTATGCTTTGAAGCATTTCTTTGATGATCTTTTTTAGTGTTTTAGACAACTCGAAGCTTAGGGAGCTTGGAAGATTGTTTGCAGCATTGATCATTGATGTCAATCTCAGCTGTATAAGTGCAGTATGATCTTCAAGACTCTCATCTAGTTCTTTGATAACTTTCTCAGACATGGCTGACAAATCAGCCTTTGTGGATAGTTCTGACAGGATTTTATCTAGATTTGGAATTTGTGAGGGAGGTGATGTGCTCTTGAATTGATCTTGCAGTGAGTAGAGAGCAAGTTCGAGATTGAGGCATTCATTTCTAGATGAGGAGGGAATATCTGAAGGAGGAGCCTGGGTTTGAATGTTGAAGCTTAGTGACTCTACGATTTGTGGTGGATACTCTTCCAAGGGGCTAGAGTTAGTGATCGTAGAGGTGGTAGGCTGTGGGAGTAATAGGGAGTGGCTCTTATTTGGTTCCTCAGTTATAGAATTTTGAGATTCTGCAACTGGAAATTGATTAAGTGGGTGAAGAATCACTTCCAACCATTGCAAGAATTCATAGAATTGATTAAATGAGGATGATGACAAGTGATTATTTCTGAAAAGAGTTAGGATAGATAGTACCTCAAGTGTGTTCTCTAAGGAAGAACTGTTGGTGAGAAGATTCTTGGCAAAATTGAATTTCCCTGGGAATCCATTTACGAGGACTAGAGATAGCTGGATACTCTTTGAAACTCCAGAACATGTGATCCCAAGAGTTCAAAATTTGAGCTCGGTGGAAGGGCATCATAGGAAGATATGCAAATAGTTGCTCATAGTTGGCTCTTCTGTGCCCATCAATGCCTACAGCTATGATCTCAATCTCATCATCTTCTTCTCTATTTTCACTGGAGGATTCCATTATGTCAATTGCTTCAGGATGTTCTTGCACTGGTTCTTTATTATCTCCTCCAGGAATTTCTTTTTCTGCTATTGAGGTGCAGCTTGATCATTCTTTTGAAATGTCAATAGCTCCCCCTCAACTGGAGCATCCTCTGGCAGGAGATCTTCAGGCATCTCCCCCTCAGCAGGAGTATCTACTATCATCAGATCTTTTGGTGTCTCCCCCTCAACTGGTTCCTTTTTAGTAGACAATTCATTGTCTTCCCTCTTTAGAGCTTTCTCATTGACAAGAATATACTTCTTGACCAATTTCCTTCTTGGCTTTTTAGGCCGTGCCACAGCCTCAGGACTTTCTTCAGTTTTGTCCTTCAGATAAGCCAATACATTTGATGCAGCTGCTTCCTTGTTTGATCTGGGCTCTACGATTGGAGGAGACTCTACGATCGAAGAGGCTGATGGCTTTTTGCTCTTGTGGCTGATATTACTCATCTTCAACAGCTGAGATATAGTTGCTCTATCTTCTTCTGCCTCAGCTTGCTATTCCTTTCCTCTCAGGATCCTTAGAGTCTCAATATCTGAGGACTCTATGGACTTGTTGGTGGTGGATCCTTGAGGTTCTTCTATAGTTCTGGCTTTCTTTTTCCCTTTTCTTTTTCTGATTAAATCCATGGGTTATCCTTGATTAGCTTCTTCTTCTTCTTCCTCAGTTTCTTTGACAACATATATATTCCCTGGCACTCCTGTTTCTTTTATTTCACCAGTTCGACCACTGGATTCAGACATCATCTTCACATTTTTAGCTGGATTTCTTTTCTAGTTTTCAAACAACTGCTGAGTCATTCGTCAATTTGGATTTATGGCTTCTCCTTCATCATCCTCAATTAGGTCACCAAGAGCAGCCTGTAGGATAATGCTGATAAATCGTCCGTAGAGCATCTTCTGTGAGCTCTTTGTTTTCTTTGAGCTGATTAACCATTTTCCAATCCACTCAAGTAATATAGCCCCATAGTTGAGTTGTATTTTGTAACATATGGCGGTCATGAGTTTGAGTTGTACCTCATTCACAGAGTCATGACCTGAGCTCTTACAGCATATGCATTTTCCAACAATATCAGGTAGAAACTCATACCTCTGTGGAAACTCCTTCTTTTTGTATCCTTTGACAGAGGGTGATTTCTTCTGATGCATCTTCTTGAGACCTTTATGGAAGTCTATTCCATCTAAGGATGGATACCCTTCAGATTTGAGCCCTAGGGCTAAATTGATGTCTTCAGCTTTTAGCCTGATTTGGACGTTGCTTACTTTTACCGTGATAGTGTTGTTTTCAAATACCCCGTTATTGTAGAACTCTTTTACCAGATTTGGGTAGATCAATGTGTCCGTACCCAAGGCTTCATCGAGACCTGCCTTCTTCAGTAGTGACAACGTCTTGTGAAATTGGGGTTCAGCTGTTTTAAACTCGTCGAAATAGAGTCTGTAGCTGGAGACAACACTGGAAGCTGCCATTGATTTCTTTGTAGGAAGTGACACCGGTGAGCTTCACTCTTGATTTTAGGGTTTCTTCTTGAGAGAGGAAGAGAGAGATGGTCTTTTGAACTTCAGATTTCAAACAGACGATTTTAATTTGTACTTGAAACTTCCCTCTCTCTATTTTGCGTAGTGGGATAGGTGTCGAATTTTGCTCGACTCTATGAATTTTGACAGAGAGGGATTGTACTGAATTGCCCTTAACTTCTTCTGGGATGATGTATTCTTTAGTGGGATCACAATCGTTGAGATGGTCCTCGGAGTCGTCGAGTCTGTGTAGCAATCGTCGTGTACGAAACATAAGAACGTAGAGTCTGAACTGCGACCATTGAGTCTGACTAGCAATCGTAGAGTCTGATCAAGTTCTCGTTGTGAACCTTTGGTTTAGCTTTCTTCTTGATTTAAGGTAGCTCAGGAAGGGCCAACCTCTTGAATAAAACAAGGGTTAGGTTTGTCCCTGAGGCACTTATCAGGGGGAATGCTTAGATTTATGCTTGATCATCATTGGGTGCTCCTTTCGTTTTGTTGTTGTAGCTCAGCTATCGTTGAGTTTGTACTACGATCGTTGATTTTGTTCAGCGTTCGTCAAATTTTAGGTACTTTGGCTCTACGATCGTGGACTTCCTTTGATCATGTATTTGATTTCGAACACAGCCTTTAAATCTGTATAGTTAACACAAACTAAAGCACAATATTTCATGTTTACAAGTTAAGCATGCCTAGCTCACTTATTAACTTGTTAAATCTGGATTCATCTAGGGATTTTGTAAAGACATCAGCGAGTTGGTTTTCAGTAAGGATATATTGTAAAGATATAGTTCCATTTTGCACATGATCCCTAATAAAGTGATACCTTATTTCTATATGCTTAGTCCTAGAATGCATGACAGGATTATGAGTTATTGCAATTGCACTTGTGTTATCACAGTGAATAGGTATGGATTTGAATTCAAACCCATAATCTACTAGCTAATTTTTCATCCATAGGATCTCGAACACGTTAGCCAGCAAGCGAAAGAATGCATTCAAACTTCTCTACAATTGAAGTGAATCTTTGAATTTTGTTTCTTGCTAAACCAGGACACAAGTCTGTTTCCTAGCAATTGACAGGTGCCACTGGTACTCTTTCTATCTATTTTGCAGCCTACAAAATCAGAATCTGTATATATCCTGTTAGTTAAAATGAGGACTCCTTGGGATACCAAAGCCCCAAGTGAGGTGTACCCTTGAGATAACTGAAAATCCTCTTTACAACAGTTAAATAAGATTCTTTAGGATTAGCTTGAAATCTAGCACAAATTCATGTTACAAACATTATATCTGGTTTATTGGCAGTTAGATATAAAAGAGAGCCTATCATACCTCTGTATTGAGTTACATTAATACTTTTACCTTTTAAATCTTTGTCAAGCTTGGTTGTAGGAGAAATTGGGGTTTTCATGGGAGAGGTTGATTCCATGCCATACTTCTTAAGTAAGTCTTTAATGTACTTGGCTTGGTTTATGAAGATTCCTACATCGATCGCTTTTACTTGCGATCCAAGGAAGAAGTTCACTCTCTCCCATCATGCTCATTTCAAACTTGCTCGCATAAGCTTGGAGAATCTCTTGCATAACTTTTCATCAGTAGATCCAAAAATAATGTCATCAACGTATATTTGAACTAGTAAGACTTTATCTTTATGCTTTCTAAGAAATAGTGTGGTATCTACTCTACCTCTAGTGAACCCATTTTCAGTAAGGAAGTTATTTAGTGTTTCATACCATGCTCTAGGTGCTTGTTTAAGATCATATAAGGCTTTGTCTAATCTAAAGACATAATTAGAAAGAGATGGATTGATGAAACCTGGAGGTTACTCTACATAGACTTCTTCTTGAAGTTCACCATTCAAGAATGCACTTTTGACATCCATCTGAAAGACCTTGAATTTCATGTGAGCAGCAAAGGCAAGGAATATTATGATGGTTTCTAGTCTGGCAACAGGTTCAAATGTCTCATCATAGTCAATGCCTTCTTCCTGAGAGTAACCCTTGGCCACTAGTCTTGCCTTATTCCTGGTTATTACTCCATCTTCATCCATCTTGTTTCTGAAGACCCACTTGGTTCCAATTACAAGATGGTTCTTTGGTCTTGGAACTAATCTCCAAACTTTGCTTCTCTCGAACTGATTAAGTTCTTCCTACATCGCTTCTATCCAGCTGGAATCTTCCATAGCATCCTCTATCTTCTTTGGTTCTATTTGAGATAGGAAGCTTAGATAGAAGCATTCATTTTGAGTAGCTGCTCTTGTTCTGACTTTTGCATTTGGATCTCCAATGATTAGATCTTGAGTGTGATCTTTTGCCCATCTGCTTCCTGTTGGAACATCCGTTCTTATGCCTTCTTGTCTTAGATCCTCAAGATCTATTTCTTCTTCTTGATGTGGAGGCTCATTTATTCAGCACGAGCCTCTCTACGATCTCATTCCCTTGCTCAACGATTTCGCTGTCTGGTACTACGATCGTAGTATTGAGCTTGACGACTTCGTTCGTAGTGTCTTCACTATTGATCGTAGTGTCTTGGAGCAATGATTTGTCTAAGTCTGTTTCGTCAAAAATGATGTGAATCGAGACTTCTACACTTAGTGTCTTCTTATTGAACACTCTATAAGCTTTGCTGTCTGTGGCATATCCAAGAAAGATTCCTTTGTCTGATTTCGGTTGAAACTTTGTCAAGTACTGCTTTCCATTGTTGAGTATGTAGCATGCACACCCAAAGACATGAAAGTAGGCGACACTAGGTTTTCTTCCTTTCCATAAAGGCATAGGGAGTCTTCTTAATCGTAGAGAGTGTATGAGTGATCTTACGAGTATAACATGCGTTGATCGCTTTACCCGTAAGTACTCAAGCAAATGAGTCACTTCTAGTAGAGTCCTTCCACCTCTATTAGTGTTACATTTCTTTCTCCCAAAGAACTCCATTTTGTTGAGGAGTTTGTGGAGCTGAGAAGTTGTGACTGATGCCATTGTCAGAGCAGAATTGATCCATTTCTGAGAAGTCAAATTCTCTACCATGATCACTTCTTATAGCCTTGATCTTCTCTCCTTTCTCGTTCATCACTAGCTTGAACATTTTGATCAGCTGGGAGCCTGTCTCATCTTTTGAGGTTAGAAAGAACACCCATGTAAATCTAGTGAAGTCGTCGACTATGACCAGAGAGTATCTCTTTCCTCTAATGCTTGTTGTTGGAATTGGTCCAAACAGATCCATGTGTAGAAGCTGCAAAGGCTTGTCAATTGAGTTGACAGTTTTGCTCTTGAATGTGCTTCTGGTCTGCTTCCCAAGTTGACACGCATTGCAAGGCCTTTCTTTAACGAAGTTGAACTTTGGTAGACCTGCAACTAGATCTTTTGATGCTAATTTGGACATACTTTTAAAGTTGAGATGAGATAATCTTCGATGCTATAGCCAGCTCATTTCTTCAGATGCTTTAGCCATAAAGCATATTGTCTCGTCTGAGCTTAGTTGACCAAGATTTACTGTGTAGACATTTCCTTCTCTTGTCCCGGTTAGCTTTACTGCAGACGTCTTCAGGTCTCGGACTTGACATTGATTGTTGAGGAATGTTACTTGATGACCCTTGTCACAGAGTTGGCTAATGCTTAGAAGATTGTGCTTTAGTCCTTCCACATAGGCCACTTTGCTGAATGATACTGCACCATTTTCGGCTGAGCCATAGCCTCTTGTCTTGCCAGAGCTATTATCTCCAAAGATGACCAAGGTACCCTCCTTCTCTATGTAGTTAGACAGAAGAGCTTTGTTCTCAGTCATGTGTCTTGAACATCCACTATCCAGATACCAGGTTGTGATTGTGGAGCTTTTTTCCTGAGGTAACATTAAGCCTTCATTTTGGTACCCATACTTGCATGGGTCCTACTATGTTAGTACCCTTAGGGACCCAAATTTGCTTGATTTTGGGTCTCACATGCATGGAATCATAATGGCAATTAGCAGCCTTGTGGCCAACTCTGTGGCATACAAAGCATTTGATATGATGCATGTTAGTATGTGTGTGAAAGTTCTTCCTCCACTTAGACTTTTGTGTGTTAGACTTTTGTGTGTTATTGGTCATCCTCCTGCTAGGCTGATATTCCCTTTTCCATGTGTTCTCTTGTTTCATTGATTGAGAGGAGTATATCTTACTTCTACTGTATCTTCCTGGTTGGTTCGTAAAGTTGATTTTATTAGACTCTAAGATCCTTCGAGGTTGATGAGTAGTAGCTATATTACTTTTCTCTTTTCTGAAACCTAGACCAACATGAGATCCCTTACTTCTGGGAATATGAATTGAACCAGCCAGGCAGGGTTTGACAGGTTCGTCCTTTTGTGAGGATTTCACAAATATAATGCCTCTCTTCAAATCGAGACATTATCGCTAAATTTCCTTTGCTTTTTCCATATATGACTCGAGGCGATTCCCCAAACCCTAACCCCGTTTCTATCGTAGGCACTTCTCTCGGTTAGAGATTAAGGAATCCATGGATGAAGAGGATTTGTTCTGGTGAGATCTCGACTTTTCTAGATCCTCAATTTTGGAGGTTAGATTAAACTCTCTTTGAGCACCGAGTTCATTTGCTCATCTCAAAAGCTCATTCTCGACTTCAAACTTGGAGAGAGAATCGATGATTTAGAAGGGCTATTTCAGCCCTCTTGAACCTTTTCTTTCTCCTTTTGAAGAAGTGAATAGTCTTTAGACGTAACTCTAAACCACATCATGTATTGATGCGGATCGATGTTATCTTGCAACGTAATGCGCTTCTAAGGTCATCAATATCTACATCAGGAGAGTTGAAGTCGAATACCTCATCGATACTTACTTCATGTATATTGTAGTTCTGCTTATCCCTTGCACTTTTGGCCATCAAGCAGAGATTTGCTATTTGAGGATCTTCATCATCCCCAGATTCAGGAGTTGAGTCATTGTTTGAGTCACTCCATAATCCTCTAGCTACAAGACCTTTGTCTTTCTTTACTGGTCTTTTGTTGCCTTTGTATTCCTTCTTTGCATGTGTCTTCTTTTTGAGTTCTTCTCTGAGAGGTTTGTTGCAGTTGGCAATGAAGTGACCAGGTTTCTTGCAGTTATAGCATAGGTCATTCATTTGCTCCTGGATGTCGTAGTTGCCAACATTCTTTGGTTTGCTAGTTCTGCCTTGTCTCATGAATCTTCTTAGTCTTTTAACCAGCATTGCAAAGTCCTCATCATCATCTTCATCGTAGTCAGAATCAACTTCAGTGTTGATTTTGGAGGTGTTTTCAGTTACCTTGAGAGAAACACCTTTGTCCTTCTTTCTTCCTTCAGATAACATTTCAGCTCGTTGTGTCAACTCTAGTTCGTACGTGAGGAGGTTACCATATAACTGTTGAACAATCATTTCATGTAGATTCTTTGATTCTCTAATGGCAGTGGTTTTGGCATCCCACTTCCTTAGTAAAGCTCTCATGAACTTTATGATCAATCTTTATTTGGATAGACCTTTCCATAGGCTCGTAGAGAATTGAGCAGAATATTGAATCTCTCGTATGTAGCAGTGACGTTTTCTCCTTGAATATGGGCAAACATCTCATATTGTTGAGTCAAGAGAGATTGTTTGTTTTCTCTGACTTCTTCTGCTCCTTCATGCATAATGAGTAGTGCTTCCCAAACCTCCTTTGTTGTTTTGCAGTTGACAACGTTTTTAAATAGATAATCTTCTAATGATTGAAATAAGATATTCTTGGCCTTTTTGTCAAGCTGGACAACTCTCTTCTCGTTCTCTGTCCATTCTCCTTTGACTTTGATTTGTACTCTATTTGGATCATCTGTAGTTGGTGCAAGCTTTGTAGGAACGTAGGGCCCATTTTGAACAGTGTCAAATAGAACTTCATCTATTGAATCCATGTAAGCTTGCATCCTAACCTTCCAGTTAACAAATTTATCTTTGTTGCACATGGGTGGTTTGCTGCCTCCTCCAGTCTTTGATTCGCTTTGTAAGTGTGCCATTAGATCTACTCAAGCTTTGTAGGCTATATTATAGAACCTGCTTTGATACCAATTGTTAGTTCCCGAAAGCACAATAGTTATCTAGAAGGGGGGGTTGAATAGATATTAAAAACTTTTCTTTATTTAAAAACTGTTTTGATAAATCTTTTAAGCACAACGGAACTATTGATTCTTTGAAATCCCTTTTAGATAGCAGATTAAAGAGAGAATGGCAATTAATACAGTTAGAGCAGTTATAGCAGTTATAAAGACACAGTTCTTTTTAAGTGGTTTGGAGCACTCAAAGCTCCTAGTCCACTCTTCTACTCCTTGAGTAGGAAATCCACTAAGGATGTCTTTTATAGTTTCTGAATCTCATAGATTCCTTCTAGACCAGCAGTCTAGGCACTTCTAAGTTCACTTTTGAACTCTTCAAGTCCAGCAGACTTGGCTCTTCTCAGTTCACTTAGAACTCTTCAAGTCCTTCTGACTTGGAACTTCTTACTTTAGTAGATTGATGATTGTTGAGTTGTGATTGAGGCTACTCAGTTGCAGTTAAGAACTTGTTCGAAAGAACTAAGTAGTTGAGCAAGTTTTGCCTTTTTCTCAGATCGTAGAGTTCAGCGTTTAGAGTTCTTGTGCGTTTTGTTCAATACTTGCTTAACTTCTCTCATCTGTCTTTGATCTGTATATATGTGCTCTTGAAATCTATCTGTTGAAGTTATCTGATGAGCCATTAAATGTGTTTGACATTTCTGAGCTTTGATGGAGACTTTTCTGCACATCTTCTGAATTGCACTCTGGCCCACTGACACATCAGACTGCTTTCTCACCTAACACCTCAAAAGGTGTTTTCTTCTGCCCAATGGTCCTTTTCTTAGCTTCTTGAATACGTTTCTTTTGATCAATACTAAGGATATCTTTTGGTACGTTGGGACTGGTGAGAGCTTCAACGTTCAAAACCCATTCCATATTTGTTGGAGTGTATCTTCAAATGAACAATAGGGCTTGATGTTTCTGACACAAGGCAGATGTCACTCTACTATCAATATCGTAGTGTCTTGTCATATTGGTGCTTGTACTTAAGAGATCACTACGATTTCTCACTACGATCTGTTAACACTACGATCTTCGCTTGCTCTTCTTGCAGACTCTGTGTTTCTGAGAGCACCCTACGATCTCTGAGTTAGCTCGGCAAACATCTGGACCACTCTACTATTCTTGGAGAGGCCCTTCAAGGAAGATACACTACGATCATCTCAGCTCTGGGATCCTGCCTTAGCTTCTGCATTTTGTTGATCAGACGAATAGACTACTAGCCTATCTATTTCTTTCTAGCCATAGATCAACCTAACAGATTTGATCTCCTTATCTATATAAGTAAACATTAAACAGTCTAAGATCAAACTAACAACTTTGATCTATCACTAAGTCCTTGTACATATATTCTTTGAAGGAATTTACATAATCATGAGCTTTTTCATAAAACATCAAATCAAAATATGCATTCTTCCAACAGCTCTGACTCTTTCAAAATTAACTAAGGAAACTGATGAAGAAATAAATACTAGAATGCTTTATTACGCTTGAATGCTAGAGAAATGAATGAACTGAATGGGTTGCCCCCCCTATCTATTTATAAGAGGGGTTGGTGACCCTTCGGATGGACACTTAGCACTTGAAAAGGCACGGGATGCATCTGAAAAGGCATGACATGGCAACCTTTGGTAAAAATGACGTAGTTTTGATCCTTTGCAGAATGGGTGCGTTTATTCGGATCCATAAAATGATGTAGTTTTAGCCTTAGCAGAACCAAAACTACGTAGTTTTAGCGTAAGCAGAAAAGGCGCGACAAAACGAAGTAATTTTGGGGAGTCCGTTCAGACTGGTAGTCTTTCAGCAGATATCGCTTCTCAAAACAACACAGTTTTTGATAATAAATACGATTTATAAAACGACACAGTTTTAATAATAGAACTAAATAAAATAAAATATAAATAAATTTTGTCAAAAAATCATATACAAGGACCCAGACCCATGAACTTTGGCGCCAAAGCCAGTTTAATGCATGCGACAGCGTGTAAGTTTGAACTAAGCCTTGGTTAGGTCCGCTCCCTTCCACAAAAATGGGGTGCCCCTTATGGCCCAAACCCAAGAGCAATTTTCTTATATATAAACACATTAAGATTTTAGTTCTTAACCAATGTGGGACTTGGCTTTTCCCACATGTATTTATTATCATTTATCATTTCCAAAGGTGATCTTTGGAAGTTAATATCTCATTCATTACTTTATGAATTTGAGCTTTCAAATACTTATTGTAATCTACTCATGGAGTAGAACACATTAATGTGTGAAATCATTAAAAATAATTAATGATACCCACATTAATTTAGGTTCAAATTCTAACAATCTCCCACACGAATGAAATTAACTGCCAGCCTTATGCAAATGTTATGTAGACTCTTGTGAAAGATTATCAGATTTACTAGTTCATGTCCAGTGAACATGATGTCTTGAACTGTCCAACAGTTTGTGAAAATTGAGACAATAATAATTCACACAGAATCTTTTCAGACATTATTTGGTTCTTATGATTTTGTTAATTTCGGCCCCAAACAATCCCGGATTTATGAGTGCTTTAGAGAAGTATAGCCTTTTTATAAAAAATCACACACAACGGAATAACCGTCAGATATAGAAAGCGACAGAAATAACCTTTTTATAAAAATAATGGCAAGACTTTTACCGTTAAACTGTTAAAATACCCGGTGATAAAAGTACAGTAATACGCGTTGTTGCACATTAGCACACGGTATTGCACAGTATCTCTGATTATTGATGCTTACGTAAGAAGTCACTCAGTTTTATTCAATAATTGTTACATTAGTTGATGCATAGTATCTCATATTATTGATTTGATTATTGCCACAATATCAACTGCACACTATTTATATTATTAAATCAATAATTGAGACGACACAGTTATTCATATTATTATTTGCATTATTGACAATGTCTAGAAAGTTGTCGAGGAAAGGGGTTTGGTTATTTAATTGCGCGCCAATAAGGAGAAATCCTTATCGGAAAGCCCCTTCTTTCCTGGGAATGATCTGGTTGTCAATATTGTGAGTTATAATATTAATGATGAATAATTGTTGAAAAATTAAAAATGTGTTTATTAAATATAAGTGATTTGTGGTAAATATTTATTTAATTTTTGATATAAATAGAGGAGTTTGTCATGAGTCATTTGTTGTAAGTTTGACTTATTATTCCATGGGAAGATGTACTAATTTTTCGAACCGTCGGTTATAGTTTTAATAGTAAATCAATATGGATCGTCAACTGTGGTTTTAAAAGTAAATCAATATGGACCGTCCATTTTAATAGTAGGATCGTCCGTGAATCAGTTACTATTTAGTCCATTCTCCTCTAAATAGAAGCTTATTTCTTCTTTCATTCTAACCAATCACTAATACTCACCAGAGAAACTATAGATAGAAAGAAGAAGAGTATTCTGCTACTACGTATCCAATCTTATGCTAAGGTATGGGATGTTATTTTTCGTATGGTAAGAGATGTTATTTTTTGTATGGTAAGGGATGTTATTTTTCGTATGATAAGGGATGTTATTTTTCGTATGGTAAGGGATATTACTTTTTGTATTCGTAAGGGATATTACTTTTCGTATTTGTAAGGGATATTACTTTTTATATTCGTAAAGAATATTATTTTTCGTATTCATTCTTTATTAATCTGTCGGAGTAACTTATCTACGTGGATTACCGCATGCATGGTGAATAACCTTCATACTCATTCTTTATTTGTGGAAAAGATATGTCTACGCAAATTACTGCATGACAGGTGAAAATCCATTTACAGTTTCGTATATTATTTCTTTTCATATTCCTTAAATCTAAACTTACTATGGTAAGTATTGCTTCTATAATCCCTGAAATTAGTAGAATATCCTTGAGTTTTGCACTTCATCTAGTATCGTTTCATTAGAATATTGGTATGAACTTTCTTATTAAATTTCAATATTTTCATTCGGGGTATTATTCACTCGAGATGCTATTCACGGGGTACTATTCACTCGG
Organism: Panax quinquefolius; assembly: GCA_020205615.1. Taxonomy (NCBI): domain Eukaryota; kingdom Viridiplantae; phylum Streptophyta; class Magnoliopsida; order Apiales; family Araliaceae; genus Panax; species Panax quinquefolius. Next base: position 40,329,900 of record CM035155.1, on the reverse strand, counting down.
GATAATATTTATGGGGTACTATTCACTCGGGTACTATTCACTTAGGGTACCATTTACGGGGTACTATTCACGATAAAATTGGTTGCTTTTCTGTTCAAATTATTTTTGATACATGAATATCATTATTGAATTTTGCTGCACAATTAATTATCATTTTGATAATTTGTACATTCTTGAACTCTGGATAAATTAAATTATAAATCTCTAATATTTATCCTTGATCTCACTTGATTGATTCCTTATATCATTGTCATCATCCTCATGCTTATATTGTGGTGAAGGTCATCTTTGGCCCGTAGTGCATAGATGAACCGTTGATTGGTATGATTATAACCAGAAATTATGCATTCGTATAATCATGACCTGTAATGTTATAGACAAATGATGTTGTGAAAGTTCTCTTTGGCCCATAGTGCAAAGATAGATTGTTGATTATTGATTTTACAGTTGTATATCTTTGGCCCATAGTGCAAAGATAGATTGTTGATTATTGGTTTTACAGTTGTATATCTTTGGCCCGTACTAAAAAGATGAATATTGATTATTGATTTTATAGTTGTATATCTTTGGCCCGTAGTGCAAAGATGGACTGTTGGTTATTGATTTTACAGTTTTATGTCTTTGGCCGTAGTGCGGAGATGGACTGTTGATCATTGGTTTTACAATTGAACATCTTTAGCCCGTAGTGCAAAGATAGACAATTGATTGGTATGATCATGACCATTGAATATCTTTGGCCCATAGTGCAAAGATAGACAATTGATTGGCATGATCATGACCACTGTTGTTATATTTAAATGTTTTGGTGTAAATTGTAAAGATGATATGATTGTTAAGTATCTTAGCCTTTGTGGCAAGGATATTGAGTGAAAATTTTATTAAGACTATGTGGCAAGGAGGAACTGTTGATTTACATTATTATAAACATGAATTGTGAATTTAACTATAATCTTTGGTGGTTTAGGTGAAGACAGGTGATGAAAGTTCTCTTTGTCTTGGGTACAACAAAGAACTGTTGATGGGTATTATAGGGATGAAATATTAATGATGGACTTTTAATTTGGAGGAGATAGTAGACATTATGTTCTACTTGACTCTTCTAATAGATTGTTAGTTCCGCTGTAGTTATTGATCTAAAACTTGTTGTCTATTGTATTCTATCAGATTTCTCCTTGTTGAGGACTAAGGATAATTTGTTCTACATTATCTTAGTCATAATATTCTTTACTGGGCTATTTGTGCTCACCCTTTTGCTTCACAATTCCTTTCGAATTAATAAAAGTGTAAATTTGGGTCGAAAGGATAACAAGGAATAGAATGAGGTCTCATGGATCGTTGAAGCTTCTCAATACATTATAAAATAACATGACAATATATAGTTGCATTGAGAACTTAAAATGTGTGTGTTGTATTTTATACGTCATTTAATAATTGATTTTGGTGAACAACAATAGAGTGAGGAGAACCCGACTTTGAAAGCATTAAAAATGCACCCCATTAGAATGAAGAGGACAAAATTGTACTAAATGCTTAAAGGGTGTGTTTCCACTATCATACATGATGTCTAACCACATGTAAACTTGTGTTATTATAAGATATGGTTGTGCACATCCACTTGCTGACTATATCTATTAGCATTATCTATATAATCTTGGAGTATGGTTGGAATATAATCCCCAATTTGAGACAATTGAGATAATTATATGGCAAGAAGATACACACCATTGGAATTGTTGGGTCTCCAACTTTTAGTTTTATTTTGATGATAACAATAATTAGAAAATAAATTAATTAAAAGGGTAGAATCCTTTCCATAGGATTTTTATTATAAATGTTTTATTTATCTTATTTATATTGACCAAAAATATTTTTTAAATCTTATTTAATTGATTTTCTTGATCTTGATTTTTAAAATATCAAAATAAATGGGTCACTTATATTGGGACAATGCTTGCTAATGTACTGAAAATGAATTGGGTCATGCATTTTGGGACAAAAATCATATGTTGATCATTAAATGCTTGTTTGACCGAATTTGAAAAGAAGATGGAGGTTTTGATTAATTTTTTTTTTACATATGGACATTTTCTATTTATTTTCAAATTAATTTTATTATTTAAAAATCTCAAAAATTATTTTATTTCAAAATTGACAAAATTATTTTATTATATATATATATATATATATATATATTGTAATCATCACTTATTTATTATATGTATTATATTATAATATATATGTGTTATAAGTATATAAATGTAATCATTACATGTTTTTTAAATATTATTTATATAAGCGGGTGTGTGTAGTATGTATATATGTGAGTACGTATAATATATATATATATATATATATATATATATATATATATATATGTGTGTGTGTGTGTGTGTGTGTGTGTGTGTGTGTGTGTGTGTGTGTGTGTGTGTGTGTGTGTGTGTGTGTGTGTGCGCGTGCATGTAGCATCATGTGCCTCCTTTAGCCTCGCTTTGGGCTGCCAGACCTCGGGCTTTGACCAGCCCTGGCTGCATCAGATTGACTTTGGCCTCCAGCTAAGCCGTGCCGGACTTGTCAGTGCTTGGATTGTGGCCTGGCTAGGCCTCCAAGGCCAGGCCAGGCCCTACCCAAGGCCTCATGGTCTCGGGTCCCTTTTTTTAATGTTACATATTAAATATTAAAAATATAAATTAATAAATTTTATAAAAATGATGAAAGATTTTTGAGATTTATTTTATTTTAACATTCTACTACACACCAATATAAGTTGAATTATTAGAACAAAATAAATATATTCATCTTAAATTATAAAAAAAAATGTAATTTAGATGTAACTGAAATATAAAACAAACTGATTTCTGAAATATATGCCAAATTGTCTACTATGCATTTCGTAGAAAATATTGTAGATTACTTAAATACTGTAGATTACACTTTTATTTTTTGAATATAAAGTTAGTTTCGATTCTATTTTCTTATAGTACGTATTAGGATCGGTTGGACATATATTTTGTAAAGTTTAAACACACATATATCTTTTCATTTATGATCATTAAACTCTTACATAGTTATATCTCAAGTATTAATTCCAGTTAGTTTTTCTAATTACTTTATGGAATTTTTATTTAAATTAATACAATGTAATACCTAAAAATAACTAAAATTATAAATCCCCCAAAAAAATTAACATATCCAAATTAATGAAGAACTTGAGTATTTACAAGAAACTACCTTATTATTAATATTTACTATTAAAAATTAGTTTATTGATGTATTAATTAATGTTAATATTTAACATTAAAGTAACAAAGAATATTAATAAAATTTTATTGTTAAATATTAGTAATTTACAATAAATTAACTTATTATTAATATTTAATCAATTAAGTAACTAACTTATTATAAATATTAAATATACTAACTAGTTATATTCATTGAAGATGTATATTAATTAAATGTATCAACAAGAAATCAAGAATGAATAATTAAAATTTTAAATTTTATTGATGTATTAATTAAAATTAATGTATTATAATTTATAAATTATAATAATGAATAAATAAAAATTTATATTTTATTGATGAATAATTATAAATTTAAAGTTCAAAAATTATAAATAATTGGATAAAAAATCATGTAAGGTCTCAGACCAGGCCAGATCTCATGCCAGGCCAGGCCAGGCTAGATCTTTTTGCAGGCCAGGCCAGATTTTTGTGTAAAAAAAGTGGCCTTTTCAAGCCTTCCAGGCCGAGGCTGACAGCCAGCCTCGACTGAGCCAAGCTTTTACCGCATCGGGCCTAAGCCAAACCAAGGCCACGCCAAGAAGCCGGACCTTTGTGCATCCCTACATGCATGCATGCATATATAATATATACATATAAATATATATGTGTCATATAATATATATAGCAAATGTGTCAGTATAAACTATATATATATATATATAAACCATGCAATACATTAATGTATACAAACCGTGCATATGTGTGGGTGGATGCGGGCAAAACCAAGTGACACTTATTTTGGGACTTACAAGAATGTGTGTACTGGGATATATGATATAATGATTGCAGGCATGTGCTGGCAAAACCGTGTCTCCAAACACTTGGTCAAATAAAAGCATTAAATGATAAGTTGATAGATTTTTGCCCGGGCGGAATTGGAAGTTTTATCGCGTAAAAATCTTTTCTCATCCGGATCGTTAAATTCAAAAATGAGCAATCCGAACCATGCATTCAAAATTAGTTTTCACAAATTATCTTTTTGCCCCCGACTTCAAAAATCTATAAATGGGATGTCTTTCTTTCATTTTCAATTTGCCAATTCACTTTCAAAAAAAACTTATTTCTCTCCTACATACTCTCTCTAAAAAGCTTTCTCTCTCTCTTCTTACAAAAGTTCTGATTATTTGAGAAGAAGAAATTGGTCTAAGCATATTGAGATAAGTTATTTGATTTATTTTATTTGAATTATCTCTTGCTTATTTATATTTATAGATATATGAATATATAGTGTTATACACAATTCTATATATCTATATTTCATCTATTTATCAAATAAAAGGATACTTGGGCGCCACAAGGCTACGGAGATACGTACACCTCTACGGAGAGGAATTCGAACCGTACGATTTCTTATAGTCTTTAGTAACCTTTTATTGATATTATTTATATAAATATCATAAAATAGATACGACACTTGATAGCTCAAATAACACTCAGATATTCCTCCAAAAAGAGGAATCATCCAAACCGGATTTGAGAATCGTAGTGATCTATTGAAAATATTTATATAAATATCAATTGTGAAAATATAAATTTTATCGTACTTAGACACCGCAAGGCTACGGAGATACACCTCTACAAAGTGGAATTCGAACCATACGATTCCTTATGGTATTAAGTTACATTATTTATAAAAGTTCACATAATAGATAAAATATTCTTATATATTATCTGAGTTAAACAAACATATTTGTTATATCAAGTATTACTTCACTAATTTAATTATTATACTTGATATTTGTCATCACAAGTATTTGTTCATAAATTCATTTATTCATAAAATACTTGTTGCATAATATAAAAGTTATTTAAACTTTTATTTCACAAACTTAAGTGAATATGTGACGCCCCCAAAATTAGGTATACATCACCCATCTTGGGTAGTCAGATACATGGTACAGAATTTAAATACAACTTACTAATATAACTATCGTGTACAATACGACATAAACTGTGAGTTTGAATACAAATATTGTCTACTAGATATTATACAAACTCAAAAGGAGTCCTCATTATAATTATTATCACACTATTTCACGTAATAGTGAGGACTACTAATGCTATCCTCTCGGACCATTACTCCGCTTCCCGACTCGTCCCCAAATTTATATTATCTCATTTCACAAGAGAACAATGAAAGAAAGGGTGAGCTCAACTAGCTCAAGAAGAAATATTATGACTAAGATAATGCGAATAAATTATCATTAGCCTACAACAAGATGTTAAGCAGATAAAATATAATGAACATCAAGTTTAACTACAATGGAACCAAAGAATCCATTAAAAGAGTCAAGTAGAAAATAAAATCTACTATCTTTTATGATTTAAAAGGTTTTTCATCATCATATAGTTTGAGACTCAACTTTAATAAATATTCCACATTATCGAATCACCCCTCGCACTACTGCCAAGGATATTCTTTAGTATCACGACCATAATTATTCATGCACTACGGGCGAGAATAGTTGTGTATTCATTAATGGTCATGATCATGCCAACAATCGTCCATCAATGCACTACTACCAATCGAGAATTTTTATCACATCATTTGTAACATTACTACCATGATTACAATCAATAGTCTCTCGGTCATAATCATACCAAGTCCATCTATGCACTACAAAAGCCACGTATGACTTTCAACATAATATAAACATGAGGATGATGACAATGATATAAGAATTCAATAAAACAAGTTCAAGAATTATTTTATCTAGGAATTATTAACGTCCAATTTGTCAACATGATACTGTTTTATAGAGTAAAATTCAAGAATGATCAGAAGAATGTTTCCATGAAAACATACTGGATGAAACGCAAATATCAAGGATATTCTACTAATTTCATGGAGTATAGAAGTCAAAGTTTTAACCAACCGGGTATAATAAAGAATGGAATAACAAAAGAAATCACCATGCATGCGATAGATCAGCACAGGCAAAAGTTATTCCAATAGAATAATAAATAACGGAACCGTGTTCACAGTAAAAGCGCATGCATGTGATGTTCCAATGTAATAATTATAAAGATTTTAACCAGTCCTGGTGTAAAACACACGCATGTGATGTTCCAACAGAATAATAATAAAGATTTTAACCGTGTCTGTAGTGTAAAACACACATGACGGGATGTTCCAATGTAATAATAATAAAGATTTTAACCGTGTCCTGTGTAAAACACACGAATAAGATGTTCCAATAGAATAATAGAAGAATGTCACCAAGTATAGGGTAAATCACAGATACAAAGTTATTCCAACAGAATAATAAGCAATGGAATAACAACAGTTTCTTCATGAATAAGAAAGAATAACACCCCTTACGAGTACAACAAATAATATTCTCTACCTTAGAAGAATGAATATTGGAAAAGTGAAGTAGCGAGAATACTTTTCTTCTTTCTCTATAGTTTCTCTCTCTAGACTTTCAATGAATTCGTAAGAAATAATGAAGGAATGAGCTTTCTATTTATAGAAAAAGCGAGGGTGGCTCTTGGTCTTAACGAAGGGTCAAAATGACTCTTAATATCAAGAGACAACTACTATTTACGAAGGGGTAATTAACCTTTGGAACAATCAAGAGGCGCTTAACTCTTGATAATATTGAAGGGACAACTACTATTTGCGAAGGGTAATTACTATTGACGAAGGTAAATACTATTGAAGAAGGTAATTACTATTCACAAAGGTAATTACTATTGATTTAAGAGACTCTTAGATGATGACATATGGGCCCCCATAAAATAATCAAACTTACCACAAACATCTCATAATGACTCTTTATATACATCAAGGATTGAATAAATATTACCACAAATCATTTTATTTTTAATCAACACATTTTTAATCTTTCAACAATTATTAATCATTTATAACTTGTCGCCTCAATTAATAATATAACATATTATACGATGATAATCTTGTGACAATAATTGAATCAATAATATAAGAGATATGATGCGTGAATTATCAGTGAGTAATAATTGAGTATAGCTAAGTGACTTATCACGTAAGCATCAATAATCAATACCGCAGCTACTATGCAACCACGCCAGACATCTTGTACTTTTACCACCAAAGTAGTTCAACAGGTTTTAACCGTAACACCTCCGTAGTTATTTTTATAGAAAGATAATTTTGTCGCTTTCTAACTACGATAATACTTCCGTTGTGGGGTCCACTAATGATTGAGCCGTCGTATTTAATATTCCCCACAAAAAAAGAATATTCCCCACCAAACGAATATTTTATAACAACTTGCTTACTTTGCAAAATTTATAAATATTACCCATAACTATAACATTATATCAAATTTATTCCATAATATTCAAAAATAATATTTATAGAAAATTCATCTTTATTTATAAAAGTGGGGGTCTTACAACCTCCTCTTCTTATGAAATTTCCCTCGAAATTAGGGTACGTGACTGTATGTCGAAGAGGTAAGGATACCTTGATTTCATTTCAGATTCTAACTCCCAAGTCATTTCCTCAACATCGTGCTTCCTCCACAAAACTTTGACTTGAGGTATAACCTTGGAGCGTAGAATATGTTCCTTTTTATACGTTGTCGGATCGTTTGAATCTTTTCCGTAGTCATACGTACCAACTCCGGTCCCAACAACGTTGCTTCACCCACCTCATCCCAGCATACTGGAGAACGACACTTTCTTCCATACAACGCTTCGAATGGAGCCATGCCAATACTTGTTTGATAACTGTTGTTGTAGGAAAACTCCACCAATGGTAAGAACTTGTCCCAACTCCCCTTGAAATCAAGGACATAGAGTCTTAATAGATCTTCAAGAGTTTGAATAGTCCTCTCCGATCGTCCATCTGCCTCTACGGATGATATGCCGAAAGCTAAATCGTAAGTCTGCGCTCATAGCTTTTTGTAAACTAACCCAAAATCATGAAGTGAATCTTGGGTCTCGATCGTAAAATATGGATACCGGGCATACCATGCGATCTTACAATCTCGCTTATGTACATACGAGCAAGACGTTCAAGTGTATAAGTTTCTCGACGGTATGAAATGAGCGGACTTGGTCAATCTATCAACAATGACCCAAATCGCATCAATGCCTTGAGAAACCTTAGGAAGACCGTTAAAAAAATCCATGGTAATGTGCTCCCACTTCCATTCTAGAATTTCAAGTGGTTGCAATGGACCTTTTGGTACTTGATGCTCCGCTTTAACTCGTTGACAAGTTAGACACCTTGAGATAAACAAATATGCTATCTCTCTCTTCATATTGCTCCACCAAAATGTATGATTTAATATCATGATACATTTTGGTACTCCTGTGATGGATTTCAAATGGTGTGTTGTGCGCCTCCATCATGATATTATACTTTAAATCGTGGTCGTTAGGAACACAAAGTCCGGAGTTGACTCAAGTATTCCTTCTTCATCGATTCTTGCTTCTTCCGGATATAGCACCTTCTTGCACTTTCTTCCTCATACGCATCACCTCCGTGTCCAGAGCTTGAGCAACTTTAACTTTATCGATTAAAGTCGGTTCTACTCAGTATACTCGCTATCATCACATGCGTCCCTCGAGTCTTTAACTCTATCTCCATCCTTTGCAAGTCACACAAAATGGGCTCATATGTTGACAATAACGCACTCAGTATTTGCATATGATCTTCAACTCAATACGTCACCTACCACGTTCGCTTTTCGGGATGGTATTGGATGGTATGATCATAATCTTTCAATGCTTCAAGCCAACGTCGTTGTCGCATGTTGAGTTCCTTTTGAGTGAAAGAAATATTTGAGGCTTTTATGATCCGTAAAGATCTCCACTTTCTCCCCATACAAGTAATGCCTCCAAATTTTAAGTGCAAAGACAATAGTCGCTAACTCTAGATCATGAGTAGGATAATTCCTCTCATATTATTTGAGTTGTCGCGAGGCATAAAGCTATAACTTTTCCATGTTGCATGAGAACACATCCCAACCCTTTCGTCAAGCATCATCAGTAGATGACAAATCCTCCGAGCCGGATGGTATTATCGTAACAGTCTTTGAAATAAGTCTCCTCTTGAGTTCTTGAAAACTCTTCTCACATTCTTCGCTCCCATCCGAACTTTGTATCTTTTTCGAGTCACCGAGTCGATGGAGTAGCGATTCGAGAAAATCCTTCCACGAATCTCCGATAATAACCAAATTAAACCGAGAAAGCTACGTATTTTGATCATCGATTTAGGTTGTTCCCAACTTTGAATAGCTTCAATCTTTCTTTGGGTCAATGAGATATTCCATGACTTGATACCACGCGCCCAAGGAATGCTACTTCTTAAAGCCGAACTCACATTTCTTCAACTTGGCATAAAGCTTATATTCACGAAGCTTTTGGAGTGTCGACCTCAAGTGTTGCTCATGATTTTCACGGCTTTTGGAATAAATAAGGATGTCATCAATAAAGACGACCACAAAGTGATCTAAATATTCCTTGAATATTCTTGTTCATCATATCCATGAAGGCGCAGGAGCATTAGTCAATCCAAAGGACATAACTAGGAATTCATAATGCCCGCATCGAGTTCCGAAGCCGTCTTTTGAATGTCAATGGGTTCTAATCTTCAATTGGTGATATCCGGAATGAAGATCAATCTTTGAAAAGAATTTGGCTCCTTAAATCGGGTCAAACAGTCATCAATACGTGGCAATGGATACCTATTTTTGATGGTGACATGATTCAACTCCCGATAATCAATACAAAGTCGCATACTCCCATCTTTCTTCTTCACGAATAAGCAGAGAGCACCCCAAGGAGAAGTACTAGGGACTAATAAAGCCAATGTCTAACAATTCCTCGCAGCTGGGTCTTTAACTCCTCAAGTTCAATAGAGTCATTCGATATGGGGCTTTGAAATAGGTTTTGTACCGGGTTCAAGGTCGATACAAAATTCAATTTCACGCCTGGGGTAGGCCAGAAGTTCTTCGGGAATACGTCAGAAATTTATTAACAATAGAAATATCGTTCAAAACTGACGTATTTTTGTTTAAATCTGTGACATGAGCTAAGAAAGCTTGACATCCGTTTTTCAATAAACGAATAGCTTTATGGCTTGAGATGACCGTGATTGATTTTAATGGTTTGGTTGTTTGAATTCGCATAATAGGTTGATTAGGAATATGAAAGCTAACAACCTTACGAAAACAATCAATTTTTGCTTGATAAGTAGTTAACCAATCAATCCCTAGAATCACGTCAAATGCAAGTATTTTTAATGAAATAAGATCGACAGTAATGTGAGGGTACCGATTTGAACCAAACAAGACTTATAAACAATTGGATGTAATGAAGGTTTCTCCCAACGGAGTTTCCACAGATAAGTCAAAGTCTAATTTCTCCGGAGTCAAATTTAATCGATGAGCGCAAGTAGGAGAAATAAAAGAATGGGTAGAACCGGTATCAAATAAAGTATAGACTTCATTAGAGTTTATGATAAGCTTACCCGTGATGACCTCATTCGGGTTCCTTGCTCTCTGGGAGGTCACAACAAACGCCTCCTCAGACTACCTGGGTTTGACTTTTCCGGAACGGCCTTTGGTGCCTCCATCCTAGTTGAATTTGTCTTGATGAAAAGACAAAATCGAGCTAAGTGACCTTCTTTCCACAATTATAACATGCTTTGGATGGCATGGCGCAGCTTCAGATCGATGTGTCCTCTCCTCCGCATTTGAAGCATATGATAGGTGGTCTTTCTCCTTCCTTAACAACAAAAATCTTTGCCGACGTCTTTTCCATCATTGTTGAATCTCCTTTTCTTGAAATGTCCATTCTTATTGTTTTGTACGATTACCACCGAAGTGGTTACCATATCCGGCCTCGTTGATTCCTCCACGCTTGTTGTCACCGCTCGATGACTACTCACCGGTATTATAATTTTGCAATTCCGCTTCTTTTTAGTTGTGTTGACTCGTTATCGCTACCCACTAATCGAGCCCTATTTACAACATCTGAATACAAACACACGGTTTGTAAGACCCCAAAATTTTTTTTAAATAAAAAGGAATTTCCTTTATTTATTATTTTGAAATAGTAAGGGTTGATTTGATTAATGAGGATAGTTAAGGGTTAAATACGCAAATATTTCAAAATAAGCAATTGGTTATAAAATATTCATTGTTGTTGGGAATATTCGTTTGGTCGTGGAATATTCGTGATCGTTGGGAATATTCGCATTTACGGCCAAGCAACCATGTGTGGGCCCCATAACTAAAAGCGATTGGATGAAGAAAACGATAAATATAAGTTGGTTAAAAATAACGGCAGAATTGTTACCAAGTAAGACCGTTGAATACCCAATGGTTAAAATACGAATAATACGCTGTTTACAGCACAAGAAGACACCAGACAGTTGCACATGATTGTTGAATTATCGATCCTTACGTAAGAAGGCACTACTCAATAATTTTCACAAGAGTTATCGCTCAATATTTTATTTTATCGATTCAATAATTGTTGCGTTGATATTTTATATTATCATTGTTCAATAATTGTCACCGCATTATTATCTCCATTATCGCATCAATAATTCATATTATTTGAATAATATTATTAGATAAAGATTATTGGCAATGTCTAGAAAGTTCTCACAAGGAGAGGTTTGGTCACCTAATGCATGCGCGCCAAGAAGGAGAAATCCTTATCTGAAAGCCCCTTTTCCTGAACTACCGTCATTATAATCAGATTCTCGTAATATTATTTGTGAATAATTAATTATTGATTCATATGATAAAGAAATATTTATTTTATGTGGATATAAATGATGGATTTATTTATGTGGTTATAAATGAAGAAATTATTTTTGAGGTGTTTTATCAAGATTTTACCGTATTGGAGGTATTAAAAATTAAATCGTGGGTTTTGAGATATATTATGGGGTTATAATTTTTAATCCGACCGCTGATTGTGGTAATTTTTGGGTATGTTATACATACATAAGTTGAGTATATGTCCACAAATTTTGAACCGTTAAAATGCACGAATGATTTGTTATGAATTTTAAGAGGTGTCTGATTCTAAATTAGGGTTATAATTGATTTTGGTGGAAAATTCTAGAATTGAGGGGCCCCACTTATGGTTGGTGAAGAAATGTGCTGAATTTTATTTCAAATGTGGTGGGTGGCAATAGTAGCAGTAAAAGCCATCGTGCAGAAAGTTAAGTCCGCTTTTACGCTAACATTTTCCTATAAATAGAGGGCTAAGTTAGAATTGAAAATCACACCGTAAAACAAAGTTTTCTCTTTCTCTCTATATTATTGAGCGATTTTGTGAGTATTTAGATACTTTGAGAGTTGTTGCTCAAGATAAGTTTCATTCAAAGATCACTTCCGACCTTTCCTTCCGGCAATCGATTCTTTGAGGTAAGGGATATTATTTTTTCAGAATGATATTATTTCTTCAATATCATTATCTTTGAAATGTCGATCTGAAGTTTTTATCAAATTTGGAACTTTTTCATGCTCTGGGTTACTATTCATGAGTTACTATTCACGAAGTTACTATTCATGAGTTACTATTCACGAAGTTACTATTCACGAGTACTATTCATGAAGTGTGAAAATGTTTTTTTTGTGGAATTTCTATCTTTTGGTGTCTGAGTTACTATTCACGATACTTGCACTATTCACGATACTACACTATTCACGATACTTCACTATTCAATCATTAAAAAATAAAATTTCTTCTTTTCGTCTAAAATATCTATTCGGATACTAGCTTTGATCAGATCCATGTTTTGATCATTCTTGAATTTTACACCACTATGATTATTTTTGAGATATTGTTGACATGGATAAAACAAAGTACGAATCATTAATCCTTAATCCTTGTCATTTTGTTTCACCGGATTCGCTTTTTTAAAAATATTTTTCATCATCCTCGCCTTAAATGATGATATTATTGAATATCTTTGGCCCAGTAGTGCAAAGATGAATGATTTCAAGAATATCTTTGGCCCAGAGTGCAAAGATGAACAGTGTTTAAATGAATACGACTTAATCGATGAATATCTTTGGCCTCAGAGTAAAGCAAAGATGAACAGTGTTGAGATGAACACGACCGATCGATGAATATCTTTGGCCCAGAGTGCAAAGATGAATGTTTGATTTGAGATGAATATCGATTGATGTTACAGGATAAAATATTGATGATGGACCTCGTTAAATTCATAGATTATAGTAGATTTCATTCTCTACGTAACTCTTCTATGAATTATTATTTCACCGCGAATATTGATCCGAAACTTGTTGTCTATCAGATTCTATCGATTTTTTCCTCGTTGAAGACTAACGATAATTTGTCAGATATTATCTTAGTCATAATATTCTTTATCGAGCTAGTTGAGCTCACCCTTTTCCTTTTTGTTCCATTCTTCTCGTGGAGGCGAGAATATAAATGAGTACGAGCCTGGGTATGGAATGAAGGTTTTAGAAAGGATTGTTTAGTAGTCCTCACCATTTTGTAAAATAATGTATCAATAAATGTGATGAGGATTTATTTGAGTATAAATATTGTCTAGTAAGATAATATTTGTATTTAAACTCACGCTTTACTCGTTGTAATAATAAAGTTGTAGTTGTTTCGCACTACGTATTGACAACTCGTAATGGGTGATGTATACCTATTTTGGGGGCGCCACAACTGGTATCGTAGCTTAGGATATGATCTCCGGCGAGATCGGGAATAGAACTAGAGGGGAGAGACGAGTAAATCCTTCGCTAGTGTGTCCTACCTAAGCTTATTTGTTAGTTGGTCAAGATATAGGATATTATGTGATATATTGATTTCTTAATTAACCCTTGTTTTATGACAAGATTTGAGAATGTCGAATCGAGAATATTAACAAAGGGAGTAAATGAGACCGTGGAGATGCTGTAGATTTACCAACGAGGAGAACGTGCAACAGTCGGGCAATGTTCCTCCCCGTGAACAACACCACGGAGCGATGATGAACGAGGGATGTTTAGAAGTTTTTTGCAGCTCATGCAAAATCGATTTAGGAGACTCGTGTTCAAAATACAGAGGAAATGATAGCAATTCACTTCAGTTGTCACAAATGCAAGCAACAAAGAGTCGGGACCACCGTAATTTAAGGGAAAGCCAGATCCGATCATGGCGGAAACACGGGTCAAACAAATTACCAAGATATTCGATGTCTTGGGATGCACGGAGGAATGAAGGTTCCATTCGCCACCTTTATGTTCCGTGGCGAGGCAGACCATCGGTGGGAGTCTGTGAAGCGCACCCATCCAAACGCACTCAAAGATGTCTTGGGAGACGCTTTCAGAGACTATTTAATGACAAATACTTTCCGAAAGTGTTCGCTATACGAAGGAAGTGGAGTTCATCGATTAGAGCAAAACAACACGACGGTGTCTCAAAGACGAGGCAAAGTTTGCAGAGTTATCCGTGTTTGCACCTCATTTGGTGGAGAATGAGGAACGATGACGCGGATGTTTCTTAGAGGTTTGAAACCCAGATACGCCAAGATCTCATTTCTCATAAACTTTCTCTTATTCAGATGTTGTAAATGGGCTCAATTATTAGAGCGAGATAACGAGTACTACCAACCGAGGGACCATAACCAGATCGCATCTGTAGATAGCAACAATGTAATAATGATAACTCATGAGAAAGAAATGATTTTACAGTAAATGGTAACCACTCGTGGTAATCATGGTCATGAAAAATGTAAGAAGCGAAGTCGAGGAGATTTTAAAAAGAGGAGATTTAACAACGACTATGTGAAGACGACAAAGGCTTAAGAAGAATCGGTTCTAAGGAGAGAGATCGACCACCGGCCATATGCTATAAATGCGAAAAGAGGGACATATCACCCAAACCGCCCACAACAGCTTCAAGGTATGCTATAGTTGTGGAAAGGAAGGACATATCGCCGAGATTGTACGCAGAATAAAACCTAGTTCAATGGGGGACGGTGACTCAAAAGATCGTCCCCGTAAAAGTCAAAGTCAACGATTCCGGAAGAGAGCGCTTTGTTGTGACCGGTCATAATGCGAGGAACCCAAACGAGGTGATCACGGTAAGCTATTTATAAATTCTTGCGAAGTTTATACCTTACTTGATACCGGCAGCTACCCATTCATTTATCTCTCCCGCATGTGCTCAACGCTTAAACTCGACTCGAGAAATTAGACTTTGACCTATCTCGTGGAAACTCCGTTAGAGAAACTTTCATCACATCCACCGCTTATAAATCTTGTTTGATTCAAGTTGGCACCATTACCTTACCTCAAGGACCTTATCTCTTTAAAGATACTTGCTTTTGATGTGATTTTAGGGATTGATTGTTAACTACTCATCATGCCAAAATTGATTGTTTTCGTAAGGTCATTAGTTTTCATATTCCTAACCAACCCGTTGTATTTAATTCAAGCAACTAAACCATTAAAATCAATCACTATCATATCTAATCATAAAGCTATTCGCTTATTGAAAAACGGATGTCAAGCTTTCTTAGCCCATGTTATGGATTTGAATAAAGACACGCCAAATTTGAATAATATTCCCTGCTTGTTATCGACTTTCCCGACGATTTCAAGAACTTCCTTGCCTACCCCCGTAACGTGAAGTTGAATTCTTTATTGATCTTGAACCCGGTACACAAAGCCCATTTCTAAAACCCCATATCGAATGGCTCCTATTGAACTTCAGAGTTAAAGGTCCAACTACGTGAATTGTTGGACATTGGTTTCATTCGCCCCAAGACATCTCCTCGGGGTGCTCCTGCTTTATTTGTAAAGAAGAAAGACGGAGTATGCGACTTTGTATTGACTATCGGAATTGAACCATGTCACCATCAAGAATAGGTATCCTCTACCTCGTATTGATGACTTGTTTGACCAATTGCAAGGGCACAATTCTTTTCAAAATCGATCTTCGCTCGGATATCATCAAATGAAGATTAGAATCGAGGATATTCCAAAGACCGCCTTCGTAACTCTGGTATGGGCATTATGAATTCTTAGTCATGTCTTTCTTGACTAACTAATGCTCCTCGCTGGCTTTCATGGATATGATGAACCGAGTATTCAAGGAATATTTGATCACCATCATTGTTTTTTTATTGATGACATCCTTATATATTCCAAAAGTCGTGAAGATCATGAGCACCATTTGAAGTCGGGTACTCCAAAGGCTTCGTGAAAACCAACTATATGCCAAATTGAAGAAATGCGAGTTCGCTTGAGGAAGTAGCATTTCTTGGGCATGTGGTGTCAAAACATGGAGTATCTGCTGATCCGGCCAAGATTGAAGCAATACAAAGTTGGGAGCAACCAAGTCGGTGATCAAGTACGTAGCTTTTTGGGCTTAGTGGTTATTATCGAGATTCGTGGAAGGGTTTTCTCGAATCGCTACTCCATTAACTCATTTAACTCGAAGGATACAAAATTCGCTTGGAGCCGAAGAATGCGAGAAAAGTTTCCAAGAGCTTAAGAGGAGACTTATTTCGCAAGACTGTTCTAACAATACCATCCGGTTCGGATGGATTTGTTATCTACAATGATGCTTCGTGCAAAGGGTTAGGATGTGTTCTCATGCAACGTGGGAAAGTCATAGCTTCATGCCTCATGACAACTTAAAGAGTATGAGAGGAATTATCCTACTCATGATCTAGAGTCATGTTAGAAGCTTTCTGCTTAAAGATATGGAGGCACTATCTATATGGGGAGAAAGTGGAGATATATTCGCATCATAAAAGCCTTAAA
The DNA here is from genome assembly GCA_020205615.1 of Panax quinquefolius. Classification (NCBI taxonomy): domain Eukaryota; kingdom Viridiplantae; phylum Streptophyta; class Magnoliopsida; order Apiales; family Araliaceae; genus Panax; species Panax quinquefolius. The sequence goes on along the minus strand of CM035155.1, from coordinate 40,312,871 downwards.
TATTTCTTCACTCAAAAGAACTCAACACGCTAAGCAAATGACGCTGGCTCGAGCTATTGAAAGACTACGACCACACTATTCAATACCACCCCGTAAAGTTTAACGTGGTAGCCGACGCATCGAGTAGAAGATCATATGCGGAACGAAAAGCGATGATGTCAAGTATACGACAGAGCCAACTTTAATAGAAAAGTTAAGGTTGCTTGCCACCGATCTTGAGTGATGCGTATGAAGAAGAAAGTACAAGAAGGAGCTATTCCTAAGCGAGAATTGATGAAGAAGGAATACTTCGAGTCCACTCTAGACTTTCAGTTCCTAACGACTGATTTGAAGTACAAGATTATGATGGAGGCACACAATACACCATTTGCAATCCATCCTCGAAGTACTAAAATGTATCGTGATCTTCGACATACATTTTGGTGGAATAATATGAAGAGAGAGATTGCAAAGTTTATCTCGATGTGTTTAACTTGCCAACGTAAAGGCGAGAGCATCTAGTACCTAAGGGTCCGCTGCAACCACTTGAGATTCCTAATGGAAGTGGGAACACATTACCATGGATTTCAATTTTTCCTTCCTACTTCGCTTCTCAAGGCATCAATGCTATTTGGGTTATTGTTGATAGATTAACCAAGTCCGCTTCATTTCTTGCCGATACACGGAGACTTATTCTCTTGAACGCCTTGCTAGTATGTACGTAAATGAGATCGTGAGGTCAGCATGGCATGCCTCAGTATCCATAGTTTCGGATCGCGACCCAAGATTCACTTCAAGATTTTGGGTTAGCTTGCAAAAAGCTATGGGCACGGATTTGCGATTTAGTTCGCATACCATCCCCAAACCACGGACAATCGAGAGGACTATTCAAACTCTTGAAGATTTATTAAGACTCGTGTCCTAGACTTCAAGGGCGCTTGGGATAAGTATTTACCATCAGTGGAATTCTCCTACAACAACAAAGCTTATCGTGCAAGTATAGGTGTGGCTCCATTCAAGCATTATATGGACGAAAAATGTCGCTTCTCCAATATGTTGGGATGAGGTGGGTGAAGCAACATTGTTGGGACCCGAAAGTTAAGACGTATTTACTCACCGAAAAGATCCAAATGATTCGACAACGATACAAACGGCTCAAGATCGACAAAAGAGTTATGCGGATCTTCATCGAAAGGACGTGGAATTTAATGTAGGGATCATGTATTGTCATGAAGTTGCTCCATGGAAGGGAGTTACAAGATTTGGGAAGAGAGGAAAGCTCAATCCACGATTTATCGGTCCATTTCAAATTCTCGACCGAGTAGGAAATGTAGCCTATAGACTTGCATTACATTCTCCGAGTATGTCTCTCGTGTTCATAATGTGTTTCATATATCCGTATTTCAGAAATATGTGAAAGACCCGAACCACGCTATTGAAAGTTAGAACCGATGAGATAGCCAAAGACTTAACGTATGAGGAGGTACCTATCAAGATCTTGGATAGAAGGAGCATGTCCTACGCTAAGAAAGGTCATACCACAAGTTAAAGTTTTGTGGAGGAATCATGCTATAGAGGAAATGACCCGGAATTGAAACGGAAATGAAAGCGAGGTATCCTCACCTTTTCAAACACTGTGTATCGCACGCCAATTTCGAGGACGAAATTTCATAAGAAGGGGAGGTCAGAAGACCTCAAATTTTTTTTTAAATAAAAAGGAATTTCCTTTATTTATTATTTTGAAATAGTAAGGGTTGATTTGATTAATGAGGATAGTTAAGGGTTAAATACGCAAATATTTCAAAATAAGCAAGTGGTTATAAAATATTCATTTTGTTTTGAATATTCGTTTGTCGTGGAATATTCAGCATCGTTTGGGAATATTCGCATTTACGACGGCAATGCCATGTGTGGGCCCCATAACTGGAAAGCGATTGGATGAAGAAAACGACAAATATAAGTTGGTTAAAAATAACGCGTAGTTGTTACCAAGTAAGACCGCTGAATACCCCGCGGTTTAAAATACAAAGAATACGCTGCGGTCGCACAAAGAAAGAATACTCAGATTGCACAAAGATTGTTGAATTATTGATCCTTACGTAAGAAGGCACTACTCAATAATTTTCACAAGAGTTATCGCTCAATATTTTATTTTATTGATTCAATAATTGTCATATTGATATTTTTTATTATCATTGTTCAATAATTGTCACCGCATTATTATCTCCATTATCGATCAATAATTCATATTATTTGAATAATATTATTAGATAAAGATTATTGGCAATGTCTAGAAAGTTCTCACAAGGAGAGGTTTGGTCACCTAATCAAGCTACCAAAGAAGGAGAAATCCTTATCTGAAAGCCCCTCTTCCTGAACTACCGTCATTAATTGTGATTCTCAGAATATTATTTGTGAATAATTAATTATTGATTCATATGATAAAGAAATATTTATTTTATGTGGATATAAATGATGGATTTATTTATGTGGTTATAAATGAAGAAATTATTTTTGAGGTGTTTTATCAAGATTTTTACCGATCGAGGTATTAAAATTAAATCGTGGGTTTTGAGATATATTATGGGGTTATAATTTTTAATCCGACCGCTGATTGTGGTAATTTTTGGGTATGTTATACATACATAAGTTGAGTATATGTCCACAAATTTTGAACCGTTAAAAATGCACGAATGATTTGTTATGAATTTTAAGAGGTGTCTGATTCGGAAATTAGGTTATAATTGATTTTGGTGGAAAATTCTAGAATTGAGTGGGCCCCACTTATGGTTGGTGAAGAAATGTGCTGAATTTTATTTCAAATGTGGTGGGTGGCAATAGTAGCGTGTAAAGCCATCGTGTAGCAAAAGTCAAGTCCGCTTTTGCGGCTAACATTTTCCTATAAAAGAGGGCTAAGTTAGAATTGAAAATCACACCGTAAACAAAGTTTTCTCTTTCTCTCTATATTGTTGAGCGATTTTGTGAGTATTTAGATACTTTGAGAGTTGCATTGTTCAAGACAAGTTTCATTCAAAGATCACTTCCGACCTTTCCTTCCAAGTAATCGATTCTTTGAGGTAAGGGATATTATTTTTTTTTCAGAATGATATTATTTCTTCAATATCATTATCTCAAAATGTCGATCCGAAGTTTTATCAAATTTGGAACTTTTTCATGTCGGGTTACTATTCATGAGTTACTATTCACGAGTTACTATTCATGAGTTACTATTCACGAGTTACTATTCACGAGTACTATTCATGAAGTGTGAAAATGTTTTTTTTTGTGGAATTTCTATCTTTTGGTGTCGGAGTTACTAGTCACGATATCACTTGCACTATTCACGATACTCAGACTATTCACGATACTACAAGACTATTCACCAAAAATAAAATTTCTTCTTTTCGTCCAAAATATCTATTCGGATACTAGCTTTGATCAGATCCATGTTTTGATCATTCTCAATTTTACACCACTATGATTATTTTTTGAGATATTGTTGGACATGGATAAAACAAAGTACTAATCATTAATCCTTAATCCTTGTCATTTTGTTTCACCGGATTCGTTTTTAAAAATATTTTTCATCATCCTCGCCTTAAATGATGATATTATTGAATATCTTTGGCCCGAGCAAAGATGAATGATTTCAAGAATATCTTTGGCCTCAGAGTGCAAAGATGAACAGTGTTTAAATGAATACGACCAATCGATGAATATCTTTGGCCAGTAGTGCAAAGATGAACAGTGTTGAGATGAATACGACCGATCGATGAATATCTTTGGCCCAGTAGTAAAAAGATGAATGTTTGATTTGAGATGAATATTGATTGATGTTACAGGATAAAATATTGATGATGGACTTTTAAATTCATAGATTATAGTAGATTTCATTCTCTACGTAACTCTTCTATGAATTATTATTTCACCGCTAATATTGATCCGAAACTTGTTGTCTATCAGATTCTATTAGATTTTTCCCTGTTGAAGACTAACGATAATTTGTTGTATATTATCTTAGTCATAATATTCTTTATCGAGCTAGTTGAGCTCACCCTTTTCCTTTTGTTCCATTCTTCTCGTGAGGCGAGAATATAAGCGAAGTACGAGCCTGGGGTATGGAATGAAGGTTTTAGAAAGGATTGTTTAGTAGTCCTCACCATTTTGTAAAATAATGTATCAATAAATGTGATGAGGATTTATTTGAGTATAAATATTGTCTGAAGATAATATTTGTATTTAAACTCACGCTTTATCGTTGTAATAATAAAGTTGTAGTTGTTTCGCACTATGTATCGACAACTCGTAATGGGTGATGTATACCTATTTTGGGGGCGCACACACGCTTTATGAAATAAGATGTTGACGTATCTCACTTCAAACCTCTTAAAAACATTCGCCATTCATTCTCTCTTCATTATCCACCAAGTTGGACGCAAACCGTGATAACTCCGCAAATTTTTGCCTCGTATCGCGACACGGTCCATATTATTTTGTTCCAACTTGATAAACTCCACCTCCTTCATGTGGCGGCGAATACTTTCGGAAAGTATTTGTCGTTGAATGCAACTCTGGAACTTCTCCCAAGATATCTTCAAGATGCTGACTTGAGTACGTTTTACCAATTCCCACCAGTAATCGCCTCTCCAATGACATAAAGGCGTGAAAGGGAACCTTTTGCTCCTCGGAGCATCCCAAGATATCAAATATCTTGATAATCTGCTTTATCCATGCTTCCGCCAGAAGTGGTTTTGGCTCTCCCTTAAACTCCGGTGGTCCCAGCTCCTTGAATTGTTTAGCGGTGACCGCCCAAGAGTTTTTCGTGTTTCCACCTACGTTTTAGACAAGAGTCGCTCTCGCCTGCTGTTGCATAAATTGCATAAAGCCTCTGAACATTTGATCATTCATCATTTGGTTAGTGTTGTTGTTTGCATGAGGATTGTCGCCTTCCTGATGCACATTATCCTGATTATTGTTATGTGGTGAATCAACAATCGCCTGTGCTCCATTGCTATTCTCAACATTCTCAGATGCCATTTTTAGATACTGCCACAAAACAAAAGGTTAATTGACATGTAACAATTTATCTCTATATTCGAATTGAGACCAATAAAATAGCACACATAAACTTAAGTAGGTCATACTAGCGAAGGTATTCCCCGCCTCCCTCCTAGTACTATTCTCGCATCTTAGCCAGTGGATCATATCCTAAGCTCGATACCAACCGCGACGCCCCAAAATTAGGTATACATTACCCATCTTGGGTAGTCGGATACATGGTACAAATTTAAATACAACTTACTAATATAATCGTGTAATAATACGACATAAACCGTGAGTTTGAATACAAATATTGTCTACTAGATATTATACAAACTCAAAAGGAGTCTTCATTACAAATATTATCACACTATTTCACGTAATAGTGAGGACTACTAATGCTATCCTCCGACCATTACTCCGCTCCCGACTCGCCCCAAATATATTCTCATTTCAAAGAGAATAATGAAAGAATGGGTGAGCTCAACTAGCTCAAGAAGAAATATTATGACTAAGATAATGCGTAATAAATTATCATTAGCCTACAACAAAGTTGTTAAACCGATAAAATATAATGAACATCAAGTTTAACTACACAATGAACCAAAGAATCCATTAAAAGAGTCAAGTAGAAAATAAAATCTACTATCTTTTATGATTTAAAAGGTTTTTCATCATCAAGTTATAATTGAGACTCGCTTTTAATAAATATTCCACATCATCGAATCACCCCGTACTACTACGGCAAGGATATTCTTTAAGTATCACGACCACAATTATTCATGCACTACGGGCCAAGAATAGTTGTGTATTCATTAATGGTCATGATCATGCCAAAATCTCATCCATCAATGCACTACTGACCAATCGAGGATTTTTATCACATCATTTGTAACATTACTACCATGATTACAATCAATAGTCTCTCGTCATAATCATACCAAGTCCATCTATGCACTACAACAGCCACGTAGATGACTTTCAACATAATATAAACATGAGGATGATGACAATGATATAAGAATTCAATAAAACAAGTTCAAGAATTATTTTATCCAGAATTATTAACGTCCAAATTGTCAACATGATCATCGCTTTTGTAGAGTAAAATTCAAGAATGATCGTAAGAATATTTCCATGAAAAGATATCGGATGAAACGCAAATATCAAGGATATTCTACTAATTTCATGGAGTATAAGTCAAAGTTTTAACCAACCGGGTATAATAAAGAATGGAATAACAAAAGAAATCACCACACGCATGCGCTTAGATCGCACAGCAAAGTTATTCCAATAGAATAATAAATAACGGAACCAGTTCGTACAGAAAACGCATGCATGTGATGTTCCAATGTAATAATAATAAAGATTTTAACCAGTGTCCGTGTAAAAACACATGCATGTGATGTTCCAATGAATAATAATAAAGATTTTACCGTGTCCTCCTGTAAAACACACGCATGTGATGTTCCAATGTAATATATAATAAAGATTTTAGCCAGTCCTGTAAAACACACAGCATAAGATGTTCCAATGTAATAATAGAAGAATGTCACCAAGTATAGGGTAAATCGCTTATACAAAAGTTATTCCAATGTAATAATAAGCAATGGAATAACAACAGCTTCTCTTCATGAATAAGAAAGAATAACACCCTTACGAGTACAACAAATAATATTCCCTACCTTAGAAGAACTCAATATTGGAAAAGTGAAGTAGCGAATACTTTTCTTCTTTCTCTCTCTATAGTTTCTCTCTCTAGACTTTCAATGAATTCGTAAGAAATAATGAAGGAATGAGCTTTCTATTTATAGAAAAACCGAGGGTGGCTCTTGATCTTAACGAGGTCAAAATGACTCTTGTAATATCAAGAGACAACTACTATTCATGAAGGGTAATTAACCTTTGAACACAAGAAGAGGCGCTTAACTCTTAGTAATATTGAAGGGACAACTACTATTTGTGAAGGGGTAATTACTATTGACAAAGGTAATTACTATTGACAAAGGTAAATACTATCAAAGAAGGTAATTACTATCGACGAAGGTAAATACTATCGACGAAGGTAATTACTTATTCACAAAGGTAATTACTATTCACAAAGGTAATTACTATCGACGAAGAGACTCTTAGATGATGACATATGGGCCCCCATAAAATAATCAAACTTACCACAAACGCCTCATAATGACTCTTTATATACATCAAGGATCAATAAATATTACCACAAATCATTTTATTTTTAATCAACACATTTTAATCTTTCAACAATTATTAATCATTTATAACTTGTCGTCTCAATTAATAATATAACATATTATACGTATGATAATCTTGTGACAATAATTGAATCAATAATATAAGAGATATGATGCAACAATGATCGTAGTAATAATTGAGTATAAATGTAAGTGACTTCTCACGTAAGCATCAATAATCAATACCGCAGTGCTACTTCTTATGCAACCACGCCAGACATTCGTTTACTTTACCACCGGGTAGTTCAACAGCTTTTAACTGTAACACCTCCGTAGTTATTTTTATAGAAAGATAATTTTGTCGCTTTTTAACTACGACAATACTTCCGCTAGGGGGTCCACCAATGATTGAGTCATTGCAATCGAATATTCCCAAACAAAAAAGAATATTCCCCACCAAACGAATATTTTATAACAACTTGCTTACTTTGCAAAATTTATAAATATTACCCACAACTATAACATTATATCAAATTTATTCCATAATATTCAAAAATAATATTTATAGAAAATTCATCTTTATTTATAAAAGATGGGGTCTTCTGTAATATATCTCGCTTAAATAGAAGCATATTTGATTCAAAGTTTAAAACAACTTATTTGCTTACTCGTAAGCATTTTCTCTAAAAAGTTATTTAAACTTAAAGTAACTTTTCTTTACTCCATAAAGAATAAATAATTCTTTATAAATTTGCATTAAATTATATATATGCTTAAATAGAAGCATTTTTGAGTAAAAGCTAAAATTAATTTATTTGTTTATTCAAGAAGCACTTTTTACAAAAAATATAAAAGTTATTTAAACTTTTATAACAGAGCATAATTTTCATATTTGCTTACACAGAAGCATTATTTGATCAAAGCATAAATTATTATCTGCTTACTAAGAAGCATATTTTCTCAAGTATAAGTCTTTGAACTTTTATAAATACATTTGCTCTTTAATTGATGTATGCTTATTTAAGAAGCATCAATCTATACTAAATTATTATCTGCTTATTTGAGAAGCTTACTATTGTAAAATCATTTGTAAAAAGAGAAAAGATCAGAGTTAGTTTATTTTATGTACTTGTGAGAAAGACGAGTAAATCCTCGACCAAGACCAGAGTCTTACAGAGGTCAGCGGGAAGTTGGATCTCTAGTGTACTTGTGAGGTGAGGAAGAGGCTGTTGTTTCAAGACCAGATCATAGAATAGAACTGAAATCAAAAGAAGTACAACTAAGCTTGAGGAGGGAGTGAGGAGCTTGCTATCCAAGATAGATTAGTTGAGAATAGTTGGAAGTTTATCTATAAAACTTTGTTAAGGCTTCTCCACCTGTTGAAGGAGTATTTATTACTGATAGTAATAGGATCTCAAGTCCTGGAGAGGAGCTTGAGACTGGACGTAGCAGATACACGGATGTATGGTGTGAACCAGACAAATCTTTATGCATTGTGTGATTGATTTTTTTACTGTCTTGCATATTAATTTCTAACACTGCAAATTAATTATACAAAAAATCAAAAAGGCGTAAGATAATTTTTTAATCTATAATAATCTATTCAACCCCCCCCCTTCTAGATTATTATTGGACTTTCAGGAATGAACATGATAATAATCTTCTAGTTCTTCTTTGGGGTCTATTGGGTCAACCAAGGTTAATGCTCAAGTCCTATGATATCTATTATAACTTAGATGCATGGCCTCCCATGTATGAAGGATTCCTTGAGCATTTTCCAAAGATTTTAATTCTTAAAATAGTTATCGACTGTACCTTTATATAAAGTATCATTGGCTTGGAGTATGAGTACTGTTATTTCTATTGAAACTCATAACTTATGTGTTGTCATATTTTGCACGACAGTTTAACAGTTGTATAAATAAAGTTTGTATTTGAATTCTTTACCGTATATCTAGCGACTCAGAATGGGTCGTGTGGACCTATTTTGGGGGTGTCACATCTGCCATACCCTACTTATTTATTAAGATTTAAGAATCATTAAAAGCATACCTTATCTTGAAACTGCTGCAGGTATCAATATCTCGTATTATAGGAATGAGCAGAAGAAACTAATTTCTTCATAATGATTTGGTCGAATCGTTCACAATTTAGTTGTCCCTTTGAACCTAGATCTTGGGATCTCCAGTCAACTAGGTTGGGTTTCCATCATGACAATCCTTTTTTTATAGGCTTTAAACTCATTCCTCTCGAAGTTATTTTTACTTGCTCTCTAGCCAAACCTCTAGTTAACGGATCCGCTATATTTTCTTTAGACTTTATGTATTCAATAGACATAATGTCATTAGAGAGCAATTGTTTTATGGTATTGTGTCTACGATGAATATGTCTAGACTTACCATTATACATGTGACTCTGTGCCCTTCCAATTGTTGATTAACTATCAAAATGGATACAAGTAAGCGGCACAGGTTTAGGCCACATAGGAATATCTTGTAAAAATGACGAAGCCACTCAGCTACTTCTCTAGCTTTATCCAATACAATAAACTCAAATTCTATCGTTGATTGAGCAATGAATGTTTTTTTAGAAGATTTCTATGATAATGCTCATCCACCTAGTGTAAACACAAAACCACTTGTGGATTTAGAGTCTTTTGTATCCGATATCCAGTTCACATCATAATATCCTTCGAGTACTGCTGGATATCTTGAGTAGTACAATCCAAAGTTTTGAGTGTATTTTAAATACCTTAAAACTCTTATAATCGCTTTCTAGTGATTTTGTCCTGGATTACTTGTAAATCTACTCAATTTATTGACAGCTTGTGCTATGTCAGGACGTGTAAAATTCATTAAGTACATAAGGCTTCCAATTATTTGTGCATACTCAGGTTGTGATATACTATCTCCTTTATTTTTAGACAAGTGTAGATTTATATCTACTGGTGTTCCCACAGGATTGCAATCATATTAATTGAATTTTCTGAGTATTTTCTCAATATAGTGTGATTGTGATAACACTAACCCATCCAATGTTTTAGAAATTTTAATTCCTAATATTACATCGGCAACACCCATATCTTTCATGTCAAATGTATTATTTAACATTCTCTTGGTAGTTTTAACGATTTCATTATTACTACCCATAATGAGTATATCATCTACATAAAGACAAATAATGACATACACTTTCTCAGTGTCCTTGACATTCACACATTTGTCACACTCATTTATTTTGAAACCATTTGACAACATTGCATTGTCAAATTTTTCATGCCATTATTTTTGTGCTTGTTTTAATCCATAAAGGGACTTCACAAGCCGACAGACTTTCTTTTTTTTATTTTGGAACAATAAACCCTTCTGGTTGTTTTATGTAGATTTCCTCTTCTAAATCTCCATTTAAGAAAGTTGTTTCACATCCATTTGATGTATCTCTAAATTATATATAGCTGCAATGGCTATTAACATCCTAATTGAGGATATTCTTGTTACAAGAGAATAAGTATCAAAATAATATAAACCCTCATTTTGTCTATATCCTTTGATTACAAGTCTTGCTTTATATTTGTCTATAGATCCATCTGCTTTCATTTTCTTCTTGAATATCCACTTATATCCAAGAGGTTTAAAGCTTGGTGGCAGATCTATAAATTCTCACGTATGATTGTGCAGAATGGATTCTACTTCACTATTTATATCATCTTTCCAATATGGAGCTTCGGGACTCGTCACTGCTTCTCTATAAGTTTGAGGCTCATTTTTAACAAATAAGTTAGAAAATTTGGATCACAAGACTTTGATGTTCTGGCACGTTTACTACGTATAGGTTCATCAATATCTTCTACCTCATGATCGTTATAACTAACAATGTCATAAGTTCTTTTGTTTGAACTTGTTTCTTGTTCATTAGAATTTGCCTCTTATTCTCTTTTATTAGGAAATATTGTTTCAAAGAATTCATCATCTTTTGACTCATTAATACTATTTTTTTTCAATATTTTTGATTTATTAACCAAAAATCTATATGTATTGTTATTATTAGCATAACCAATGAATATACAATCTATTGTTTTTTATCCTATTTTCATCTTTTTGGGTGGAGGAACCATTACTTTTGATAAACACACTTTTAAGTGTTTATAAGAAGGCTTATGTCCTTTCCATAATTTATAGGGTGAAATATTAGACTTCTTTTGAGGTATTCGGTTGAGAATATAATTTGTTGAAAGAATTACTTTCCCCCACAAATTATGAGGTAGCCTAGAACTTAATAATAATGCATTCATCATTTCTTTCAAAGTTCTATTCTTTCTTTCTACAACTGTGACGCCCCCAAATCCGGGTACTTGAAACCCGTACTTGGTGCTCCACGATACCCTTCATTAAACTACTTGATATATTAAATAACTAAAATTATTACATCAAAGTTATTTATTCCCCAATTACGATAACCTTTAAGTACTTCCACTACTACAAAGTAGTAAATAGACAACACTTAAACCACAATATTTTTATAAAAAATATTGTGGTATTTTTTTTTTACAATATTTTTTAACAAAACGTTGTAGATACATATAAAAAACGTTATCTATTTATAAAAGGTAATTTTTGATTTTAAATAGATAACGATTTTTTTAAAAAAATATTGTCTATGTAAAAAACACGGACAAAAAAAAATACGGAACTTAAAATTTTTTCCTTCTAGTACTTTCCCGTCTCTGCCCAACTCTGTCTCTCTCATTTCACCAGCTCAACTCTCTCACTCAGATATGCAGCCCATCTCATTCCCCTCCCTCTCGACTCCCTCTAACCCTAGAAATATTGGTGGCGTAGTGGTGGTGGCAGCGACGACATAGTGGTGGCGCCATTCTACAAGTGACGTTTAGAGCCGAGGAGGTGAACCGCGTCTCTCTGAAAACCCTTGTTAGCGTACTTTGTAATCGAAGCTTCTTCAATGGCGAATAACAATTTACCTCAAAGAATTATCAAAGTAAGTCACTCGATCTTCCTCTTCTCCTATTTCTCGATCCCTTCCCCAATTCATTTTGATTTAATTTCTTCGTCCTTGTTTAGAATTTTTCTGTTTGAATAATTTATTTTTGGTCGATTCATGTCTGCTTTGAAGTTTTCAGAAAGACTGGACTACATTTCTTGAGAATCAGGTGCTTTCTCCTGCGATGTATAAGCATATTTTCCTTGGACGACCTTTCCACCTTAGCTTTTTGAAAGAGTAATATTGGAGTTATTTGTGGATTGTGACACTTTTCCTCTTGTGGTAAATTATTGTATTAGCTTCTTGTTGGATGGTTTTGTATACTTGTCTACTCAACCTTGCCATTGCTTTCCTTTTATTAAATAATAAGGTTAGTGTGATTACATTGCTTATGCCCATTTTAGTTTACCTCATATTTTGTGATGGATCTTCCTTTTAATTGCTTTCCATTTGACCTGTAAACTACTCCCAATGTCCATGGGTTCTACTCTTTTTGGACAGTTCTCTAATGTAATTATACTTATTTAAAAAAATAAATTAATGCAACCTTATACTTCAACTGATTTTAGTTATGAATTATTGTTTGTACATTTGGTGATTTGTACACCTTAATGATTAGATAAGTATGTGCAATATATGTAAGATTGCTTCATCATATCAGTCTCGTATGTATCTGCTTGCCATGCTCTCATATGTATCACCACATTTGCATTACCCAGTTGTTGACTAAGAGTAACTCATGCCCCTTGTGCCACTGACGTTTCACAACGCTGACTGATTCGGCATTGCACATCTTAGACTTGCGGACCTTTCATGAGTACTGATTCTGCATTGCACGCCTTAGGTAACATGTTTAATTATTAGGGTTAATATGCGTCGTCCTTCTTAATTATATTTTTTATGTGCCTTCGCCTTTGGAGTACTGATTGGAACTTCTGGTATTTGCTACAAATTACCTATAGTTAATGCATTAATTGGTCGTATCTTCTCACTGCAAATTTCATAATGCTATTTTGACTATTACACTCACCTAAAAGATATATTCCCCACTTTTATAGCCACGGTTTTTCTTACGATGTGCCATGCTCAGTCTATTTTCCCACTAAAGCTCTAACCGGAAATCCAGGGGGAGTCTAAATTTGGTGTAAAACCATTCTTTAGTAATGGTGTTCCAGAATAAGACATGATTAAAACCTCACATAGATTAAGCTGAATAATAAATTTGATGTGGCCCATGCTCGATATATTTTGCATATAAAGCTCTAACTGAAAGTCTAGGGGAATCTGAATTTGGTGTAGAACCAGTATTTTATGATGGTATACCAGAAAAAAACATGATTAAAACCTCACAAGATTAAGCTGAATAGTGTGGTGCATGGTCAAAGCGTAGGTGATGAATTTGCAGATAATAAAGATCAAAATTCTGCAAAAGACGCGGTTCCAAATAATATGAACCAAGATACTAGTCAGAATCTTACCAACTCTGCTAATGTATCTATGGATACATCACAAGTTACTGCATATGTTCATGAATCCATTTCTGAGCATCAGCTGGTTGATGTTTTTGGTAAGCCATATTATATCTACTGAATATCTTTATTTTAGAATGTTACTATCTGACCTATACTCTTTCCATGCCACGAGCGGCGCTTTTAAATAGTACTATATCAATTATTGTTAGTTTTTGTGTAATATAATTTTATACTGAAGAAGTGAGTTGTTAAGTTATGCCTGCACAGGTTTCTATTAGGCATTATATGCTTCTATTTTAGAGTTTGTGAAGTGAATGCTGTAATCAGGTAGGCATAAGATTTTACACAAAAGGGTAAGTCGATTAGGCCATTGTATTTGATGTGGGAAATGGACTCGATGTAGAGTTACCATTCCATCATTACTGCATGATATGGCTGCTCTACACTTGAGCCCGATCTTTCATGAGTGCACTAAACTATGACGCCAGCGCTTATTTTTTGGGCCGGCATACCATGTTAACCTATGTTTTGTTGTTATTCAGAAACAATATTTTGTTATGTAGTTCATTTTTGTTTTATATGCTGCTGTTCCAAGTTTGACCATCCCTTACCTTTGACTACCCTTAGTACGGAAAGAAAAGAAAAATGATGAATCAACTATATCATCAAAATAATTCAGTAGTAATTGTTTCACCATTTTAGATTTATAACTCCTTTAAATAAATCTAGTTGGTGACATGGATCCCATCTCATGGTTGAACCCACTGTCCTATTGTTTCTTGTATGTCTTGTTTTAATATTTTCTTGTAAATGAAATGCTACAACATGCTACATCGTGAGAGCCAACTGTTATACACTGTGGATGTTTATGAATATGCTCACTATGTGAAGTTTCTTATGAAAAAAACATTTAAACCTGGCAACTCTTGATTGCAAAGTCCAGCAATGGATATCATTTGAAGGAGTTGTGTTTCAGGTGTAAATGTGTACCTGAGGTCCTGAACTCTAACCTTCCATTTCCCACAAAGTTGGTTGGGACTTGGGACTAAACTTGTGCATAAATTTGATCACTATTGTGACCTGGTTAGGACTCAGTAATCAGTAGTTTGTATATGGGTCTGGATCCAGTGGTGGTCAGTAAACTAATTATAATATTAATGTTTCTATCCTCTGGACTACTGTATCTACATGAATGGGCTTTCCTCATCTTCACTTAGTAAAGCCTAATCCCAACTATTTGACGCTGGTTAAATGAATTTTGTTTTAACCCTCCATATGAGTTTGTTTTGTATATATATAGATGGGTGATAGATAATCAGATTGATAATATGGTTTAAACCCAGGATACTAATATAGGTGTATTTCATATTGATATAAAATTTTAATCAAAGAAGTCTGGTGTTTCTAGGTGTTGTACATCACATATTTCACTAACGTGCTGCTTCATTTTCTTTCTTGTAGCTTCTTGGGAGGAGCAGTGGATTTCATGTGGCATCAACTTATCGGCTGTGTACGAAATGTCTTTGGCATCAACTCATTGATTCAGTTGTTGTTTCTACAGTGCTATGTAACATGTTCATTTATATTTATATTGAAAAGTGAATTTGAGATGCATATATGGATAGTTTGATATATATTTTGTGGATGTAGTAATTTGAAACTGTAAACGAATGGTATTATTAGAATGTATTTTGAATGGTTGATACATTTTGGCTTTAAATTTAAATGAGAATTTAGACTTTTTAGTTATATATCATGGCATTAGCATATTGCAGGTGCATTGGTAATATAGGTGAACCACAACATTTTTTTTCCTTTTTTTTTCTTTATCTACAACATTTTGAAAATGTTGTATATTTGTATAAATAAATGACACCTTCTAAACGTTGTATAAATTGGTTAAAAACGTTGTCTGATATATTAAACTACAACATTTTTATCCAGAAAATGTTGTGAAATCATACCTTCTACAACGTTTTTAAGCATTTATTAATTTATGGAAAACAAATTTACAACGTTTTTTTCTTAAAAAACGTTGTGTAATGTGCTTAACTACAACGTTTTAAAAACGTTGTGTAAGGGTGTCAAATAGATGACACCCTTAACCACTTAGACGCTTTTTTCGATTTGAAACCACAACGCTTTTTTCTGCTGCTATTATTTATTCTGCTTTTGTAGTAGTGTTCATTATATGATAGATAATAAATTATCATAATACATAGCTCCAGTTATTTCAAATAACACCTTATAACTTATCCCTTCAGCTTTCCCTTTCCCTTGTCCTTGCCAGAACCTTCTGGTCGATCACGCTTAGATGAAAATATTTAATTTTAAAGCAAGAATGAGCATTCAATTTTTCAGCAAGTAATAGCAGATAATAAACATCAGCTGAAAGAAATAAATATTTTCTTTGAAGTATACTTCTACAACGAATCAATAGTTGTGAAGTAAATTGAAACAATACTGGATAACATATCAATCATTTATATTTTTGAAATTACGTACTCACTATAAATGTTGAGCGGTCAATAGACCTTGAACCATTGTTTTCAAGTTTGAAAAGGTTTGTACAGAAATTCATCTGCAAATCGACTGACTTACGGGCAGAATGGGTGATCAGCCCTTTATGCCCTGTATTGATCAACACTACATACTGGAATGATAATTCTCGTTCATCATATCCGCCTTTGGCGCATAAAAATTTTCCCATTTTGGGATGTTCATACTCAGTCTAGAGTCCGAACCAAAGCAATTCAGTTGGACGACAATAATATTCAATGATACATTAACAACTATGTCAAGCCGAGTTAAATAGCTTAAACAACTTTTAAATCATGTATACATACAGAAATTCAATAGTATGTATCAAAACTTGTTCAAATACAACAATTTATACAAGTGAAGACACTTGCATAACCAAAATTAACTCATAAAGAACATAATAAATCTTGATCATATATCACATGTAAACAATATTAAGATACATGTATTCAATGAATAAATTAAATATTGTTCAAGAACTGGCTTGTACATAATGTAAAAGTTATATATAGGATATTTGATTACACAAAGATTCAGATATTTGCTCAATAAAAGATAGAGTTAAGAAACTCGCTTATAAAAATCCATTGCATAAAGTAAATGCAAATCTCAAAATACTTGCATACTCGAATAACAAAGATCATTATGGATATGAATAATCAATAATAATTATTCACGGACATGATTTGAAATTAATAACTCAAGTTGAGTTGAACTTGCATAAACATATACCTGTTTACATAAAATAAAAGTAGTGCGTAAGGTTTAGATACTTTCCTTGATCGCTACTTACTGCTGCATAATTTAATTTATCTTTTATACAAAGACCTATCATTAATAAGATTATTCTTTTAATTAGAATAGTATATCATAACGCACAATACTGCTATTTATAGTCATCATACAGCTTAAACACATTATCACGTATCCACGTCAGTCATTAGAACATATACAAATAATTATCAAGTCAAACTATTTCAATCTGGTTTGATTTCAGTAACAATTCATTGTCCCGATTGCGTTATCAGATAATTATCGAGTTTATTTTCAATTAAACTCTATTTTAAAGCCTCAATATTATTTTAGATAATTAATTATCATTTATAATATTTTTTAGAAGCTCATAATAATTTTTAAATAATTATTATCATTTATAATGATTTTTCAAGCATTAATATCATTTATAATGATTTAATTGCTAAATAATTTCATTATCATTAATATTTAAATTTAAAATATTAATGAAATCCATGTCAAAATATTAAAAGTTATTTATTATAACTCAAATAATTTTTAAAATCTTAATATTACCTTTAAATGATTTTTAAAATATTTAAAAATCATTTTAAATAATTATTATTAATATTAAAATATTAATGTAATTCATGTAAAAATATTAAAAGTTGTGAGACCCCAGATTTTATGAATAAAGATTTAAATTTCTCGAAATATTTTTTTGAATATTATGGTCTGAATTTGATATAATGTTATAGTTGTGGGTAGTATTTATAAATTTTGTAAAGTATGCAAGTTGTTATAAAATATTCGTTTGGTCAGGGAATACTCTTTTTGTCGGGAATATTCGTACGATGGCACAATCATTGGTGAACCCACAACGGAAGTATTGTCGTAGTAAGAAAAATGACAGAATTATCATTTTATAAAAATAACGGCGGAAGTGTTACCGTTAAAACTGTTGAACTACTCGGTAGTAAAAGTACGATGTCTGGCGTGGTTGCATAGTAGCACACGTTATTGGTTATTGATGCTTACGTGAGAAGTCACTAAGTTATACTCAATTATTGCTACAGTAATTGTTGCATCATATCTCTCATATTATTGATTCGATTATTGTCACAGTATCATCTACATAATATGATATATTATTAAATCAATAATTGATACGACAAAGTTATTCATATTATTAAATTGCAATATTTACATGTCTGTAGTTCATCGAGGAGAGGTTTGGTCACCTAATTGCGCGCAAATAGGGAGAAATCCTTATTGGAAAGCCCCCTCTTTCCTGAGAACGACCTAGTTGTTAAATATTGTGAGTTATAATATTAATGATGAATAAGTTCATGTTGATTAAAGATGAATTTGATAGTTCCATTGTGTTGGGATTATTCGTGTTAGTGAAAATCGACATCTATTCCGATGATAATTGATGTCTTGGGGTTATATTGATAAATCGGGTAATTAATCGGATAAATGAGCAATTAATTGCTACTAATTCACATGTTTTTATAACTATTTGTTCACATGTGTGTACTCTTGATTCACATTATTTACTATTAGGGGAGTTGGTGCAAGATTTATAATACTTGCATGACTAAGTTAAAGATGGAGGTATAGATGGAGGTACTATACTGTAATTCATATTTTCACATGATTATAACTATTGAATCACATGATTGAACTATTGATTCACATTATTTACTATTAGGGGAGGTGGTGCAAGTTTGATAATACTTGCGGGACTAAATTAAAAAAAAAAAAATCGGAGGTATTGGAGGTATCAGTAATATTTCGAGCCCAAAACGCGTATTATCGAAACTATATTTTCTATAAATAGAAGCTCATTCTTCCTTCATTTCTCACCAATTCACTAAAGCTATATAGCAATTATTATAGAGAAATTATAGAGAGAAAGAAGAAGAAGTAAGTCTGTTACCTCTCTACTCCAAATCCGGTTTTTCTTTTCTAAGGTAAGGGGTATTATTTCTTTCGTATTCATGAAGAGAGCTATTGTTATTCCATTCCTTATTATTCTATTGGAATAACCTGTATATGCGAAGTAACGCATATATGGTGAAATTCTTCTGTTCTTCCATTCTTCATTATTATGTTAGAATAACCTGTTTATGCGAAGTACCGCATACATGGTGAAATTCTTCTATTATTCCGCTCTTTATTATTCTATCGGAATATCCTGTCTGTGCGTTTATGTAAGACCCCAACTTATTATTAATAAAATTTAATTTTCTCTATTTATTATTTTAAAATAGTAAGGGTTAATTTGATTAATATGGATAGTTAGGGGTAAAATACGCAAATATTTCAAAATAAGCAGTGGTTATAAAATATTCATTGTTGTTTGGGAATATTCGTTTGGTCGTGGAATATTCGTCTCGTTTGAATATTCGTGCGACAAGCAATGCCATGTGTGGGCCCCATAACTGAAAGCGATTGGATGAAGAAAACGACAAATATAAGTTGTTTAAAAATAATACGGTAAGAGTTATTACTGCATTAATCTTGTTAAAATACTCGGTGGTTAAAACACAAGAAGACACTTGTATTGCACCAATTATTGATTCTTACGTAAGAAGGCACTACTCAATAATGGTTACGGTTTAGAAGACCTCAAATTTTTTTAAATAAAAGGAATTTCCTTTATTTATTATTTTGAAATAGTAAGGGTTGATTTGATTAATGAGGATAGTTAAGGGTTAAATACGCAAATATTTCAAAATAAGCAAGTGGTTATAAAATATTCATTGTTGTTTGAATATTCGTTTGGTCGTGGAATATTCAGATCGTCGGGAATATTCGTGATTTACCAAGTAGCAGACAATGTGTGGGCCCCATAACTGAAAGCGATTGGATGAAAAAAAACGACAAATATAAGTTGGTTAAAAATAACGGCGTAGTTATTACCAAGTAAGACCGTTGAAATACTAAGGTGGTTAAAATACGATGAATACGCGTGGTTGCACAAAAAGAAGACACCAGATTGCATGTATTTGTTGAATTATTGATCCTTACGTGAGAAGGCACTACTCAATAATTTTCACAAATAGTTCTTGCTCAATATTTTATTTTATTGATTCAATAATTGCTTTGCGTTGATATTTTATATTATTGTTGTTCAATAATTGTCACCGCACATTATCTCCATTATCGATCAATAATTCATATTATTTGAATAATATTATTAGATAGCATTATTGGCAATGTCTAGAAAGTTCTCATCAAGGAGAGGTTTGGTCACCTAATTGCATACGCCAAGAGGAGAAATCCTTATCTGAAAGCCCCCTCTTTCCTCGAACTACCGGTTGTCATAATTGTGATTCTGTAATATTATTTGTGAATAATTAATTATTGATTCATATGATAAAGAAATATTTATTTTATGTGGATATAAATGATGGATTTATTTATGTGGTTATAAATGAAGAAATTATTGTTGAGGTGTTTTATCGAGATTTTACCGTATTGGAGGTATTAAAAATTAAATCGTGGGTTTTGAGATATATTATGGGTTTATAATTTTAATCCGAATCCGACCGATGGATTGTGGTAATTTTTGGGTATGTTATACATACATAAGTTGAGTATATGTCCACAAATTTTGAACCGTTAAAAATGCACGAATGATTTGTTATGAATTTTAAGAGGTGTCTCGATTCTAAATTAGGGTTATAATTGATTTTGGTGGAAAATTCTAGAATTGAGTGGGCCCCACTTATGGTTGGTGAAGAAATGTGCTGAATTTTATTTCAAATGTGGTGGGTGGCAATAGTAGCGAGTAAAGCCATCAGTAAAGAGTTAAGTCTGCTTGGCGCGGCTAACATTTTCCTATAAATAGAGGGCTGTTAGAATTGAAAATCACACCGAAATAAAGTTTTCTCTTTCTCTCTATATTGTTGAGCGTATTTTGTGAGTATTTAGATACTTTGAGAGTTCTTTGTTCAAGACAAGTTTCATTTAGCATCACTTCCGACCTTTCCTTCCGGCAATGATTCTTTGAGGTAAGGGATATTATTTTTTCAGTAATGATATTATTTCTTCAATATCATTATCTTTGAAATGTTGATCTCAAGTTTTTATCAAATTTGGAACTTTTTCATGCTCGGGTTACTATTCATGAGTTACTATTCACGAAGTTACTATTCATGAGTTACTATTCACGAAGTTTATTCACGAGTACTATTCATGAAGCGTGAAAATATTTTTTTTTTTCGAATTTCTATCTTTTGGTGTCTGAGTTACTATTCACGCTTACGGCACTATTCACGATATCTGACTATTCACGATACTGGACTATTCAATCGAAAAATAAAATTTCTTCTTTTCGTCTAAAATATCTATTCGGATACTAGCTTTGATTGTATCCATGTTTTGATCATTCTCAATTTTACACCACTATGATTATTTTTGAGATATTGTTGGACATGGATAAAACAAAGTACGAATCATTAATCCTTAATCCTTGTCATTTTGTTTCACCGGATTCGCTTCTTCAAAATATTTTTTCATCATCCTCGGTCTTAAATGATGATATTATTGAATATCTTTGGCTCAGTCAAGCAAAGATGAATGATTTCTCAAGAATATCTTTGGCTGAGGTAAAGATGAACAGTGTTTTTAAATGAACACGACTAATCGATGAATATCTTTGGCTCAGAGTGCAAAGATGAACAGTGTTGAGATGAATATGACCGATCGATGAATATCTTTGCACGTAGTGCAAAGATGAATGTTTGATTTGAGATGAATATTGATTGATGTTACAGGATAAAATATTGATGATGGACCGTTAAATTCATAGATTATAGTAGATTTCATTCTCTACGTAACTCTTCTATGAATTATTATTTCACATGAATATTGATCTCAAACTTGTTGTCTATCAGATTCTATCGATTTTTTTCTGTTGAAGACTAACGATAATTTGTTGTATATTATCTTAGTCATAATATTCTTTATCGAGCTAGTTGAGCTCACCCTTTTCCTTTTTGTTCCATTCTTCTCGTGAGGCGAGAATATAATGAAGATTGAGCCTGGGGTATGGAATGAAGGTTTTAGAAAGGATTGTTTAGTAGTCCTCACCATTTTGTAAAATAATGTATCAATAAATGTGATGAGGATTTATTTGAGTATAAATATTGTCAGAAGATAATATTTGTATTTAAACTCACAGCTTTCTTGTTGTAATAATAAAGTTGTAGTTGTTTCGCATACCATGTATTGACAACCTCGTAATGGGTGATGTATACCTATTTTGGGGCGCCACAACAAAATTATTAATTCTTATTCGATTTTATTGATTTAATAATTCTTTGCATTGATATTTTATATTCTTTGTTGTTTCAATAATTGTCATTACACAAGATTTTTCATTATCGAAGCAATAATTCATATTATCCTAATAATATTATTAGATAACATTATTGGCAATGTCTAGAAATTTCGCATCAAGGAGAGGTTTGGTCACCTAATCAAGTGCCACCAAAGAAGGAGAAATTCTATTGAAAGCCCCTCTTTCCGAGAGGAACTACCGGTTGTCATATTGTGATTCTCGAAATATTATTTGTGAACAATTAATTATTGATTCATATGATGAGAAAAATATTAATTTTATGTGGATATAGATGGAGAAAATTTTAATGTGACCATTGTTGAAAATTGAAATTTTATCTTTTTCTCGATAAAATAATTCATTTAAATATATTATTATATTTTAATAATATAATAATGGTGATATTTTTACAACGAATGTGGGATATATGAGTATACGAGAAGGAAGAGTATTTTTGTTGCAATAAATGTTTAAAACATGTTAAACATGCTCATGGACCCCATTTATCGATCGAAATTTGATTATATCCTGTAAAATCGCCTGCTTGTGGATTTGGCCAATTTCGCTTGGAATTTGGAATTTACTTTCTTCCGCAAAGTTGTAGAGAATTGAATTTCCTATAAAAAGTTGCGAGATTTGAATTTTTTTTTTGATAAAAGGGCTATTTATTACGAATTATTGAAGTTCAAGTTCAAAAATAATTGATTTTTGGAAGTTTTAATTATTTTTATTAAGAAAAACGTTTTTATTGTTTTTGGCACATGTGTGGTGAAGTTTGGACCAGATTTGTGTGCGGAAAAATTTGATTATATATATTATTATTATATTAAATTTTCGCTTTGGTGTTCTAAGCATTTTCCTATAAATAGGTGCTTAGGTTAGAATTGAAAATCACACCGTAAATCAAGTTTTCTCTATATATTATCGAGTTTATTCTTGTGAGTATTTTGAGTATAATTTGAGTATTGCTATATGGTGCAAGTTCAAGTCATAGCCTATATCCTGTTTTTAATTTGTAAGACTTGATCTTTCGAGGTAAGGGATATTATTATTTTCGTAATGATATTATTTCTTCAATATCATTATCTTTGAAATATCGATCTGAAGTTTTATCAAATTTGGAACTTTTGGTGTTCTGAGTTACTATTCACGATACTGCAGACTATTCACGATCTGATACTTGATTTATTCACTTAAATACTATTACACTATTCATCGAAAAATGAAAATTTTCTTTTCGTCTAAAATATCTATTCGGATACTAGCTTTGATTGTATCCATGTTTTGATCATTCTTGAATTTTACACCACTTGTGATTATTTTTGAGGTATTTTGGGACGGATAAAACAAAGTACTAATCCTTAATCCTTAATCCTCATTATTTTTGTTTCACCGGATTCGCTTTTTTAAAAATATTTTCATCATCTTCATCTTAAATGATGATATTATGGAATATCTTTGGCCAGAGTGCAAAATGATGAATGATTTTTGAAGAATATCTTTGGCCCAGTAGTGCAAAGATGAACAGTGTTTAGATGAACATGACTAATCGATGAATATCTTCGGCTCAGAGTGCAAAAAGATGAATATTTGATTCCGTATATATATCGATTGATGTTACAGGATAAAAGATAGACGATGAACTTTTAAATTCATACATAAGATAGTAGTTTGCATTCTCTACTTAACTCTTCTAATGAATTATTATTTCCACCGCGAATATTGATTTAAAATTTGTTGTCTATCAGATTCTATTAGATTTTTCCTGTTGAAGACTAACGATAATTTGTTGTATATTATCTTAGTCATAATATTCTTTATCGGGCTAGTTGAGCTCACCCTTTTCTTTTTGTTCCATTTTTCTTCTCGTGAGGCGAGAATATAATGAGTACGAAGCCTGGGTATGGAATGAAGGTTCTAGAGAGAGTTGTTTAGTAGTCCTCACCATTTTTGTAAAATAATGTATCAATAAATGTGATGAGGATTTATTTGAGTATAAATATTGTCTAAGATAATATTTGTATTCAAACTCACGCTTTCTTGTTGTAATAATAAAGTTGTAGTTGTTTCGCATCATGTATTGACAACTCGTAATGGGTGATGTATACCTATTTTGGGGGCGCCACAAATGGTATCGAGCTTAGGATATGATCTCCAAGAGATCTGGAATAGAACTAGAGGGGAGAGACGAGTAAATCCTTCGATAAGTGTGTCCTACCTAAGCTTATTTGTTAGTTGGTCAAGATATAGGGATATTATGTGATATATTGATTTTAATTAACCCTTTGTTTTATGACAAGATTTGAGAATGTCGAATGAGAATATTAACAATGGAAATGAGACCGTGGAGACGCTTCAGACTCACCAACGAGGAGAACGTGCAACAGTCGGCAATGTTCCTCCCGCGAACAACACCACCGAAAGCGATGATGAACGAGGGATGTTTAGAAGCTTTTGCGCTCATGCAAAATTAGACGAGGAGACTCGTGTTCAAAATATAGGAGGAAATGATAGAAATTCACGGGTTGTCACAAACAAGCGCTTCAAAGAGTCGGGACCACCAGACTTAAGGGAAAGCCAGATCCGATCATGGCGGTAAACACGGGTCAAGCAAATTACCAAGATATTCGATATCTTGGGATGCACGGAGAACAGAAGGTTCCATTCGCCACCTTTATGTTCCGTGGCGAGGCGATATCATCGGTGGGAGTCTCTGTGAAGCGCACTCCATCCAACCGCACTCTCAAGATGTCTTGGGAGACGCTTTCAGAACTATTTAATGACAAATACTTTCCCGAAAGTGTTCATTATATGAAGGAAGTGGAGTTCATCGATTAGAACAAAACAACATGATTTGTGTCTCAAGAAGAGGCAAAGTTTGCAGAGTTATCCAGTGTTCAGCACCTTATTTGGTGGAGAATGAGGAACGATAACGCGGATGTTTCTTAGAGGTTTGAAACCCAAGATACGCATAATATCTCATTTCTCATAAATTTTATCTCTATTCAGATGTTGTTAATGTGGCTCAATTGTTAGAGCGAGATAATGAGTATGTTCAACCGAGGGACCATAACCGTGATCATACCGTAGATAGCGCAACAATGTATAACAATAATAACCAAGAGAAAGAAACAGTGAAAAAAAAATGGTAACCACTCTGGGTAATCATGGCCATGAAAATAAAAAGAAGCGAGTCGGAGGAGATTTTAAAAGAGGAGATTTAACAACGACTATGTGAAGACGATAAAGGCTTAAAAAAGAATCGGTTCTAAGGGAGAGAACGACCACCACCATTATATGCTACAAATGCGAAAAGAGGGACATATCACCAAACCGCCCACAACAGCTTCAAGGTATGCTATAATTGTGGAAAGGAAGGACATATCGCCGAGATTAGACGCAGAGCGAAACCTAGTTCAATGGGGAAGGTGACTCAAAAGATCGTCCCAAAAAAGTCAAAGTCAACGATTCCGGAAGAGCGTTTGTTGTGATCGGTCAAAATGCGAGGAACCCAAACGAGGTGATCACGGGTAAAGCTATTTATAAATTCTGCAAAGTTTATACCTTACTTGATACCGGTATACCCATTCATTTATCTCTCCCGCATGTGCTCAACGCTTAAACTCGACCGAGAGAATTAGACTTTGACCTATCTCGTGGAAACTCCGCTAGAGAAACTTTCATCACATCCACTGCTTATAAATCTTGTTTGATTCAAGTTGGCACCATCACCTTACCTGCTGACCTTATCTCTTTAAAGATACTTGCTTTTGATGTGATTTTAGGGATTGATTGGTTAACTACTCATCATGCCAAAATTGATTGTTTTCGTAAGGTTGTTAGTTTTCATATTCCTAACCAACCTCAGATTTAATTCAAGCAACTAAACCATTAAAATCAATCACATCGCTCATATCTAATCATAAAGCTATTCGCTTATTGAAAAACGGATGTCAAGCTTTCTTAGCCCATGTTATGGATTTGAATAAAGACACGCCAAATTTGAATAATATTCCCGTTCATTATCGACTTTCCCGATTTCAAGAACTTCCCGCCTACCCCCGGTAACGTGAAGTTGAATTCTTTATCGATCTTGAACCCGCACAAAGCCCATTTCTAAAACCCCATATCGAATGGCTCCTATTGAACTTCAGAGTTAAAGGTCCAACTACAGAATTGTTGGACATCGGTTTCATTCGGCCCCAGACATCTCCTCGGGGTGCTCCTGCTTTATTCAGTAAGAAGAAAGACGGAGTATGCGACTTTCAGTATTGACTATCGTGAATCGAACCATGTCACCATCAAGAATAGGTATCCTCACCTCGTATTGATGACTTGTTTGACCAACAGTAAGGGGGCACAATTCTTTTCAAAATCGATCTTCATTCTCGATATCATCAATCAAGATTAGAACTAAGGATATTCCAAAGACCGCTTTTAAACTCCTAAGACGGGCATTATGAATTCTTAGTCATGTCTTTCTGACCGACTAATGCTCCCGCAGCTTTTCATGGATATAATGAACCGAGTATTCAAGGAATATTTGGATCGGCTTGTTGTTGTCTTTATTGATGACATCCTCATATATTCCAAAAGTCGTGAAGATCATGAGCACCATTTGAAGTCGGTACTCCAAAGGCTTCGTGAAAACCAACTATATTCCAAATTGAAGAAATGCGAGTTCGCTTGAGGAAGTAGCATTCCTTGGGCACGTGGTGTCAAAACATGGAGTATCCGCTGATCCGCGCCAAGATTGAGGCAATACAAAGTTGGGAGCAACCAAGTTTGCGGATCAAGTACGAGCTTTTTGGGCTTAGCTAGTTATTATCGGAGATTTGTGGAATGGTTTTCTCGAATCGCTACTCCATTAACCCAGCTAACTAGGAAGGATACAAAATTCATTTGGAGCGAAGAATGCGAAAAGAGTTTCCAAGAGCTTAAGAGGAGACTCATTTCTAAGACTGCTCTAACAATACCATCCGGTTCGAATGGATTTGTTATCTACAAAGAATGCTTCGCAAAAGGGTTAGGATGTGTTCTCATGCAACGTGGAAAGTCATAGCCTATGCCTCGCGACAACTTAAAGAGTATGAGAGGAATTATCCTACTCATGATCTAGAGTCAAGCGCAATATGCTTTCTGCTTAAAGATATGGAGGCACTATCTATACGGGGAGAAAGTGGAGATATATTCGCACCATAAAAGCCTTAAATATTTCTTCACTCAAAAAGAACTCAACACGCGGCAATGACGCTGGCTCGAGCTATTGAAAGACTACGACCACACTATTCAATACCATCCCGAAAAGCGAACGTGGTAGCCGACGCGTTAAGTAGAAGATCATATGCGGAAGGAGTGCGATGATGTCAAGTATACGACAGAGCCAACTTTAATAGAAAAAGTTAAGGTTGCTTTCAAGCCACCGACCCGGAGCCGATGCGTATGAAGAAGAAAGTACAAGAAGGAGCTATTCCTAAGCGAAATTGATGAAGAAGGAATACTTCGAGTCCACTCCTGCACTTTGTGTCCCTAACGACTCGATTTGAAGTACAAGATTATGATGGAGGCACACAATACACCATTTGCAATCCATCCTCGAAGTACTAAAATGTATCGTGATCTTCGACATACATTTTGGTGGAACAATACGAAGAGAGAGATTGCAAAGTTTATCTCAATGTGTTTAACTTGTCAACGTAAAGGCGAGCATCTAGTACCTAAGGGTCCGCTGCAACCACTTGAGATTCCAAATGGAAGTGGGAACATATTACCATGGATTTCATTATTTTAGTCTTCCTACTAGCTTTTCAAGGCATCAATGTTATTTGGGTTATTGTTGATAGATTAACCAAGTCCGCTTTCATTTCTTGCCGATACGGAGACTTATTCCTCGAACGCCTTGCTAGTATGTGACGTGAATGAGATCAGAGGTCAGCATGGCATGCCCAGATCCATAGTTTCGATCGCGACCCAAGATTCACTTCAAGATTTTGGGTTAGCTTGCAAAAAGCTATGGGCACGGATTTATTTATTCTGGCTTCGATACCATCCTCAAACCAGACGACAATCGAGAGGACTATTCAAACTCTTGAAGATTTATTAAGACTCAGTGTCCTGTAGACTTCAAGGGCGCTGGATAAGTATTTACCATCAGGTGGAATTCTCCTACAACAACAAAGCTATCGTGCAAGTATAGGTGTGGCTCCATTTGAAGCATTATATGGACGAAAAGTGTCGCTTCTCAATATGTTGGGACGAGGTGGGTGAAGCAACATTGTTGGGACCCGAGTTAGTACGTATGACTACTTAAAAGATCCAAATGATTCGACAACGATACAAACGGCACAAGATCGACAAAAGAGTTATGCGATCTTCATCGAAAGGACGGGAATTTAGTATAGGGGATCATGTATTGTCATGAAGTCAGCTTCATGGAAGGGAGTTACAAGATTTGGGAAGAGAGGAAAGCTCAATCCACGATTTATTAGTCCATTTCAAATTCTCGACCGAGTAGAAAATGTAGCCTATAGACTCGCTAGCACCTCCAAGTATGTCTCGTGTTCATAATGTGTTTCACATATCCGTATTTCAGAAATATGTGAAAGACCCAACCACGTTATAGAAGTTAGAACCGGACGAGATAGCCAAGACTTAACGTATGAGGAGGTACCGCCAAGATCTTGATAGAAGGAGCATGTCCCACGCTGCAGAAAGGTCATACCACAAGTTAAAGTTCGTGGGAGGAATCATGCTATAGAGGAAATGACCGGGAATTGAAACGAAATGAAAGCGAGGTATCCTCACCTTTTCAAACACTGTGTACGTGACGCCAATTTCGAGGACGAAATTTCATAAGGAGGGGAGGTCAGAAGACCCAACTTATTATTAATGAAATTTAATTTTCTCTATTTATTATTTTGAAATAGTAAGGGTTGATTTGATTAATGTGGATAGTTAGGGGTAAAATACGCAAATATTTCAAAATAAGCAAGTGGTTATAAAATATTCATTGTTGTTTGAAATATTCGTTTGGTCGTGGAATATTCGTATCGCTTCTGGGAATATTCGTATTTATCATTAGCAAATGCCATGTGTGGGCCCCATAACTGAAAAGCGATTGGATGAAGAAAACGACAAATATAAGTTGTTTAAAATAACAACAGAAGTTGTTACTCAAGTAATACCGTTAAAATACTCTATGGTTAAAACACAAGAAGACTGACCAGATTGCACCAATTATTGATTCTTACGTAAGAAGGCACTACTCAATAATGGTTACAAAGTAATTATCGCTCAAAGATTTTATTGATTTAATAATTGTCATTGCATTGATATTTTATATCATTGTTGTTTCAATAATTGTCATTACACAAGATTTTTCATTATCGGCAATAATTCATATTATCCTAATAATATTATTAGATAACATTATTGGCAATGTCTAGAAATTCTCGCTCAAGGAGAGGTTTGGTCACCTAATCATGCCACCAAGAAGGAGAAATTTTTATCGAAAGCCCCTCTTCCTGGGAACCGCTTGTCACAATATCAGGATTCTCGTAATATTATTTGTGAACAATTAATTATTGATTCATATGATGAGAAAAATATTAATTTTATGTGGATATAGATGGAGAAAATTTTTAATGTGACCATTGTTGAAAATTGAAATTTTATCTTTTTCTCGATAAAATAATTCATTTAAATATATTATTATATTTTAATAATATAATAATGGTGATATTTTTACAACGAATGTGGGATATATGAGTATACGAGGAGGAAGAGTATTTTTGTTACAATAAATGTTTAAAACATGTTAAACATGCTCTGGGACCCCATTTATCGATCGAAATTTGATTATAAATGTAAAATCACCCGCTTGTGATTTCATTCAATTTTCATTTGGAATTTGGAAAACTTTCTTCTACAAAGTTGTAGAGAATTGAATTTCCTATAAAAAGTTGCTAGATTTGAATTTTTTGATAAAAGGGCTATTTATTACTTAATTATTGAAGTTCAAGTCTGAAATAATTAATTTTTGGAAGTTTTAATTATTTTATTAAGAAAACGTTTTTATTGTTTTTGGCACATGTGTGGCTGAAGTTTGGACCAGATTTGTGTGCGTAGGAAATTTGATTATATATATTATTATTATATTAAATTTTCTCTTTTGTGTGTTCTAAGCATTTTCCTATAAATATAGGTGCTTAGGTTAAATTGAAAATCACACCGTAAATCAAGTTTTCTCTCTATATTATCGAGCGTATTCTTGTGAGTATTTTGAGTATAATTTGAGTATTGCTATACTAAGGCAAGTTCAAGTCATAGCTTATATCCTGTTTTAAATTAGAAGATCGATCTTCTTTCGAGGTAAGGGATATTATTATTTTTCAGAATGATATTATTTCTTCAATATCATTATGTTTGAAATATCGATCCAAGTTTTTATCAAATTTGGAACTTTTGGTGTCTGAGAGTTATTATTCACGATACTTAGACTATTCACGATATCTGATTATTATTCACGAATCACTTAAGACTATTCATCTAAAAATAAAAATTTCCTTTTCGCCTAAAATATCTATTGTGGATACTAGCTTTGATTGTATCCATGTTTTGATCATTCTTGAATTTTACACCACTATGATTATTTTTGAGGTATTTTTGGACGTGGATAAAACAAAGTACTAATCCTTAATCCTTAATCCTCATCATTTTGTTTTTCACCGGATTCGCTTTTTTTAAAATATTTTTCATCATCTTCACCTTAAATGATGATATTATGGAATATCTTTGGCCCGAGCAAAGATGAATGATTTCTGAAGAATATCTTTGGCCCAGAGTAAAAAGATGAATGTGTTTAGATGAACACGACTAATCGATGAATATCTTTCGCCTCAGAGTGCAAAGATGAATATTTGATTCCGTATATATATCGATTGATGTTACAGGATAAAAGATAGATTTATGAACTTTTAAATTCATACATAGAAGATAGTAGTTTGCATTCTCTACTTAACTCTTCTAATGAATTATTATTTTCATCGCTAATATTGATTTAAAATTTGTCATGTCTATTATATTCTATTAGATTTTTCCCTGTCAAGACTAACGATAATTTGTTGATATTATCTTAGTCATAATATTCTTTTATCGGGCTAGTTGAGCTCACACCTTTTCCTTTTTGTTCCATTTTTCTTCTCGTAGGCGAGAATATAAATAATGGTACGCAGCCTGGGTATGGAATGAAGGTTCTAGAGAGAGTTGTTTAGTAGTCCTCACCATTTTTGTAAAATAATGTATCAATAAATGTGATGAGGATTTATTTGAGTATAGATATTGTCTCAGAAGATAATATTTGTATTCAAACTCACGCTTTTATCGTTGTAATAATAAAGTTGTAGTTGTTTCGCATTCATATATCGACAACTCGTAATGGGTGATGTATACCTATTTTGGGGCGCCACAGCTTTCTGTAGGACTGGTTCCATCATTTATTATTCGTCGAAATATCCCATCTGCGCTTACGCCTTTACCTAGTTCCATTATTTATTATTCTGTTTAATATCCTCGCCGGGCTTACGCATGACCGGTTCCATTATTTATTATTCTATTGAATAACTCGTCTGCATGCGATCTCATCGCACGCACGGTGAATCCTTCATTTATTCCATTTTTTATTATTCTCGCTGGAATAACTTTGCCTATGTGGATTACCACATTCATGGTGAATGATCCTTTGTATTCACTCCTTATTAAATTGTGAAAATGATCAGATATCGTGGATTACCGCATGGCGGGTGAAAATCCATTTGCAGTTTCGTATATTCTATTATACTCAATTGGTTAAAGTTTTGACTTCTATACTTCATGAAATTAGTAGAATATCCTGGATATTTGCGCTTCATCCAGTATCTTTTCATGGAAATATTCATCTGAGCATTCTTGAATTTTACTCTACAAAGCAGTATCATGTTGACAATTTGGACGTTATTGAGTTCAGGATAAATTAACTTATAAATCTTTAAAATTTATTCAAAATCACAAAGGGTTGAAAATAAGATTTTGGTGAAAATAGAATATGAAATTCAATTGACCATATCTCTTGTTATATTTTGAATTTTTGAGTGTGATCAAGTTCTAGAGTTAGATCTATGAGTTTTCTAACTTATCCAAGTGGAATCACTGGAAAAGGTATTGTAGATTTTCGTGTGGACTGATTTTAGCGAAGGAGTCAAAATCACACAATTTCAAAAAAAGCTCTTTTATTTTTAAAAGGGCATTTTCGGCCACTTAATTTATGAGAAAAATTCCGGCCTTTTGGGACATGGAAATATATGGTATAAAGTACCTCCTATCCAAAAATGAGCTCATTCCGACTTAAAATGAATAAGTTATGACCATTTCAATATTTAGGTTTTTCCGACGAAAAATGCTATAATCGGAGTTCTATAACTCCGATGACTATGAAATTTAAACTGGAAGCTCACGTTAACATTTGTAAGATCCTGCCAAGATTTGGGAATTTCTAGAGTTAACCTTGAGGTAGCTAATTTCTTAAGAAATTAATTAGAAATTGATTTTTGAAAAATAGTAAATGTATTTTAAAAATTCCTAGAAAAATATATGTTCAATATGGGACTATATTCTACTAAATCCCAAAAAAGAAATTCTTTTGGGACTGATTTTGTATTTTTCATGAAAATAATCTAGTTATGAGTAAATGAGTTAAATATGTTATGTGAAGTAACAAAATTGGAAAATAGAATTTTATGGCTTGGGAATCCTATATAGGGTATATGCAGATTTTTGATAAAGGATTTGATCACTGGTGATGAGATCTTATGACTATGGCATTTTGAATGATTAAATGCATTATGTGGTAAAGTGTAAACAATTGAAATAAATTGTTTATAAGTTTGAGAAGTGATTAAAATATTGTTATAATATTAATAATATTAGATTATGAGTTTATTAAGTGGTTGATAATATTTGGATAAATTTAAAGTCTTTAATATTTATCTTTGTTTTCGTTTGATTTATGTTTATATCATTATCATCATCCTCATGCTTATATGGTGATGAACGTTATCTTTGGCTTACGTGCAAAGATGAACGTTTGATTATTGAATTGTATATCTTTGGCTTACGTGCAAAGATGGATTGTTAATTATTGGTTTTATTGTTGTATATCTTTGGCGTGCAAAGATGGATTGTTGATTATTGGTTTTATTGTTGTATATCTTTGGCTTACGTGCAGAGATGGATTTGGTATGATTATGACCAGGAATTATTCAGTATAGTCATGACTATTGATGATTTAATAAATATCCTTGGCCCGTAGTGCAGGGATGATTCGATGATGTGGTTTATTTATTGTCGAGTCTCAAATGATAAAAATTGATGAAAATATTTTAAATCATAGAAGATAGTAGATATCATGCTCTATTTGACTCTTCTAATGGATCATTATTATCTCGCAGCTTAAACTTGATGTCTATTGTATTTTATCGCTTTAACATTGTTGAAGACTAATGATAATTTATTCGCATTAACTTTGTCATAATATTTCTTCTGGGCTAGTTGAGCTCACCCTTTCTTTCACCGTTTCTCTTCTTGAAATGTGAATATAGCCGACGACGCTCTCGGGAACCACGAGTGATGGTCCGTATGATAAGATTAGTAGTCCTCACTATTCTCATTAAATAGTGTGATAATAAATGTAATAAGGACTCCATTGAGTGTGGATATTGTCTAGATGACAATATTCTTATTAAAACTCTCAGTTTATATTTTGTCGTATATTACACGACATTTATATTATTAAGTTGTATTTATATTTTTGTATCATGTATCTGGCGATTCAAGATGGGTGATGTATACCTGTTTTGGGGGCGTCACAAAAGTCATATATTAAAATATTTTTAAAACCTTTATATCATTTTTAAATGTTTTTTAAAAATATTAAAATTATTTTTAAATAATTTATTTAATACAATTAATAAATAAATCTCTTATCATTAATATTTAAATAAATTAAGAAATTTATGTCAAATATCAAAAGTTAATTTTTATAACTTAAAATAATTTTAAAACTTAATTTTGAATTATTAATAATTATTTTTTATTTTTTTATTTATTTTAATTAATATTATTTATTTTTATTTAAAACCGTCGTTGAAGGTCTATTGTGACAGAAACTGTGTTCTTCAGCCTTTGAAGAACAGTTTGGTCAATGCCCTGACGGCTACTTTGACCAACTGTAATTTCTATTTGATCTTGTTTCTAGGTATGAGAGTGTATCATTGGTGTAGTACTCATGTAATACTACAAGTACATACCAATTTCTGGGTCTAACTACATCATATCAAGATGATATTAAGGGTCAAACTAGCCATCTAAGGCTGTTCTTGAGTTTCTGGTCAATGCTGGTCAACCCACTTTGGCATTGAATTACTTTGATCCTAAGTGTTATCTAAGTGATCTAGTGTCATACTATTGTAGTATATATGTCAAGGTTCAAAAGTAATACTCTGGTTAGGCTTAACAACATCACATATGAAAGATCTAGTTTGGTCAAACAGCCTGTCAGAGTTGTTCTTCAGTTTTTCTGGAATTTCCAGAAAACTACTTTTGTGCTTGGTCAACCCATTTTGACCATTAATAACTTGAAATCTATTTATGTAATGGGTAATCCATTGTCAGGGTTTTGTAGTCCATATGTCAGGGTACAAAAGTGATACACTTAGAGGTTCTAACAACATAACATAAAGAAGATCTAAGCCTTGCAAAAGCTTGTCAAACAGTTTTTGGGTTTTCCAGAACCAGTTTTCTATGACAGGTCAACCATGTTTGACCATGAATAACTTTCAATCTATATATGTTATGGTCATGATTCCACTTCCAGTTTACTCTCCTCATGACATACTATAACAATGATATACTTAACAGATCTAACAATTAACTGATCCAGATCTACAGGCCTTGACATTTGACTGTCATGCCATATTTTTAGGGTTCTTGGACAGTTGCTTAAATCTTCATTTTCATGCATTTAAATATTATGGATACATGATTTATCAACATAGATCACTAAATAACATAACATACAACATATTTAAACACAAAAACAGAAAAGCTACCTAAGCATATTGTATCTAGCTTAGGGTTAGGGTTTATACCTTCTTGAACAAACTTTTTGAATTCCCTCTTTTGATCTGATCTTGGATGGTTATGGGGTGAAATTGGCTTATCTTATGGCTTAGTTTTGCTATAAAATTTGTGGTCTTGGAGAGAGAGAGAGACTTGGCTATATATAAAAGGTAAAGTAGGGGTTTTCTTTAACTTTTAACATTCTTTAAAATCTAAGTTTTTGATCCATTGAACTTAGCTGACGTTAGGTGTCCAAATATAGCTTATTGGCTTTGATTTTAAGCACATATGAGATCTTGAAGTGGTGAGTCACAAGATTTGATCTTATATTTTGTTAAAAGATAAGATAAAGGGCATTTTGATCATTTCACACCTATTAAGGGTAATTTGGTAATTTCACATATAAATATAAGGGTAATTTAGTCAATTCACATGTTTCCCATAAATCTTAACCCTTAGGGTTTGCTAATTAGTATTAGGGTTTGTAAATTAGGGTTTAGGTTACCAATTAGGGTTTAAGGTTTCCAAATATGGAGTTAGGGTTTCTAACTGATTGTTAGGGTTTCCTAACTGAACATTAGGGTTTCGAAATTTTATATCTTATCTGGTCAATACTTATTCCTTAATCACATAATACACATAATCTAAAATACAATTATAATAATAATTGTATTAATAATCAAACCCCTATTCAAATTAGGGTTTTGATCAGCTGTTCATCTTGGCTTCCCTTCTTAGTCAAGTTAAATTGACTAACTTGTTTAATTGCTTAATTCATATCACATATACACAAACTAATAATAATAGTAATTATAATAATAAAAAAAATTATTCATAAAATATAATCATTTAAAATTCCCGGCCCTTACAGCAACACCATTTTATTGTGGTGAATAAGGTGCAGTTGTTTGGTATATTATACCATGTTGTGAACAAATTTCAACAAAAAAATTCAAATTCCCCACCTCTATCACTTCTAACAATCTTGATTTTTTTATCAAGTTGGTTCTCAACTTCATTTTTGTAATGTATAAACATGTCCAAAGTCTCATATTAACTTCTCAATAAGTAAAATAATAATATCTTGTAGAATCATCTATAAAAATAATAAAATACTTCTTACCTCCTCTTGTTTTTATATACTTTAAATCACAAATATCAATATGTATTAATTCAAGACGTTCTGTACTTCTTTCAATTGATTTAAAAGAAGATTTTCTAAGTTTTGCCTCAACGCAAACTTCACATTTATGATTGGAGTTAATCTCATATTTTGGAAAACATTCCATATTAATTAATCTACGTACAGTATTATAATTAACATGTCCTAATCTACCATGCCATAAATTAGAAGACTCAATCATATAAGCAAAAGATGTAATTTTATTAATATTGGAAGGTATAACAGTCATTATGTTCATCTTAAAGAGTTCACTACTCATATATCCCTTGTGACGCCCCCAAATTCGGGTATCTTCCAACCCGACAGATGGTGTTACACGATACTTATAACTGTACATTCATTCTATTGAAACAACATCAAAATGAGTGTGTCAATGACATTCTTATTACATTAATAATAATAAATCCCGTTCCCAGGTTCTGAAACTATTACATTCTTTGTTCGTCATAATATAATTCATACAAACATTATATTCTATTACAGAATAAACTATTCATTCATCTTCGCATTGCCTTTATCTTTACTAGAACCCTCAGTTCGCTCAACCTTAGCTGCAAGTATATGATTCAAGCAAGAAGTGAGCATAACTAGCTCAGCAAGTCTAGCAATATATTATATAAATACCACTTCGAGAATCATATGATTATTCTTCAATAACTGAACAAGTAGTTACGAAGTACTATGAAACATTGAATAACACTTCTCATCTCATAAAACAATTCTGAAGCCCATATAATAGCTTAGAAATTCTGAGTAGATCCATAGACCATGAACATTCTCTTTAGTTTTTATTCATGAAAAGGACAACCCGGTACTAAGACCGTAAGTCCGATATTTCTTACGAGTACTTCTAGGTGATCAGCCTATAGTACTCTATGTTGATCAACACTCATCCGATAAACGTATTTACGTTTAAGTTTTGGCAACCTCGCGTGCCCATCGAATAATAGATGTAAAATACATTTGTTTACTCATACTCAGACTTACCTTAAATCCGTACCAAATAATTGGCATAGGATAGCGTTATCAATTCTATATTGAAAGACTTGTAAATAAATTAATCAATCTTTTAATATCAGTCTAGCCGAGTTAAAACTGGCATCAACCCTTTCTTTAAAACCATTCATGCATCTCATAACATGAATCACTGAAAACCTGGCTAACACGAAGGTTAGACAAGCGTTAGGAAAACTTTCCTTCAGGCGTCTTCCAATAAATATTCAACAATTCTTGGTCTTTACAGTCTCTACAATACATAACCACATAACATACCACATTAGGTCATGAACAAACATGTATGGTTCCTAACGTATCTTACCCTTCTTCTCAATCTAATTGTTCATTAGATTTGTTATCATTGGTTACGGTTATCATATTATATTGTTCTTACGTTCGCGTTCACATAATCATTAACAACTTTTAGTTGTAATTCTCAACGTTATAGTCATCAACGAAGATTCTACTTTAAGTTAATTAATTCATCATCAATCAACTATCTTTCATTTCATATACTTAATCGTATTTATTTCATTAACAAAACTCATTTCAAGTATTTATCTGCCCTTACGGCTTATTATCGTTCATCGTTTCAGTATTAATAACTTGCGTTCAATTAATCTTTCTTTCAACCTTTAGTCGTTAACTTAAGGTTTTCAACATCTTAATTGATGTTACTTTAGGTTTAGTATTGATATGACTCACCATTATCAATTTACTTTCCCTTTATATTCATAATCTTTCCTCTCTGTGTTTCACCTAATGTTGGCGCTGCGGCGCCAGCTTTTCTTCTTGGACTCGCGCTATGGCGTGAGTCTTGATACTTTAGACTTTGACATGGCGCCGTGGCGCCCATCTCCTTCTATATCACCAAGATCATGATGCCACTCTTCGCTGGCTAATGGACATTCTCAAGGCTTACTACACCACTTATGCTTTGGTTTGGTAAGCATGCAAGTGCGGCACCTTAGTACCGCATAATTTTGACAGATTTCTTAGTTTAATGAACTTTTCGGACTCCTAAATTGTTCATTTCAAGTCCGAATTAGCTCGTTCAAAAGCCATTAGCTCACAAAGCATATATTCTACATGTTCACGCAATAATTTTCCATTTTCAAATCCGTTAACTCGAAATTCACCTTTTAGTTCATTTTAACAAAAACGATAAACATTCGTGAACGTTCAACGCTCGTTTCTTCATTCTAAGTAGGAATTCGGTCATTTTCGAGTCCGCAACTCTATAATGCCAAATAAGACTTATCCCCATCAAAAACCAACATTTCTGAGCTCAATATCAAAATTTGACTTCCATTCCGAGAATTTCACGATTTCAACAATTATCGTCCAAACTCGTGAATTCCGCCATAACTTCGTTACTTAAGATTTGTTCATCGTTTCAAATGGATTCATTCCATTATACTAATATCTTAACATACATATTTCATTAACTTATATACATGATAAGTTCTTACTTGTTCTTCATAAGTTTATGACTTATAAAAGTAT
Source organism: Panax quinquefolius (assembly GCA_020205615.1). Classification (NCBI taxonomy): domain Eukaryota; kingdom Viridiplantae; phylum Streptophyta; class Magnoliopsida; order Apiales; family Araliaceae; genus Panax; species Panax quinquefolius. The sequence goes on along the minus strand of CM035155.1, from coordinate 40,273,718 downwards.
AAACTACTTATTCATGACTTATTAAAGCTTAATTCCATTGATTAGTCATTCCTACTTCTTCTTAGCATACAAGTTCTACCACTACTCACATCTCTAACAATTGAAGAGAGGGAGAATCATGGTTTAGGATCTTACCCTTGAAGATTACTTGATTAATCTTTGTTCTTCTTCTTGCTTCTTGAACTAACAAAGTTTAGCTTTTCTAGCTTTTTTTCTCTACCCAATAAGCACTTAAGCACTTATGTTGTTGGATGAAATTTAACAACCAACAAATGAACTAGCTCTCCTTCTATTTATAGGAAATCCTAGATTAGGGTAGTTTAGTCTTTAAACCATCCCACCTCCTTAATCACCTCCTTACTATTCCTTTACTTAGCCACCAAGTATAAGCACTTTACTTAGCCACCAAGTATACTTGTTCATCACAACTTTTATCCTTTGTTTGCCCACCAAGATCACCCATGTGATCATGGGGCCCATATGGGTTGCCCCATGGGTCATCCTTACCCATTGGATTCTTAGTTTGGGCTTTAGGTTTAATTAACTTAACTTATACTTTGGGCTTGCATTTAACAAACACTTGAGCTTTAACATTATTTAGCATTAGGCTTTATCATAATTCCAATTAGACTTTACAACTTCCTACACAATCCTACAAGTCCATTACATATGGCTTATATAAAGCCTTAGAACGTATATCGTCTACGTATTAATCTCATATTCCAACTCGTATATTTATTCATCATATACGACATACCATTATCCATACATGCTCTTATAATACCTCGTATCATACTCGTATTCATTACCTCGTACAATACTTACGTATCATACGATATCATCGTTTAATTCATTAACGCTTTACTTCACTTAACGTTCTCAAATTAAGTACGCGGGCGAAAAACTGCGTTTGCCATACATGAATTATTATTACATAATCCATCTCACCTCGATATTCTATCGTTACGTATTTCTCGAAAGTTCAAAAATAATTCCCGAACAGAAATCAGTGAGTAGTGTTTTTACAGAAATTTCTCAAAAAACTTTTATTTTCATCTTGGAAATTCAAACACTTTAATTCTACCACATAGCTAGAATCCTAACCACATCCGCACATTCTAGGTCATAGAACGACCTTCACATAGCTTACTCACATAAATAATCAATTAAATTCATTTAATCTACATAATCAAATAAAAATTTAATTCTTATAAAAAATTGATTTTTCTCGGACGTTACATCCCTTCCCCACATACATCCCATTTTTAGTTAGGACAAACTTGTCCGATACAATGACTAATTTAAATCCCTTTTGACTAAGAAGGGATCCTAACACTAAATTCTTCTTAATATCAGGCACATAGAGCACATTGTTGAGGGTAAGTTCCTTTCCAGTAGTCATCTTCAGAACCATTTTTCCTTGTCCAGCAATTTTGGATGAGGAAGAATTCCCCATGTACAATTGTTCTCCATTTTCAATTTGTTGATATGTGGAGAACATCTTCTTGTCAGAACACACATGGCGGGTTGCTCTAGTATCCACCCACCATTCCCTGGGATTTTCAACTAAATTAATCTCAAAAACAATCGCTGAAAGGTTCATTTCTGAAACATCTTGAAGAAAACCATCCACTTCCGTTACATTGGCTTGTGTGGACTTCTTATTCTGGTCGCAAATCCTTTGCCCTATGTTCGGGCTTGTCACAAATGTAACATTTTCCTTGGAACTTTTTATTTGTTCCATGTTGAGGCCCATTGCCATAGTACTTTCTTTTCTTAGATTTCGAACCTTGTTCCACCACATTGGTTGTATGTTCCACAAAGGTCCTTCTTCCTTTCTTCTCAGAGGCACGGTTGTCCTCTTCTATCCTTAATCTTACGATTAATTCTTCAACTTTCATCTCTTTGCGTTTATGCTTGAGATAATTCTTAAAATCTTTCCACATTGGTGGTAGTTTTTCAATAATTGCAGCAACTTGAAAATATTCACTTACAGACATATCTTCTGCATGTATTTCATGCAGGATTACTTGTAATTCTTGGACTTGGTTGATGACAGCCTTGGAATCCACCATCTTGTAGTCCAAAAATCTACGAACTACGAATTTCTTCATGCCAGCATCTTCTGTTTTATATTTTTTATCCAAGGAATTCTATTTTTCCATTGTTGTTTTGAGAGAACTATACACATTGTATAATGTGTTGTCTAATCCATTAAGGATATAATTACAACTTAGAAAGTCAGCATGTTTATGTGCATCAATTGCAGCAGCAACTTGCATGTCTGTTTCATCTTCTTTGAGAACAGGGGGATATTCGTCAAGAAACCTTGCCAAGTTCAGAGTAGTAAGATAAAATAATATTTTTTGTTGCAACCTTTTGAATTATGTACCATTGAACCTTTTTAGTTTTTCACCATGGTTCACAAGAACATTTGGAATAGAAGGTGTAGAAGAAGAAGAACTAATTATAGAAAGAGTATCGGTAGCCATATCTATATATATATATATATATATATATATATATATATATATAGAGAGAGAGAGAGAGAGAGAGAAATAATCAAACGATAATTGTTTTAAGATTGTTAGTAAAATAGAATGGAAACTATATATATATTTTAACTTATCTCAAACTGTAGAATTTAATTTGTCAAGGCTAGTATTTGGTACTATGTCCTTAAGACAATTATGCCCTCCTTACGATGCTCAGAGTTGATAGCACTTGTCTCTCAGGATACAATGACAATGTATACTTTAGCAGAACTACAAAAATATACTCTACGAACCAAAGAAATGCTCTGACTCTCTCTCAAAATTAACTAAGGAAACTGATGAAGAAATAAAGACTAGAATGCTCTATTATGCTTGAATGCTAGAGAAATGAATGAACTGAATGGGTTGTTTCTCTATCTATTTATAGGAGGGGTTGGTGACCCTTTGGATGGACACTTAGCACTTGAAAAGGCACGAGATGCTTCTGAAAAGGCATGGCATGGCAACCTTTAGTCAAAACGACGTAGTTTTGATCCTTTGCAGAATGGGCGCATTAAATAATAGAACTAAATAAAATAAAAAAATTTAAATAAATTATATACAAGGACCCAAATATCATTTATCATTTTCAAGGGTGATCTTTGGAAGTTAATATCTCATTCATTACTTTATGGATTTGAGCTTTCAAATACTTATTTAATCTACTCATAGAGTAGAACACAGTAATGTGTGAAATCATTACAAATAATTAATGACATTCACATTAATTTAAGCTCAAATTCTAACATCTTACAAACCACAAACACTATGTAATCCCGCTAAAAAGATGATACTCCCTGTTTGTTTTGACCTAGCTAGTTGATTTGCAAAATTCTAAAGTTGAACTATGATATGATTTTATTTTAATGTTTAAAATAACAATTTTGTACTAAGTAGTACTATTTGAGTAGTTTAAAGTACTACGCATTGTATTAATTAAATCAAATAATTTTGTGTTCTAGGATATATACATCATCATTGTTTCTTTTTCATTTCAGGTGAGCTTCAAGGAGGTTGCAGTATGGTTTTGCTCAGTGCATAAATCAATATTATTATTGTTTTTACTGCATGGATTCTCCTTCTAATTTCATCATTCTCTCGGTTGACTTCTTACTTAACAAATAACAATGGCATGTAATATGCTCAAGAAATATTAGCCATCTTCTTTTTGAGATGAACACATTACATTAATATTTGTATATGAAAAACATGTGCTTATACATACCCTTTCAAGATTCTTATCATAACTGAAATTTAAAGGACAAGAAAATTCTCAAAAGTAGTATATGAAAAAGCCTAGCCTGAAATGAAATAAAATGCATCAAGAAAGGCTTGCTGAGAATGCAAAATTAAAGATTACATATAAGATCATCAATGGAAATTTGCATTCGTCTTGTAAGTCATTCCTACGCTCCAGTTTGGAGGAGCGACATTCCAGGCGATAATTGTCTCTCTGGAAGTGTATGAAGTGAGCTTGAAAGAAAGAGCCTGACCTTTCAGGGTTGCAAATGCCTGGTATGAAGCACCCCAGTTATGGCTCATGCTAATCCACCCTGTTTTGCTTCCCTTCACCCACATGTTTGCAATGTCACCTCCTCCGGCTACGTTCATCACATACACCAACAGCCAGTAACCATTTCCTTGGAATGAGAACCGTAGGCCACCTTTCTTGATGCACGCTACTCTGCAATATTTAACCAGTAGTAATTTTTAGTTAGTTTACGGTGGTGGTAGTTATAGTTGTTTCTACAAAAATCAAATAAATTTGTATAGATTTTAAATTTTAGCATTTTGTAAAATGACTTTTAAAAAATGTATGTTTTTCTAATCGTGTTAAAATTTGTGTCCAAGTACAATTTTCAAGATGTTAACACACGTTTTAGGACAAACTGCATATAGATGCTAACTCGGCTAGCTGCCGCATCTTAAGTCCTCTACTTACTTTTTGTCAAAAAATTATAGGTAATTAGACAAAAACATATCCTGATTCCAAACAACAGTACATTTGATCGTCTATAGAAATGAGTTGTATTTGTGTAACAGAGTTACATTTTAGATGACATTTGTAATACAACTCATTTTAATATAGTACTGCTCAAATGGATTGTGTAATTTGAAGTGACTGGAATCCAAATTCAGGCTGATTAGTCTTGTAAATCTACCTGCGGTATGTGACTGGGACAATGCCAGCCTTCCACTGCGCAATCTTCATGAAGGCAGGCTTGGTCATGTCAAAGTGGGTTCGGGGCGGATTGCACCAACCACCATTGTTGGAGTCTTTAGACCAGTTAGGTGGGCAAATGTTGGTGGCAGTCACGGTGGTGAAAGGTGACCCTTTGTAGCACCAAGGAGAACCAACACACTTTATCTGATAACAAGTCCCACATGCATATCCATTTTTAAATAAAGTTGAGCTCAGTGCTGCTGTATCTACACCATAACCATTAGTGAACAAGTTTCCATAGCCACACGCTCCTCCTGCAAACCCAAATAAGACATATTATACAATTAGTACAATGACAAAAATATCAAACACATGAAAATTGACCACATTTGTAACGACCGAGTCTATACTATAAATACACCTTTCACCCCATTTATATTTAGCGATACAACAATAATCGGTATTGTTGTTTAAACTAATATTTGTGTCACTGTATTGGGAAAAATTGGGTGTAAAGTGTAGTGAAGAAGATCATAATCCGAAATTAGCCAGCTAAAGAAGTTGTGATGAGTCGGCTGTCACGCACCCATGGTTGCAGAGGCAGACTCGTCTCCATAAAATGTGGCGTGGGCGGTGTACCATGGGCTAGGCCGATAAACGGGTGCAGAAGCAGCGAATGATTTACAGAAGATTGTCACCAACAATGCCATTATTGACAAGTTGAAGCTCGATGAATGAAGGAAAGAAGCCATTGGCTATTATTAGCATATAAGTTGTGAAGAAATCACAATGCCAATTGACTTGTACATGTAATCCTTATATATACATATATCAGCAGAATGCAAATGGAGGTTATTCCCTTCGTGACTATCACAAAGATGTTTGTCTTAAAAGTCAAAATGCAGGCTTTTCAAATGAAAATTAAAGAACGTTGCATTAATTTAAAAGTCTTGCACCACGTAGTTGTTAGGGGACGAAAATTGACACTGAATGAAATGAGGGACGACGTGCAGGCAGGTATGTATATGACATGATCATATAGGAGTATACTCTGGCGGAACTATTCATTGCAAGACCGGATATATATATATATATATATATATATATATATATATATATATATATATATATATATATATATCATCCGCTATAGTAGCGATCGCTAATCGACTATATTAACTAGAGTTTATGGTTTATTAACTAGGTAACCTTATTAACCAAAGGTTAATAAACTTTAAACTCTTATTAATAAAATCAAAACACTTATTTTAATTGACGTCTGCTACAAATTGTAGCGGATGATATGTGTTTTTTTTTACCTTATGGTCATTCTTTTTTTGTTTTCAAGGATATAGATGGTATATATTTTATAAGGATCCATAACAAATACATGTTTGGATTATTCTGGTCTATAGCGACGGTTGAATTGTCGCTGTAGTCCAAAAAAATGGTTGTCATAAGACCACCTTTATTTACTTACACAATCAGTATATATATATATATATATATATATATATATATATATATATATAGGGAAATGATATGTGCATTACGTTCGCTAGTAACCCTATTTCGACTAACGCATATCCAGCCGTTCAAAATGGGAATTAATGGTTGAGATGATCTCCCAGCCGCTAGAGGGAGTAGCGGCCAGCAATAATTTTTTTTTCCCTCTCTGCTAGCCGCTAAAGGAAGTAGCGGCCAGTCAATAGCGGCCAGCAGAGAGGAATTTAAAATTTTGGGCATTAAGGGAATTTGGCCCAGCCGCTAGTGGGAGTAGCGGTCAGGCGCTCCCAGATCTAAACTTGTATACTGTTTGCTTTTGCAGTTTGCTACTACAGAGATGCGAGACGGCTGGGCACAGAGAGACGACGAAGAGATTGCTTCAAATAGCTAACGTTGTCCATCAATCTCAAATTCAACTGATAAAGTAAGTGTCTTACTACCCACTATGCTTTTGCAAGTATTTTTAGAAACAAAATAGACATTGAATGATAGAATTTTACTAAATATTTTACAAATTATTGCTATATGAAAGCATGGTATATAAGTGACAAATTTAGTATTATTATATGTATGTATAAAAATTGGGTGGTAGGTATGCTCTATGTATACAAATTATGTGTATAAATTGGGTATTTTCTATATATAAAATATTTTTAGGTATATTTTTGTTATTGTTATTGATATTAGTATGTGTATATGTTTTATTGTTATTGATATTTGTAGGTAAATATGGACAATTGGTTGCCTGGACCCATCGATCGCAGTGTCCTTTATGCTCAAGAAAAGCATGTATCAGAAGATGTTTGGAATGGGATTGAAAGGGGTACACTGATGTCAAGCCAATCTACTTCAATTACATATGATAAATGGGAACTTACCAGCCTACAAAAAAAATTATTAGAGGCGTGGGGGTTTAAGGGGTTTAGTTATCCTGCAGTAGTAACTAGAATAGCAAAATATCTCTTTGTGTATGCACTTATCCATTTCTCCTTCACATCATACAAACTTATGAGCCATTCATTTTGAGACAAATCATATTTTCTCACAAGTATTTCCCAACGCTCTTCAAACTCGCCGATGGAATATGAATTATACACACAGTTGTTAAAATCATCTTTGAACGATGGGTGTTCCGCATAAACATGATGTAATTTTTCTGGAAATTTATTGCTAATGTGCCAAGAACACAATAAATGATGAGTGGATGGGAGTACCCTACCAATAGCATTGCTCATAGCTTTATCTTGGTCAGTGATGATGGTTACAGGAGCTTTGTAATCCATGGCTTCAAGCCACGTCTCTAAGACCCAGCTAAAAGTGTCTTCTGTCTCATCCCTTAACAATGCAAATTCAAATAAAACAGAGTGATAATGGTGGTTAACCCCGGTAAATGGAACAAATGGCATATTATACCTATTTGTCCTATACGTAGTGTCAAATGTAACCACGTCTCCGAAACATTGATACATAAATTGTGACGCCCCCAAAATTAGGTATACGTCACCCATCTTGGGTCGCCACTTACATGGTACATAAATTCAAATACAACTTACTAATATAACTCGCAGTATACAATACGACATAAACCGTGAGTTTGAATACAAATATTGTCTACTAGATATTATACAAACTCAAAAGGAGTCCTCATTACAACTATTATCACACTATTTCACGCGTAATAGTGAGGACTACTAATGCTATCCTCCGGACCATTACTTCGCTCCCGACTCGTCTCAAATTATGTTCTCATTTCACAAGAGAATAAAAGGAAAGAAAGGGTGAGCTCAACTAGCCCAAGAAGAAATATTATGACTAAGATAATGCGTAATAAATTATCATTAGCCTTCAACAATGTTAAACCGATAAAATACAATAGATAACAAGTTTAATGCTGCAATGAATAAGCAATCCATTAACAAGAGTCAAGTAGAGAATAAAGTCTACTATCTTTTAGGTTTTAAAAGGTTTTCATCAATTTTTATCACGAGACTCGACAATAAATAAACCACCACATCTAATCATCCCCGTCGCATCTACACCTCTGGCCAAGGATTTTCATCAAATTATCAATGGTCATGACTATACCGAATCACCCCGGTCATAATCATACCAAAACTATCCATCATCGCATTACAAAAGTCACCGAGGACTTTTGTCACATCATTTATATCAAGTCATGATTATACCGAATGATCCTCGGTCATAATCATACTAAGTTCATCTATGCACGTAAGCCAAAGATAACATAATATAACATGAGGATGATGACAACGACATAATAATTCAATAAAACAAGTTCAAGAATTATTTAATCCATGAACTATTAACGTCCAAATTGTCAACATGATCTTCGTTTTCAGTAGAGTAAAATTCAAGAATGATCGGAAGAATATTTCCATGAAAAGATATCGGATGAAACGCAAATATCAAGGATATTCTACTAATTTCATGGAGTATAGAAGTCAAAGTTTTAACCAACCGGGTATAATAAAGAATGGAATAACAAAAGAAATCACCATGCATGCAGATTGCATGATGCAGTGTTATTCCAATGTAATAATAATAACGGAACCAGTCGTGAAATTCACACCGATGATGATGTTCCAATGTAATAATAAAGATGGAACCAGATCCGTAAAAACACATGATAGGATATTCCAATGTAATGATAAAGATTTTAACCAGTCCTGTAAAACACATGCATGTGATGTTCCAACAGAATAATAAAAAGCGGAACCAGTCCTGTAAAACACACTGACCCGTGATGTTCCAAATGTAATAATAGAAGAATGTCACCAAGTATAGGGTAAACCATAGATACAAAGTTATTCCAATGTAATAAATAAGAATGGAATAACATAAGGATTTCACCAAGTATAGGATATGCCGCATATACAAAGTTATGTATAGGGTATACCACTTTTACAAAGTTATTCCAATGTAATAATAGTGAATGGAATAATGTGTTCTTCTCAAGAAGAAAGAATAACACCCTTACCGTAAAAAGAACAAAATATAGAAGTAGTGAAGTAGCGTAATACTCTTCTTCTTTCTATAATTTTCTCTATAGCTTCTCTCTATAATTTCTCTCTGTAGTTTCAATGAATTCGTAAGAAAATAAAGAAGGAATGAGCTTCTATTTATAGGAAAATGGAATGCATAAGAATTAATCCATGAATGGTCCAGATTGATTTACTTTAATCTGACGGTCCATATTTAAAGAAAATCTTTTAAATAAAATATAATATATTCTATTTATATAAAAACATTTTACTATGCAAACACTATGCAATACTATGCAAAACACTATGCAAAATACTATGCAACACTATGCATAATAAAATATAATATATTCTATTTATAGAATAACTTTAATAAAGTATTCTATTTTATATAAAAGATGTTTCATTTTATTACGTTAATAATACTGAATAAAATAAAAACGTCATTATCGCTATAATAATTCATATTATTAATCGACAATAATGGAATCAAACCGAGTGACTTCTCACATAAGCATCAATAATCAATACCGTAATGCTACTACGCAACCACACGACATCGTACTTTTACTACCAAGTAGTTCAACAAGAACTACTTGTAAAACTTCCGCCGTTATTTCAATAAAATATTTTTGTCGTTTTCTCAATCCGGCAATAATTACATTGCTGGGGTCCACCAATGATTGAGCCATTGTACGAATATTCCCTCGCTAAACCGAATATTCCCCACCAATCGAATATAATATAACCACTTGCATACTTTGCAAAATTTATAAATACTACCCACAACTATAATATTATCTTAAATTCACACCATAATATTAAAAAAAATTATTTCAACAAAATTTAAATCTTTATTGATAAAATCTAGGGTCTCACATAAATCTTGAACGGACGTCTACCCACAAGATACAAGCTATGCGATTGTCTTCACCTAATTTCACACAAAAGAAAAATTTACTCACACTGCTAGAATCAAATTTCTTCAGATAATTAACTGCTACTTATGCATCATTTTAATCCTCCGAGTCACGCCTTAAATCCCTAACTACATTACGAACATCTTTGTCACTAAAACCTATATTTTGCATTCCTCCACCCATTGTGCTCAAAACATTCATCATCCTACTTGATCCAATACCCGCCTGATTTAAAGTGTCAATTAATTTTCTTGCTACCGGCGTAATATTTCTATGTGTCTCAATCAAATCTACTTTGGTAGGTGTCACTAACTGATGATTGTGATCTAACTCAATAACAAAAATACGCCAGTTATCTTCTTTCTTACTGTGGACAACATACATTCTGTGACGCCCCCAAAATAGGTATACATCACTCATTCTGAGTTGTCAATACATGGTACAGAAACAACTACAACTTTATTATTACAACAGTAAAACTGTGAGTTTGAATACAAATATTATCTTCTAGACAATATCTATACTCAAATAAATCCTCATCACATTTATTGATACATTATTTTACAAAATGGTAAGGACAACTAAACAACTCTCTCTAGAACCTTCATTCCATCCCCCACTGCATCTCGCTTATATTCTCGCCTCCCGAGAAGAAAAATGGAACAAAAAGGAAAAGGGTGAGCTCAACTAGCCCAAAGAAGAATATTATGACTAAAGATAATATACAAAAAATTATCGTTAGTCTTCAACAGGAAAAAAATCTAATAGAATACAATAGACAACAAATTTTAAATCAATATTCGCAGATGAAATAATAATTCATTAGAAGAGTTAAGTAGAGAATGCAAACTACTATCTTCTATGTATGAATTTAAAAGTTCATCGCTCATCTTTTATCCCCTCGTAACATCAATCAATATATATCCGAATCAAATATTCATCTTTGCACTACAGTGCCAAAGATATTCATCACCGGTCATGTTCATCTAAACACTGCTCTTCTTTGCACTACTACGGGCCAAAGATATTCTTCAGAAATCATTCATCTTTGCACTACAAAGCCAAAGATATTCCATAATATCATCATTTAAGATCGAAGATGATGAAAAATATTTTTAAAGAAACGAATCCAAAGAAACAAAATGACAAGGATTAAGGATTAAGGATTCGTACTTTGTTTTATCCACGTCCAAAAATACCTCAAAAATAATCACAAAGGTGTAAAATTCAAGAATGATCAAAATATGGATACAATCAAAGCTAATATCCGTATTAGATATTTTGGACGAAAAGAAAATTTTTATTTTTCGATGAATAAAGGCCGTATTCGTGAATAAGATCAGATATCGTGAATAAAGGTCGATACGTGAATAAGAACTCCGACACCAAAAGTTCCAAATTTGATAAAAACTTTAGATCAATATTTCAACATAATGATATTGAATAAATAATATCATTACGAAAAAAATAATATCCTTTACCTCGAAAAGATCAAGATTTAAATTTAAAACACCTGATATAAAGCATGACTTGAACTTGCACCGTATAGCAATACTCAAATTATACTCAAAATACTCACAAGAATACACTCGATAATATAGAGAGAAAACTTCAGCTTTCGTGTGATTTTCAATTCTAACCCAAGACCCTATTTATAGAAAATGCTTAGAACACCAAAGCAGTAAAATTTAATATAATAATAATATATATAATCAAATTTCCTACGCACACAAATCTGGTCCAAACTTCAGCCACACATGTGCCAAAAAACAATAAAAACGTTTTTCTTAATAAAATAATTAAAACTTCCAAAATCAATTATTTTGAGCTTCCTAACTTCAATAATTCGTAATAAATAGCCCTTTATCAAACAATTCAAATCTCGCGACTTTTTATAGGAAATTCAATTCTCTACAACTTTGTAGAAGAAAATTTTTCCAAATTCCAAACAAAATTGACCAAAATCCACAAACGGGTGATTTTACAAGCTATAATCAAATTTCACCAATAAATGGGGTCCAATTTATGTTTTAACATGTTTTAAACATTTATTGCAACAAAAATACTCTTCCTTCTCGTATACTCATATATCCCACATTCGTTGTAAAATATCACCATTATTATATTATTAAAATATAATAATATATTTAAATAATTTATTTTATCAAAAAAGATAAAATTTCAATTTTCAACAATGGTCACATTAAAAATTTTCCATCTATATCCACATAAAATTAATATTTTTCTCATCATATGAATCAATAATTAATTGTTCACAAATAATATTTCGTAATCACAATATCGATAACCAGCAGCCCCTGTGAAGGGGGGCTTTCAATAAGAATTTCTCCTCATCAAGCCACAAATTAGGTGACCAAACCTCTCCTTAGATGTAACTTTCTAGACATTGCCAATAATGTTATCTAATAATATTATTCAGATAATATGAATTATTGCTTCGATAATGAAAAATACCGTAAATGACAATTATCAAACAACAAAGAATATAAAATATCAATGCAAAGAATTATTAAATCAATAAAATACCGAATAAGAATTATCGTAACCATTATTGAGTAGTGCCTTCTTCACGTAAGAATCAATAATTGGTGCAATACCGGTAATCTTCTTGTGTTTTAACCAATTTATATTTTAACAAGATAATTGTGAATAACTACGTTGTTATTTTTAAACAACTTATATTTGTCGCTTTCTTCATCCAATCGCTTTCACATGGGCCCACACATGGTCGCTACCATCATACTTAATATTCCCCGACAAAGACGTAATATTCCACGACCAAACGAATATTCCCCGACAACAATGAATATTTTATAACCACTGCTTATTTTGAAAATATTTGCGTATTTTACCCCTAACTATCCACATTAATCAAATCAACCCTTATTATTTCAAAATAATAAATAGAGAAAATTAAATTTCATTAATAATAAGTTGGGGTCTTACAACCTCCCTCCTTATGAAATTTCATCCTCGAAATTGAAGACGTACTGTGTGTTTCAAAAGGTGAGGATACCTCGCTTTCATTTCGCTTCCAATTCCTGTGTCATTTCCTCTATAAAGATGATTCCTCCACGTAACTTTAACTTGTGGTATGACCTTTTCATGCAGTAGGACATGCTCCTTTCCTATCTAAGATCTTAACAGTACCTCCTCATACGCTAAGTCTTCTACTATCTCGTCCTGGGTTCTAACTCTATAACGTGGTTCGGGTCTTTCACATATTTACGAAATATGATATGTGAAACACATTATGAACACGAGATATACTTTGAGGTAACGCGAGTCTATAGGCTACATTTCCTACTTCCTCGGCCAAGAATTTGAAATGGACCAATAAATCATGGATTGAGCTTTCCTCTCTTCCCAAATCTTGTAACTCCTTCCACGGAGCAACTCGCAACAATACATGATCCCCTATACTAAATTCCACGCCCTTTCGATGAAGATCCGCATAACTCTTTTGTCGATCTTGTGCCGCTTGTATACGCTTGTCAATCATTTGGATCTTTTCCGTAGTCATACGCATTAAACTCGGGTCCCAACAATGTTGCTTCACCCACCTCGTCCCAACATACCGGAGAGCGACACTTTCGTCCATATAATGCTTCAAATGGAGCCACACCTATACTTGTCTCGATAACTATTGTTGTAGGAGAATTCCACCAATGGTAAATACTTATCCCAACCGCCTTTTGAAGTCTAGGACACGTAGTCTTAATAAATCTTCAAGAGTTTGAATAGTCCTTTCGATTGTCCGTCTGCTTTGAGGATGGTATGCCAAATCAATAAGAAATCCGCGCCCATAGCTTTTTGCAAGCTAACCCAAAATCTTGAAGTGAATCTTAGGTCACGATCCAAAACTATGGATACAGCATGCCATGCAACCTCACAATCTCATTCACGTACATACTAGCAAGACGCTCAAGGAATAAGTCTCCGTGATCGGCAAGAAATGAGCAGACTTGGTTAATCTATCAACAATAACCCAAATAGCATTGATGCCTTGAGAAACCGTAGGAAGACCCCGAAATCGAAATCCATGGTAATATGTTCCCACTTCCATTTCGAATCTCAAGTGGTTGCAACGGACCTTTAGGTACTAGATGCTCCGCCTTTACACGCCGACAAGTTAAACACATCGAGATAAACTTTGCAATCTCTCTCTTCATATTGTTCCCCCAAAATGTATGTCAAGATCACGATACATTTTAGTACTTCCAGATGGATTGCAAATGGTGTATCGTGCCTCCATCATAATCTTGTAGAGTTCAAATCGTGAGTCGTTAGGGACACAAAGTCTCGAGTGGACTCAAGTATTCCTTCTTCATCAATTCTCGCCTCCTAATAGCTCCTTCTTGTACTTTCTTCTTCATACGCATCATTCCGGCCTGGGTGGCTTGAGCAACCTTAACTTTTTCTTTTAAAGTTGGCTCTATGCGATATACTTGACATCATCGCACTCATTCCCAAGATATGATCTTCTACTCAACGCGTACCTACCACGCTCGCTTTTCCAGATGGTATCAATAGTGTGGTCGTAGTCTTTCAATAGCTCGAGCCAACGTCATTTGCCAAGATGTTGAGTTCTTTTTTTGAGTGAAGAAATATTTAAGGCTTTTATGGTCCTAATATATCTCCACTTTCTCCCCATATAGATAGTGCCTCCATATCTTTAACGCTAAAACGATCACGCTAACTCTAGATCATGAGTAGGATAATTCCTCTCATACTCTTTAAGTTGTCGCGAGGCATAGGCTATGACTTTCCCACGCTGCATAAGAACACATCTTAACCTTTGCTCAAGCATCGTCAGAGATAACAAATCCATCCGAACCAGATGGTATTGTTAGAACAGTCAAAAATGAGTCTTCTCTTAAGCTCTTGGAAACTCTTCTCGCATTCTTCGCTCCAAAATGAATTTTGTATCCTTCCTAGTTAGTCAAGGGTTAATGGAGTAGCGATTCAAGAAAACCCTTCCACAAATCTCCGATAATAACCAAATAAAGCCCAAAAAGCTACGTGATTTCACCACCGATTTCTTTGTTCCCAACTTTGTAGATTGCTTCAATCTTCACGGATCAACAGATACTCCATGTTTCGACACCACGCGCCCAAGGAATGCTACTTCCTCGCCGTAACTCGCATTTCTTCAATTTGGATATAGTTGGTTTTCACGGGCCTTTGAGTAGTACCACCAAATGGTGCTCATGATCTTAACGACTTTTTGAATATATAAGGATGTCATCAATAAAGACAACAACAAACCGATCCAAATATTCCTTGAATACTCGATTCATCATATCCATGAAAGTCGCAGGAGCATTAGTCATCCGAAAGACACGACTAAGAATTCATAATGCCCGCATCGAAGTTCTAAAGGCGCTTTGAATATCCTTAGTTCTAATCTTCAATTGATGATATCCGTAACGAAGATCGATTTTTAAAAAGAATTGTGCCTCTTGCAATCGGGTCAAACAAGTCATCAATACGAGGTAGAGGATAACTATTCTCGATGGTGACATGGTTCAATTCCCCGATAGTCAATACAAAGTCGCATACTCCCGCCTCTTTCTTCTTCTTTACGAATAAAACAGAGCACCCCAAGGAGATGTACTAGACGAATGAAACCGATGTCCAATAATTCCTTTAGTTGACCTTTAACTCCTCAAGTTCAATAGAGCCATTCGATATGGGGTTTTAGAAATGGGCTTTGTACCAGTGTTCAAGATCAATAAAGAATTCAACTTCACGCTCTGGGGTGACCGGAAGTTCTTCAGAAATACGCCAGAAAATCAATAACAACAGAATATTATTCAAATTTGACGTGTCTTTATTCAAATCCATAATATGGGCTAAGAAAGCTTGACATCCGCTTTTCAATAAACGAATAGCTTTATGATTAAATATGACAATGATTGATTTTAATGGTTTAGTTGCTTAAATTGCATAACAAAGTCAAGTTAGGAATATAAAACTAACAACCTTACGAAAAACAATCAATTTTGGTATGATGAGTAGTTAACCAATCAATCCCTAAAATCACATCAAAAGCAAGTATCTTTAAAGAGATAAGGTCAACAGAAAGGTGATGGTGCCAACTTGAATCAAACAAGATTTATAAACAAAAATGGATGTGATGAAAGTTTCTCCTAACGGAGTTTCCACAGATAGGTCAAAGTCTAATTTCTCCTGAGTCAAGTTTAAACGTTGAGCACATGCAGAGAGATAAATGAATGGGTAGCACCCAGATCAAGTAAGGTATAAACTTCGTAAGAATTTATAAATAGCTTACCCGTGATCACCTCGTTTGGGTTCCTCGATTTTGACCAAATACACAACAAACGCCTTCCCTGAATCGCTGACTTTGACTTTTCTCGGGATGTTTTTTGAGTCACCGTCTCACTAACTAGGTTTCGCTACATGCATAATCTCGAGCGATATGTCCTTCCTTTCCACAATTATAGCATACCTTGAATCTGTCAGGGGCGCTTTGGATCGATATGTCCCTCTTTTCCGCATTTGTAGCGTATACGACCGGTGGTCGTTTCTCCCCTTAGAACCAGCTTCTTTGCAGTACCGCTGCCTTCATATGGTCGTTGTTAAATCTCCTCTTTTAAAATCTCCTCCTCGACTCGCTTTTTTTATTCATGGCCATGATTACCACCAGAGGGTTAGCATTTTTGTCCGCTCGCTTTTTCTCCACCGGGTTATCATTATTCTCGCTGATCGCTATCTCCGGTATGATCCTCGGTTATGGTCCCTCGGTTGAACATACTCATTATCTCGCTTCTAACAATTGAGCCTCATTAACAACATCCGAATAGAGAGAAAATTTATGAGAAATGAGATATTGTCGTATGCCGGGTTTCAAACTCTAAGAAACATCCGCGCATACGCTCCTCATTCTCCACCAAATAAGGTGCAAACTCGATAACTCGCAAACTTTGCCTCGTGCATCGAGACACCGCCATGTTGTTTTGTTCTAATCAATGAACTCCACTTCCTTCATACGACGAACACTTTCGTGAAAGTATTTGTCATTAAATAGTTTCAAACGCCTCCCAAGACATGCCGAAAAGTACTGATGGGTACGCTTCACATCTCCCACCGTGAGTCCCGCTTTCGCCACTTTAACATAAAAGGTGGCGAATGGAACCTTCTGTTCTCCGCATGCATCCCAAGATATCGAATATCTTGGTAATTTGCTTGACCCATGTTTCGCCATGATCGGATCCGCTTTCCCTAAAATTCGTGGTCCCAACTCTTTGAAATCGCTTGGGTCGTGATAACCCGTGAATTGCTATCATTTCCTCCTATATTTTGAACACGAGTCTCCTCGTCTGATTTTGCATGAATCGCAAAAAGCTTCTAAACATCCCCTCGCTCATCATCTCGCCAGGTGGTGTTGTTCACAGAGGAACATTTCGTACACTGCTGCACGCTTCTCCTCGTTGGTGAGTACAGCGCTCCACTGTCTCATTTCCATTGTTAATATTCTCACGACATTCTCAAATCATCATCATAAAACAAGGGTTAATTAAGGAAATCAATATATCACATAATATCCCTATATAATCGACTTACTAACAAATAAGCTTAGTAGGACACACTAGCGAAGGATTTACTCGCCTCTCCCTCCTAGTTCTATTCCCCGATCTCCACCAGAGATCATATCCCTAAGCTCGATACCAACCGCGACACCCCCAAAATAGGTATACATCACCCATTCTAAGTTGTCAATACATGGTATGTAAACAACTACAACTTTATTATTACAACAAGAAACTGTGAGTTTGAATACAAATATTATCTTCTAAACAATATCTATACTCAAATAAATCCTCATCACATTTATTGATACATTATTTTACAAAATGGTGAGGACTACTAAACAACTCTCTCTGTAACCTTCATTCCATACCCCACTGCATCTCGCTATATTCTCGCCTCCCGAGAAGAAAAATGGAACAAAAGGAAAAGGGTGAGCTCAACTAGCCCAAGAAAAGAATATTATGACTAAGATAATATACAACAAATTATCGTTAGTCTTCAACAGGAAAAAATCTAATAGAATACAATAGACAACAAATTTTAAATCAATATTCGCAATGAAAATAATAATTCATTAGAAGAGTTAAGTAGAGAATGCAAACTACTATCTTCTATGTATGAATTTAAAAGTTCATCGCTCATCTTTTATCCCCAGTAACATCAATCAATATATATCTCGAATCAAATATTCATCTTTGCACTACAAAGCCAAAGATATTCATCACCGGTCATGTTCATCTAAACACTGCTCATCTTTGCACTACGGGCCAAAGATATTCTTCAAAATCATTCATCTTTGCACTACAGCCAAAGATATTCCATAATATCATTTTTAAGATCGAGGATGATGAAAAATATTTTTAAAGAAACGAATCCAAAGAAACAAAATGACAAGGATTAAGGATTAAGGATTCGTACTTTGTTTTATCCACGTCCAAAAATACCTAAAAATAATCACAAGGGTGTAAAATTCAAGAATGATCAAAACATGGATACAATCAAAGCTAGTATCCGTAATAGATATTTTGGACGAAAAGAAAATTTTTCATTTTTCGATGAATAAGGTCAGATTCGTGAATATTACCAGATACGTGAATAAAGGTCAGATACGTGAATAGTAACTCCGACACCAAAAGTTCCAAATTTGTTAAAACTTCAGATCAATATTTCAACATAATGATATTGAAGAAATAATATCATTACGAAAAAAAATAATATCCCTTACCTCGAAAGATCAAGATTTCTAAATTAAAACACCTGGATATAAAGCTATGACTTTAACTTGCACCAGATATAGCAATACTCAAATTATACTCAAAATACTCACAAGAATACGCTCGATAATATAGAGAGAAAAACTTCAGCTTGTGATTTTTAATTCTAACCTAAGACCCTATTTATAGGAAAATGCTTAGAACACCAAAAGCAGTAAAATTTAATATAATAATAATATATATAATCAAATTTCCTACGCACACAAATCTGGTCCAAACTTCAGCCACACATGTGCCAAAAACAATAAAAACGTTTTTCTTAATAAAATAATTAAAACTTCCAAAAATCAATTATTTTGAGCTTCTAACTTCAATAATTTGTAATAAATAGCCCTTTTATCAAACAATTCAAATCTCGCGACTTTTTATAGGAAATTCAATTCTCTACAACTTTTTACAGAAGAAAGTTTTTCCAAATTCCAAATGTAAATTGACCAAATCCACAAACAAGCGATTTTACAAAAGCTATAATCAAATTTCACCAATAAATGGGGTCCAATTTACATGTTTAACATGTTTTAAACATTTATTGCAATAAAATATACTCTTCCTCCTCAGATATACTCATATATCCCACATTCGTTGTAAAAATATCACCATTATTATATTATTAAAATATAATAATATATTTAAATGAATTATTTTATCGTAAAAAGATAAAATTTCAATTTTCAACAATTGGTCACATTAAAAATTTTCTCCATCTATATCCACATAAAATTAATATTTTTCTCATCATATGAATCAATAATTAATTGTTCACAAATAATATTTCGTAATCACAATATCGACAACCGTAGCCTCCTGGAAAGAGGGGCTTTCCAATAAGAATTTCTCCTCATCGACGCTAAATAGGTGACCAAACCTCTCCTTAGATGTAACTTTTTAGACATTACCAATAATGTTATCTAATAATATTATTCGGATAATATGAATTATTGCTTCGATAATGAAAATATACCGTAAATGACAATTATCAAACAACAAAGAATATAAAATATCAATGCAAAGAATTATTAAATCAATAAAATATTGAATAAGAATTATCGTAAACCATTATTGAGTAGTGTCTTCTTCACGTAAGAATCAATAATTGGTGCAATACCGCAAAGCACCGTGTTTTTAACCAATTTAGTATTTTAACAAGATAATTGTGAATAACTACGCTTGTTATTTTTAAACAACTTATATTTGTCGCTTTCTTCATCCAATCGCTTCACATGGGGCCCACACATGGTCGCATACTACATATATACGAATATTCCCCGACTGCATTTAATATTCCACGACCAAACGAATATTCCCTAACAACAATGAATATTTTATAACCACTTGCTTATTTTGAAATATTTATGTATTTTACCCCTAACTATCCACATTAATCAAATCAACCCTTATTATTTCAAAATAATAAATAGAGAAAATTAAATTTCATTAATAATAAGTTGGGGTCTTACACATTCTAGCTTTGCATAGTGTTCGACCAATTGTGTCTCGTTGTCTTCTTTTCTTATCATTATCACATTCATCATCTAATGAATTCTTCACAACAGTTGGTCTACCAGCTTTTTTACATACATATAACCTTGACGTCAAATCATTACTGTGAGCATGTTTACGACTCGTAGCAATCCTAATCTCAAATCCACTTTTTCGGGCATATGATCTATAAAAAATTTCAGCTTCTTCTAATTTATAAAATAATTGACCAACATAAGGAACCATTACCTTTCTATTACTACTTTCACCATCATGAACATACTCCGATTCATTTCTACATTCTAAACTAGCAAAAGATTCAGAAGAACTAGATAAAAATATATTTGTAGCAGCCATGAAAGCCATTGATGAAGACTTACCAATAATTTCTCGCACAAATCAGTGATTTTAGAACTAGCAGATTCTTTCCGAAGCTATATTTCTGCATCTGTTAAGCATTTGGATGGGAATGGAGTAAAATGTTAGATTTAAGGTGGAAGATAAGGTGAATTTGGCCGCTACTCCCACTAGCGGCTGGGCCAAATTCCCTTAATGCCCAAATTTTTAAATTCCTCTCATTGATCACAGAGGAGTAGCGGCCAAAAAAACGACAACGTTTTCTTCTTGTCACTCTCTAGCTACCAAAGAAGAAGGAAAAAAATTATTGCTGGCCGCTACTCCCTCTAGCGGCTGGGAGATCATCTCAACCATTAACTCTCATTTTGGACGATTGAATATGCGTTAGTCGAAATAGGGTTACTAGCGAACGTAATGCACAGATCATTTCCCATATATATATATGGTTTCCAGATTTACAAAATTGTCATTTCATAAAAAATAATAATTACACGTACAAGTACTAATAATTTACCTTATACTCAGCTCCCATTTATTGTTCACTTTCATAATTACTTTCAAATGGAGATTTTGGCCATTTGCTCAAATTCCTAACTTTTTTTTATTTCTTATATTTATTAATCAATTATTCCTCTGTTTCACATAAATAATTTTATTTAATTTTAATCCTAAATAATTTATGAAATCTTTCAAAAAAAAATTGTGATGTAAATTTAATTTAGTTTTAAAAACAACAAATTTTCACTTAGTAATATTTTTTAAGTAGTTTATAATATTAATAATTGTACCAAACAAACCTAAATAAATTCACATTAACTTTGGAATTTTAGAATTTACAAATTCACTAAGAAAAAAAATCATTTTTTTGGAACCGAGAGTAAAAAATAAGCAATATCTATTAGGCTTAAATATGAATTAGTACCTTAAATTATAGGCCATATTCTATTTCGGTGATCCACCTTTCAATTTTGTCAATTAGGTGATTAAACTATCAATTTTTTCCAATTACAACAAATTGAACATGCAACGTCAAAAATTGCTGACGTGACTAATTGTGTGAAGTCTTAAAAAGCTTATGTAACAAAAAAATAATTTATTATTCATTACATAAATAAATCATTTTATATCATGGGCAAAATCGTCAAACCTAACTTAAAATCCTAATTAATAGGATCAATGCATATAAATATAGAGATATGAGGAAAGCTGAGGCTCAGATCTGTAATATATCAGGCAAGAGGGTGACACCACCATGGCTGCAACCAACAGTTGCATGAGAGAGAAAGAAGACTAGATTAACCAATCGATCTCTCGCATACCCTCCGAGTCACCCCGCCAAGATACGGGTCACATTCTCTCAATGCCCGATTTAACTCAGAAAATTGATTCATCATCACAGCCTCTTGCGTAGTTTTTCTTTTCTTTTCTTTTTGACAAGCCTATGGCTCTTATATAGTAGTACTAGCAGCAGCAGCAGCACAGTAATAGAAGTTGAGATGAATGGGTTTGAATGAAGAAGAATAAACACATGTAGAAATATCAGTTTCCTATATATATATATATATATACACACTCTAGAGGGTTGTTGATTTGGGTAACTGGAAAATGAAATCATAGGCCCAATAAATGAATGATCGGAAGAAGATGATTCAATTTAACAGAGAGGGGCAACCACCCTTAGAAACTTCCCTTCCCTCTGGAGCCTCATTCTTTTTTTTCTGAGTTTTTCATGCCCTAATTTTTGCCCCCTACAACTCTGTTTAAATAAGTGCCCTGTTTTGTTTTTCTTCCATCTTTGGATTGGACCTCGCGGTTGATCGTTGACGCTAGAGCCTAAAGGAGTTACGTTTGACGATTTTGTCCGTAATATAAAATAATTTGTTTATGTAATGAATAATAAATTGTATTTTTTTACCACATAAGCTTGTTAAGACCCTACACAATTAGTCACGTCAGCAATTTCTGATGTGGCGTGTTCAATTTGGTTTAATTGGAAAAAATTGATAGTTTAATCACCTAATTGACAAAATTAAAAGGTGGATCACCGAAGTGAAATATGTCATATACTTTAGGGTACTAATTCATATTTAAGCCTATCATTATTTCATTCAAATACATGTGCTTTCTTGATTTGAATAAATCCTATGGTTAAAATTATTCTTCTTATTTGATTTTTAAAATTTGTTGATGGAAAAAAAAATCAATAGCTCTCCATTCTTTTTCCAATCACTTTCACTTTGAACTCAATTATAGATGTATTTCGACATGAAAAAAAAGTGTCGTTGTAATAGAGAATTTTATCTTTACTAGAATTTTTAATGTGTATTTTTTGCCTATAACATAATTATTTAATATATTAATATTATATATTCTTAAAATAATTTTTAGTCCTCCCAATGTAAATTTCTGATTCCTATATATATACATATATATATAGTATATATATATCTGTTATCAATTGTGTATTACATAATAATACATGGCGTCGAGTTTTTTAGGTTAGAACGACGGTTCACCCGTCGTCAGAACCCCTAAAGAACGGTAAATCATCGCTATAAATAAAAAAAAATCGCCATCATACATTATGTCTTCTGTTACACAACTGCATACATACATTTTTCCCATACATATAAAAATATGTGTGTGTGGTTGATGAAATGCAAGTCAATGGAACCAACCAAATGTTGGTGTATGTAATAGTCTAAGCAACTTATCCAAGAATATTTCAATAGTCTAACTTCATTATATCATTATATAATAGAATATAGATAGTTGATGTCCAATTGTCCACCTATAAGCGACTTCTATTTTCAGATTCATCCTGCTGATTTCACAAGGGGAAGAGAAACTTATTTGATCCAATAATAAAGAAAGAAAATTATACAAAAATTCAATCTCGAATAGGTCAACTTCATGTGGAAAAAATACCAAACATTTAATCCTAGGAACATATTTATAGCTACTTCTATGAGAATTTAGCTGCATCAGATATGCAATATAGTGAAAATAAGGGATTAGATTCCCTTCCTTATTTAAACTGTAAGTACATATCACATTAGCAAAAATCAAAATAATGGCAATGAGAAGATTTAATTTTATATATTTTTGCTAGATAAAAATGGATATCATTAACAGCTTAAATTATACAAGTAAAGATGTAAAACCATAGAGTAGAAGATCCTGAACTTCTTCTGGTCATAAATGACTGCACAAAGCCTGTATGAGGTATACATATATAAACAGACATTCTACTACAGACATAAACAATCATTCACTTATGACACAACAGCCAGATACAAAATTCCAATTAGGAACCTATTTTCTCCCAGAATTTGAGTTTCTTCTAATGTACATATATGCATGTATTACAGATCTCGCCATGCAACTTCTGTATAAGCACTTAGCACCACTTGTATGATTCTTTGATTCTGCATTCAGTAATTTCAAGTTGTTATTCATAATAAATTAATAACAACTGAAAAGCTTCCACTTAAAAAGCCAAGTGAATAGCCTCTAGTCCAACCACTGTCCATAGGAGGATTAAACTGTCATTATTTGACAAATAAAACAACTTCCGAGCCTTAGAGGACAATATAATATAAAATAAAATAAAATAAATACCTTCCAGGGTCTTAGGTCCGGAAGGCACTGTGTGCTTTTTAATTTCATGGAGTACTTCTGGGGGTTCAAGGCCCTAAAGGATTTAATTTGATTTTAAAATCAGCCAATTTACGGTGCAAAAATGCACTTTTTCATATAAAAACCTTCCCGAACTAAAAGTTGTCTTTCCTGTCCTTTAAGGCCCGGAAGGTGTTTTATTCGTCAAATAATGGCCGTTTGATCCTCCCTATGGAATGGAGACAAATAGTGCACATAGCTAATGCTAGCTATGCATCACTCCCCATATATATATATATATATATATATATATATATATATATATATATATATATATACGGAGCCGTTCTAAAGCGGACCAAATAAGCGGACCAATGAACGGACCAAGGCAAAAAACACACGCGGGTCGGGTTGAACCCACAAAAACACGCGGGTTTAACCCGACCCGCGTATTTTTTTTTTGCTTGGTCCATTGGAGATCCTCCCCGTATATATATATATATATATATATATATATATATATATATATATATATATATATATATATATATAGTATAAGAACTATAAGTCCACTGTCCACCCTGCTCCCATAGTACAAGATGAAAAAAGTATAAATTTGAACAGGAACATATAGTAGTGAAGCAAGGTGAGGTAGGAACTGAACCTAAGCAAAGCAACAATATGTCCTAAACTAATGTTGTCTAGCAAGTTCAACTTTGCATCCCTGATCGATAATTAAGTGTAACTAGTGAATAAATGAGTGCCAAATACTAAACAAAATAATCCACCTAATATTACAAGTATATATGTTAGCTACTTCCATCATTTATCTTAAACTTATTATTACACGATGAAGATTATTTAGAAAATAAACTGCCACACTAAATTTCCAATAGTGTAAATTAAGTGAACTACATAGTGATGCCTTAATTGAGAAGAGCTTATAGCATAGATAGGCTAGATACCTCAATCAAGCAGTGCTTCCTTCTGGCAGCGTAATCAAGCGTGTCCTTGAATCGTACACCAAAGACGTCTCACAACTGAGGAAGAATGCTAAGAGTTAAAATTACCATAAAGTTGATATCGCGTCATTGGTTAACAGTTAATAATCAATGGGACATAAAACAAATCAAAAGATCTATAATTACGGTGAACGGCCACAAACTTACTTTGTGCATTTAATGGTGTTGGTTGAACCACCACTAGATATTGATAAAATGGTCCCAAAGAAAGAAGTGTTCTCTGTACCACAGTTCGGGCATGGACCCTAAAAGATTAATGTAATTCGTTAGTACCGAATTACATACCCAAACTTTCATAATCTATAAAAACCTTACAAGTGATATTTGCAAATATTCTACCTTTAAGATCAAAAAGTCTTTCACAATGAAGTTTGTAAATGTTTGAGATAGCCACAATATAAGCGGGAAAGCAGCAAACCAGGTGAAGATAAAACTGAATGGCTCTGGAAGCTGTAGCACAAGAACTCACAAAATTTAATTGAATATGACTGAGGTGTATGTATGAGTATATATAGACACACGCATATGCATATTAAATTTCGTAGAAATACATAACATTCATGTGATAACGAACTTTTTGCCTCACACATAATAGCTTTTACTTCACTTATAGTTTGAAAAGCACAAACATATGTGCTGGGTGTGTGAAAGAGAGTAGCAGAGTTTTTAAGTTAGTTCAACTAAAATCAACGGTGGATAAACTAAGATAATTCAGAATTTAACCTCCCCCCCCCCTCCCCCTCCATACCCTGTTTTAACATGCAACAACAATTTTCTAAAACTGTATTCTTGATACCTAGGAACCGTTTCAAGTTTCAAAAAAATTATCAATGAAAAATGGCCTAAGAGTTGGAGAAATTGACAGCCAACTGTAGCTATAGCACATAAAAATTCGTATCACCATCATCACTTTATATTTAATTGAAAAAGAAAAGATAAATAAATCTTCTTACTTCCAAGAGGTATGTGATCTCAAATCCAGTCAAGTCATCCAGAAAGAAAAACCTGTTAAAGCAGAAATTATACAAACACATAATAAGTTAATAACCTGCAGAGTTCTAGATGTTACAGGAAATAGATCCATACGTTAAAAGTTTTCCATCACATGCAGTCTATGCAGATGACTATTGTTATACTAGGGGAAATGAATTCTTATACTATTGTTTGGAAGAGAGAGTACTAATATATAGGAATCTTCAGGAAGGAGCATTCGAATTCATGGAGGCCTTTTTTCATTAAAGTAAATAGAAGTCTGGAACTACAATCCATTGATCTCAGTTGAATTTATTGATGCCACCTCAAATTTATTTTTTTTGCTTTTGTGCAATTGATTGATAAATTTCCTACCTTAATTGTATCAACTTTGTAATCTGGGACACAACTTCCATTGATCTTAATATTTTTTTAGGTATCCATTTCATGTATGGGATGTACCAAGATAAGTGTGTAAAAAACGTTTTCTCAAATCTATAGACACAAAATGGACCGTCACATCCCTCTTGAGGCCAAAATGGTAAAAGTTGGTTTTTTAGTTGAACTACGAGAGACTGTTGTACTTGGGAAGAACCGAGAATTTGAGGTGGTAACTACATAAAACAAGATCATCAAAGAGACAACCTAAAACAAAAGAACACAGAAGACTATGCTTAATCAAATTGTAAATCATTTACATGTGATAAGAACACAGCTACTTACAATCCCAATGCAACCACAGCAGCAGGGACGTTCAACAGGAACATTTTGAGATAGTCAACATATAGATCACTGTACACCTACAAAACATATATTAATAAGAACCAATATACCCATATCCTTTTGCTAACCTATGCATCCACCCAAACATATCCATAAAGTTTAACATGAAGATGAAGGTAGACAACTTTAAACAATTAATGCTAATCAAAAGAACATCAACTATTTTTATATACCTTACAACTAAATAATCAAATCCATCAACAATTTTTTTAAATACCTTACAACTCAATAATTAAATCCTAATTCATGCCAAAGTTCAAAAATTTACCGACAAGTCCGGAACTCAAATACCAATTCACACTCTTTAATCAATTAACTTGTCTGACATAGATTCCAAAACTCTTTCGACAGTACTGCAAACGTGCAATTAATTCTGAACTCCTCATTGACACGAAATAACAAAAACTTAGACTACCCTACCCAAACAATGCCAATCAACTATATGAATTTTATTCACTGTAACAATATCATGGACGGTTGTAGACTATAGAAGTTAACTTGGGATACAAACATTTTTTTTTAATAAGTAACCTGAGACGCAAACATAAGATTGAAATGTATTACAAGCTTAGCATTTTATGTTGCACCAGGCATAAACATGATTGAAAGACACCATAAGATTGAAATGTGTTGGGGCACATTTCAGATGCATCTTAGGTGTAGAGAAGACCAGCATCTCAGTTTGTTGATAATCCCACATATGGCAGATACAAAGACATGAAAAAGTTTCACACCTTTTCTAAACTTTAGAAATTTGTAGCATAGGTTTTTATGAAGTTATTTCGAAAAGGAGACTAACTTATGCAAATGAAAGACGGATAGAGAGGGGGAGGAAGAGAGACAGAGATTAACTTATGTAAATGAAAGACAGATTGAGAGAGAGATTGTAATATCAGTTTCCATAGAATTTAAGAAATTTATAATCTAATCGAACACCACTAGATATCTTTAAAGTAACTTCCCTAAAATTATAACAAACTAATAAGCAAGAATAAAGTGTGATTGTCATATGTAAAGGACTTGTTAAAAAATTCAATAATAAACTAGTAATTGTTTGCAGATGAAGTACCAATAAAAAAATAAACAAGTTAACGAATAAAGATGAGAGAGAAATAAAATATCATATGCACACCTTTCTACTGCGAAGACTGCATCGTGGTCCCTCAACCACAATATCACTTCCATCCATCTAGAAATGAGAATATAGTAGTAAGCGTTAATAGAAGGTCATATAGAAGAAGAAATAAAAAAACAGTAGGACCAGTGGCATAAGGTTATACTCTCCCCGTCCACTTTGGATATCAAAATTTCCACTCTGGGTCGGCCAATAATGGATGTCATAGTTAGGATTCAATACATTAATAATTATATGGACCTACTCTATAGTCTATACCACTTACCTCTCCTCTGATAGAAGAGAAAGATCAAGATTATTGTACCCAAATTTTTTTATTTTCAGATTTAAAAAGGAATAAAAGTGTACCAAGTCAAAATCTCAACTATCACATCCATATTGGGATGGAAGGAGTATGATATACTTCTTTCCTTTAAAAAGAAACAGGCTTTAAAAAGATCAAGCATGGCTGAAATAATTCATGTGCCCAAGATATTTAAAGCACAAACATATAAACAATATTCATTTTGCTAGCAAACCCTAGTCACGTCTTTGGCAAATTACTCCTTCCATACCATACTAAATTGATTAAATAAAGATAAATTTGAGAAAAAGTAAGCATCTCATAGTATTGTTCCTTTCTATAGACAAGATAACTTAATCCTCTTTTTTGTTCTGTTTTTTTTTGTAACTATATAGACCAGGTAACTAGTATCAGAAACAAAATATTCATCCAAGCAAAACATTATAATAGCTACAGTGTCACCCTTGCTCATAGATAAAATCATCAATAACACAACACTATTTTGGCACTGACAATCCTGAACTAATTAGCAATGTTAATTGTTATCCAGTATATAATTCAGATATAATCACCTCCCCTCATAAATCTGATGCATAGAAACATGTCGGCCTGAGTCATTACATATGTGATACTACACTACTATTTTGACTGTGGTTTCATTCATTTTCAAACATGAAAATAAGGATTTTTCAACAAAAATTAGATACACCTGTTTTGTGGAAGAATGTGCATACAAATGCGAAGACACTCAAACCTTTAATTGCAGCTTTAATTTGTCATACTCTTTATCAGTCAATATTGGATTCCCAGATACATAAGCCATGGAAGCTTCCAGGAACTTCTGCTCATCAGAGCCTACATTGTAAATGACTCACTGTTATGGCCAGATAATGAAAAAATATGTGTCATACGAAAGTAGGTAAAGGTCCCATATGTTGAAGGCATATGTACTTAGCATGACAACACTGCTTCCTTCCCACATTAGCTCTTCCTTGAGGTTATCAAATTCCTCATTTGACATAATAGCCTTTCCTTCATAATAGAATGACTGCAGCAGAAAGCAGAGAGAAAAACTTTATATGTTACATTAATTATTTAGAAAAATTGAAAAGATTTATGCAGCATAAGGAAAACCATAATAATATGAAACCATAGCATTTTTGTCAATATTCATAAATGTAAAACTCAGCAGAAATATTCAAGCAATTAAACGGAACGTATTTGAGCATAAATCTAAACAGTTAGGTGGCAGTGTTGGTAAGGCTGTATCCTTTTCCACAATATGACAGTAATAGATATCTTTCACTGCTTCCTCTTCTAAAATAGAAACATCTGTTGGTTGGGTTGACATGTCTGTTAGGGTTTGTTCATAAACATCTCCTTTTTCTTTCTACTACTAGGGAGAGAAGGAAACAAAAACTTAACTACTGACCAAACATACTCTGGTTTTATGATTTTGCAGTTTGGGAACTGAAAAGAGATAAAGGAAGATATTTTCAAATGGACACTTTGCATGTGTCCCCGTGTGTATACATATATATAATTATAGTTAAAACTTAATTTGCTTTATTACTTGTAGAGCTTGTAGGAATTCTTGTTCCATCTCGC
Source organism: Panax quinquefolius (assembly GCA_020205615.1). Taxonomy (NCBI): domain Eukaryota; kingdom Viridiplantae; phylum Streptophyta; class Magnoliopsida; order Apiales; family Araliaceae; genus Panax; species Panax quinquefolius. The sequence goes on along the minus strand of CM035155.1, from coordinate 40,243,486 downwards.
CTATTGACTTCTTCTTTTTCTCTATGCTGCAATAGGGCAATATCTTGCTGTCATCAACCTCATCTTCCCGGACCTGACCTGTAAGGACAAAGGGGTTAGAAAATGGAACAAACAATTGGAACCATTAGAAAACCCAAAAAGAAGTTAAAGCTTCTAAGAATTTAGTTAAAGGGCACAAATAAAAAGCACCTATTTAAGTATTTATCAAGGAAAAGAACTCATTTTTTATCAAGTGCTATCAGTATTTCCAAAATAGTATGTGCTATTTGTCTATTACGTAACAACAATTTCATTTTAGTCAAGTGCTTAATATTTTCCATGTACGGTGCTACCGTGCTAGTAAATTGTCTCAATGAATTGTCATATTTCCTCGTCAGTTATAATTTTATTTAGTCCACTATTTGGTTATAGGCCACATTAGTTTCTTTTCTTTCCCCCCCAGCCTTTTCCTTGACATTAATACTTCAAAGAGTACAATCGTGTTAACACAATCGGAACTTTCTCACACTTTCTATCTTGTTTCTCTCAGTAACCAAGTGAACCAATGTCTATAATTGGGATCTCTTGTGTGGAAGTCAATAAACTATTTCTTGGTATTCCTTTTTACCTTGACACTGAAAAAAGATGTTGAGCACTATTATATATTCTGGACCAATAACTCCTTCAGAGAAGTATTACTTCGTAATTCTAATGACTACCTTTTTCGAACATGTTTGGAATCTGAATTCAACTTCTAACATGTTGGTTGAGGGTGCACACTGTCTTCTAAATGGAGATTGCCAAGTCTTCCCTCCATTTTCACATAAGTTGTGTAACAATAAGAGTTCAGCACAGTGATTGCTTGCACTTGAGTTATCAAGTGGCTTCAATATGACAACTAAAGCAAATAAAACTCGAAGAGTATTATTTTCCTTATAAATATGGTTTTATAATTTCAAACCGAGGAAGTATTATTTTCCCTAAAAAAAAAAAATTTAAAAAACAAAGAAAAACAGAAATATCAAACTGGCGTTTTTGAGCATATCCTGGAAATGAAGTCAATCCATCTTGGTTCAAATGGGATTGAAAAAGTGCATTTTCTCCTCGATATCAATGAACTAGTAAAAATTTCTTTCCATTGGGATTAAAAAATTTAATCCCAAAGTCATTTTACTTAATGGGGCTGATCATAAGTATAGCCTTTGGAAAAAAAAAAGGAGCTTTTTCACTATCTTGGCAATATCCATATAACTTTTAATTACATCATAATTCCCCTAAAATCTGGTAATACTACACTACAGAAATTAAAATCCAGCCCATAATAGTGTCATTTGCAAATTGATTCTGAAAAATCCAGCCATGCTTTAAAAGATTACTTATCCAACTACTGCCTTCATTCCCCAAAATGAGTCCCATTTACAAAATTTACTAACTTTAAGATATATTCTGTTCCATGTTTAACCTAAATTTATTGAGTTAATAGTTTAATAGTAACGGGTTGATTGTGATGATAAAATTGAGTACATTTCATGTTAGCATAAAAACAAACTAGACTCTTTTTCAAAACAAAAGACATTGGCAAATGGGACTAGAGCAATTGAACAAAAAAGAAGTACCTACAATTAGATATAAAGGGGGAGGGGGGATTTAACTGACCTGGCTGATCAGTAGTGGCCTTAGGGGAAAGTATGATGAGTCTGCGCCTAGTGGACAGCTCTGGACTGATGAACTGAATTGAATGAGCCCTTGAAGAACAGGATGAAGAAGTTGAAGAAGAGAGAAAAATAAAGGGTTTTCGAAAAGGGGCATTTAGGAATCGAGGGGTTGTGATAGTAAACCCTAATTTGGCGGCCATTTGTCGTTGTTCTGCTGGTGGTAAAGTGGTGGTGGGCAGAAAGTGGGAAATGGGTGCATTTGTGAATTTTATGGGGGGAAGTGTTTTTGGAGGTGGAGTTGAAAGACTGGGACAGGCCAGCAGGAAGATAAGGCAATTTCGAATGTGTGGAGGAAATTTGGGATTTTTATTTTATTTTTCAAGAAATCAGTTATTACAAAATCTGCCAGGTGTCACTTTTTCTCGCGAAAGGATGTAGAAATATTTGACACACCTGGTACTGGCACGTGGATTGTGGATGTATTTCACGTGACCCCGTTCCCCTACCCCCGTTGTGTTCCTTTCATGGTCGCTGTTGGGATTTTATTTTTTGAGTTCTTCTATGCAGACACAAATATAGGACAAGAATATTGGATAGAAAATGTATTTAATTTTTATTTATTTATATTTTTATTTTATTAAAGGTCAAAATATAAATAAATAAATAAAAATTAAATACACTTCTGTCTAATATTTCTGTCCCATTTTTTTGTCGACTTTTTGTTATTTTTTTAGAAATTCTAGGGGGATATTTTTTTGTGACATTATTGAATATTTTTCATCATCCTCAGTTCTAAATGATGATATTATTGAATATCTTTGGCCTGTAGTACAAAGATAAATGATTTTATAATGAATATCTTTTACCGGCCGTAGTCAGAAAGATGAGCAGTGTTGAGAAAAGATGAACATGGTCGATGATGAATATCTTCTTTTGGCGCATGTCTGAAGATGAAAATTTTATTCAAGATAAATATTGATTGATATTACGAGGATAAAATATTGACGATGGTGCTTTTAAATTCATAGATAATAAGTAGATTTCATTCTCTACGTAACTCATCTATGAATTATTATTTCCATTCTTGATCCGAAACTTGTTGTCTATTGTATTCTATCGATTTTTTCCGTCATTGAAGACTAACGATAATTTGTTCTATATTATCTTAGTCGTAATATTTTTACTTGATTTAGTTTGAGAATTTCACCCTTTTCCTTTTTTGTTCCATTTTTCTTCTCGGGAGGCGAGAATGTAGCGAGTCTTGAATGCGAGTCGGAATGAAGGTTACAGGAAGTTATTTTAGTAGTCCTCACTATTTTTGTAAAGTATTGTATCAATAATTATAATGAGGACTTAGTTGGGTATATATATTGTATACAGATAACAATATTTGTATTTAAACTCACGAGTTTATGGGTTGTATTAATAAAGTTGTAGTTGTCACGTTATTATTGTACGATTTCGAATGGGTGATGTATACCTATTTTGGGGCGGCGTCATGAAATTTATATCATCATAATAAAATTAATTTTAATTATTTTTACAATAATATATATATATATATATGAAAAGTAATTATATTTTAAGCGTATACATGATAAAATTAAAAAACAAATAATAATAATAATAATATATATATACATTCATACAATTTTAATTATGTAATATATAATAATATAAATATTAATTTAATTTGTATATAATTATTTGGGGGCGAGGATTGCTGTAATAACCCGGGATTTCGAATAATTCGAATTTTTACGAATAATTTTTTTTATTTTAATTAATATTGATTATCAATATTGTGCTGTGTATCGGTGATACGAGTTTTGAGAATTAGTCAATTTGTGTATTGACTAAGAAATAAGAGTAGAGTTGTGCTTAACTGAGAATTTAAAACCCTAACCCTAAGTTCGGATAGGGATTTGGTAGAAATTAAAATATAATTTTAATAATTGTGTTGATGAGTACGCGTTTGTACTGTATAGAGTTATTGATCGATGATTGATCGGATAGGGTTTAAAATTAGTAAACTCTAATAAGGGATTAGAAACCCTAATATCAGGTTTAGGAACCCTGACGTACAATTAGGAACCTTAAACAAATGTCAGAAAACCCTAAGTTTAAATTTGGGAACCCTAAGCCCTAATTAGAAAACCCTAATCCTAATTAGTAAGCCCTAATGTGATTGATAACCTTTAATATAATTAGGAAACCCTAATTATATTTTAGTTATCTTAATTTTCTATTTTAAAAACCCTAATTTGAAAATTTTGTAAAACCTAAGGGTTAGAACCTTAGTAGGATTAAACCCTAAGAGTTTGGACAAATGTCTAGATTGCCATTAAAATGATGATGCAAATGACCATAGTGCCTTTTTCACATTCTTTATTATGTAACTTGTAAATTTTGACAACAACTTTAGTTGTTCACCAACTAAATTGACTTTTGTGGCTTTTAAACTCCAGCCAACAAGCCAATTATATCATATCTATGCAATATATATATCATACTATAAATAGATTAAAGAGAGAGAAAGTCACCAAAAGTTGCCCATTTGTGTAGTAACTCTCAAACAACTCCTTCTCTCTCTAAACATCCGAAATACATAAGTGTCTCAGTCTCAAATACAGCCCCTAGTAACCATAAGATCAGATTGGAGAGCTAAGATCAAAGATTAGAACTAGAAGGTATAAACACTAATTTGATTTTTGATCTTACATGATAAGACAAAAGTTGTGTTTATGTGTTTGGATTTGTGCTAGTAGTTGTTTTATGATGATCTATGATGATCCATCATAGATCTATAGCATCAAAGTGCCTTAAAATGATGTTTTTCAAAAACTACTCAAGAACATTCATAGTGGTCTGACAAGCAAATGTCAGTGGCCTTAGATCTCTGCATGTTCATGATTTTTGTTGTTTTATGTTTTAGATTTGTTGTCTGACATGAGATCTTTGATCTGGAAGTGGAATCAAAGCTATTCCATGTCCAGAGTTCAAGATATAGTTGGTCAAAACCCGTTAACTGGGCATGACTAGATGAATTCTGGGTAACCCAGAAATCATTTTCCAGCGTCTGACAAGATCTTCTAATGGCCGTATCTGTCAGGTTTTAAGCGATTTGATGTGGTTGTTATATACATGTTGTAAGACCCCAACTTTTATGAATAAAGAATAATTTTCTCAAAATATATTTTTGAATATTATGGTGTGGATTTGATATAATGTTATAGTTGTGGGTAATATTTATAAATTTTGCAAAGTAAGCAAGTGGTTATATAATATTCGATTGGTCGGAGAATATTCATTTTAACAGGGAATATTCGTACAACGGCACAATCATTGGTGGACCCAACAACGGAAGTATTATCGTAGTTAGAAAACGACAGAAGTATCTTTTTATAAAAATAACGGCGAAAGTTTTACCGTTAAACTGTTGAACTACCCGGTAGTAAAAGTACGATGTCTGGCGTGGTTGCATAGTAGCACACGTATTGATTATTGATGCTTACGTGAGAAGTCACTCAGTTATACTCAATTATTGCTATAGTAATTGTTGCATCATATCTCTCATATTATTGATTCGATTATATATTATCACAGTATCATCTGCATAATATGTTATATTATTAAATCAATAATTGAGACGACAAAGTTATTTAAATTATTAAATTATAATATTACAATGTCTAGAAGTTCTGTCAAGGAGAGGTTTGGTCATCTAATTGCGCGCCAATAAGGAGAAATCCTTATCGGAAAACCCCCTCTTTCTTGGGAACGACCTGGTTGTTAAATATTGTGAGTTATAATATTAATGATGAATAAGTTTGTGTTGATTAAAGATGAATTTGATAGTTTCATTGTGTTGGGATTATTAGTGTTAGTGGAAATCGACATCTATTACAATGATAATTGATGTCTGGGGGTTATATTGATAAATCGGGTAATTAATCGGATAAATGAGCAATTAATTACTACTAATTCACATGCTTATATAACTATTTGTTCACATGTGTATACTATTGAATCACATTCATGTACTATTAGGGGAGTTGGTGCAAGATTGATAATACTTGCATGACTAAGTTAAAAATGGAGGTATAGATGGAGGTACTATACTGTAATTCATATTTTCACATGATTATAACAATTGATTCACATGATTGAACTATTGATTCATATTATTTACTATTAGGGGAGGTGGTGCAAGTTTGATAATACTTGAAGAATTAAAATAAAAATGAAAGAAAAGTTGGAGGTATTGTACTGTAATATTTCGATCTCCAAAACGTGCAATTATCGAAACTATATTTTCCTATAAATAGAAGCTCATTCTTCCATTATTTCTCATCAATTCACTAAAGCTTTAGAGAAATTATTATAGAGAGAAATTATAGAGAGAAAGAAGAAGAGAAGTCTGCTACCTCACTATTCCAATATCCAGTTCCTTCTAAGGTAAGGGGTATTATTTCTTTCGTATTCATGAAGAGAGCTATTGTTATTCCATTCCTTATTATTATGTTGGAATAACTTTATCATCATGCTGGTACCGCATATATGGTGAAATTCTTCATTATTCCATTCTTTATTATTACATTGGAATAACCTATCACGCGTGCGATTCTATCGCATACACGGTGAATTCTGTTGTTATTCCATTCTTTATTATTACATTGGAATATCCTGTTTTGTGCGGTCTATCGCATGCATGGTGAATTCTTATGTTATTCCATTCTTTATTATTACATTGGAATAACTTTGTATACATGTGGATTCCGCATGCATGGTGAATGATCCTTTGTATTCATTCCTTATTAAATTGTGGAAATGATCTGTCACGTGGATTACTGCATGACGCAAAAATCCATTCTTGAGCTTCATATATTCTATTTTACTCGGTTGGTTAAAGTTTTGGCTTCTATACTCCATGAAATTAGTAGAATATCACGGATATTTCAAGCTTCATCCAATATCTTTTCATGGAAATATTTTTCGAGCATTCTTGAATTTTACTCCACAAAGCGATATCATGTTGATAATTTGGACGTTATTGATTTCAAGATAAATTAACTTATAAATTTATTCTTGAACTTGTTTTATTGAATTATTATGTCATTGTCATCATCCTCATGCTTATATTGTGATGAAAGTCATCTTTAGCTTACGTGCATAGATGGACTTGGTATGATTATGACCAGGGATCATTCGGTATAATCATGACCTGTAATGTTATAAATGATGTGGTAAAAGTCCTCAGTAGCCTGTAATGCATTGATAGATAGTTTTTGGTATGATTATGATCAGGGATTATTCGGTATAGTCACGACCATTGATGATTTAATGAATATCCTTGGCCCGTAGTGCAGGGAGGATTCGATGATGTGGTTTATTTATTAAGTTGAGTCTCAGCGATAAAAAAATTAATGAAAACATTTTAAATCATAGAAGATAGTAGATATCATGCTCTACTTGAATCTTCTAATGGATTGCTTATTCCGTTGCAGTTAAACTTGATGTCTATTGTATTTTATCAGTTTAACATTGTTGAAGACTAATGATAATTTATTCTGCATTATCTTAGTCATAATATTTCTTATTGGGCTAGTTGAGCTCACCCTTTTCTTTCATCGTTCTCTTCGAAATGAGAGCGTGGCGTGGTAGGACTAGTCGGGGAAATCGGAGTGACGGTCCGAGAAAGATAGCATTAGTAGTCCTCACTATTCTGTTAAATAGTGTGACAATAAATGTAATGAGGACTCCATTGAGTGTGGATATTGTCTAGATGAAAATATTCTTATTAAAACTTTTAGATTATTTTTGTCGTATTATACACGACTGTTGTATAATTAAGTTGTATTTGAATTTTGTACTATGTATTAGGCGACTCAAGATGGGTGATGTATACCTATTTTGGGGGCGTCACAGTTGGTATCAAAGCTTAGGGATATAATATTTGGCTGAGATATGAGACAAGAACTTGGAGGTGAGAGACGGGGAATTCCTTCGCTAGTATGACCTACCTAAGTTTATTTGGTATTTAATTGGTTGGTCAAAGTATAGGGATAATATGCGATATGTTAATTAACCCTTGTTTTGTGGAAGTATTTGAAAATGGCATCCGAAAATGTTGAGATAAGCAATGAAACACATGAGACCGTTAAGTCACCACAGATTAATGCCCAGGATAATGTGCAACAAGAAGACAATAATCCTCATGTAAACAATAACACCGATGAAATGGTGAACGATGGGATATTCAGAAGCTTTATGCAATTCATGCAACATCGGTAAAAGCGGCTCTGCTCTAAAATGCGGTGGAAACACCGACAACTCTCGGATGGTCACCATTAGCGATTTCAAGGAGCTGGGACCACCGGAGTTTTTTGAGAAGCCAAAACCACTTAAAGGCGAGACGTGGATAAAGCAAATCAATAAGATATTTGATGTCTTGGGATGCTCAGGAGCAAAGGTTCCTTTGCCACCTTCGTGTTGCGGCGAGGCGATTATTGGTGGGCATCTGTAAAGCGTACTCGACTCCGCCGCACCGAAGATGTCTTGGGAGAAGTTCGAAGAACTGTTCAACGATAAGTACTTTCACGAAAGTATTAAATCACGTGAAGGAAGTAGAGTTCATCAAGCTTGAGCAAAACAATATGGCCGTGGCCGCGATCTGACGAAGCTAAGTTTGCCGAAGTTATCTCGGTTTCGTCCCACTTGGTTGATAATGAGGAGAGAATGGCGGATGTTTCTAAGAGGTTTGAAACCCAAGATACGTCAATACCTTATCTCTCATAAAGCGTGTTTGTATTCGGATGTTGTGAATAAGGCTCGATTATTGGAGTGCGATAATGAGTCAACCCAACCAAGAGAGAAGCGATCGGCAAGTGATCGATATCTGGGGTGGTAGCGATCATCGTGAGCGGTGACAACAAACGTGGAGGAATCAATATGCGAAATGGTAATCACTTGTGGTAATCATGGCTATGATGATAAGAGTGGACATTCGAAGAGGAGATTCAACAATGATGGAAAGATGTCGGACCAAAGACTGTTGTTAAGGAAGGAGAACGATGGCAGTCGTATATTACAAATGTGGAGGGAAGGACATCATCGGTCAAACCTGCACGATCTGATTTAAAACATATTATAATTGTGGAAAGAAGGTCACTAGCCCAATTTTATCGTGTACCAAAAGTCAAGTCCAAATTGGGATGGAGACATCAAAGGGTGTCTGAAACAAAGACAAAACCGTGAGTTCGAGGAGGCGTTTGTCGTAACCTCCCAAAAAGCGAGAATCCAAACGAGGTGATCACGAGTAAGCTAATCATAAACTCTAGCGAAGTTTATACTTTATTTGATATCGGTTCTACCCATTCCTTTATTTCTCCTACTTGCGTTCAATATTTAAATTTGACTCCGGAGAAATTAGACTTTAACTTATATGTTGAAACTCCGTTAGGAGAAACCTTTATTACATCCACTGTTTATAAGTCTTGTTTGATTCGGATAGATGTATCGCGCGTTACTGTCAATCTTATTTCTTTGAAAATACTTGCATTTGATGTGATTTTAGGGATTGATTGGTTAACTACCCATCATGCTAAAATCGATTATTTTCGTAAGGTTGTTAGCTTTCATATTCTAACCAACCTATTATACTCTGAATTCAAGCAACCAAACCACTAAAATCAATCAACGTCGTATCAAGTCATAAAGCTATTCGTTTATTGAAAAGCGGTTGTCGAAGCTTTCTTAGCCCATGTCATGGATTTAAATAAAAATACGTCGATTTGAATGATATTTCTATTGTTAATAAATTTCTGACGTATTCCACGAAGAACTTTCTGCCTACCCCAGGCGTGAAATTGAATTTTGTATCGACCTTGAATCCGGTACAAAACTCATTTCTAAAGCCCCATATAGAATGGCTCATATTGAACGTGAGTTAAAACCCAACTACGAGAAATTGTTAGACATCGGTTTTATTAAGTCTAAGACGTCTCCTTGGGGTGCTCTTGTTACTATTCGTGAAGAAGAAAAAGATGGAAGTATCGACTTTTTATTGATTATCGGGAGTTGAATCATGTCACCATCAAAAATAGGTACAGATTGCCTCACATTGATGACTTGTTTGACCCGATTACAAGGAGCCAAATTCTTTTCAAAGATTGATCTTAGTTAGGATATCATCGATTAAAGATTAAAAGCGATGAAATTCCAAAGATCGCTTTCGAGAACTCGATGCAGGCGGGCATTATGAATTCTAGTCATGTCTTTTGGATTGACTAATGCTCCTAACTCTTGTAAGACCCCAACTTATTATAAATAAAATTTAATTTCCTCCATTTATTATTTTGAAATAGTAAGGGTTGATTTGATTAATGTGGTTAGTTATGGGTAAAATACATGAAATATTTCAAATAAGCAAGTGGTTATAAAATATTCATTGTTGTCGTGGAATATTCTTTACGTGGGGAATATTAAATGCGTGAAGCAGCAGCCTTAATGTGGGCCCCATAACGGAAAGCGATTGGATGAAGAAAACGACAAGTATAAGTTATTTATAAATAATGGGCGTAGTTATTCACCAGTTTATCTTGTTGAAATACTCGAATTGGTTAAAGCGTAGTAGCTGCACTGTATTGCACCAATTATTGATTCTTACGTGAAGGTACTACTCTCGATAATTGTTACGATAATTACTATTCAATATTTTATTTTATTGATTCAATAATTGATCGTTGATATTTTATATTATTGTTGTTTCATAATTGTTATTACACATATTTTCCATTATCGGATCGATAATTTATATTATTTGAATAATATTATTAGATAACAATTTTGGCAATGTCTAGAAAGTTACATCTAAGGAGAGGTTTGGTCATCTAATTGCACGCCAAGATGGAGAAATCCTTATTGAAAGCCCTCTTTCACTGAGGAAGCTATGCGGTTGTCGATGATATGATTACATAATATTATTTGTGAATAATTAATTATTGATTTATATAATGAGGAAAATATTCATTTTATGTGGATATAGATGGAGAAAATTTTTAATGTGACAATTGTTTGAAAATTAATATTTTATCTTTTTTGATAAAATAATTTATTTAAATATATTATTATATTATAATAATATAATAATGGTGATATTTTTACAATGAATGTGGGATATATGAATAAATGAAGAGGAAAAGTATTTTTGTTACTAAAAATTTTTAAAACATGTTTTTCATGTTTGTGGACCCCATTTCTTGACTGAAAATTTGATTATAACCTGTAAAATCGCCCGTTTATGGATTTTGATCAATTTCTGTTTGGAACTTGGGAACACTTTCTTCTGCAAAGTTGTAGAGAATGGAATTTCCTATGGAGAGGGCATGAAGTTCAATTTTTTTTGATAAAAGGGCTACTTATTATGAATTATTGAAGTTTCAGATTAATTAATTATTATTTTTTTGGAGTTTTAAATGAATTAATTGAGAAAAACGTTTTTGTGGTTGTTATTGAGGTGTGGCTAATGTCTAGACTATATTGGTGTACGTAGGAAATTTAAGAAAAATAAATTATTATTTTATTAAATTTTCTACTTTGGTGTTCTAAGCATTTTCCTATAAAATAGGGTGCTTATGTTAGAATTGAAAATCACACCAGAAACTGAAGTTCTCTCTCTCTTTCTCTCTCTATATTATCGAGCGTATTCTTGTGAGTGTTTTGATACTTTGAGTGTTGCTATACGGTGCAAGTTTTCTTGACCTTATATCCAAGATTCTAGTTAAAATCTTGTCTTTTCGAGGTAAGGGATAATATTTTTTTTAAAAATGATATTATTTCTTCTAATATCATTATGCCAGAATATTGATAGTATTTTTCTTGTGAAATTCTTGTCTTTTAGTGTCGGGGTTACTATTTACGTATCACGGCCTTATTCACGTATCTGATCTTATTCACGAATCGACCTTATTCACGAAAAAATTAAATTTTCGTTTTTGTCCAAAATATATATTATGGATACTAGTTTGATTGTATCCATGTTTTGATCATTCTTGAATTTTGCTCCACTATAATTATTTATGAAGTATTTTTGAACTCGAATTATTTAAAGTACGAATCCTTAATATTTGTTCTTTTGTTTCACTGGATTCATTTTCTTTAAAACATTTTTCATCATCCTCAATCCTAAATGATGATATTACTGAATATCTTTGGCCTGTAGTGCAAAGATTAATGGTTTTCTTATGAATATCTTTGGCCCGTAGTGCTGCGAAGATGAGCAGTGTTGAGATGAAACATGACCCGGTGATGAATATCTTTGGCCTATAGTGCAAAGATGAATATTTGATTCAAGATGAATATTGATTGATGTTACAGGGATAAAATATTGATGATGGACTTTTAAATTCATAGATTATAGTAGATTTCATTCTCTACGTAACTCATCTATGAATTATTATTTCCGCTGCAAATATTGATCTGAAACTTGTTATCTATTGTATTTTATCAGATTTTTCCCTGTTGAAGACTAACGATAATTTGTTCTATATTATCTTAGTCATAATATTCTTTACTGGGCTAGTTGAGCTCACCCTTTTCCTTTTTGTTCCATTTTTTTTCTCAAGAGGCGAGAATGTAGCGAGTACTAGTAGGGGTATGGAATGAAGGTCTTAGAGATTTGTTTTAGTAGTCCTCACCATTTTTGTAAGATAATATATTAATAATTGTAATGAGGACTTATTTGAGTGTTGATATTGTCTAGAAGACAATATTTCTATTTAAAATCACAGTTTTTATGTTATATTAATAAAGTTGTAGTTGTTTCTGTACCATGTTATTGATGACTCAGAATGGGTGTTGTAAACCTATTTTGGGGGCGTCACAGCTGCCTTCATGGACATGATGAACCGAGTATTCAAGGAATATTTGGATCACTTTGTGGTCGTCTTTATTGATGACATCCTCATATACTCCAAAACCCGTGAAGACGAGGGAGACTCCGTGCCAAAAAATACAATGGAAATGATAACGGCAAGACGATTTGTCACAATGACAAGCGATTCAAAGAGTTGGGACCACGAAATTTTGGGGAAAGCCGGATCCGATTAAAGGCGGAGGCGTGGGTCAAGCAAATTACCAAGATATTCGATGTCTTGGGATACGGAGAAACGAAGGTTCCATTCGCCACCTTTATGTTCATGATGAGGCGATTCTTGGTGGGAATCGTGAAGCGTACCATCCAACCGACTCATCATGTCTTGGGAGGCGTTTGAAATCTGTTCAATGACAAGTACTTTCTGAAAGTATTAAATCGTATGAAGGAAGTGGAGTTTATTAGATTGGAACAAAAGTAACATGGCGGTGTCCCGATCTGAGCCGAAGTTTGCGAGTTATCGGGGTTTGCACCTCATTTGGTGGAGAATGAGGAACGTATAACGCGGATGTTTCTGAGAGGTTTGAAACCCAGCATATGTCAATATCTCATTTCTCATAATTTTTCTCTCTATTTAGATGTTGTCAACAGAGCTCAATTATTAGAACGAGATAACAAGTATGTTCAACCAAAGGACCATAACCAGGATCATACTGGTGACTGCAGTCATTAGAACAACGATAACCAGCGGAGAAAAAAAAATACGGACAAAAGCGGCAACCACTTTGGTGGTAATCATGGCTATGAAAATAGAAGAAGCGAGTCGGGGGGAGATTTTAAAAAAAGAAGATTCAACAACGATAATGTAAAACGTCGTACACCAAAGAAGCTGGTTCTAAGGGAGGAGAACGACCACACAGTATCTTATAAATCACGAAAAGAGGACTTATCGGACCAAGCGCCTGAATAGTTCAAGGTATGCTATAATTATGGAAAAGAAGGACATATCGCTCGAGATTATGCGGTGCGAAAAACCAAGTCCAACGGGGATGGTGACTCAAAAGGTCATCCCAAAAAAATCAAAGTCAACGGTTCCTAAAAAGAGCGTTTTAAGTGGTCGGTCAAAATCGAGGAACCCAAACGAGGTGATCATGGGTAAGCTAATCATAAAATTCTTGCGAAGTTTATACCTTACTAGATCTGGGTGGTACCCATTCATTTATCTCTCTACTTGTGCTCAACGCGTTAAACTTAACTCAGGAGAAATTAAACTTTGATTTATCTGTGGAGACTCAGATTAGGAGAAACTTTCATCACATCCATTGTTTATAAATCTTGTTTGATCCAAGTTGGCACCATCACATTACACATTGACCTTATCTCTTTAAATATACTTTCTTTTGATGTGATTTTAGGGATTGATTGGTTAACTACTCATCATACCAAAATTAATTATTTTAGTAAAGTTGTTAGTTTCCATATTCTAACCAACTGTTATTACTGAATTCAAACAACTAAACCACTAAAATCAATCACTATCATATCTAGTCATAAAGCTATTCGTTTATTGAAAAAGCGGATGTCAAACTTTCTTAGCCCATGTTATGGATTTGAATAAAGACACGTCGATTTGAATAATATTCTGTTGTTAGTAAATTTCACGGCGTATTTCTGAAGAACTTCCTTGGTCTACCCCAGAGCGTGAAGTTGAATTCTTTATTGATCTTGAGCACAGATGCAAGCCCATTTCTAAAACCCCATATCAAATGGCTCTATTAAACTTGAGTTAGTTAAAGGTCCAACTACGAGAGTTGTTGGACATCCGGTTTCATTAGTCTAGTACATCTCCTTGGGGTGCTCTATTTTATTTGTAAAGAAGAAAGAGCGGGAGTATGCGACTTTTGTATTGACTACAAGAGAATTAAACCATATCACTTTATCGAGAATAGGTATCCGCTACCTCGTATTGATGACTGTTTGAGCGATTTGCAAGGAGCACAATTCTTTTTAAAAATCGATCTTAGATTACGGATATCATCAATTTGAATATTAGAATCGAGGATATTCCAAGCGCCTTGAGAACTTCGATGCGGGCATTATGAATTCTTAGTCATGTCTTTTGATTGACTAATGCTCCTGCGACTTTCATGGATATGATGAACCCGAGTATTCAAGGATTATTTGGATCGGTTTTGTTGTTGTCTTTATTGATGACATCCTCATATATTCCAAAAGCCGTGAAGATCATGAGCACCATTTGAAGTTTGGTACTCGAAAGGCTTCGTGAAAACAAGTTATATGCCAGTTGAAGAAATCGAGTTCTAGCTTGAGGAAGTAGCATTCCTTGGGCACGTGGTGTCAAAACATGGAGTATCTGTTGACCCGTGAAGATTAAAGCAATACAAAGTTAGAAGCAACAAAAGTCGGTGGTTGAAGTCGTAGCTTTTACGGGCTTAGTTGGTTATTATCGGAGATTCGTGGAAAGATTTTCTCGAATTGCTACTCAGATTAACTCGGTGACTCGAGAAAGATCTGAAAATCGTATGGAGTGAAGAATGCGAGAAGAGTTTCCAAGAGCTTAAGAGGAGACTCATTTATTTTGTTTTTGACAATACCATCTGGTTCGGATGGATTTGTTATCTCTGACGATGCTTCCGTGAAGGGTTAGGATGTGTTCTCATCTGCAATGGGGAAAGTCATAGCACTTTCTGACATGAACTTAAAGAGTATGATAGGAATTATCTTACTCATGATCTAGAGTTGGCAACAGTTGTTTTCGCGCTAAAGATCTGGAGGCACTATCTATATGGAGAGAAAGTGGAGATATATTCAGACCATAAAAGCCTCAAATATTTCTTCACCCAAAAGGAACTCTACATGCGGTAATGATGTTGGCTCGAGATGTTAAAAGATTATGACCACACCATTCAATACCATCCTGGAAAAGCAAACGTGGTAGCTGACGCGTTGAGTAGAAGATCATATGCAGGAACGAGTGCGATGATGTCAAGTATACGCATAGAACCAACATTAATCGATAAAGTTAAAGTTGCTCAAGCCACCGACCAGGAGATGATGCATATGAAGAAGAAAGTACAAGAAGGTGCTATTCCGGAAGTGAGAATCGATGAAGAAGGAATACTTTGAGTCCACTCCAGACTTTGTGTTCCTAACGACTCTGATTTGAAGTACAAGATCATGATGGAAGCACACAATACACCGTTTGTAATCCATCCTGGAAGTACCAAAATGTATCGTGATCTTCGACATACATTTTGGTGGAACAATATGAAGAGAGAAATTGCAAAGTTTATCTCGAGGTGTTTAAATTGTCAGCGTATAAAGGCGGAGCATCAAGTGCCTAAGGGTCCATTGCAACCACTTGAGATCTCAAAATGGAAGTGGGAACACATTACCATGGATTTCGTTATGGGTCTTCCCACGGTTTTTCAATGCATAAATGCTATTTGGGTTATTGTTGATAGATTAACCAAGTCTGCTCATTTCTTGTCGATATGGGAGACTTATTCCCTTGAACGTCTTTCTCATATGTATGTAAATGAGATTGTGAGATTGTATGACATGCCAGTATCCATAGTTTCGGATCGTGGCCCAAGATTCACTTCACGATTTTGGGTTAGCTTAAGCTAAAAAGCTATGGAGCGCAATTCTGATTGATTGACATACCATCCTCAAACGGACGGACAATCAGAGAGGACTATTCAAATTCTTGAAGATCTATTAAGACTCTGTGCCCTAGATTTCAAAGGGAGTTGGGATAAGTATTTACCATTGGTGGAATTCTATTACAACAACAGTTATCAGGCAAGTATAGGTGTGGCTCCATTTGAAGCATTGTATGGATGAATGTGTCGCTCTCCAATATGTTGGGATGAGGTGGGTGAAGCAACATTGTTGGGACCCGAGTTGGTACGTATGACTACGAAAAAGATCCAAATGATTCAACAATGTATACAAACGGTACAGGATCGACAAAAGAGTTATGCGGATCTTCATCGAAAGGACGCGGAATTTAGTATTGGGGATCATATATTATTGCGTGTTGCCCCATGGAAGGGAGTTAAAAGAATTGGGAAAAGAGGAAAACTCAATCCACGATTTATTGGTCCATTTCTGATTCTTAACCGAATAGGAAATGTGGCTTATAGACTCGCGTTACCTCCAAGTATGTCTCGTGTTCATAATGTTTTTCATATATCTGTGCTTCATAAATATGTGAAAGACCCGAACCACATTATTGAGTTAGAACCGGATGAGATAGCCGAAGACTTAACGTATGAAGAGGTACTTGTCAAGATCTTGGATAGGAAGGAGCATGTCCCTACGCATGAAAGGTCATACCACAAGTCAAAGTTTGTGGAGGAACCATCTTTATTGAGGAAATGACACAGGAGTTGGAAACGAAAATGAAAGCGAGGTATCCTCACCTTTTCGAAACATCAGGTACGTACATTAATTTTGAGGACGAAATTTCATAAGGAGGGGAGGTTGTAAGACCCTAACTTATTATAAATAAAATTTAATTTCCTTTATTTATTATTTTGAAATAGTAAGGGTTGATTTGATTAATGTGGTTAGTTATGGGTAAAATGCGCAAATATTTCAAATAAGCAAGTGGTTATAAAATATTCATTGTTGTCGTGGAATATTCTTGCTGTTGGGGAATATTCGTATGTGGCCTTGATCTTATGTGGGCCCCATAACGGAAAGCGATTGGATGAAGAAAGCGACAAGTATAAGTTGTTTATAAATAACAGGCGTAGTTATTCACAGATTATCTTTTGTTGAAATACTCGGTTGGTTAAAACACGATAGCACACGGTATTGCACGATTATTGATTCTTACGTGAAGGCACTACTCAATAATGGTTACGATAATTCTTTGTTCAATATTTTATTTTATTGATTCAATAATTGATGCGTTGATATTTTATATTATTGTTGTTTGATAATTGTCATTACACAATATTTTCCATTATCGGATCAATAATTTATATTATTTGAATAATATTATTAGATAGCAATATTGACAATGTCTAGAAAGTTACATCTAAGGAGAGGTTTGGTCATCTAATTGCGGCGATGAGAGAAAATCCTTATTGAAAAGCCCCTCTTTCCTTTAACCGCACGGTTGTTAGTATTATGATTCTGTAATATTATTTGTGAATAATTAATTATTGATTTATATAATGAGAAAAATATTCATTTTATGTGGATATGGATGGAGAAATTTTTTTAATGTGATAATTGTTAAAAATTAATATTTTATCTTTTTTTGATAAAATAATTTAATTAAATATATTATCATATAATAATAATATAATAATGGTGATATTTTTACAATGAATGTGGGATATATGAATAAATGAAGAGGAAGAGTATTTTTGTTACTAAAAATATTTAAAATATGTTTTTCATGTTTGTGGACCCCATTTCTTGACGGAAAATTTGATTATAGCCTATAAAATCACCCGTTTGTGAATTTCGGTCAATTTTTGTTTGAAATTTAGAAAAACTTTCTTCTGTAAAGTTGTAGAGAATTGAATTTTCTATGGAAAGGACATGAGGTTCGAATTTTTATGATAAAAGGGCTATTTATTATGAATTATTGAAGTTACGGATTAAATAATTATTATTTTTTTGGAGTTTTAAATAAATTAATTGAGAAAAACGTTTTTGTGGTTGTTATTGATGTGTGGCTGATGTCTAGACTATATTGGTGTACGTAGGAAATTTAAAAAAATTAAATTATTATTTTATTAAATTTTCTGCTTTGGTTTCTAAGCATTTTCCTATAAATAAGGTGCTTAGGTTAGAATTGAAAATCACACCAGAAACTAAAGTTTCTCTCTCTCTCTCTCTCTATATTATCGAAATATTCTTATGAGTATTTTGATACTTTGAGTGTTGTTTATATCTGATTCTGAGTTTCCTTGAAGACTATATCCAAAGATTCTAAATGTAAGTAATTGCCTTTTCAAGTAAGGGATATTATTTTTAAAAATGATATTATTTCTTCCAATATCATTATCTTAGGAATATTGATAGTATTTTTTTGTGAAATTCTTGTCTTTTAGTTTTGGGGTTACTATTCACGTATACGACACTATTCACGATATCTAAGATCTTATTCACAATCTGACTATTCATAGAAAAATTAAATTTTCGTTTTTGTCCAAAATATCTAGTATGGATACTAGCTTTGATTGTATCCATGTTTTGATCATTCTTGAATTTTGCTCCACTATGATTATTTATCAAGTATTTTTGAACTCGGTTTGTTTAAAGTACGAATCCTTAATATTTGTTCTTTTGTTTCACTGGATTCGTTTTCTTTAAAATATTTTTCATCATCCTCAATCCTAAATGATGATATTACTGAATATCTTTGACCTGTAGTGCAAAGATTAATGATTTTCTTATGAATATCTTTGGCCCGTAGTGCAAAGATGAACAGTGTTGAGATGAACATGACCAACTGATGAATATCTTTGGCCTGTAGTGCAAAGATGAATATTTGCTTCAAGATGAATATTGATTGATGTTACAGGGACAAAATATTGACGATGGACTTTTAAATTCATAGATAATAGTAGATTTCATTCTCTACGTAACTCATCTATGAATTTTTATTTCTGCTGCTGATCTGAAACTTGTTGTCTATTGTATTCTATCAGATTTTTCCCTGTTGAAGACTAACGATAATTTGTTCTATATTATCTTAGTCATAATATTCTTTACTAGGCTAGTTGAGCTCACCCTTTTCCTTTTTGTTCCATTTTTCTTCTCAGGAGGCGAGAATGTAGCGAGTACTAGTCAGGGTATGGAATGAAGGTCTTAGAGAGTTGTTTTAGTAGTCCTCACCATTTTTGTAAGATAATATATCAATAATTGTAATGAGGACTTATTTGAGTGTTGATATTGTCTCGAAGATAATATTTGTATTTAAAATCATAGTTTTTATGTTGTATTAATAAAGTTGTAGTTGTTTCTGTACCATGTTATTGATGACTCAGAATGGGTGTTGTAAACCTATTTTGGGGGCATCACAACTGCCTTCATGGACATGATGAACCGAGTATTCAAGGAATATTTGGATCACTTTGTGGTCGTCTTTATTGATGACATCCTCATATACTCCAAAACCCGTGAAGACCATGAGCAACACTTGAGGCTGATACTTCAAAAGCTTCGTGAAAACAAGCTTTATGCCAAGTTGAAGAAATGTGAGTTCTGGCTTGAGGAATTTGCATTCCTTGGGCACGTAATATCAAATCATGGAATATCTGTTGACCCGACAAATATTGAAGCAATTCAAAGCTGGGAGCAACCTAAGTTAGTGACCGAAGTACGTAGCTTTCTCGGCTTAGCTGGTTATTATCGGAGATTCATAGAAGGGTTTTCTCGAATCGCTATTCCATTAAATCAGCTGACTCGAAAAGATACAAAGTTTTGTTGGAGCGAGGAATTTGAAAAGAGTTTTCAAGAACTCAAGAGGAGACTTATTTCAGCACCTATTCTGACAATACCATTTGGCTTAGAAGGATTTGTCATCTATAGTGATGATTCAGGCAAAGGGTTAGGATGTATTCTCATGCAACATGGGAAAGTCATAGCCTATGCCTCATGACAACTTAAAGAATATGAGAGGAATTATCCTACTCATGATCTAGAGTTAGGCGATCGTTTTTTTGACTTAAGATTTGGAGGCATTACCTATTTGTATGGAGAGAAGGCGGAGATCTATACGGATCATAAAAGCCTCAAATATTTCTTCACTCAAAAGGAACTCAACATGCAAGAACGATTTGATGGCTTGAGTTGTTGAAAGATTATGATCATACCATCTAATACCATCACGGAAAACGAACGTAGTAGTTGGCGCGATTGAGTAGAAGATCATATGCGACACGCAAGTGCAATATTGTCAACGCAAAGGCCCATTTTGTATGACTTGGAAAGGATGGAAATAGAGTTAAAGACTCGAGGTCCCATGTGATGATGGCAAATATCTGAGTGAAACCGACTTTAATCGATAAAGTTAAAAATCGTTCAAACTACGGACCTGGAGCTGATGAGTATGAAGAAGAAAGTGCAAGAAGGTGCTATTCTGGAAGCAAGAATCGATGAAGAAGGAATACTTCGAGTCAACTCTAGACTTTGTGTTCCTAACGATTCCGACTTGAAGTTTAAAATCATGATGGAGGCGCACAACACACCGTTTGCAATCCATCCTGGGAGTACCAAAATGTATCGTGATCTTCGACATACATTTTGGTGGAGCAATATGAAGAGAAAGATAGCAGGGTTTATCTCAAGGTGTCTAACTTGTCAACGAGTCAAGGCAGAGCATCAAGTGCCAAAAGGTCCATTGCAACCACTTAAAATTCTAGAATGGAAGTGGGAGCACATTACCATGGATTTTGTTACTGGTCTTCCTAAGGTTTCTCAAGGCATAGATGCAATTTGGGTCATTGTTGATAGATTGACCAATTTTACTCATTTCTTACCGATACGAGAAACTTTTACACTTGAACGTCTTGCTAGTATGTACATAAATGAGATTGTAAGATTGCATGGTATGCCAGTACCCATAGTTTCTGATCGAGACCCAAGATTCACTTCAAGATTTTGGGTTAGTTTGCAAAAAGCTATGGGCACGAATTTATGATTTAGTTTGGCATATCATCCTCAAACAGATGGGTAATCGAAAAGGACTATTCAAACTCTTGAAGATTTATTAAGACTCTGTGTCCTTGACTTCAAGGGAATTTGGGACAAGTTCTTACCTTTGGTGGAGTTTTCCTACAACAACAGTTATCAAACAAGTATTGGCATGGCTCTATTTGAGGCGTTGTATGGAAGAAAGTGTCGTTCTCGATTATCTTTGGGATGAGGTGGGTGAAGCAACGTTGTTGGGACCGGATTTGGTACGTGTATGACTACGGAAAAGATTCAAACGATCCGACAACGTATAAAAATCTCACAAGATCGACAAAAGAGTTATGTTGATCTTCATCGAAAAGACGTGGAATTTAATATTGGAGATCATGTGTTGTTACGTTTGCTCCATGGAAAGGAGTTACAAGATTTGGAAAGAGAGGAAAGCTCAATCCTCGATTCATTGGCCCATTTTTAATCCTCGATCGAGTAGGAACTGTAGCCTATAGACTCGCCTTACCGCCAAGTATGTCTCGTGTTCATAACGTTTTTCACATATCTATGTTACGTAAATATGTGAAAGACCCGAACCATATTATTGAATTAGAACCAGACGAGATAGAGGAAGATTTAACGTATGAAGAGTTACCTATTAAAATCTTGGATAAGAAGGATCATATTCTACGCTATAAAGTTATACCTCAAGTCAAAGTTTTGTGGAGAAACCACGATGTGGAGGAAATGACCTGGGAGTTAGAATCTGAGATGAAATCAAGGTATCCTCACCTCTTCGACATACCAGGTACGCACCCTAATTTCGAGGATGAAATTTCATAAGAAGGGGAAGTTGTAAGACCCCAACTTTTATGAATAAAGAATAATTTTCTCGAAATATATTTTTGAATATTATGGTGTGGATTTGATATAATGTTATAGTTGTTGGTAATATTTACAAATTTTGCAAAGTAAGCAAGTGATTATATAATATTCGATTGGTTGGAGAATATTCATTTTAACGAGGAATATTAAATGCGACGACATAATCATTGGTGGACCCCACAATGTAAGTATTATCGTAGTTAGAAAATGACGAAGTATCTTTTTTAAAATAACGGCGGAAGTTTCTTAGTTAAACTATTGAACTACCCTTAGTAGTAAAGTATGCGATGTCTGGCGTTAGTTGCGTAGTAGCACCTGGTATTGATTATTGATGCTTATATGAGAAGTCACTCGGTTATACTCGATTATTACTTTACGATAATTCTTGCATCATATCTCTCGTATTATTGATTCAATTATTGTCACAGTATCATCTGCATAATATGTTATATTATTAAATCAATAATTGAGATGACAAAGTTATTCATATTATTAAATTACAATATTTACAATGTCTAGAAGTTCTGTCAAGGAGAGGTTTGGTCATTTAATTGTGCGCTAATAAGGAGAAATCCTTATCGAAAAGCCCCCTCTTTCCTGGGAACGACCTGATTGTTAAATATTGTGAGTTATAATATTAATGATGAATAAGTTCGTGTTGATTAAAGATGAATTTGATAGTTCCATTGTGTTGGGATTATTAGTGTTAGTGGAAATCGGCATCTATTCTGATGATAATTGATGTCTAGGGGTTATATTGATAAATCGGGTAATTAATCGGATAAATGAGCAATTAATTGCTACTAATTCACATGCTTATATAACTATTTGTTCACATGTGTGTACTACTGAATCACATTCATGTACTATTAGGGGAGTTGGTGCAAGATTGATAATACTTGCATGACTAAGTTAAAAATGGAGGTATAGATGGAGAGTCTTATCATAATTCGTATTTTCACATGATTATAACTATTAATTCACATAATTGAACTATTGATTCACATTATTTACTATTAAGGGAGGTGGTGCAAGTTTGATAATACTTGAAGAATTAAAATAAAAATGAAAGAAAAGTTGGAGGTATTGTACTATAATATTTTGATCCCCAAAACGTGCAATTATCGAAGCTATATTTTTCTATAAATAGAAGCTCATTCTTCCTTCATTTCTCACCAATTCACTAAAGCTTTAGAGCAATTATTATAGAGAAAAATTATAGAGAGAAGAAGAAAGTAAGTCTACCTCCTTTATTCCAATATCCGGTTCCTTTTAAGATAAGGGTATTATTTCTTTCGTATTGATGAAGAGAGCTATTGTTATTCCATTCCTTATTATTATGTTGGAATAATGCATACATGTGAAGTACCGCATACATGGTGAAATTCTTACATTATTCCATTCTTTATTATTCATGGTGAATATTTGTTGTTATTCCATTCTTTATTATTACGTTAGAATATCCCATCATGCAAGCGGTTTCTGGCGCATGATCTAGTTCCATTCTTTATAATTCTATTGGAATATCACATGCATGCGGTTTATGCGTGACTGGTTCCATTCTTTATTATTACATTAGAATATCACATGCATGCGGTTTCTGCATGACTGGGTTCCATTCTTTATTATTCTCGCCGAGAATAACTTTGTTTGTGCGATCTATCGCATGCGTGGTGAATTCTTATGTTATTCCATTCTTTATTATTACATTGGAATAACTTTTGCATGTGGATTACTGCGCATGCGTGGTGAATGATCCTTTGTATTCATTCCTTATTAAATTGTGGAAATGATCTGTCTACGTGAATTACCGCATGACGGGAGAAAATCCATTTGCAGTTTCATATATTCTATTTTACTCAGTTGATTAAATTTTTGGCTTCTATACTCCATGAAATTAGTAGAATATCCTGGATATTTGCGCTTCATCCAGTATCTTTTCATGGAAATATTCTTCTGAGCATTCTTGAATTTTACTCCACAAAGCAGTAACATGTTGACAATTTGGACGTTATTGATTTCAGGATAAATTAACTTATAAATTTATTCTTGAACTTATTTTATTGAATTATTATGTCATTGTCATCATCCTCATGCTTATATTGTGATGAAAGTCATCTTTGGCTTACATGCATAGATGGACTTGGTATGATTATGACCATGGATCATTCGGTATAATCATGACCTGTAATATTATAAATGATGTGGTAAAAGTCCTCAGTAGCCTGTAATGCATTGATGGACAGTTTTTGGTATGATTATGACCATGAATTATTCGGTATAGTCATGACCATTGATGATTTAATGAATATCCTTGGCCCGTAGTGCAGGGAGGATTCGATGATGTGGTTTATTTATTAAGCTGAGTCTCAGCGATAAAAAAATTGATGAAAACATTTTAAATCATAGAAGATAGTAAATATCATGCTCTACTTGACTCCATTGAGTGTGGATATTGTCTAGATGACAATATTCTTATTAAAATTTTAGATTATATTTTGTCGTATTTTACACGACTGTTGTATAATTAAGTTGTATTTGAATTTTGTACCATGTATTTGGCGACTCAAGATGGGTGATGTATTGTAAGACCCCAACTTTTTAAATAAAGATGATTTTTCTATAAATATTATTTTTAAATATTATGGAATGAATTTTATATAATGTTATAGTTGTGGGTAATATTTATAAATTTTGCAAAAAATCATGAAGTTATTATAAAATATTCGTTTGGTGGGGAATATTCTTTTTATCGGGGAATATTAAATGCGATGACCTAATCATTAGTGGACCCCACAACGGAATTATTGTCGAATTAGAAAATGACAAAAATATTTTTATGAAAATAACAATGGAGAAGAGTTCACAGATTAACACCGTTAGAATACACGGTGGTTAAAATACAATAACACAGCGTTGTTTAACGATGGCGCTTGAACATTACACAATAATTTTTTTGAATTATTGATTCTTACGTGAAAGGCACTTTTCAATAATTGTTACGGTAATTACTGTTTAATATTTTATTGATTCAATAATTGCTACGTTGATATTTTTGACACAGTATTTCAAATTATCAAATCAATAATTCATTTAAATATATTATTATAATATTATATTATAGTAGTATGATGTGATTATATGATAATATGTTTTTTTTATATAATTTGAATGGTAACATTATTATAGTAAATTCATGGTATAAAATTAAAATGAGGTGGAAGAGAACAATTTGAATTTGAATTCTGATGATGTAAGCGATGATGTCATCGGAACGATGAGGTAAACAATGATGTCATCGGAAGGATGATGTAAGCAATAATGTCATTTGATCGATGATGTAAGCAATGATGTCATAAATTATGGCAAAAAGACTATTTTACCCTTACTTTACCAAGCTTATAAATAGAAGCTCATTCCTTCATTATTTTTCACGAATTCACTAAAGCTTTAGAGCGAGAAAGAATAGAGAGAATAAGAGAGAAGAAGAAGAATCTTCATTATTACAATATTGCGGGTATCCATTTCTATTAAGGTAAGGGTATTATTTCTTTCTTATTCATGAAGATAACTTCATTATTCCATTATTTATTATTCTGTTGGAATAATCAGATCACTGCTGCTACCCTATACTTGGTGAAATTCTTACATTATTCTATTCTAAATCATTATGTTGAATAACTTTGTCTACATGCCAATCTACCGCATATATGGTGAAATTCTTCATTATTCCATTTTATTATTCTCATTGGAACATCTTGTGGGTTAAGCATTCTGGCGTGACACGGTTCTCATTATTTATTATTACATTGGAACATCCCATCATGCCGCGTTTCTGCACGTGACACAGTTCCATTATTTATTATTTTGTTGGAATATCACGTGCAATGCGTTTGCGCACGACTGTTCCGATTATTTATTATTCTATTGGAATAACTCATGCATCATGCGATCTATCGCGTACCTAGTGATTTCTTTTGTTATCCCATTCTTTATTATACTCGGTTGGTTAAAAAGTTTTGACTTCTATACTCCATGAAATTAGTGGAATATCCTTGATATTTGCACTTCATCCAATATCTTTTCATGAAAATATTCTTTTGAGCATTCTCGAGTTTTACTCTACAAAGAAGTATCATGTGGACAATTTGGACGTTATTAGTTCCTGGATAAATTAATTCTTGAACTTGTTTTATTGAATTCTTATATCATTGTCATCATCCTCATGTTTATATTATGTTGAAAGTCATCTGTGGCCTATAGTGCATAGATGGACTTGGTATGATTATGACGAGGGATTATTCGTTTGTAATCATGGTAGTAATGTTACAAATAATGTGGAAAAAGTCCTCATTGGTAGTAATGCATTGATGGACGATTGTTGGCATGATCATGACCATTGATGAATACACGAATATCTTTAAGTAGTAGCACTCATGGATAATTTGTGGTTGTGATACTAATGAATATCCTTGGGCATGAAGTGCGGGGATGATGTGGATTATTTATTAAAAAACGAGTCTCGTGATAAAAGTGATGAAAAACCTTTTAAATCATAAAAGATAGTAGATTTTATTCTCTACTTGACTCTTTTAATGGATTGCTTATTCCGCTGCAGTTAAACTTGATGTTTGTTATATTTTATCAGTTTAACATTGTTGAAGGCTAATGATAATTTATTCTGCATTATCTTAGTCATAATATTTCTTACTGGGCTAGTTGAGCTCACCCTTTCTTTCACTGTTCTCTTCAGGAAATGAGAACGTAGCCGGGACTAGTCGGGGAACGGAGTGACGATCCAGATGATAGTTTTAGTAGTCCTCACTATTCTATTAAATAGTGTGAAAATAAATGTAAAGAGGACTCTTTTGAGTGTGGATATTGTCTAGATGACAATATTCTTATTAAACTCTCAGTTTACGTTTTGTCGTATTTTACACGACAACTGTATTATTAAGTTGTATTTGAATTTTGTACCATGTATTTGGCGACTCAAGATGGGTGATGTATACCTATTTTGGGGGCATCACAGTTGGTATCAAAGCTTAGGGATATGATCCTTGGCTAAGATATGAGATAAGAACTAGGAGGGGAGAGACGGGGAATTCCTTCGCTAGTATGACCTACCTAAGTTTATTTGGTATTTAATTGGTCGGTCAGAGTTTAGGGATAATATGTGATATGTCAATTAACCCTTGTTTTGTGGCAGTATTTGAAAGTGGTTGTATTTGAAAATGACATCCGAGAATGTTGAGAACATCAATGGAGCACAGGAGACCGTTAAGTCTCCACATATCAATAATCAGGATAATGTGCATCAGGAAGGCGACAATCCTCAGGCAAACAACAACACGGACTAGATGATGAATGATGGAATGTTCAATGGCTTTATGCAATTCATGCAACATCAGGCGAGAGCGGCTCCCGTCCAAAATGCAGGTGGAAACACTGGCAACTCTCGGACGGTCACCGCCAAACAGTTCAAGGAGCTGGGGCCACCGGATTTTTTTGGAGAGCCAAAACCACTTAAGGCGGAGACATGGATAAAGCAGATCAACAAGATATTTGATGTCTTGAGATTCTCCAAGGAGCAAAAGGTTCCTTTGCCACCTTCATGTTATGCGGCGGCGATTCTTGGTGGGAATCAGAAAGCGTACTCAACTGCGCCAGACCGAAGATGTCTTGGGAGAAGTTCGAAACTGCTCAACGACAAGTACTTTATCGAAAGTATTCGTCACATGAAAGAGGTAGAGTTCATCAAGTTTGAGCAAAACAACATGGCCAGTGTCGCGATGACGAAGCCAAGTTTGCTTAGTCAGTTGTCGGGTTTGCGTTTCATTTGGTTGATAATGAGGAGAGAATGATGCGAATGTTTCTAAGAGGTTTGAAACCCGAGATACGTCGATATCTTATCTCTCATAAATGCGTGTTTGTATTTAGATGTTGTTAATAGGGCTCAGTTATTAGAGCGCGATAATGAGTCAACCCAACCAAAAGAGAGCGGTAAATTACAAAATGATAATACCAGTGATAACAGTCATCGAAGCGGTGACAATAAGCGTAGAGGGAATTAACATGCCAAAAATTGTAACCACTTCGGTGGTAATCATGACCAAAATAATAAGAATAGACATTTCAAGAAGAGGAAATTCAACAATGATGGAAAGACGTCAGCATCAGCACCTGTCGTTAAGGAAGGAGAACGACCACCTATCATATGCTTCAAATGTGGAGAGAGGGACACATTAGTCCAAACTAGCAGATGCCATCCAAAGCATGTTACAATTATGGAAGAGAAGGTCACCTGGCCCGATTTTATCGTGCACCGAAGACAAGTCCAACTGGGATTGAGGCATCAAAGGCCGTCCCAGACAAGACAAAACCGGTAGTTCAAGGGAGAGCGTTTGTTGTGACCTCCCAAAAAGCTAGGAACCCGAACGAGGTCATCACGGATAAGCTTATCATAAACTCTAGCGAAGTATATACCTTATTTGATACCGGTTCTACCCATTCTTTTATTTCTCCTACTTGCGCTCAACGTTTAAATTTGACTCCGGAAAAATTGGACCTTGACTTATCTGTTGAAACTCCATTGGGAGAAACCTTCATTAAATCCACTGGTTATAAGTCTTGTTTGGTTCAAATCGGTACCCACACATTACATGTCGATCTTATTTCATTGAAAATACTTGAATTTGACGTAATTCTAGGGATTGATTGGTTAACTACTCATCATGCAAAAATTAATTATTTTCGTAAGGTTGTTAGCTTTCATATTCCTAACCAACCTATTATGCGAATTCAAGCAACCAAACCATTAAAATCAATTACTGTCATCTCAAGCCATAAAGCTATTCGTTTATTAAAAAATGGATGTTAAGCTTTCTTAGCTCATGTCACGGATCTAAACAAAAATACGTCAGTTTTGAATGATATTTCTATTGTTAATAAATTTCTGACGTATTCCACGAAGAACTTCCTCGCTACTACCCCAGAGCGTGAAATTGAATTTTGTATCGACCTTGAACCCGGTACAAAACCCCATTTCCAAAGCCCCATGTCGAATAGCTCTATTGAACTTCGAGGAGTTAAAGACCCAACTACAGAAATTGTTAGACATCGGCTTTATTCGTCCTAGTACTTCTCCTTGGGGTGCTCATGTTCTATTCATGAAAAAGAAAGATGGGAGTATGCGACTTTGTATTGATTATCGGGAGTTGAATCATGTCACCATTGAAAATAGGTACCCGTTGCCTAGCATTGATGACCTGTTTGACCAGTTACAAGGAGCCAAATTCTTTTTAAAGATTGATCTTCGTTCCGGATATCATCAGTTGAAGATTAAAACTGATGACATTCCAAAGACTACTTTCAGAACTCGGTACGAGCATTATGAATTCCTAGTCATGTCTTTTGGATTGACTAATGCTTCTGCTGCAGTCATGGATATGATGAACCGAGTATTCAAGGAATATTTGGATCACTTTGTGGTCGTCTTTATTGTTGACATCCTTATTTATTCCAAAAGCCGTGAAGATCATGAGCAACACTTGAGGCTGATACTCCAAAAGCTTCGTGAATATAAGCTTTATGCCAAGTTGAAGAAATGCGAGTTCTGGCTTGAGTAAGTAGCATTCCTTGGGCACGAAGTATCAAGCCATGGAATATCTGTTGAACCAGCAAAGATTGTTGCTAGTCAAAGCTGGGAGCAACCTAAATTAGTGACCGAAGTATGTAGCTTTCTCGACTTAGCTGGTTATTATTGGAGATTCGTAGAAGGGTTTTCTCGAATCGCTACTCCATTAACTCAGCTGACTCGGAAAGATACAAAATTCGGTTGGAATGAGGAATGTGAGAAGAGTTTTCAAAACTCAAGAGAGACTCATTTCAAAGACTGCTCGACAATACCATCTCGCTCGGAGGGATTTGTCATCTCACAAATGATGCTTGAGCAAAGGGTTAGGATGTGTTCTCATGCAACATGGGAAAGTCATAGCCTATGTTTCTCGACAACTCAAAGAATATGAGAGGAATTATCCTACTCATGATCTAGAGTTGGCAGCTTTTGTTTTCGCACTTAAAATTTAGAGGCATTACTTGTATGGGGAGAAAGTGGAGATCTTTACTAATCATAAAAGCCTTAAATATTTCTTCACTCAAAAGGAACTCAACATATGACAACGACGTTGGCTTGAACTATTGAAAGATTATGATCATACCATCCAATACCATCCTAGAAAAGTGAACGTGGTAGCTGACGCATTGAGTAGAAGATCATATGCGAGTATGAGTGCGATATTGACAACGCAAAGGCCCATTTTGTGTGACATTTCAAGAAGAGGAAATTCAACAATGATGGAAAGATGTCAGTATCAGCACCTGTCGTTAAGGAAGGAGAACGACCACCTATCATATGCTTCAAATGTGGAGGAGAGGGACACATCAGTCCAAACTGCGCGATGCCATCCAAAGCATGTTACAATTGTGGAAGAGAAGGTCACCTGGCCTAATTTTTTCGTGCACCGAAGACAAGTCCAACTGGGATGGAGGCATCAAAAGCCGTCCCAGACAAGACAAAACTGTAGTTCAAGGGAGAGCGTTTGTTGTGACCTCCCAAAAAGCAAGGAACCCGAACGAGGTCGTCACGGGTAAGCTTATCATAAACTCTAGCGAAGTATATACCTTATTTGATATTGGTTCAACCCATTCTTTTATTTCTCCTACCTGCGCTCAACGTTTAAATTTGATTCCGAAAAAATTGGACCTTGACTTATCTGTTAAAACTCCATTGGCAGAAACCTTAATTACATCTATTGTTTATAATTCTTGTTTGGTTCAAATCGGTACCCACACATTACCTGTCGATCTTATTTCATTGAAAATACTTGCATTTGACGTAATTCTAGGGATTGATTGGTTAACTACTCATCATGCAAAATTGATTATTTTAAGTAAGGTTGTTAGCTTTCATATTCCTAACCAACCTATTATGCGAATTCAATGAACCAAACCATTAAAATCAATTCATCGTCATCTCAAGCCATAAAGCTATTCGTTTATTAAAAATGGATGTTAAGCTTTCTTAGCTCATGTCACGGATCTAAACAAAAATACGCCGATTTTGAATGATATTTCTATTGTTAATAAATTTCTGACGTATTCCCCTCAAGAACTTCCTGCCTACCCCGTAGGCGTGAAATTGAATTTTGTATCGACCTTGAACCCGTAGAAAAACCCATTTCCAAAGCCCCATATCGAATAGCTCTATTGAACTTCAAGAGTTAAAGACCCAACTGCAGGAATTGTTAGACATTGGCTTCATTCGTCCTAGTACTTCTCCTTGGGGTGCTCCTGTTCTATTCATGAAAAAGAAAGATGGGAGTATGCGACTTTGTATTGATTATAGGGAGTTGAATCATGTCACCATCAAAAATAGGTACCCGTTGCCTCGCATTGATGACCTGTTTGACCAGTTACAAGGAGCCAAATTCTTTTTAAAGATTGATCTTCGTTCTAGATATCATCAGTTGAAGATTAAAACTGATGACACTCCAAAGACTTCTTTCAGAACTCGGTACGAACATTATGAATTCCTAGTCATGTCTTTTGGATTGACTAATGCTCCTGCTGCTTTCATGGATATGATGAACTGAGTATTCAAGGAATATTTGGATCATTTTGTGGTCGTCTTTATTGATGACATCCTTATTTATTCCAAAAGACGTGAAGATCATGATCAACACTTGAGGCCGATACTCCAAAAGCTTTGTGAATATAAGCTTTATGCTAAGTTGAAGAAATGCGAGTTCTGGCTTGAGGAAGTAGCATTCCTTGGGCACGTAGTATCAAGCCATGGAATATCTGTTGACCCAACAAAGGTTGAAGCTATTCAAAGCTATGAGCAACCTAAATCAGTGACCGAAGTACGTAGCTTTCTCGGCTTAGCTGGTTATTATCGGAGATTCGTAGAAGGGTTTTCTTGAATCTCTACTCCATTAACTCAGCTGACTCAGAAAGATAAAAAATTCGGTTGGAACGAGGAATGTGAGAAGAGTTTTCAAGAACTCAAGAAGAGACTCATTTTAGCACCTGTTCTGACAATACCATCTGGCTCGGAGGGATTTGTCATCTACAGTGATGCTTCGGGCAAAGGGTTAGGATGTGTTCTCATGCAACATGGAAAATTCATAGCCTATGCCTCTCGACAACTCAAAGAATATGAGAGGAATTATCCTACTCATGATCTAGAGTTGGCAGCTTTTGTTTTCGCACTTAAAATTTTGAGGCATTACTTGTATGGGGAGAAAGTGGAGATCTTTACGGATCATAAAAGCCTCAAATATTTTTTCACTCAAAAGGAACTTAACATGCGACAACGAATTCGGTTTGAACTGTTGAAAGATTATGATCATACCATCCTGGAAAAACGAACATGGTAGCTGACCCATTGAGTAAAAGATCATATCGCGAAAGTCGAAAGTGCAATATCGACAATCTGAAAGGCCCATTTTGTGTGACTTGCAAAGGATGGAGATAGAGTTAAAAACTCCAGGGATCCATGTGATGATGGCGAATATACGAGTAGAACCGACTTTAATTGATAAAGTTAAAGCTGCTCAAGTTATAGATCTGGTATTGATGCGTATGAGGAAGAAAGTGCAAGAAGGTGCTATGCCGGAAGCAAGAATCGATGAAGAAGGAATACTTCTAGTTAACTCTAGACTTTTTGTTCCTAACGACCCTGATTTAAAGTGTAAAATCATGATGGAGGCGCACAACACATCGTTTGCAATCCATCCTGGGAGTACCAAAATGTATCGTGATCTTCGTCATACATTTTGGTGGAGCAATATGAAGAGAGAGATAGCATTGTTTATCTCAAGGTGTCTAACTTGTCAACGAGTTAAGGCAGAGTATCAAGTACCAAAAGGTCCATTGCAACCACTTGAAATTCTAGAATGAAAGTGGGAGCACATTACCATGCATTTCGTTACTAGTCTTCCCAAGGTTTCTCAAGGCATAGATGTAATTTGGGTCATTGTTGATATATTGACCAAGTCTGCTCATTTCTTCCCAATACGAGAAACTTATACACTTGAACGTCTTGCTCGTATGTACATAAATGAGATTGTAAGACTGCATGGTATGGCAGTATCCATAGTTTTTGATCGAGACCCAAGATTCACTTCACGATTTTGGGTTAGTTTGCAAAAAGCTATGGGCACGGACTTCACGATTTAGTTCGAAGATATCATCCTCGGACGGACGGATAATCGAGAGGACTATTCAAACTCTTGAAGATTTATTAAGACTCGTGTCCTTGACTTCAAGGAAGTTGGGACAAGTTCTTACCATTGGTGGAGTTTTCATACAACAACGATGATTATCGAAAGTATTGGCATGGCTCCATTCGAAGCGTTGTATGGAAGAAAGTGTCATTCTCCAGTATTCTGGGATGAGGTGGGTGAAGCAACGTTGTTGCGACCAGAGTTGGTAAGTATGACTACGGAAAAGATTCAAACGATCCGGCTACGTATAAAAACCTCACAAGATCTACAAAAGAGTTATGCTGATCTTCATCGAAAGGACGCGGAATTTGATATTGGAGATCATGTGTTGTTACGTGTTGCTCCATGGAAAGGAGTTACGAGATTTGGAAAGATAGGAAAGCTCAATCCTCGATTCATTGGCCCATTTTTAATCCTCAATCGAGTAGGAACTGTGGCGTATAGACTTGTTTTACCGCCAAGTATGTATCGTGTTCATAATGTTTTTCACATATCGATGTTACGTAAATATATGGAAGACCCGAACCACATTATTGTGTTAGAATCGGACGAAATAGCGGAAGATTTGACATATAAAGAGGTTTCTGTTTAAATCTTGGATAAAAATGAACATATTATACGTTCCAAGGTTATACCACAAGTCAAAGTTTTGTGGAGAAACCACGATGTTGAGGAAATGACCTGGGAGTTAGAATCTGAAATGAAATCAAGATATCTTTACCTTTTCGACATACCAGGTACGTACCCTAATTTCGAGGGCGAAATTTCATAAGAAGGGGCGGTTGTAAGACCCCAACTTTTTAAATAAAGATGATTTTTCTATAAATATTATTTTTGAATATTATGGAATGAATTTGATATAATGTTATAATTGTGGGTAATATTTATAAATTTTGCAAAGTACGCACGTTGTTATAAAATATTTGTTTGGTCGGGGAATATTCTTTTTATCGGGGAATATACATACGACGACACAATCATTGGTGGACCCCACAACGGAATTATTATCGGAATTAGAAAACGACAAAAATATTTTTATGAAAATAACGGCGAAAGAGTTACCGTTAACACTGTTGAAATACCTGGTGGTTAAAATACAGTAACACGCGTTGTTGCACAGTAGCACACGGTATTGTACATTATTTTTTTGAATTATTGATTCTTACGTAAGAAGGCACTACTCAATAATTGTTACGGTAATTACTGTAATATTTTATTGATTCAATAATTGCTACGTTGATATTTTTGATTCAATAATTGTCATTACACAGTATTTCAAATTATCAAATTAATAATTCATTTAAATATATTATTAAAATATTATATTATAGTAGTATGATGTGATTATATGATAGTATGTTTTTTTAATATAATTTGAATGGTAATATTATTATAGTAAATTCATGGTATAAAAGTAAAATGAGGTGGAAGAGAACAATTTGAATTTGAATTCTGATGATGTAAGCGATGATGTCATCGGAACGATGAGGTAAGCAATGATGTCATCGGAAGGATGATGTAAGCAATGATGTCATTTAATCGATAATGTAAGCAATGATGTCATATGATCGATGCTGTAAGCGATGATGTCATAAATTATGATGAAAAGACTATTTTACCCTTACTCTACCAAGCTTATAAATAGAAGCTCATTCCTTCATTATTTTTCACGAATTCACTAAAGCTTTAGAGCGAGAAAGAATAGAGAGAATAAGAGAGAAAGAAGAAGAATCTTCTGTTACTACAATATTGTGGTATCCAATTTTCTAC
Source organism: Panax quinquefolius (assembly GCA_020205615.1). NCBI lineage: Eukaryota > Viridiplantae > Streptophyta > Magnoliopsida > Apiales > Araliaceae > Panax > Panax quinquefolius. The sequence goes on along the minus strand of CM035155.1, from coordinate 40,208,360 downwards.
TAAGGTAAGGGGTATTATTTCTTTCTTATTCATGAAGATAACTTCTGTTATTCCATTATTTATTATTCTATTGAATAACTCAGATATCGCCAAGCACCCTATACTTGGTGAAATTCTTCATTATTCCATTCTTTATCATTATGTTGAAATAACTTGTCATGCCAAGACCGCATACATGGTGAAATTCTTCATTATTCCATTTTTTATTATTCATTGGAACATCCTCATAGATGCATTCTGCTATGCATGACCTAGTTTCGTTATTTATTATTACGCTGGAACATCCTGCCTATGTGTTTACGCATGACCGGTTCCATTATTTATTATTCGCTGGAATATCCTGTTTGTACTTTTTCGCATTTACCTTGTTCCGTTATTTATTATTCTGCTGAATAACTCCGTCTTCGTGCGGCTTATCGCATGCTCGTGATTTCTTTTGTTATCCCATTCTTTATTATACTCAGTTGGTTAAAGTTTTGACTTCTATACTCCATGAAATTAGTGGAATATCCTTGATATTTGCGCTTCATCCAGTATCTTTTCATGGAAGTATTCTTCTGAGCATTCTTGAGTTTTACTCTACAAAGAAGTATCATGTGGACAATTTGGACTTTATTAGTTCCTGGATAAATTAATTCTTGAACTTGTTTTATTGAATTCTTATATTATTGTCATCATCCTCATGTTTATATTATGTTGAAAGTCATCTGTGGCCTGTAGTGCACAGATGGACTTGGTATGATTATGACCAGGGATTATTTAGTGTAATCATGACCATAATGTTACAAAATGATGTGGAAAAAGTTCTCATTGGGCCGTAATGCATTGATGGACAGTTGTTGGCATGATCATGACCATTGATGAATACACGAATATCTTTAGCCGTAGTGCATGGATAATTTGTGGTTACGATACTAATGAATATCCTCGGTCAGTAGTCTGCGTGGATGATGTGGATTATTTATTAAGTCGAGTCTCAAATGATAAAAATGATGAAAACCTTTTTAAATCATAAAAGATAGTAAATTTTATTCTCTACTTGACTTTTTAATGGATTGCTTGTTCAATTGCAGCTTAAACTTGATGTTTGTTATATTTTATCAGTTTAACATTGTTGAAGGCTAATGATAATTTATTCTGCATTATCTTAGTCATAATATTTCTTACTGGGCTAGTTGAGCTCACCCTTTCTTTCATTGTTCTCTTCAGGAAATGAGAATGTAGCCAGGACTAGTCGGGGAACGGAGTGACGGTCCAGATGATAGTTTTAGTAGTCCTCACTATTCTGTTAAATATTGTGAAAATAAATGTAAAGAGGACTCTTTTGAGTGTGGATATTGTCTAGATGACAATATTCTTATTAAACTCTCAGTTTACATTTTGTCGTATTTTACACGATAGCTGTATTATTATGTTGTATTTGAATTTTGTACCATGTATTTGGCGACTCAAGATGGGTGATGTATACCTATTTTAGGGGCGTCATAGTTGGTATCAAAGCTTAGGGATATGATCTCTGGCTAAGATGTGAGACAAGAATTAGGAGGGGAGAGACGGGGAATTCCTTCGCTAGTATGACCTACCTAAGTTTATTTGGTATTTAATTGATCGGTCAGAGTATAGGGATAATATGTGATATATTAATTAACCCTTGTTTTGTGGCAGTATTTGAAAATGACATCCGAGAATGTTGAAAACATCAATGGAGCACAGGAGACCGTTGAGTCTCCACAGATCAATAATCAGCATAATGTGCATCAGGAAGGCGACAATCCTCAGGTAAACAACATCACGAACTAAATGATGAACGATGGAATGTTCAGAGGCTTTATGCAATTCATGCAACATTAGGCAAGAGCGGCTCCTGTCCAAAATACAGGTGAAAACACTGGCAACTCTCGGACGGTCACCGCTAAGCAGTTCAAGGAACTGGGACCACCGGAGTTTTTTGGAGAGCCAAAACCACTTAAGGCGGAGACGTGGATAAAGCTGATCAACAAGATATTTGATGTCTTGGGATGCTCTGAGGAGCAAAAGGTTCCCTTTTCCACCTTTATGTTGCAGGCAGAGGAAGATTACAGGTGGGAATTTGTAAAACGTACTCAACCTGCCGCACTGAAGATGTCTTGGGAGAAGTTCCAAGAACTGTTCAACGACAAGTACTTTCCCGAAAGTATTCGTCACATGAAAGAGGTAGAGTTCATCAAGCTGGAGCAAAACAACATGACCGTGTCACAGTACGAAGACAAGTTTGCCGAGTTGTCCCGGTTTACGTCTTATTTGGTTGATAATGAGGAGAGAATGACGCGAATGTTTCTAAGAGGTTTGATACCCGAGATACGTCAATATCTTATCTCTCATAAACTGTGTTTGTATTCAGATGTTGTTAATAGGGCTCAGTTTTAGAGCGCGATAATGAGTCAACCCAACCAAAAGAGAGCAGCCGTCAAAATGATAATACCAGTGATAACAGTCATCGAAACGGTGACAATAAGCGTAGATGGAATCAACATACTAGAAATTGTAACCACTTCAGTGGTAATCATGGCCAAAACAATAAGAATAGACATTTCAAGAAGAGGAAATTCAATAATGATGGAAAGACGTCAGCATCAGCACCTGTCGTTAAGGAAGGAGAACGACCACCTATCATATGCTTCAAATGTGGAGGAGAGGGACACATTAGTCCAAACTGCGCGATGCCATCCAAAGCATGTTACAATTATGGAAGAGAAGGTCACCTGGCCCGATTTTATCGTGCACCGAAGATAAGTCCAACTGGGATTGAGGCATCAAAGGCCGTCCCAGATAAGACAAAACCGGTAGTTCAAGGGAGAGCGTTTGTTGTGACCTCCCAGAAAGCAAGGAACCCGAACGAGGTCATCACGGGTAAGCTTATCATAAACTCTAGCGAAGTATATACCTTATTTGATACTGGTTCTACCCATTCTTTTATTTCTCCTACCTGCGCTCAACGTTTAAATTTGATTCCGGAGAAATTAGACATTGACTTATCTGTTGAAACTCCATTGCCAGAAACCTTCATTACATCCATTGTTTATAATTCTTGTTTGGTACAAATCGGTACCCACACATTACCTGTCGATCTTATTTCATGGAAAATACTTGCATTTGACGTAATTCTAGGGATTGATTGGTTAACTACTCATCATGCAAAAATTGATTATTTTCGTAAGGTTGTTAGCTTTCATATTCCTAACCAACCTATTATGCGAATTCAAGCAACCAAACCATTAAAATCAATTACTGTCATCTCAAGCCATAAAGCTATTCGTTTATTAAAAAACGGATGTCAAGCTTTCTTAGCTCATGTCACGGATCTAAACAAAAATACGCCGGGTTTGAATGATATTTCTATTGTTAATAAATTTCCGACGATTCCCGAAGAACTTCCCGCCTACCCCAGGGCGTGAAATTGAATTTTGTATCGACCTTGAACCCGGTACAAAACCCATTTCCAAAGCCCCATATCGAATGGCTCCTATTGAACTTCAGGAGTTAAAGACCCAACTGCAGGAATTGTTAGACATTGGCTTCATTCGTCCTAGTACTTCTCCTTGGGGTGCTCCTGTTCTATTCATGAAAAAGAAAGATTGGAGTATGCTACTTTGTATTGATTATCAAGAGTTGAATCATGTCACCATCAAAAATAGGTACCCGTTGCCTCGCATTGATGACCTGTTTGACCAGTTACAAGGAGCCAAATTCTTTTTAAAGATTGATCTTCGTTCAAGATATCATCAGTTGAAGATTAAAACTATTGACACTCCAAAGACTGCTTTCAGAACTCGGTACGAGCATTATGAATTCCTAGTCATGTCTTTTGGATTGACTAATGCTCCTGCTGCTTTCATGGATATGATGAACCGAGTATTCAAGGAATATTTGGAACATTTTGTGGTCGTCTTTATTGATGACATCCTTATTTATTCCAAAAGACGTGAAAATCATGAGAAACACTTGAGGCTGATACTCTAAAAGCTTCATGAATATAAGCTTTATGCCAAGTTGAAGAAATGCGAGTTCTGGCTTGAGGAAGTAGCATTCCTTGGGCACGTAGTATCAAGCCATGGAATATCTGTTGACCCAGTAAAGATTGAAGCTATTCAAAGCTGGGAGCAACCTAAATCAGTGACCAAAGTATGTAGCTTTCTCGGCTTAGCTGGTTATTATCGGAGATTCGTAGAAGGGTTTTCTCGAATCGCTACTCCATTAACTCAGCTGACTCGGAAAGATAAAAAATTTGGTTAGAACGAGGAATGTGAGAAGAGTTTTCAAGAACTCAAGAGGAGACTCATTTCAGCACCTGTTCTGACAATACCATCTGGCTCGGAGGGATTTGTCATCTACAGTGATGCTTCGGGCAAAGGGTTAGGATGTGTTCTCATGCAACATGGAAAATTCATAGCCTATGCCTCTCGACAACTCAAAGAATATGAGAGAAATTATCCTACTCATGATCTAGAGTTGGCAGCTGTTATTTTCGCACTTAAAATTTTGAAGCATTACTTGTATGGGGAGAAAATGGAGATCTTTACGGATCATAAAAGCCTCAAATATTTCTTCACTCAAAAGGAACTCAACATGCGACAACGACGTTGGTTTGAACTGTTGAAAGATTATGATCATACCATCCTAGAAAAATGAATGTGGTAGCTGACGCATTGAGTAGAAGATCATATGCGAGTACGAGTGCGATATTAACAACGCAAAGGCCCATTTTGTGTGACTTGCAAAGGATGGAGATAGAGTTAAAAACTCCAGGGATCTATGTGATGATGGCGAATATACGAGTAGAACCGACTTTAATTGATAAAGTTAAAGCTGCTCAAGTTACAGATCTGGTGTTGATGCGTATGAGGAAAAAAGTGCAAGAAGGTGCTATGCCGGAAGCAAGAATCGATGAATAAGGAATACTTCGAGTCAACTCCAGACTTTGTGTTCCTAACGACCCCGATTTAAAGTATAAAATCATGATGGAGGTGCACAACACATCGTTTTGCAATCCATCCTGGGAGTACCAAAATGTATCGTGATCTTTGTCATACATTTTGGGTGGAGCAATATATGAGAGAGAGAGATAGTCTTTGTTTATCTCAAGGTGTCTAACTTGTCAACGAGTTAAAGCGAGACATCAAGTACCAAAGGTCCATTGCAACCACATGAAATTCCGAATGGAAGTGGGAGCACATTACCATGGATTTCAATTCTTCGGTCTTCCTAAGGTTTCTCAAGGCATAGATGCAATTTGGGTCATTGTTGATAGATTGACCAAGTCGGCTCATTTCTTACCAATACGAGAAACTTATACACTTGAACGTCTTGCTCGTATGTACATAAATGAGATTGTAATATTGCATGGTATTACAGTATCCATAGTTTCTGATTGAGACCCAAGATTCACTTCACGATTTTGGGTTAGTTTGCAAAAAGCTATGGGCACGGACTTACGATTTAGTTCGGCATATCATCCTCAGAGGGACGGATAATCAGAGAGGACTATTCAAACTCTTGAAGATTTATTAAGACTCTGTGTCCTTGACTTCAAGGGAAGTTGGGACAAGTTCTTACCGTTGGTGGAGTTTTCATACAACAACAGTTATCAAGCAAGTATTGGCATGGCTCCATTCGAAGCGTTGTATGGAAGAAAATGTCATTCTCCAGTATTCTGGGATGAGGTGGGTGAAGCAAAGTTATTGGGACCAGAGTTGGTACATGTGACTACGGAAAAGATTCAAACGATCCGGCTACGTATAAAAATCTCACAAGATCGACAAAAGAGTTATGATGATCTTCATCGAAAGGACGTGGAATTTGATATTGGAGATCATGTGTTGTTATGTGTTGCTCCATGGAAAGGAGTTACGAGATTTGGAAAGAGAGGAAAGCTCAATCCTCGATTCATTGTCCCATTTTTAATCCTCGATTGAGTAAGAACTGTGGCGTATAGACTCACTTTACCGCCAAGTATGTCTCGTGTTCATAACGTTTTTTACATAACGATGTTACGTAAATATGTGGAAGGACCGAACCACATTATTGTGTTAGAATCGGACGAAATAGCGGAAGATTTGACGTATGAAGAGGTTCCTGTTCAAATCTTGGATAAGAAGGAACATATTCTACACTCCAAGGTTATACCTCAAGTTAAAGTTTTGTGGAGAAACCACGATGTTGAGGAAATGACCTAGGAGTTAGAATCTGAAATGAAATCAAGATATCCTTACCTTTTCGACATATCAGGTACGTACCTTAATTTCGAGGGCGAAATTTCATAAGAAGGGGAGGTTGTAAGACCCCAACTTTTTAAATAAAGATGATTTTTCTATAAATATTATTTTTAAATATTATGAAATGAATTTGATATAATGTTATAGTTGTGGGTAATATTTATAAATTTTGCAAAGTATTCAAGTTGTTATAAAATATTCGTTTGGTCGGAGAATATTCTTTTTGTCGGGGAATATTCATACGACTACACAATCATTGGTGGACCCCACAACGGAATTATTGTCGGAGTTAGAAAAAACGACAAAAATATTTTTTATGAAAATAACTACGGAAGAGTTACCGCTAACAATCATTGGAATACACGGTGGTTAAAATACAAGAATACGCGTTGTTATTGCACAAAGAATTACACTCAGATTGCATAGTATTTTTTTGAATTATTGATTCTTACGTAAGAAGGCACTACACAATAATTGTTACGGTAATTACTGTTTAATATTTTATTGATTCAATAATTGCTATGTTGATATTTTTGATTCAATAATTGTCATTACACAGTATTTCAAATTATCAAATTAATAATTCATTTAAATATATTATTATAATATTATATTATAGTAGTATGATGTGATTATATGATAGTATGTTTTTTTATATAATTTGAATGGTAACATTATTATAGTAAATTCATGGTATAAAAGTAAAATGAGGTGGAAGAGAACAATTTGAATTTGAATTCTGATGATGTAAGCGATGATGTCATCGGAACGATGAGGTAAGCAATGATGTCATCGGAAGGATGATGTAAGCAATGATGTCATTTAATCGATGATGTAAGCAATGATGTCATATGATCGATGATGTAAGCGACGATGTAATAAATTATGGTGAAAAGACTATTTTACCCTTACTCTACCAAGCTTATAAATGAAGCTTCATCCCTTCATTATTTTCACGAATTCACTAAAGCTTTAGAGCGAGAAAGAATAGAGAGAATAAGAGAGAAGAAGAAGAATCTTCTACTAAGGTGGGGGTACTACTTCTATCATGCGGTATCCATTCTTTATCATTATGTTGGAATAACTCTCGCCTACATCTGGCACCGCATACATGGTGAAATTCTTCATTATTCCATTTTTATTATTCTGTTGGAACATCCACAGTCATTGCGTTATTCATGACTTATGGTTCCGTTATTTATTATTCTATTGGAACATCCCGTCTGCGTGCGTTTACGCACGACTGGTTCCATTATTTATTATTCTCGTTGGAATATCCTGCTTTGTGCGTTTCATGGCACGACCTTGTTCCGTTATTTATTATTCGTTGGAATAACCTCGCGTGCATGTGGGTCTATCGCATGCGCTCGGTGATTTTTTTTGTTATCCCATTCTTTATTATACTCATTTGGTTAAAGTTTTGACTTCTATACTCCATGAAATTAGTGGAATATCCTCGATATTTGCGCTTCATCCAAGATCTTTTCATGGAAGTATTCTTCTAGCATTCTTGAGTTTTACTCTACAAAGAAGTATCATGTGGACAATTTGGACGTTATTAGTTCTGGATAAATTAATTCTTGAACTTGTTTTATTGAATTCTTATATCATTGTCATCATCCTCATGTTTATATTATGTTGAAAGTCATTTGTGGCTTCAGTAGTGTATAGATGGACTTGGTATGATTATGACTAGGGATTATTCGGGTAAATCATGACCATATTATTACAAATGATGTGGAAAAAGTCCTCATTGGTAGTAATGCATTGATGGACATTGTTGGCATGATCATGACCAGATTAATGAATACACAAATATCCTTAAATAGTAGTCATGGATAATTTGTGGTTGTGATACTAATGAATATCCTTGGTCAGTAATGTAGGAATGATGTGGATTATTTATTGTCGAGTCTCAAATGATAAAAGTGATGAAAACCTTTTTAAATCATAAAAGATAGTAAATTTTATTCTCTACTCGAACTTTTTAATGGATCGCTTGTTTACTGCAGCTTAAACTTGATGTTTGTTATATTTTATCAGTTTAACATTGTTGAAGGCTAATGATAATTTATTCTCGCATTATCTTAGTCATAATATTTCTTCTTGGGCTAGTTGAGCTCACCTTTTCTTTTTCACCGTTCTCTTCAGAAATGAGAACATAGCGGGACTAGTCTGGGAAACGGGAGCAGTAGCGGTCCGGATGATAGTTTTAGTAGTCCTCACTATTCTAAAATAGTGTGAAAATAAATATAAAGAGGACTCTTTTGAGTGTGGATATTGTCTAGATGACAATATTCTTATTAAACTCTCAGTTTACATTTTGTCGTATTTTACACGACAGCTGTATTATTAAGTTGTATTTGAATTTTGTACCATGTATTTGGCGACTCAAAATGGGTGATGTATACCTATTTTGGGGGCGTCACATGTATTCCTATTTTGGGTGCGTCACACATGTTGTAGCCTGTAATCTGGACTCCAGAACCATGCCTTTAGATTGTTTAAACAACAAATAGATCGGATGTAGTGGATGGTCAAAGTAGACCATCCGGTAACATTTTCTGTTTTCTGGAATTTTCAGAAAATGTAAGAACAAGTTTTCTGACAGCCTTTGACCGAGTTGTATATGGTGATTTTAATGTTGTTGGACTGTAATAGTGTTATTTAGTTGTTGCTTGACATGAGACCTACATGTTTGGACCAAAAACCAAAACATTTGATGACCAGAACTGGAAAAAAATCGAACCACAAAGTAGGCAGTCGAAGCTGTCTAGGTTTTAGGGTAACCCAGAAAGCCCAGAAGCTTCTGACAACTGCTTTGAGGCTTCAGATATTTCATCTGAGATGCTGTATGACCAAGATGATGGTTTTAGATTGTAGTGTTACATAAACACTACACGATTAAGGTTTTATCAGACCCAGAAACATGTTAGACTGAGAATTAAGGCTGGTCAAATGAGACCCCTAGAACACTGACCTGTCAGTGTTCTTGAGCCAAGAACACCTAAGACGACAGAAAGTGTTGCTATAGCATATAGCGGCGGTTTTAATATTTTTATTTTCTGAATTTCTGAAAAATGATTAAAAATAGAAAATAAATTCAAAAAACTACAAAAATTATTTTAAAAATTATTTTAAATTATGAAAAATAACTTTTGATAAATTGGGATATTTTTTTATTAATATTTATAATTATTTGAATATTAATGGTATTTAATTTATTTAATTAATTATTAAATAAATTAGAAAAAATGATTTTAATATTAAAAATCATTTTAAATAAGTATAAAGTGTTTAAAATATTTTGAGTTATAAAATGTAACTTTTAATATTTTTGGAGAATTTTCATTAATAATTTAATATTAATGATATTAGATTTATTTAATTACAAAATAAAATAAATGAATTAAAAATGATTTTATTGATTTAAAAATAAAAAATTATTTAAAAATATTTTAAGTTATAATTAATAACTTTTAATATTTTGATAAGAATTTCATTAATATTTAAATATTAATGGTAATGTTTTAAAAATGATTTTAATTATTTTTAAAATCATTTAAATGGAATATTAGTGATTTAAAAATATTTTAAGTTATTATTAATAACTTTAATATTTTGACAAATATATTATTAATATTTTAATATTACTAAATATTAAAGATGATGGAATTAAACAATATTTAAATTATTTAAAAATGATTTGATGTGTGAAAAAATATTATAAATTATAATAATTGTTAGAAAATTATTAAAACCATCCTAAAAAATATTATAAATGAGTTTTGACTTATCTAATATAAAATTGAAGCTTTGATGTAAGACCCCAATATTTTAATAAATAAAAATTGAGTTTTCCCTATTCATTTTCTTGAAATAATAAGGAGTTAATTTGATATAATGCTTTGGTTATGGGTGAAATGTGCAAATTTTGCAAAATAAGCAAGTGGTTATAAAATATTCATTTTTGTGCGGAATATTCGTTTGGTCGTGGAATATTCTTGTTGTTGTGGGAATATTCAGTATGATGTAGCAATGACCATTGTAGCCCATAATGTAATAACATTGGATGAAGAAAATGACATGTTTGAGTTTTTATAAATAACGACGTAATTGTTACCGCTAACACCGTTGGAATACCGGTGGTTAAAATACGGTTGTTAGGTTTGTAATATTCATGAAAGCAATCAAATTGCATAAATTAAGCGGGCGAAAAAAAATCGAGTTTTAAAAATTTACAAACCATATACCCGATCACCCTTTATGCATAATTATTAATTAAACGAAAAGATAAAGAATAAAATCATACCTTGAAGATCGAAGCTTCCTCGTGTACAAGTTCACCTCCAATCCTTTTCGCTCAACTTGAATCCACCGGTTTGGTTCCTTCCTTTGATCAACGTTAGCCACCCATGTGTTTGGCCTCTGAGGTGATCCACCAAGGAAAAATAAGAATTCAAGAAGATAATGTATTGCTCAACCCTAGTTTTCTATCTCTATAGAAGAGCGTCTTCTCCAACAAATTGAATTATGTCGTTTGTTGAAAAAAAGTCAACAACCCTCACCACCCATAATAAGACTCCTCTTATTTATAGATGTGGGCAACCCACCTAAACAATTAAGGAATTGGGATTTATTTAATTAATTAAATTCTTTTAATTAATTAAGCTCCCTAATCTTATTAGGGATAATTAATTAAACTCTTTTAACTAATTTTTCTTCCAAATCCAATTAGAATAAATGAGAGTACTTATATTAAATTAATTCCTAAACTCTTTTGAAATTAAAATAATAATAATTGTAATAATATTAATAAGACTCCTCTTATTAATTTATATTTAATATTTCTAAAATATTAAATAATAATATTAAGCTATTTAATTTATTCTATCACCATAGATTAAATTAAATATACATAACATATTATTACGATTATGCCATTAACTTCTTAAATAATTATTCTTCCTTTTATGGTGTGTGACCCTTTAGGTTCTCCATATTAAACCTATTGTGAATAAATCAATTAGAACAATTCTAATCTTATTTAAATAAATAAATTAAATAATTAATTTATTTAAATAAATAATATTTATTCTACAATAGGGATAAGCCTCCCTAACGATCAACGACTTTCCAGATAATATAGATTTCAACATTAATCATTAAAGAACCTTTGAGTAAATAGTTACCGTCTGAATTCAATCCTTCCACCATACAATGTCCCAATTAAATATAAGACATGGAATTACTTCACAAGTCTTATTTTATTTAATTATATGTATTTCGACTCTTAAATGCACAACTCCAAATAATGCAAATTAGAAACTCCTTTCTAATTTCATTCTCGCCTTAACCAAGGACTACTGGGTTGTCATTTATCGAATCACATAGACATTTTTCTTCTTTTTGTAGAAGTGGTAGATTCTTTATCGATCATACATTATCTCCACGTACAAACTTATTATACCCAAGCATACCCTTTGATATACCCTAAGGGTCTTAAGGAATAAGTCAAAGTATAACTCATCATACACAAGATACTATGATGATCTCAAGTCCAAGGATTACTTGTCTACTACTATCACTACAGAATTCCTATTGACAGCAAATAAAACTCCATTAGGTATTCCTTAGCGAGCCACGTTCAAAGAACTTATTCTCTAATAAGCACCTACATACTTGCTTTAGTGTCTCCACACAAAATGATCATGAGATCAATCATCCTCATCCAACGAAGCAAGTTAACGTATGTACCCAATCTATCCTGATTCACTAATCCCCAATTTAGTAATCCAACGATTGGGAACTATTTTAGTTTTAAGCTTTCTAAGAATTTAGATCTCATTAGAATGATCATCATCATTATTCTAAAAGCATTGCTTAAAACTATGGGTTTATCACATATTATAAAACAAAGATCACGTAGATAATTAAAAGCCTTTAATAAATTAATACTTTTTATTAATAAATGAATAAGATTGTTACAAAGTATATGCTTTATCATCAAACATGATTGGCTTGTGTGCATACTACTTTCAATCTCCCACTTGCACTAAAGCCAATCGTCATGATATCTTATACTCTTCTTCTCTAAGTGACGATTATCCTGCTGTTGGATAAGCTTTAGTTAATGGATATGTAATGTTGTTCATTAGAGTCCACTATCTCTATAGTGATTTCCCATCTTTCAATGTTTCTTATAATCAAATGAAAGTGCCACAACACATGTTTAGATCCAAGATGAGACTTAGGAACTATTTCTAGTTCTGTAATGAACTTTTATCCAAACAATCAACTTGTAGCTTCATTTATAGCTATATACTTTGTCTTTATCACTAAACCAACAACTCTTTGCTGTTTGGAACCTTTCCAATTCACTACACCACTGTTCAAGGTAGCCCTTTACCTTAAAGTGGATTTTTCTGTCGTCTTGGTCTGTCTGAAAAACTTGAGTCTGTTAAGCCCTCTAGTTTTAATTTAGACCCACCATGAATATGATCACATCCTTAGTGCCTTAAGCACTTTAAGATATTTTTCAGCGACTCATAGTGAACTTCTCCATAATATGATCGATCAACATCGTCTCGTACATTTCATTGCATATACATGATTGTCACTCATGCAACCTCTTTTTCGTGAGTCTGTGGGGACTATTGAGAGAGATACACCCCATGGCTCATCAACATGAGACATCTCTTGAGTTTGCCATGCTAAACGACTTTAGCATCAAATGAATATATGTTCCTCGGGTTAAGTCGAGCATCCTCTTAAATCTATCTATATAGATTTATATCCCCAATTAAGATACTCTTCCAAATCATTCATGGAGGAATGTTTAGACAACTTTATCTTTACTTGATTGTAGCATTGGTATGTAATTCCTCATCCGTAGTATATCAACATATAATACTAGAAATTTCACGACGCCCCCAATCGACCCTTTTGTACACACTAGAAGTCTTACCTCATCGAATGTAACTCGGATCATCATCTTCTATGATGTGTACCTCATCATCATCATCCATGATGAATCCATACCTCCTAGGTATCTTTGGTACTATTCCGATTTACAATTCGATTGTGGGTACAATAGTCTATCTACGTGTTCCTCTTATTTGACTTATAGTGTTTTTTTGTGGATCATGAACTTTTCAAGATCTATAATCCTCCCACTAGCCCTTTCAATGATAAACACCTTTATTTTAGAAGGCGCGTGTTTGCAACAAACACCTTTTGCTAAGTAGGATTATAGAACACATGCCCTAAACTTACTTTTAGGATGTCCCACAAATCAGACATGCCAAAATTTTGTCCCAAGCTTATCCTTTGAAACCTTTTCACATAAGTCGACAACCCTTATCTTAACATACTTAAGATTAGAATCCTCCCTCATCCATAACTTTTATGGAGTCTTGGGGCTGGATTTAGAGGTTACCATTTTCAGTAGATATGCACCCATTTCTAGGACATGATCCTGAAGGATACCGGAATGCTCAGAAAATCATTTTGGACCGTACCATGTTCAACAAGGTATGATTTTTCCTTTCAGATACATCAATCAATTATTACGTATCATAAGGTGTCCATTATGAGAAAAACCATTTGAGATGATCTAGAAACTTATTGCACAAGTATTTATTCCTTGATCTAATCAAAGAATCTTAATACTTTGCCAATTTGTTTCACTTCTGAATTCTTTGAACCTTTCAAATAATTCACACTTGTATTTTAGCAAATACACACATTCAACTCTTTGAATGATCATCTCCTTTTCTTATACTAATTTGTTCAATATGCAAAATTATTTTCATGTAAGTCATATACAAAATCTATTAAGTAATATTTCAGCTTCTATACAAAACATTATTATTATAAATAGAACAACAATTGTTCTTAATTATAATACCAAAGATTTCATTGTCCAACAATAAAATGGAAATAATATTTTTAACAAGAATCGGAATACAATAACAACTTATCGACTTAATAGATTTGCCCGTAGGCATTGCTAAACTATAAGTTTCTATAGCTAATGCAACCTTTGCTTCATTTTCCACACATGATTACTTATCTTTGTTTAACTTTCTACTTCGCTTGGTCCCTTCATAAATCTATATTTATGATAACCAAAGTCGGTATCCAATACCCAAGTAGAACCTCGACTTAAAGAAAAATTTATTTCAATCATGAACAAAATCAGATTGTAAACCAAACTTCACTAAGCTTCTTTGGTTAGCCTCTGCAAGATGCTTCTTCCAATTTCTTTCCAAAGGTCCGTGCTTATTGCAGTGGAAGCAAACTCCTTTGCTATCCGTATCGAGCTTTTGTTCTTATTATCCTTTGTTTACGCCTTTCTATTTACCTTCTTTGAATCGCTCTTCTTTTCGTAAGATCCTTTGGCCCTACCAAGAAGACATGGTCTTTCTTGGTTGAAAGTGACTCTCATCATTTTTAACATGTTAAGCAAATCAAAGAAAGTCGATATCTAGCTTGTTCATATGAAAAATTCACAACAATTGTGAAAGGAGTCCGGAGTGAGTGCAAGATCAAATCTTGCTCAACTCCCCATCGATGACAAAACCCGTTGTCCTAATTGTTCAATCAAATTGATCATGTTTAGAGCTTTTTGTCTGCATTTATAGTGCCATCGGCCATTCTAGATCTAAGAGCTCCTTAGATATCTCGATATCTATCGGCTTCATTTTCCTCACCATCAACTACTTGATGTGCAGTGAATATAGTAGTAAGATCCATAGTTTCATGCCGACGCCAAGCTCAAGCATTCTCATGGATGCGAGCATGATGCATCGAGCCAATCAGGCTTCATCTTGCCACTTTCTAAAAGTAGCAATCTCTTCCTCCGAGGCATTGTTCTGCAACCATTGCAGGATAGGCGATTAAGGACATAAGATAGCTTTTCACCATGAGAACTTTTCTCAATTTCCTTAACCAATCCATTTAATTCTATTCCGATTAATTTAGCATCTAATATGCTTCATGATGATAGTAATTTTAGACATTGTAAAATTTCGAAATGAATTTGTAATTAACAACATTTTAACATACATTCTTTTATTAATTACCAAAATAATTTAGGTCTTGTTTTAAATTGGTATCTCCCACTATTTTCTTCAAACTCTATTACCTCTCACTTATATAGTTCTAAGAAAAATCTAATTAAAGATTTGCTAGTGAGAATAAGGATCCCATTTCAAATGTATATAGCCTTGTGGTGACACAACAAACTATATATATAAATAAATAGGTAGACAACTTTTATCAATTACATCAACTATGCAACTCCTTGTATTTTGCCTCTTAGATTATTTTGATCAAGTGGTGGCACATCCGAATCAAAATTATCCAAGTTAAGTCCGACCTAGCACTCCATATATTCAAAAAGAAAATATCATCCTTGTGGTGACACAACAAAACAATATTGTTCAATTTTCTTTATAAGCATCAAATGTGATAAATTAACATCTTAAATACTTAATACTTGCCTTGTGGTGACACAACAAACTCATATTAAATATTTAATACTCTATTAATTTTATCATGCTAGAAGGCGACGCTCGATATTCCAAATATCTTTGAACGCTTAGACTTAATATAAAAATGAGGGGTTTGTTATTAATTTATCTCATCTTGTTTAACGCAAGCATATATATATATATATAAAATACGCGTCGTATTAATGAACATGCGAAGCATGTTTGCATAATATATAATATATATAGTATAAGCACGCACATATAGAATACTATATTCTACCCTTGATTGATTATGGACTTTTTATTCTAGTTTGGTTCACTAGAGCCACCAAGTGAACCAAAAGGTCAAACCCAGGGTGCAAGAAATAATATTTAAATATAACTATTACATTTAAACCCTGCTCTATTACAAAACTGGTCTTCAAGCGCTTCTTGTCCCTCGATCTCTAATTCTTCAAAATTAATTCTAAATATTCCTATTACAAAACTATTTTAAAATAAATAGAAACCTTGATCGCAATCAAGGGAAGTACATAGGAGGGAGATAGAATTTACATTAAGAAAAATTAGAGAAGACGAGGCACGCAGAATTCCCATTTAATAAAACCCATACATTCATGCATCCAACTAAAATAAAATCCAATCACATTTAATCAATAGTCCATAATCAATCCCATTTATTATCATACACATCATCATATGCATCAATAAATAACATTCATCTTATGAATAATAAACATTTAATATATATATTGATATCATTTAATGGGCAAAATTAGTTAGTATAAAATCTAATTTTGAATCAAAATAAACTCCTTTATTTTAATCCAAATTTAAATCAAAATAAAACCATTTTATTTTAATTTATCTAATTTTGAATAAAATAAACTATTTTATTTTAATCAAAATATTTAATCAAAATAAACTCCTTTATTTTAATTAATTATGGAATCCAATTCCAAGTAATAAAATAATCTTTAATTAAAATAAACTCTTTTATTTTAATTAATTATGGAATCCAATTCTATGTAAAAAAAAAATTATTAAAGGAAACACTTGATTATCTTTCCTATTCACAAATAAACTCCTTTATTTTGAATAATATGAAATCTTATTCCATATTTAAATAAACTCCTTTATTTAAGGAAACATGGATTCTCTTTTCCTATTCACAAATAAACTCTTTTATTTTGAATAATATGAAATCTTATTTCATATCTAAATAAACTCCTTTATTTAAGGAAAGATGGAATACAATTTCAACTCCAATTAGTTATCATGGAATCAAATTTCCAACTTAATTAGTTAGCATGAAATTTAATTTTAAAATTAAAATAAACCTATTATTTTAAAATTAAAATAAACTTTTTATTTTAAAGATTAAAATAAATATTTTATTTTAATTATATAAAATTATTATATATATATATATATATATATTACGAATAAATATAAATATATATTACGTATATATATATATATATATATAATATCTTGCAAATGAAAATGGTTAAGCCAATGTAAATCATGTAACTTTTAAATCAAGATGTGCTTCCCCGATTTCGCATTTGCGCTTATACAATTTAATCAGTAACATTTTTTTTTAAATCATTAGCAAAGCAGGAAACATAAAAAACAAAAAAAAAATGAATCACTTGCACTTTTAAAAAAAAGGGAAAAGCCGAAAGTGATTGCTAACCTGTTATTCAATATTACACGGAAATCATGTAAAGATTCGTCATTCTGCAACAAAATTAAATAACAGATCCGCAACAGTTGCGCAACAACTTTTGATTTCCATTTTTTTTTTTTTTTTATTTATTTTTTTTTAAAATTTTATACAATAAAATTATGCCCAATTAAATTGTTCTAAACACATATCAATATACATATTAAATTTGAACAATTAATAATTTGCATAAAGGTTTGGCTTTGATACCACTGTTAGGTTTGTAATATTCATGAAAGCAATCAAATTGCATAAATTAATAATGAAGCGTGTAAAAATCGTAGTTTTAAAATTTACAAACCTTATACCCTCATCACCCTTTATGCATAATTATTAATTAAACGAAAAGATAAAGAATAAAATCATACCCTTGAAGATCGAGCTTCCTCGTACAAGTTCACCTCCAATCCTTTTCGCTCAACTTGAATCCACCGGGTTGGTTCCTTCCTTTGATCAACGTTAGCCACCCATGTGTTTGGTCTCTAGAGGTGATCCACCAAGAAAAAATAAGAATTCAAGAAGAAGGGGTATTGGCTCAACCCTAGTTTTCTATCTCTATGAAAGGCGTACTTCCAACAAATTGAAATTATGTCGTTTGTTGAAAAAAGTCAACAACCCCCACCACCCATAATAAGACTCTCTTATTTATAGATGTGGGCAACCCACCTTAACAATTAAGGAATTGGGATTTATTTAATTAATTAAATTCTTTAATTAATTAAGCTCCCTAATCTTATTAGGGATAATTAATTAAACTCTTTTAACTAATTTTCTTCCAAATCCAATTAGGAATAAATGAGAGTACTTATATTAAATTAATTCCTAAACTCTTTTTGAAATTAAAATAATAATAATTGTAATAATATTAATAAGACTCTCTTATTAATTTATATTTAATATTTCTAAAATATTAAATAATAAATATTAAGCTATTTAATTTATTCTATCACCATAGATTAAATTAAATATACATAACATATTATTACGATTATGCCATTAACTTCTTAAATAATTATTCTTCCTTTTATGGTGTGACCCTTTAGGTTCTCCATATTAAACCTATTGTGAATAAATCAATTAGAACAATTCTAATCTTATTTAAATAAATAAATTAAATAATTAATTTATTTAAATAAATAAATAATATTTATTCTACAATAGGATAAGCCTCCCTAAATGATCAACGACTTTCCGTATAATATAGATTTCAACATTAATCATTAAAGAACCTTTGAGTAAATAGTTACCGATAATTCAATCCTTCCACCATACAATGTCCCAATTAAATATAAGACATGGAATTACCATCAAGTCTTATTTTATTTAATTATATGTATTTCGACTCTTAAATGCACAACTCCAAATAATGCAAATTAGAAACTCCTTTCTAATTTCATTCTACCTTGGCCAAGGACTACTGGGTTGTCATTTATCGAATCACATAGGACATTTCTCTTCTTTTATTAGAAGTGGTAGATTCTTTATCGATCATACATTATCTCCATGTATAACTTATTATACCCAAGCATACCTTTGATATACCCTAAGGGTCTTAAGGAATAAGTCAAAGTATAACTCATCATACACAAGATACTATGATGATCTCAAGTCCAAGGATTACTTGTACTACTATCACTACAGAATTCCTATCGACAGCAAATAAAACTCCATTAGGTATTCCTTAGCGAGCCACGCTCGGTGAACTTATTCTCTAATAAGCACCTACATACTTTTTAGTGTCTCCACACAAATGATCATGAGATCAATCATCCTCATCCAACGAAAGCAAGCAACGATGTACCAATCTATCCTGGATTCACTAATCCCCAATTTAGTAATCCAACGATTGGGAACTATTTTAGTTTTAAGCTTTCTAAGAATTTAGATCTCATTAGAATGATCATCATCATTATTCTAAAAGCATTGCTTAAAACTATGGGTTTATCACATATTATAAAACAAAGATCATGTAGATAATTAAAAGCCTTTAATAAATTAATACTTTTATTAATAAATGAATAAGATTGTTACAAAGTATATGCTTTATCATCAAACATGATTGGCTTGTGTGCATACTACTTTCAACAAAGAATACGTGTGGTTGCACAAAGATGTATTACACCAGTATTTAAAGTATTTTTGAATTATTGATTCTTACGTAAGAAGGCACTACTCAATAATTTTTATAGTAATTACTGTTCAATATTTTATTTTATTGATTCAATAATTATTGCGTTGATATTTTATATTATTGTTGTTTCAATAATTATCATTGCACAAGATTTCCCATTATCGATCAATAACTCATATTATTTGAATAATATTATTAGATAGCATTATTAGCGAATGTCTAAGGAAGTTACGCATTCAGAAAGGGTTTGGTCACCTAAATGCGCGCCCGAAGAAGAGAATCCTTATCGGAAAGCCCCTCTTCCTGAAACGATCTGTTGTCATAATTGTGATTCTCAATATTATTTGTGAATAATTAATTATCGATTTATATGATAATGAAATATTTATTTTATGTGGACATAAATGATGGATAGGAAATATTTATTTTGTGTGGATATAAATGAAGGAATTAACACCTCACAATGATACCTATCAACTTGCCACTTTCCTCACTTGCGTCCCCATGGAAAGTTTGGCTTTGCATCCCCAAGACTCCTAAGTCACCGGATAAAGACTCGGGGCTCTTTTTTCTACGGCTTTTTGATACCAACCGTGACGCCCCAAAATAGGTATACATCACCCATCTTGAGTCGCCAAATACATGGTACGTAAATCAAATACAAACTTCTTTAATACAACCGTCGTAAAAAAAATACGAAAAACATAGTTGAGTTTTTAAAAAGAATATTATCTTCTGAGATAATATCCACACTCAATGAAGTCCTCATTACAATTATTATCACACTTTGTTTCTGACGAATAGTGAGGACTACTACAACCACTTATCTTGGACCATCACTCCATTCCCCGACTAGTCCCAAATATATATTCTCATTTCAAGAGAACAATGAAAGAAAAGGATGAGCTCAACTAGCCCAAGAAGAAATATTATGACTAAGATAATACGTATCAAATTATCCTTAGCCTTCAACGAAATAACAACCGATAGAATATAATGACAACAAGTTTTAGATCAACAACTGCAGCGGAACAAGAAATTCATTAGAAGAGTCAAGCAGAGCATGATATCTACTATCTTCTATGATTTCAAAAGTTTTTCATCAAATTTATCGATGAGACTCAGCTTAATAAATAAACCACATCATCGAATCATCCTTGCACTATGGGCCAATGATATTCATGTAATCATCAATGGTCATGATTATACCGAATAATCCCTGGTCATAATCATACCAACAACTGTCCATCAATGCACTACGGGCCAATAAGGACTTTTACCACATCATTTGTAACATTACAGTTATGATTATACCGAATAATCCCTGGTCATAATCATACTAATCAACAGTCCATATATGCACATAAGCCAAAGATGACTTTCATCACAATATAAACATGAGGATGATGACAATGATATAAGCATTAATTAAACAAAATCAAATCAAACGAAATCAAGGATAAATATTAAAGACTTTAAATTTATCCAGAGTTTAAAAATATTCAAATTGTCAACATGATAATAAAATTCAAGAATAATATTTATCTACCAAAAATAATTTGGATAGAAAAGAAATATATTTTTCCGGTAAATAATACCCCGTGAATAGTATCCTATGAATAGTACTTCGGGAATAGTACATCGTGAATAGTACCCTGACATAAAAAGTACCCCAAATATCCGATGAATAATATTTAGGTGAATTGTAATTAGGTGAATAGTAACTCGTGAATAGTAACTCGTGAATAGTACTCTGGCATAAAAAGTGCCCTGAATACCCGAGTGAATAATATTTGAGTGAATAGTAACTGGGTGAATAGTAACCCATAAATAGTAACTCATGAATAGTATTAAAATCATGAAAAGATCAATAATTATCAAGAAAGCTCGTAATAATATTTCCGTGAAAAGATCTTTGGATCGGCGCAAATATCAAGGATATTCTACTAATTTCATGGAGTATAGAAGCCAAAACTTCAACAAAATGAGTATAGAATTCAAAATCAAAGCGAAATAATATTACTTACATACTACGGTATGGAAGAAAATATTATTTCAAGCGAATATTGAACAAAAAAATAACATCCTCGAATCGGAACTAATATTCTAACGAATATTTAACGAATATAATATTCCTACGAATATTGAACGAAGATAATATCCTTTATGAATATTGAACGAAAATAATATTCATACGAATACAAAAAAATAATATCTCTTCAGAATATGAAATAAATAATTCCCCTTACCTCAGAAGAAGACTGGATACTGAAATAGTGAAGTAGCAGACTTCTCTTCTTCTTTCTCTCTATAACTTCTCTCTCTATAATTGCTCTTGTGAGACTTAGTGAATTGGTGAGAATGAAGGAAGAATGAGCTTCTATTTATAGGAAAATATAGTTTCGATAATTGCACGTTTTGGGGCTCGAAATATTACAGTATAATACCTTTATCTTTTTCTTCATTTTTAATTTAGTCCTGCAAGTATTATCAAACTTTCACCACTTCCCCTAATAGTACATCATGTGAATAAATAGTTCAATCATATGAATCAAAAGTTCAATTATGTGAAAATATGAATTACAGTATAGTACCTCCATCTATACCTCTATTTTTAACTTAGTCATGCAAGTATTATCAATCTTGCACCACCTCCCCTAATAGTACATGAATGTGAATCAATAGTACACACATGTGAACAAATAGTTATAAGCATGTGAATTAATAGCAATTAAATTCTCATTTATCCGATTAATTACCCGATTGGTCAATATAACTTCTAGACATCAATTATTATCGAAATAAATGACGATTTCCACTAACACTAATAATCCCAACACAATGGAACTATCAATTCATCTTTATGTAACACAAACTTATTCATCATTAATATTATAACTCATAATATTTAACAACCAGATCGTTCCTGTGAAAGGGGCTTTCAGATAAGGATTTCTCCTTATCGCACGCAATTAGGTGACCAAACCTCTCCTTGATGTAACTTTTAGACATTGTCAATATTTCAAATAATAATATGAATAACTTTGTCGCCTCAATTATTGATTTAATAATATAACATATTATGCGATGATACCGACAATAATTGAATCAATAATATAGAGAGATATGATGCAAAGAATTATCGTAGTAATAATTGAGTATAACTGAGTGATTTCTCACGTAAGCATCAATAATCAATACCGTGTGCTACTATGTAACCACGCCAGATTCATCGTACTTTTACTACCGGTAGATCAACAGCTTTTAACTTGAACACTTTCGCCGTTATTTTTATAAAAAGATAATTCTGTTGTTTTCTAACTATGACAATACTTTCGTTGTGGGATCCACCAATGATTGTGCTGTCGTACGAATATTTCCTGTTAAAAAGAATATTCTCCGACCAATCGAATATTATATAACCACTTGCTTACTTTGCAAAATTTTTAAATATCACCCACAACTATAACATTATATCAAGTCCACACCATAATATTCAAAAATATATTTCGAGAAAAATTATTCTTTTTTCATAAAATTTGGGGTCTTACAACCTCCCCTTCTTATGAAATTTCGACCTCGAAATTAGGGTACGTACCTGGTATGCCGAAGAGGTGAGGATACCTCGTCAGATTCTAACTCTTGAGGTATAACCTTTGAGTATCGAATATGATCCTTCTTATCCAAGATTTTAACACGTATCTCCTCATACGTTAAATCTTCTGCTATCTCGTCTAGTTCCAATTCAATAATGTGGTTCGGGTCGTCCACATATTTACGTAACATCGATACGTGAAAAACATTATGAACACTCAATATACTTAGCGGTAAAACGAGTCTATAGGCCACAGTTCCTACTCGATTGAGGATTTTAAATAGACCAATAAAATCGAGGGTTGATATTTCCTTTTTTCATCGACTCGTGCTTCTAGAATAACGCCTTCTTGAACCTTCTTCTTCGTATTCATCAGCTCCGGGTCTATAGCTTGAACTACTTTTAACTTTATCGATTAAAGTCAATTCTACTCGTATAGTTGATATCACCACGTGGGTCCCTAGAGTCTTTAACTCTATCTTCATCATTTGTAAGTTATACGAAATGGGTTTTTGTGTTAACAACATCGCACTCGTAAATGCATACGATCTTCTACTCAACGCGTCAGCTACCAAGTTCGCTCTTTTACGATGATATTGAATGGTATGGTCGTAATCTTCAACAACTCGAGCCAACGTCTTTGGCGCATTATACGTTCGTTTTTTTTTGTTGCAGAAATATTTAAGGGTTTTAGAAATGGGTTTTGTACTGGGGTCGATACAAAATTCGATTTCATGCTCTGGGGGTAGGCTAAGAAGTCTTCAGGAATACGTCAGGAAATTTATTAACGATAGAAAAAAAAACTGTGACTCTCATCCCAAGACTTGGATAGCATGTCACATTGATACCTATCAACTTGCCATCGTTATTCACTTCTTCCCTACGAAAAGTCCGGATTTCGCATTTCACACAAGGAAGTCACTAAATAAAGGCTCGGGCTCTTTGGAGGCTTAATATAACAAAGTGATTGACTTTAGTAGTTTGGTTGCTTGAATTAAGCATAACAAGTTGGTTAGAATATGAAAGCTAACAACCTTACAAAAATAATCAATTTTGGCATGATGAGTAGTTAACCAATCGATTCCTAAAATCACATCAAGGGCAAGTATTTTCAAAGAGATAAGATCGACAGGTAATGTGAAAGTGTCGATTTGAATCAACAAGATTTATAAACAGTGGAGGTAACGAAGGTTTCTACTAACGAAGTTTCAACCAATAAGTTAAAGTCTAACTTCTATGGGGTCAAATTTAAACGTTGAGCGCAAGCAAGAGAGATAAAAGAATGGATAGAACCGGTATCTAATAAGGTATAGATTTCGCAAGAATTTATAATTAACTAACCCGTGCTAACTTCGTTCGGGTTACTCGCTTTTTGAGAAGTCACGAAAAACGCTCTCCCTGAAACCACCGACATTGTTTTGTTCATATCCGCCTTTAGTGCCACCGTCCCAACTGGACTTGATTTCGCTACAGGACAAAATCGAGCTATGTGACCATCTTTTCCACAACTAAAACATACCTTGGAAGTGTGATGCCCCCAAAATAGGTTTACAACACCCATTCTGAGTTGTCAATGACATGGTACAGAAACAACTACAACTTTATTAATACAACATAAAAACTATGAGTTTAAATACAAATATTGTCTTCTAGACAATATCAACACTCAAATAAGTCCTCATTATAATTATTGATATATTATCTTACAAAAATGGTGAGGACTACTAAAACAACTCTCTAAGACCTTCATTCTATACCCCGACTAGTACTCGCTACATTCTCGCCTCCTGAGAAGAAAAATGGAACAAAAAGGAAAATGGTGAGCTCAACTAGACCAATAAAGAATATTATGACTAAGATAATATAGAACAAATTATCGTTAGTCTTCAACAGGAAAAAATCTGATAAAATACAATAGACAACAAGTTTCAGATCAATATTTGCAGCGGAAATAATAATTCATAGATGAGTTACGTAGAGAATGAAATCTACTATAATCTATGAATTTAAAAGTCCATCATCAATATTTTATCCCTGTAACATCAATCAATATTCATCTTGAATCAAATATTCATCTTTGCACTACATGCCAAAGATATTCATCAGTTGGTCATGTTCTTCTCAACACCTGTTCATATTTGCATTACGGGCCAAAGATATTCCACAAGAAAATCATTAATCTTTGCACTACAGGCCAAAGATATTCAATAATATCATCATTTAGGACTGAGGATGATGAAAAATGTTTTAAAGAAAACGAATCCAGTGAAACGAAAGAACAAATATTAAGGATTCGTACTTTAAACAATCCGAGTTCAAAAATACTTCATAAATAATCATAGTGAAGCAAAATTCAAGAATGATCAAAACATAGATACAATCAAAGCTATTATCCATAATAGATATTTTGACAAAAAAACAAAATTTAATTTTTCACGTGAATAGTCTTGATCCGTGAATAAGATCAGATATCGTGAATAGTCTTGATATCGTGAATAGTAACCCCCGACACTAAAAGACAAGAATTTCACAAGAAAAATACTATCAATATTCCGGCATAATGATATTGGAAGAAATAATATCATTTTTTAAAAAATAATATGCCTTACCTCGAAAAGACAAGATTTCTTGTTGGAATATCGGATATAATCTTCAAGGAAACTTGCACCAGATATAAGAACACTCAAAGTATCAAAATACTCACAAGAATACGCTCGATAATATAAAGAGAGAAAGAGAGAGAAAACTTCAGTTTCTGGTGTGATTTTCAATTCTAACCTAAGCACCATATTTATAGGAAAATACTTAGAACATCAAAGCAAAAAATTTAATAAAATAATAATTTATTTTTCTTAAATTTCCTACGCACACCAATATAGTCTAGACATCAACCACACCTCAATAACAACCACAAAAATATTTTTCTCAATTAATTCATTTAAAACTCCAAAAAATAATAATTAATTAATCTAGAACTTTAATAATTCATAATAAATAGCCTTTTTATCAGAAAAATTCGAACCTCATCTCCTTTCCATAGGAAATTCCATTCTCTACAACTTTGCAGAAGAAAGTTTTTCTAATTTCCAAACAGAAATTGACCAAAATCCATAAACAGGCGATTTTACAAGCTATAATCAAATTTTTAGTCAAGAAATGGGGTTCACAGACATGAAAAACATGTTTTAAATATTTTTTGTAACAAAAATACTCTTCCTCTTCATTTATTCATATATCCCACATTCATTGTAAAAATATCACCATTATTATATTATTATAATATAATAATATATTTAAATGATTTATTTTATCGAAAAAGATAAATTATTAATTTTCAACAATTGTCACATTAAAAAAATTCTCTATCTATATGCATATAAAATGAATATTTTCCTAATTATATAAATCAATAATTAATTATTCACAAATAATATTACGTAATCACAATATCGACAACCAGCGCCTTAGGAAAGAGGGGCTTTCCAATAAGAATTTCTCTTCTTCGCCGCAGCAATTAGATGACCAAACCTCTCCTTGTATGTAACTTTCTAGACATTGCCAATATTGCTATCTAATAATATTATTCAAATAATATGAATTATTGATCCGATAATGGAAAATACTGTGTAATGACAATTATTGAAACAACAATAATATAAAATATCAACACATCAATTATTGAATTAATAAAATAAATTATTGAACAGTAATTATTGTAACAATTATTGAGTAGTGCCTTCTTACGTAAAAAATCAATACTTGTGCAATACCGCGTCTTCTTGTGTTTTAACCACCGTATTTTTCAACAAGATAATCTGTGAATAACTACGCCATTATTTATAAATAACTTATACTTGTCATTTTCTTCATCCAAGCGCTTTTCCATTATGGGTCCCACACAATAAGATCGCTCACTGTCAATGCATTTAATATTCCCCGATGCAAAGAATATTCCACGACAACAATGAATATTTTATAACCACTTGCTTATTTGAAATATTTGGGCATTTTAACCATAACTAACGACATTAATCAAATCAACCCTTACTATTTTAAAATAATAAATAGAGGAAATTAAATTTCATTTATAATAAGTTGGGGTCTTATAACCTCATCTCCTTATGAAATTTCGTCCTCGAAATTGAAGTACGTACTTGGTGTTTCGAAAAGGTGAGAATTCCTCGCTTTCATTTCCGTTTCCAACTTCCAGGTCATTTCCTTAATAGCATGGTTCCTCCACAAAACTTTGACTTGTGTTATGACCTTTGTGCGTAGGACATGCTCCTTCCTATCCAAGATCTTGACAAGTACCTCTTCATACGTTAAGTCTTTGGCTATCTCATCCGGTTCTAACTCAATAACGTGGTTCGGGTCTTTCACATATTTACGAAGCATAGATATATGAAAAACATTATGAACACGAGACATACTTGGAGGTAACGCGAGTCTATAAGCCACATTTCCTATTCGGTCAAGAATCTGAAATGGACCAATAAATCATGGATTGAGTTTTTCTCTCTTCCCAAATCTTGTAACACCCTTCCATGGGGCAACACACAACAATACATGATCCCCAATACTAAATTCCACGTCCTTTCGATGAAGATCCGCATAACTCTTTTGTCGATCCTGTGCCGTTTGTATACGTTGTCGAATCATTTAGATCTTTTCAGTAGTCATTCGTACCTACTTGGGTCCCAACAATGTTGCTTTACCCACCTCATCCCAAAATATTGGAGAGCAACACTTTCGTCCATACAATACTTCGAATGGAGCCACACCTATACTTGCCTGATAACTGTTGTTGTAGGAGAATTCCACCAATGGTAAATACTTATCACAACTCCCTTTGAAATCTAGGACACAGAGTCTTAATAGATCTTCAAGAGTTTGAATAGTCCTCTCGATTGTCCGTCCGCTTTGAGGATGGTATCTTTGAATCAATCGTAAATCCGTGCCCAAAGCTTTTTGCAAGCTAACCCAAAATTATGAAGTGAATCTTGGGTCACAATCCGAAACTATGGATACTGGCATGCCATGCAATCTCACAATCTCATTTACATACATATGAGCAAGACGTTCAAGGGAATAAGTCTCCCGTATCGGCAAGAAATGAGCAGACTTGGTTAATCTATCAACAATAACCCAAATAACATTTATGCCTTGAGAAACCGTGGGAAGACCCATAACGAAATCCATGGTAATGTGTTCCCACTTCCATTTCGGGATCTCAAGTGGTTGCAATGGACCCTTAGGCACTTGATGCTCCGCCTTTACACGCTGACAAGTTAAACACCTCGAGATAAACTTTACAATTTCTCTCTTCATATTGTTCCACCAAAATGTATGTCGAAGATCACGATACATTTTGGTACTTCCAGGATGGATTGCAAACTGTGTATTGTGTGCTTCCATCATGATCTTGTACTTCAAATCAGAGTCGTTAGTAACACAAAGTTTGGAGTGGACTCGAAGTATTCCTTCTTCATCGATTCTCGCTTCTGGAATATCACCTTCTTGTACTTTCTTCTTCATACGCATCATTTCCGGTCAAATGGCTTTGAGCAACTTTAACTTTATCGATTAAAGTTGGTTCTATCATTATACTTAACATCATCGCACTCGCTCCTCGCATATGATCTTCTACTCAACGCATCGGCCTACCACGCTTGCTTTTTCCGTGATGGTATTGAATGGTGTGGTTATAATCTTTTAACAAATTGGAGCCAACGTCGTTGCCACATGTTGAGTTCCTTTTGGGTGAAGAAATATTTGAGGCTTTTATGGTCTGAATATATCTCCACTTTCTCTCCATATAGATAGTACCTCCAGATCTTTAGCGCGAAAACAACTGCAACCAACTCTAGATCATGAGTAAGATAATTCCTCTCATACTCTTTAAGTTGTCACGAGGCATATGCTATGACTTTCCCATGTCAGCATGAGAACACATCCTAACCTTTGCTTAAGCATCATTTGAGATAACAAATCCATCCGAACTAGATGGTATTGTCGAACAGTGCCAAAATGAGTCTCCTCTTAAGCTCTTGAAACTCTTCTCGCATTCCTCGCTCCATACGAATTTTGTATCTTTCCGAAGTCACCGAGTTAATCTGAGAGTAGCAATTCCGAGAAAATCCTTCCACGAATCTCCGATAATAACCAAATAAGCCCGTAAAGCTACGTGACTTCACCACCGACTTTTGGTTGCTCCCAACTTTGTATTGCTTTAATCTTCGCCAATCAACATACTCTATGTTTTGACACCACGCGCCCAAGGAATGCTACTTCCTCAAGCCAGAACTCGCATTTCTTCAACTTGACATATAACTTGTTTTCACGAAGCCATTGGAGTACCAGCTTCAAATGGTGCTCATGATCTTCACGGCTTTTGGAATATATGAGGATGTCATCAATAAAGACAACAACAAACTGATCAAAATAATCCTTGAATACTCGATTCATCATATCCATGAAAGCCGCAGGAGTATTAGTCAATCCAAAAGACATGACTATGAATTCATAATGCCCGTACTGAGTTCTGAAGGCAATCTTTGGAATATCCTCAGTTCTAATCTTCAGCCGATGATATCCATAATGAAGATCGATCTTTGAAAAGAATTGTGCTCCTTGCAACTGGTCAAACAGGTCATCAATACGAGGTAACGAATACCTATTCTTAATAGTGACATGGTTTAATTCTCGGTAGTCAATACAAAGTCGCATACTCCCGTCTTTCTTCTTTACAAATAAAATAGGAGCACCCCAAGGAGATGTACTAGGACGAATGAAACTGATGTTCAACAACTCCTATAGTTGGACCTTTAAATCCTGAAGTTCAATAGGAGCCATTCGATATGGGGTTTTAGAAATGGGCTTTGTACCAGGCTCAAGATCAATAAAGAATTCAACTTCACGTTCTGGGGGTAGACCGAAGTTCTTTAGAAATACGTCGGAAATTTACTAACAATGTGAATATTATTCAAATCGACGTGTCTTTATTCAAATCCATAACATGGGCTAAGAAAGCTTGACATCCGCTTTTTAATAAACGAATAGCTTTATGACTAGATATGACAATGATTGATTTTAGTGGTTTAGTTGCTTGAATTGCATAACAACAGTTGGTTAGGAATATGAAAACTAACAACCTTACGAAAACAATCAATTTTGGCATGATGAGTATTTAACCAATCAATCCCTAAAATCACATCAAAAGCAAGTATCTTTAAAGAGATAAGGTCAACAGTAATGTGATGGTTCCAACTTGGATCAAACAAGATTTATAAACAATGGATGTGATGAAAGTTTCTCCTAATCTGAGTCTCCACAGATAAATCAAAGTCTAATTTCTTCTGAGTTAAGTTTAAACGTTGAGCACAAGCGGAGAGAGATAAATGAATGGGCAAAGACCTTAGATTCTAGTAAGGTATAAACTTTGCAAGAATTTATGATTAGCTTACCCGTGATCACCTCGCTTAGGTTCCTCGATTTTGACCAAATACGACAAACGCTTTTCGAGAACCGCCTGACTTTGACTTTTTCGGGATGACCTTTTAAGTCACCATCCCCGTTGGACTTGGTTTTGCTACCGTACAATCTCGAGCGATATGTCCTTCTTTTCAACAATTATAGCATACCTTAAACCATTGTGGGCAGTTTGGGCTGATATGTCCCTCTTTCCCATTTATTTATAGCATACTGACCGGTGGTCGTTCTCCTCCCTGTTAACCACCATTCTTCACCGGTCTTGACGCTCTTTGCATTGTCATTGTTGAATCTTCTCTTTTTAAAATCTCCCCCCGACTCGCTTCTTCTATTTTTATGGCCATGATTACCACCAGAGTGGTTGCCGCTTTTGTCCGTATTTTTCTTTCTCCGCTGGTTATCGTTGTTCTAATGACTGCTGTCACCAGTATGATCCTGGTTATGGTCCTTCGGTTGAACGTACTCGTTATCTCGCTCTAATAATTGAGCCCTATTGACAACATCTGAATAGAGAGAAAATTTATGAGAAATGAGATATTGATGTATGCCGGGTTTTAAACCTCTCAGAAACATCCGCGTCATACGTTCCTCATTCTCCACCAAATGAGTTGCAAACCTGGATAACTCTGCAAACTTCGCCTCGTATTGAGACACTGTTATGTTGTTTTGTTCCAATCTAATAAACTCCACTTCTTTCATATGGCGAATACTTTCAGGAAAGTACTTGTCATTGAACAGTTTTTGAAACGTCTCCCAAGACATGCTTGAAAAGGGCCGATGGGTACGCTTCACGATTCCCACCGAATCCGCTTTATTACGAGAACATAATGGTGGCGAATGGAACCTTCTGTTCCTCCGTGCATCCCATGATATCGAATATCTTGGTAATTTGCTTGAACCACGTCTCCGCCTTAATCGGATCTGGCTTTCCCCAAAATTCTAGTGGTCCCAACTCTTTGAACTGCTTGGCTGTGATAAACCGTGCGTTGTTATCATTTCCTCCTGTATTTTGTGCACGAGTCTCCCTCGTCTGATTTTGTATGAACTGCAAAAAGCTTCTAAACATCCCGCTGCTCATCATCATCTCCGCCACATGGTGTTGTTGTACATGAGGAACATTGCTACCATTGTTGCGCTTCTCCTCGTTGGTGTGAGTAAAGGTGTCTCCACGGTCTCATTTACTCCATCATAACATTTTCAATCGACATTCTCAAATACTTCCATAAAACAAGGGTTAATTAAAGAAATCAACATATCACATAATATCCCTATATACTGACCAACCAACAAATAAGCTTAGGTAAGACACACTAGCGAAGGTTTTACTCATCTCTCCCCTCCTAGTTCTATTCCCCGATCTCCGCCATAGATCATATCCCTAATCTCTGATACCAACTGTGACGCCCCCAAAATAGGTGTACAACACCCATTCTGAGTCGTCAATAACATGGTACAGAAACAACTACAACTTTATTAATACAACATAAAAACTGTGAGTTTAATACAAATATTGTCTTCTAGACAATATCAACACTCAAATAAGTCCTCATTACAATTATTGATATATTATCTTACAAAAATGGTGAGGACTACTAAAACAACTCTCTAAGACCTTCATTCCATACCCCGACTAGTATTCGCTACATTCTCGCCTCCTGAGAAGAAAAATGGAACAAAAAGGAAAATGGTGAGCTCAACTAGCCCAGTAAAGAATATTATGACTAAGATAATATAGAACAAATTATCGTTAGTCTTCAACAGGAAAAATCTGATAAAATACAATAGACAACAAGTTTCAGATTAATATTTGCAGCGGAAATAATAATTCATAGATGAGTTACGTAGAGAATGAAATCTACTATAATCTATGAATTTAAAAGTTCATCATCAATATTTTATCCCTGTAACATCAATCAATATTCATCTTCAATCAAATATTCATCTTTGCACTACAGGCCAAAGATATTCATCAGTTGGTCATGTTCATCTCAACACCTGTTCATCTTTGCACTACGGGCTAAAGATATTCATAAAAAAATTATTAATCTTTGCACTACAGGCCAAAGATATTCAGTAATATCATCATTTAGGACTGAGGATGATGAAAAATGTTTTAAAGAAAACGAATCCAGTGAAACAAAAGAACAAATATTAAGGATTCGTACTTTAAACAATCCGAGTTCAAAAATACTTCATAAATAATCATAGTGGAGTAAAATTCAAGAATGATCAAAACATGGATACAATCAAAGCTAGTATCCATAATAGATATTTTGGACAAAAACAAAAATTTAATTTTTTTGTGAATAGTCTTTGTATTCGTGAATAATATCAGATATCGTGAATAAGTCTTATACGTGAATAGTAACCCCGACACTAAAAGACAAGAATTTCACAAGAAAAATACTATCAATATTCCGACATAATGATATTGGAAGAAATAATAACATTTTAAAAAAAATAATATCCCTTACCTCGAAAAGACAAGATTTCCGATTTGGAATATCGGATATAGTCTTTCAAGAAAACTTGCATCAGTATAAAGCAACACTCAAAGTATCAAAATACTCACAAGAATACACTCGATAATATAGAGAGAGAAAACTTCAGTTTCTGGTGTGATTTTCAATTCTAACCTAAGCACCATATTTATAGGAAAATACTTAGAACATCAAAGCAAAAAATTTAATAAAATAATAATTTATTTTTCTTAAATTTCCTACGCACACCAATATAGTCTAGACATCAACCACACCTCAATAACAACCACAAAAATATTTTTCTCAATTAATTCATTTAAAACTACAAAAAATAATAATTAATTAATCTAGAACTTTAATAATTCATAATAAATAGCCCTTTTATCAGAAAAATTCAAACCTTATATCCTTTTCATAGGAAATTCCATTCTCTACAACTTTGCAGAAGAAAGTTTTTCCAAATTCCAAACAAAAATTGACCGAAATCCACAAACGGACGATTTTACAAGCTATAATCAAATTTTCAGTCAAGAAATGGGGTCCACAAACATGAAAAACATGTTTTAAATATTTTTAGTAACAAAAATACTCTTCCTCTTCATTTATTCATATATCTCACATTCATTGTAAAAATATCATCATTATTATATTATTATAATATAATAATATATTTAAATGAATTATTTTATTAGAAAAAGATAAAATATTAATTTTCAACAATTGTCACATTAAAAATTCTTCTCCATCTATATCCACATAAAATGAATATTTTTCTCATTATATAAATCAATAATTAATTATTCACAAATAATATTACAGAATCACAATATTGACAACCAAGCAGTTCCCAAGAAAGAGGGGGCTTTCCAATAAGGATTTCTCCTTACTGGCGCGCAATTAGATGACCAAACCTCTCCTTGAGATGAACTTTCTACATCATTGCCAATATTGCTATGTAATAATATTATTCAAATAATATGAATTATTGATCCGATAATAGAAAATACTGTGTAATGACAATTATTGAAACAATAATAATATAAAATATCAACGCATCAATTATTGAATCAATAAAATAAAATATTGAATAAAGAATTATCGTAATAATTATTGAGTAGTGCCTTCTTACGTAAGAATCAATTTTTTTTGGTGCAATACGATGTCTTGCTACCGTGTTTTAACCAATTTAGTATTTCAATAGTATTAATCTGTAATAACTACGCTTGTTATTTATAAACAACTTATACTTGTCGCTTTTTTCATCCAAACGCTTTTTCGTTATGGGCCCACACAAAGATCTAGGCAGATAATACGAATATTCCCACAATGAAGAATATTCCACGACAACAATGAATATTTTATAACCACTTGCTTATTTGAAATATTTGCGCATTTTACCCATAACTAACGATATTAATCAAATCAACCCTTACTATTTCAAAATAATAAATAGAGAAAATAAAATTCTATTTATAATAAGTTGGGGTCTTACAACCTCCCTTCCTTATGAAATTTCATCCTCGAAATTGACGTACGTACGTGGTGTTTCGAAAAGGTGAGGATACCTCGCTTTCATTTTCGTTTCCAACTCCCAGGTCATTTCCTCAATAACATGGTTCATCCACAAAACTTTGACTTGTGGTATGACCTTTGTGCGTAGGACATGCTCCTTCCTATCCAAGATCTTGACAGGTACCTCTTCATACGTTAAGTCTTCGGCTATCTCATCCAGTTCTAACTCAATAACGTGGTTCGGGACTTTCACATATTTACGAAGCACAGATATATGAAAAACATTATGAACACGAGACATACATGGAGGTAACGCGAGTCTATAAGCCACATTTCCTATTCGGTCAAGAATCTGAAATGGACCAATAAATCATGGATTGAGTTTTCCTCTCTTCCCAAATCTTGTAACTCCCTTCCATGGGGAAACACGCAACAATACATGATCTCCAATACTAAATTCCACGTCTTTTCGATGAAGATCCGCATAACTCTTTTGTCGATCCTGTGCCGTTTGTATACGTTGTCGAATCATTTGGATCTTTTCCGTAGTCATTTGTACCAACTCGGGTCCCAATAATGTTGCTTTACCCACCTCATCCCAACATATTGGAGAGCGACACTGCCACAAAATTGCCACAACATGAGATATTGACGTATGCCATTTTCAAACACTGCCACAAAACAAGGGTTAATTAACATATCACATATTATCCCTATACTCTGACCGACTAATTAAATACCAAATAAACTTAGGTAGGTCATACTAGCGAAGGAATTCCCCGTCTCTCCCTCCTAGTTCTTGTCTCACATCTCACCGGGGATTATATCCCTAAGCTTTGATACTAACTGTGACGCGCTTTTAAAATAGGTATACATCACCCATCTTGAGTCGCCAAATACATGGTACAAAGATACAAATACAAACTTAATTTTACAACGATTAAGTGTAATATACGACAAAAACATAGTGAGAGAGTTTAAACAGAATGTTGCCTTCTAGACAAAGATCCACTCTCAAATAGAGTCCTCATTACATTTATTGTCACACTATTTTATAGAATAGTGAGGACTACTAATACACCATCTCGGACCATCACTCCGCTCCTCGACTAGTCCCTGCCACGTTCTTATTTTCCGAAGAGAGAACAATGAAAGCAAAAGGGTGAGCTCAACTAGCCCAAGAAAAATATTATGACTAAGATAATGCGAATAAATTATCATTAGTCTTCAACAATGTTAAACCGATAAAATATAATAAACATCAAGTTTAATCTGCGGTGAATAAGCAATCCATTAGAAGAGTCGAGAGAAGCGTGATATCTACTATCTTCATGATTTAAAATATTTTCATCAATTTTTATCACGAGACTCAAATTAATATAAAACCACATCATCGAATCTTCCTTGCACTACGGGCCAAGAATATTCATTAAATCATCAACCAGTCCATGACTATACCGAATAATCCTCGGTCATAATCATATAAAATATTGTCCATCAACGCACTTCAGCCATCGAGGATCATCATACATCATTCGTCACATTACTATTATGATTATACTTAGAATAATCCTCGGTCATAATCATACTAAGTCCATCTACGCACGTAAGCCAAAGATGACTTTCATTACACTATAAGCACGAGGATGATGACAATGATATAAACATTAATCAAACGAAAATAAGGATAAATATTAAAGACTTTAAATTTATCTAAATATTATCAATCACTTAATAAACTCATAATCTAATATTATTAATATTATAACAATATTTTAATCACTTCTTAAACTTATAAACAATTTATTTCAATTGTTTACACTTTACCAAATAATGCATTTAATCATTCAAAAATGCCATACTCATATGATTTCATCAAGAGATGATCAAATCCTCATCAAAATCAAGATATACCCTATATAGGATTCCCAAGCCATAAAATCCTATTTTTCAACTTTGTTACTTCACATAACATATTTAATTCATTTACTCATAACTAGTTCATTTTTATAAAAAATACCAAATCAGTCCCAAAAATATTTCTTTTTTGGGATTTAGCAGAATATAGTCCCATATTGAACATATATTTTTCTCAGAATTTTAAAATTCATTTACTATTTTTCATATGGACAAAACTGCCAAATATTTAGACATTTATCATAAATTGTACTTTTGTCCAAAAATTCTAAAATTTACAGGGTATACTCCTGTTATATACATGTATTCCCAATAAAAATTTCACCAATTTTGGAGTTAACCACAAGGAGTTATAAGGGTTAACTTTTAAAATAGTCTTTTCCCATAAAATTCATAACTCCTAATCTATACATCCAAATATTGCTATTTTTGGACACAATCTAGAAAACTCAACAATGTATTATTTCATGTTTTTCCAGAATTTGTGAGGGTCAGAAAAATTACGAAACTGCAAATGGATTTTCACCCGCCATGCGGTAATCCACGTAGACAGATCATTTCCACAATTTAATAAGGAATGAATACAAAGGATCATTCACCATGCATGCGGTAATCTACATGTACATGTTATTCTAATGAATAATAAGGAATGGAATAAAAGAATTCACCATGCATGCGATGTAGCCCATCGCATGAGATATATTATTTTTAATGTAATAATAAAGAATGGAACCGTGTCAATGCATGTCCGTATAGGCATGGATATTCCAAATGTAATAATAAAGAATGGAATAACAATAGAATTCACCGGACATACGATGAGATCGCATGCAGACGTGTTATTCCAACGTAATAATAAGGAATGGAACCAGTCAAATGCGTAATCCGCATGCATGTGATATTTCAACATAATAATAAAGAATGGAATAATGTAAAAATTTCACCATATATACTAGAGTAGTCCACAGATATCTGAGTTATTCCAATGTAATAATAAGGAATGGAATAACAATAGCTCTCTTCATGAATACGAAAGAAAAAATACCCCTTACCTTAGAAGAAACCGGATATTGGAATAAATGAGGTAGCGGACTTCTCTTCTTCTTTCTCTCTATAATTTCTCTCTATAATAATTGCTCTAAAGCTTTCTTTGAATTGGTGAGAAATGAAGGAAGAATGAGCTTCTATTTATAGAAAAATATAGTTTCGATAATTGCACGCTTTGGGGCTCAAATATTATAATCTGATACCTTGAACTTTTCTTTTATTTTTATTTTAGTCCTGCAAGTATTATCAAACTTGTACCACCTCCCTAATAGTAAATAATGTGAATCAATAGTTCAATCATGTGAATCAATAGTTATAATCATGTGAAAATACGAATTACAGTATAGTACCTGCACCTATACCTCCATTTTTAACTTAGTCATGCAAGTATTATCAATCTTGCATCAACTCCCCTAATAGTACAAGAATGTTAATCAATAGTACACACATGTGAACAAATAGTTATTGAAAGTAGTATGCACACAAGCCAATCATGTTTGATGATAAAGCATATACTTTGTAACAATCTTATTCATTTATTAATAAAAAGTATTAATTTATTAAAGGCTTTTAATTATCTACATGATGCTGTTTTATAATATGTGATAAACCCATAGTTTTAAGCAATGCTTTTAAAATAATGATGATGATCATTCTAATGAGATCTAAATTCTTAGAAAGCTTAAAACTAAAATAGTTCCCAATCATTGGATTACTAAATTGGGGATTAGTGAATCCGGGATAGATTGGTACATACGTTGCTTGCTTTCATTGGATGAGGATGATTGATCTCATGATCATTTGTGTGGAGACACTAAAGCAAGTATGTAGGTGCTTATTAGAGAATAAGTTCAATTTGAGCATTGGCTCGCTAAGGAATACCTAATGGAGTTTTATTTGCTGTCAATAGGAATTCTGTAGTGATAGTAGTACAAGTGATCCTTGGACTTGAGATCATCATAGTATCTCTTGTGTATGATGAGTTATACTTTGACTTATTCCTTAAGACCCTTAGGGTATATCAAAGGGTATGCTTGGGTATAATAAGTTGTATATGGAGATAATGTATGATCAATAAAGAATCTACCACTTCTAATAAAAGAAGAGAAATGTCCTATGTGATTCGATAAATGACAACCCAAAGAGTCCTTGGCGGTAGAATGAAATTAGAAAGGAGTTTCTAATTTGCATTATTTGAGTTGTGCATTTAAGAGTCGAAATACATATAATTAAATAAAATAAGACTTGACAATAATTCCATGTCTTATATTTAATTGGGATATTGTATGGTGGAAGGATTGAATTGTCACAGGTAACTATTTACTCAAAGGTTCTTTAATGATTAATGTTGAAATCTATATTATCCTGAAAGTCGTTGATCGCTAGGGAGGCTTATCCTATTGTAGAATAAATATTATTTAAATAAATTAATTGTTTAATTTATTTATTTAAATAAGATTAGAATTGTTCTAATTGATTTATTCACAAACCTTTTTAATATGGAGAACCTAAAGGGTCACACCATAAAAGGAAGAATAATTATTTAAGAAGTTAATGGCATAATCGTAATAATATGTTAAGTATATTTAATTTAATCTATGGTGATAGAATAAATTAAATAGCTTAATATTTATTATTTAATATTTTAGAAATATTAAATATAAATTAATAAGAGGAGTCTTATTAATATTATTACAATTATTATTATTTTAATTTCTAAAAGAGTTTAGGAATTAATTTAATATAAGTACTCTCATTTATTCCTAATTGGATTAGGAAGGAAAATTAGTTAAAGGAGTTTAATTAATTATCCCTAATAAGATTAGGGAGCTTAATTAATTAAAAGAATTAATTAATTAAAACCCAATTCCTTAATTGTTAAGGTGGGTTGCCCACATCTATAAATAAGAGGAGTCTTATTATGGGTGGCGTGGGTTGTTGACTTTTCAACATACCTAATAATTCCAAGTTGTTGGAGAGTACACCCTTTCTATAGAGATAGAAAAACTAGGGTTTGAGCCATAACACCCATCTTCTTGAATTTTATTCTTCCTTGGTGGATCACCTCTAGAGGCCATACACTTGGGTGGCTAACGTTGATCGAAGGAAGGAACCAAACCCGTGGATTCAAGATTGAACGCTTGAAAGGATTTGGAGGTGAACTTGTACACGAGGAAGCTCGATCTTCCGGGTATGATTTTATTCTTTATCTTTTCGTTTAATTAATAATTGTGCATAAAGGATGATCCGGGTATATGGTTTGTAAATTTTTTAAACTCTGATTTTACCACGCTTCCACACTTTTTATGCAATTTGATTGCGTTATGAATATTACAAACCTAACAGTGGCATCAGAGCCAAACCTTTATGCGAATTATTAATTGTTTTAATTTATATATTGATATGTGTTTAGAACAATTTAATTGGGCATAATTTTATTGTATAAAATTTATTAAATAAAAAAAAAAAAAACACATGGCTGCCGAATCAATTTCACCTAATACAGCAGAAAGCCGGCAGTTTTTTTTTGTTCAAGGATATTACCGTTATATATAATATTTATATATATATTATATGCACGGAAGCACATGGATTTCTGTAATGGACAGGACGCACGGAAATCGAAACAAGATACAAGAAAAAAAAAAAGCATGATGCTTCGGTCAAAAGTGAAGCAGCAGTACACGGATTTTTTAAAAAAAAAAAAAAAAAAAAAAAGCGATGACAAGTTAGTTTTTTAAAAGAAAAGGCTACAGATTATATATATATATATATATATATATATATATATATATATGATAATATATGATAATTATATATATATATATATATAATAGTTATATATATATATAATATATTATTCTCAATAATTTTATAATTAAAATAAAATATTTATTTTAATTTTAAAATAAAAGGTTTATTTTAATCTTAAAATAAAAAGGTTTATTTTAATTTTAAAATTAAATTTCATGCTAACTAATTAGAGTTGGAATTGGATTCCATGATAACTAATTGGAGTTGAAATTGGATTTTATTTTTCCTAAAATAAAGGAGTTTATTTGTGAATAGGAAAGAGAATCCTAATTTCCTTAAATAAAGGAGTTTATTTAAATATGAAATAAGATTTCATATTATTCAAAATAAAGGAGTTTATTTGTGAATAGGAAAGAAAATCCGTGTTTCCTTAAATAAAGGAGTTTATTTAAATATGAAATAAGATTTCATATTATTCAAAATAAAGGAGTTTATTTGTGAATAGGAAATATAATCCGTGTTTCCTTTAATATTTTTTTAAATGGAATTGATTCCATAATTAATTAAAATAAAAGAGTTTATTTTAATTAAAGATTTTTTTTATTACATGGAATTGATTTCATAATTAATTAAAATAAAAGAGTTTATTTTAATTAAAGATTTTTTATTTTATATATATATATATGAAATTGGATTCCATAATTAATTAAAATAAAGGAGTTTATTTTGATTAAAATTTTGATTAAAATAAAATAGTTTATTTTATTCAAAATTAGATAAATTAAAATAAAATAGTTTTATTTTGATTTAAATTTGGATTAAAATAAAGGAGTTTATTTTGATTCAAAATAGATTTTATACTAAATAAATTTGCCCATTAAATGATATCAATATATATATTAAATGTTTATTATTCATGAGATGAATGTTATTTATTGATGCATATGGTGATGTGTATGATAATAAATGGGATTGATTATGGACTAGTGACCAATGCGATTGGATTTATTTTAGTTGGATGCATGAATGTATGGGTTTTATTAAATGGGGTCTCTGCGTGCCTGCCTTCTCTCTAATTTTTCTTAATGTAAATTCTAACTCCCTCCTATGTACTTCCCCTTGACTGCTGATCAAGGTTTCTATTTATTTTAAAATAGTATTGTAATAGGAATAGTTAGAATTAATTTTAGAAAATTAGAGATCAAAGGACAAGAAGCGCTTGAAGACCCGTTTGTAATGGAGCCCTAGTTTAAATGTAATAGTTATATTTAAATATTATTTCTTGCACCCCCTGGGGGTTTGACCTTTTGGTTCACTTGGTGGCTCTAGTGAACCAAACTAGAATAAAAGTCCATAATCAATCCGGGTAGAATATAGTATTCTATATGTGTGCTTTATACTATATATATTATATATATGCAAACATGCTTCGTATGTTCATTAATATGATGCGTATTTTATATATATGTGTGCATGCGCGCTAAACAAGATGAGACAAATTAATAACAAACCCCTCAATTTTTTATATTAAGTCCTAAGCGTTCAAAGATATTTGGAATATCGAACGTCGCCTTCTAAAATGATAAAATTAATAGAGTATTAAATATTTAATATGAGTTTGTTGTGTCACCACAAGGCAAGTATTAAGTATTTAAGATGTTAATTTATCACATTTGATGCTTACAAAGAAAATTGAACAATATTGTTTTGTTGTGTCACCACAAGGATGATATTTTCTTTTTTCAATATATGGAGTGCTAGGTCGGACTTAACTTGGATAATTTTGATTCTGATGTGCCACCACTGATCAAAATAATCTAGAGGCAAAAGACAAGGAGTTGCATAGTTGATGTAATTGACAAAAGTTGTCTACCTATTTATTTATATATAGTTTGTTGTGTCACCACAAGGCTATATACATTTGAAATGGGATCCTTATTCTCACTAGCAAATCTTTAATTAGATTTTGCCGAACTATATAAGTGAGGGTAATATAGTTTGAAGAAAATAGTGGGAGATACCAATTTAAAACAAGACCTAATTTATTTTGGTAATTAATAAAAGAATGTATGTTAAAATGTTGTTAATTACAAATTCGCTTTACGAAATTTTACAATGTCTAAAATTACTATCATCACGAAGCATATTAGATGCTAAATTAATCGATCGAATTAAACGGATTGGTTAAGGAATTTGAGAATAGTTCTCATAGTTGAAAAGCTATCTTATGTCCTTAATACGCCTATCCTCGCAATGGTTGCGCATAATGCCTCCGAGGAAGAGATTGCTACTTTTAGAAAGTGGCAAGATGATGCACATTGGCTCAATGCATCATGCTTTCTCGCATCTATGTGTAACGAGCTTCACGTCGGCGTGAAAACTATGGATGCTTCTACTATATTCCCGCACATCAAGTAGTTGATGGTGAGGAAAGTAGAAGCGATAGATATCGAGATATCTAAGGAGCTCTTCCGATCTAGAATGGCCAATGGCACTATAAGATGCATATAAAAGTTCTTAACATAATCAATTTGATTGATCAATTAAGACAACTGGTTTTGTCATGGATGGAGAGTTGAGCCAAGATTTGATCTTGCACTCACTCATGGACTCCTTTCACAATTGTTGTGAATTTTTCATATGAACAAGCTAGATATCAGCTTTGCTGATTTGCTTAACATGTTGAAAAATGTTGAGAGTCATTTTCCAACCAAGAAAGACCGAGTCTTACTGGTAGGGGCCAAAGGATCTTCTGAAAAGAAGAACGATTCAAAGAAGGTAAATAGAAAGGCGTAAACAAAGGATAATAAGAGCAAAACTGATACGGATAGCAAAGGAGTTTGCTTCCATTGCAATAAGCCTGGACACTGGAAAGAAACTGCGAGAAGCATCTTGCAGAGGCTAACCAAAGAAGCTTAGTGAAGTTTCTATTAATACGCTTTTTGTTCATGATTAAAATAAATTTTCTTTAAGTCAAGGTTCTACTTGGGTATTGGATACTGACTTTGGTTATCATAAATATAGATTTATGAAGGAACCAAGCGAAAGTAAAAGCTAAACAAATATAAGTAATCCTATGTGTGGAAAATGAAGCAAAGGTTCTTTGCATTAGCCATAGAACTTATAGTTTAGCAATGCCTACTGAGCAAATCTATTAAGTCAATAAGTTGTTATTGTATTCCGCTTCTTGTTAAAAATATTATTTCCATTTTATTGTTGAACAATGAAATCTTTGGTATTATAATAAAGAACAATTGTTGTTCTATTTATAATAATAATGTTTTGTATAGAACCTAAATATTACTTAATAAATTTTGTATACTTGACTTACATGAAAATAATTTTGCATATTGAACAAATTAGTATAAAAAAAATGAGATGATCATTCAAAGAGTTGAATGTATGTATTTGTTGAAATACAAGTGTGAATTATTTGAAAGGTTCAAAGAATTCAGAAATGAAACAAATTGACAAAGTATTAAGATTCTTTGATTAGATCAAGGAATAAATACTTGTGCAATAAGTTTCTAGATCATCTCAAATGGTTTTCTCATAATGGACACATCCTGATACTCAATAATTGATTGATGTATCTGAAAGGAAAAATCGTACCTATTTGAACATGGTGCGATCCATAATGATTTTACCGACATTCCAAAGATCCTTACGGGATAATGTCCTAGAAATGGTCAGCATATCTCACGAAAATGGTAACCTCAAAATTATTTAAAACTCCATAAAAGTTATGGACGGGGAGGATTCCTAATGTTAAGTATGTTAAGATAAGGGGTTGTCCAACTTATGTGAAAAGGTTTCAAAGGATAAGCTTGGGATAAAATTTGACAAGTACAGATTTGTGGGACATCCTAAAGAAAGTTTAGGGCATGTGTTCTATAATCCTACTTAGCAAAAGGTGTTTGTTCTGGAAACACGTTGCCTTCTAAGATAAAGGTGTTTATCATTAAAAAGGGCTAGTGGGAGGATAATAGATCTTGAAGAGTTCAAGAACCACAAAATACTATAAGTCAAATAAGAGGAACTCGTAGATGAGACTATTATACCACAAATCAATCGTAAATCGGAATAGTACAGAAGATACACTGGAGGTATGGATTCATCATGGATGATGATGATGAGGTACACATCATAGAATATGATGATCCGCTTACATTCGATGAGGTAAGACTTCTAGTGTGTACAAAGGGTTCGATTGGGAGCGTCGTGAAATTTCTAGTATTATATGTTGATATACTACT
Source organism: Panax quinquefolius (assembly GCA_020205615.1). NCBI lineage: Eukaryota > Viridiplantae > Streptophyta > Magnoliopsida > Apiales > Araliaceae > Panax > Panax quinquefolius. Next base: position 40,163,703 of record CM035155.1, on the reverse strand, counting down.
TGATTAAAAATTACATACCAATGCTACAATCAGTAAAGATAAAGTTGTCTAAACATTCCTCCATGGATGATTTGGGAAGAGTATCTTAATTGGGGATATAAATCTATATAGATAGATTTAAGAGGATGCTCGACTTAACCCAAAGAATGTATATTCATTTGATGCTAAAGTCGTTTAGCATGGCAAACTCCAAGAGATGTCTCATGTTGATGAGCTATGGAGTGTATCTCTCTTAATAGTCCCCATAGACTCCAAAGAAGAGAGATTGCATGAGTGACAATCATGTATGCAATGAAATGTACGAGACACGATGTTGATCACCATATTTCGGAGAAGATCACCGTAGAGGCGAAAAAACATCTAAAAGTTCTTAACCCACACTAAGGATGTGATCATATTCATGGTGGGTCTAAATTAAAACTAGAGGGCTTAACAGGACTCAAGTTTTTCAGATGCACCAAGATGACGAAAAATCCACTTTAAGGTAAAGCGTTATCTTGAATCGGTGGTGCGATGAATTGGAAAGGTTCCAAACAAAGAAAGAGTTCTTTGGTTTAGTGATAAAGACAAAGTATATAGCTATAAATGAAGTCGCAAGTTGATTGTTTGGATTAAAAGTTCATTACGTAACTAGAATAGTTCCCAAGTCTCATCTTGGATCTAAACATGTGTTGTGGCATTTTCATTTGATTATTAGAATCATTGAAAGATGGGAAATCACTATAGAGATAGTGAACTCTCAAGAACAACATTACATATCCATTAACTAAAGCTTATCCAACGGCGGGATAATCGTCACTTAGAGAAGAAGAGTATAAGATACCGTGTGACGATTGGCTTTAGTGCAAGTGGGAGATTGAAAGTAGTATGCACACAAGCCAATCATGTTTGATGATAAAGCATATACTTTGTAACAATCTTATTCATTTATTAATAAAAAGTATTAATTTATTAAAGGCTTTTAATTATCTACATGATCTTGTTTTATAATATGTGATAAACCCATAGTTTTAAGCAATGCTTTTAGAATAATGATGATGATCATTCTAATGAGATCTAAATTCTTAGAAAGCTTAAAACTAAAATAGTTCCCAATCATTGGATTACTAAATTGGGGATTAGTGAATCCGGATAGATTGGTACATACGTTCTTTGCTCATTGGATGAGGATGATTGATCTCATGATCATTTGTGTGGAGACACTAAAGCAAGTATGTAGGTGCTTATTAGAGAATAAGTTCATCGAGCGTTGGCTCGCTAAGGAATACCTAATGGAGTTTTATTTGCTGTCAATAGGAATTCAGTAGTGATAGTAGTACAAGTGATCCTTGGACTTGAGATCATCATAGTATCTTGTGTATGATGAGTTATACTTTGACTTATTCCTTAAGACCCTTAGGGTATATCAAAGGGTATGCTTGGGTATAATAAGTTGTACATGGAGATAATGTATGATCAATAAAGAATCTACCACTTCTAATAAAAGAAGAGAAATGTCCTGTGATTCGATAAATGACAACCCAATAGTCCTTGGCGAGGTAGAATGAAATTAGAAAGGAGTTTCTAATTTGCATTATTTGAGTTGTGCATTTAAGAGTCGAAATACATATAATTAAATAAAATAAGACTTGACAATAATTCCATGTCTTATATTTAATTGGGACATTGTATGGTGGAAGGATTGAATTGTATGCGGTAACTATTTACTCAAAGGTTCTTTAATGATTAATGTTGAAATCTATATTATCCGGAAAGTCGTTGATCGCTAGGGAGGCTTATCCCTATTGTAGAATAAATATTATTTAAATAAATTAATTGTTTAATTTATTTATTTAAATAAGATTAGAATTGTTCTAATTGATTTATTCACAACCTGGTTTAATATGGAGAACCTAAAGGGTCACACCATAAAAGGAAGAATAATTATTTAAGAAGTTAATGGCATAATCGTAATAATATGTTAAGTATATTTAATTTAATCTATGGTGATAGAATAAATTAAATAGCTTAATATTTATTATTTAATATTTTAGAAATATTAAATATAAATTAATAAGAGAGTCTTATTAATATTATTACAATTATATTATTTTAATTTCTAAAAGAGTTTAGGAATTAATTTAATATAAGTACTCTCATTTATTCCTAATTGGATTAGGAAGGAAAATTAGTTAAAGGAGTTTAATTAATTATCCCTAATAAGATTAGGGAGCTTAATTAATTAAAAGAATTAATTAATTAAAACTCAATTCCTTAATTGTTAAGGTGGGTTGCCCACATCTATAAATAAGAGGAGTCTTATTATGGGTGGCATGGGTTGTTGACTTTTCAACATACCTAATAATTCCAAGTTGTTGGGAGAGTACACCCTTTCTATAGAGATAGAAAAACTAGGGTTTGAGCCATAACACCCATCTTCTTGAATTTTATTCTTCCTTGGTGGATCACCTCTAGAGGCCATACACTTGGGTGGCTAACGTTGATCAAAGGAAGGAACCAAACCCGGTGGATTCAAGATTGAACGCGAAAGGATTTGGAGGTGAACTTGTACCTGAGGAAGCTCGATCTTCAAGGGTATGATTTTATTCTTTATCTTTTCGTTTAATTAATAATTGTGCATAAAGGATGATCCGGGTATATGGTTTGTAAATTTTTTAAACTCTGATTTTACCACGCTTCCGCACTTTTTATGCAATTTGATTGCGTTATGAATATTACAAACCTAACTGTTATAATCATGTGAATTAATAGCAATTAATTGCTCATTTATCCGGTTAATTACCCGATTGGTCAATATAACCTCTAGACATCAATTATTATCGAAATAAATGTCGATTTCCACTAACACTAACAATCCCAACACAATGGAAATATTTTTCTCAAAAATTTTATTTTTGAAATTTTGAAGTTTAACTTTTTCTGAAAAAGTCAACTTTTGACTTTTTTGACCAAAAAGTCAACCCCGACAAATTTTGTGTTTATAGTCTATTTCTACTAATTTCATCGCTCCGGACTCAAATATCATGTCCGCGTCTCCAAATTCAACTCCGAACTCAAATTAATTTTTAATAACATTCATTATTAATATTATAACTCAAAATATTTAACAACCAGGTCATTCCCAGGAAAGAGGGGGCTTTCCGATAAGGATTTCTCCTTATTGGCGCGCAATTAGATGACCAAACCTCTCCTTAATAGAACTTCTAGACATTGTGAATATTGTAATTTAATAATATAAATAACTTTGTCGTCTCAATTATTGATTTAATAATATAACATATTATGCAGATAATACTGTGACAATAATTGAATCAATAATATGAGAGATATGATGTAACAATTACTGTAGTAATAATTGAATATAATTGAGTGACTTCTCACGTAAGCATTAATAATCAATACCGTGTGCTACTATGCAACCACGCCAGACATCGTATTTTTTTACTACTTAGTAGTTCAACGGTTTAACTAAAACTTCCCCGTTATTTTTATAAAAGATAATTACGTCATTTTCTAACTACGACAATACTTCCGTTGTGGGGTCCATCAATGATTGTGCCGTCGTACGAATATTCCCTGTTAAAATGAATATTCCCCGACCAATCGAATATTATATAACAACTTGCATACTTTGCAAAATTTGTAAATATTACCCACAACTATAACGTTATATCAAATCCACACCATAATATTAAAAAAAAATATTTTGAGAAATTTAAATCTTTATTCATAAAATTTGGGGTCTCACAATCTCCCCTCCTTATGAAATTTTGCCCTCAAAATTTACGCATACATTATACCCGTATTCAAGAGGTGAGGGTACCTTGACTTCATTTCGTATTCCAACTCTTGAGGTATAACCTTTGAGTGTTGAATACGATCCTTTTTATCCAAGATTTTAACACGTATCTCCTCACACGTTAAATCTTCTGCTATCTCGTCTAGTTCTAATTTAATAACGTGGTTCGGGTCATCCACATATTTACGTAACATCGATACGTGAAAAACGTTATGAACACGCGACATACTTGGCGGTAAAATGAGCCTATAAGCCACAGTTCCTACTCCATCGAGGATTTCAAATGGGCCAATTAAATCGAGGGTTGAGATAACGCCTTCTTGAACCTTCTTCTTCACATTCATCAGATTCGGGTGTGTAGCTTGAGCGCCTTTAACTTTATCGATTAAAGTCGATTATACTCGTATATTTGATATCATCACATGGGTCCTTAGAGCTCTAGCTTCATCATTTGTAAGTTATACGAAATGGGTTTTGTACTGGGGTCAATATAAAATTCGATTTCACGCTCTAGGGTAAGCTAAGAAGTCTTCAGGAATACGTCAGGAAATTTATTAACAATAGAAATATCATTCAAAACTGTGACCCTCATCCAAGACTTGGATAACACGTCATATTGATACCTATCAACTTACCATCGTCATTCACACCGTCGCCTACGTAAAGTATGGCTTCGGAGCATCCCAAGACTTGGAAGTCACCAGCGAAAGGCACGAGACTCTTTACTTATGGCTTGATATAACAGTGATTAACTTTAGTGTTTTGGTTGCATGAATTTTCATAACAGGTTGGTTAGGAATATGAAAGCTAACAACCTTACGAAAATAATTAATTTTGGAAATGATGAGTAGTTAACCAATCGTTTCCTAAAATCACATCAAAGCCAAGTATTTTCAAAGAGATAAGATCGACAGGTTACGTGAAAGTGTCGATTTGAACCAACAAGATTTATAAAGAGTGGAGGTAACGAAGGTTTCTACTAACGAAGTTTCAACCAATAAGTCAAAGTCTAACTTCTCTGGGGTCAAATTTAAATGTTGAGCATACGCAAGAGAGATAAAAGAATGGGTAAAACTGGTATCTAATAAGGTATAGACTTTGCAAGAATTTATAATTAACTAACCCGTGCTAACGTCATTTGGGTTCCTCACTTGTTGGGAAGTCATGACAACCGCTCTCCCTTGAACTACCCGACTTTGACTTATCTGGGGTAGCATTTGGTGTTATCACTACCGTTAAAATTGACTTTTCTATAGGGCATATTCCACCCTCAACTGCTTCATCGTACTCCTGTTTCATGATCTGAATCATTAATCTTCGATCCATATCAAATTGGAGTTGACCGCCATGTACCAGGTAATTCAAAACTCGATGTTGGGTTCTCTCAATTGCTGTCCAAAAAGAGAAATACATATCATCTATTTTAGCCTTCTTAGATCGGACATCTCTTTTCACAATATCAACGCGTTGTGCGGCTTTTACCCATGCATCACTCATTCTCACTCATTCAGTTGTTCCTTCTTTCAGCTTAGATTCCAGCTTTATCATCTTATACTCTGCCAAAGAGTCCTTCTGTTCAAGCATCACATATCGGGTAACACAAGCTTGAATTGTTGCATCCTTTTGTTCCACGACCGCCTGCTTTTCTTCAGCCTGCTCTTCTAACTCATGAACACGATTTTGCAATTCTAAATTTCGATCATAAAATTCTTCTAATAAATTCTCCTCAGGTTCCTCTTCTTCCTCACTCTCAGCTGTTACCTCTACGACTATCTCGGGTGCAACTATCAATTCTTCACTCACCACATGGATATCTCTAATTCCTTCTTCGCCTGATATTACATTATTCTGGTTAGTGATTAAAGGTGTCTCCACGATCTCATTCACTCAATTGTTAACATTTTTAGTTGCCATTTTCCAATACTGCCACAAAACAAGGGTTAATTAACATATCACATATTATCCCTATACTCTGACCGACCAATTAAATACCAAATAAACTTAGGTAGGTCATACTAGCGAAGGAATTTCCCGTCTCTCCCCTCCTAGTTCTTGTCTCACATCTCAGCCAGGGATGATATCCCTAAGCTTTGATACCAAATGTAACGCCCCTAAAATAGGTATACATCACCCATCTTGAGTCGCCAAATACATGGTAGATAATACAAATACAAACTTAATTATACAACAGTTGTGTAATATACGACAAAATATAGCTGAGAGTTTAAACAGAAATGTTGCCTTCTAGACAATATCCATTCTCAAATAGAGTCCTCATTATATTTATTGTCATACTATTTTATAGAATAGTGAGGACTACTAATACACCATCTCGGACCATCACTCCATTCCCCGACTAGTCCTGTCTACGTTCTCATTTCCTAAAGAGAACAATGAAAGCAAAAGGGTGAGCTCAACTAGCCCAGTAAGAAATATTATGACTAAGATAATGCAGAATAAATTATCATTAGTCTTCAACAATGTTAAACTGATAAAATACAATAGACATCAAGTTTAACTGCAGCGGAGTCAAGTAAAGCATGATATCTACTATCTTCTATGATTTAAAATGTTTTCATCAATTTTTATCGCTGAGACTCAGCTTAATAAATAAACCACATCATCGAATCTTTCCTGCACTATGGGCCAAGGATATTCATTAAATCATCAATGGTCATGACTATACCGAATAATTCCTGGTCATAATCATACCAAAAACTGTCCATCAATGCACTTCAGGCCACTGAGGACTTTCACTACATCATTCGTCACATTACGGTCATGATTATACCGAATAATCCCTGGTCATAATCATACCAAGTCCATCTATGCACGTAAGGCAAAGATGACTTTCATCACAATATAAGCATGATGATGATGACAATGATATAAGCATTAATTAAACGAAAATAAGGATAAATATTAAAGACTTTAAATTTATCCAAATATTATCAATCACTTAATAAACTCATAATCTAATATTATTAATATTATAACAATATTTTAATCACTTCTTAAACTTATAAACAATTTATTTCAATTGTTTACACTTTTACCAAATAATGCATTTAATCATTCAAAATGCCATACTCATATGATTTCATCAAGAATGATCAAATCCTCATCAAAATCAAGATATACCCTATATAGGATTCCCAAGCCATAAAATCCTATTTTTCAACTTTGTTACTTCACATAACATATTTAATTCATTTACTCATAACTAGTTTATTTTCATAAAAATACCAAATCAAATTCCAAAATATATTTTTTTTCGGATTTAGCGATAATATAGTCCCACATTGAACATATATTTTCTCGAATTTTTAAAATTCATTTACTATTTTTCATATGGCCAAAACTATCGAATATTTAGACATTTATCATAAATTGTACTTTTGTCCAAAAATTCTGAAATTTACAGGGTATACTCCTGTTATATACATGTATTCCCAATAAAAATTTCACCAATTTTGGAGTTAACCACAAGGAGTTATAAGGGTTAACTTTTAAAATAGTCTTTTCCCATAAAATTCATAACTCCTAATCTATACATCCAAAAATCGCCATTTTTGGACACAATCTAGAAAACTCAACAAAGTATCATTTCAAATTTTTTTTTAGATTTTTTGAGGGTCAGAAAAATTACGAAACTGCAAATGGATTTTCACCCGCTATGCGGTAATCCACGTAGACAGATCATTTCCATAATTTAATAAGTAATGAATACAAATGATCATTCACCATGCATGCGGTAATCCACATAGACGGGTTATTCCAACAGAATAATAAGGATTGGAATAACAGAAGAATTCACCATTGATAAGTTGGTTTTATACCTACTTATCCAGTATCTATTACTTGAATTAGTTGCTTATATTCATGTTTCTTAGTTACTTTTCATGCATTTTGTGTTTATTTTGTAGATCTTATATTTGGGAGCGGTGTGAGCGACTATTGGTAAGGAAAAGCAAGGAAAATGCAAAGAAAAGCAATCCAGACATCATTTGGGATTTCATGTTTACTTCATGTTCTTGGTTTGGAACTTAGCTTACATTCTAGAGTGTCTTCGTAGCTTTCTGGAACATCTTGAATCGTTCTAATCGGAGTTCGGATGCAAGAGTTATGATCTTTGTACCAACGGACGTTAAACTTCGCTGTTTTGGTTAGCCATTTTCATAACAGTCAATTCCAGACCACTTTCAACCTTCATCCAGCCAGAATTTCTCAATCATCAAAGAATAAAAGTTGTAGAGCTCGTCGATATCTTCGATTTAATAGGTGGCAGGCCCTGTAACTCTTTCCGGATCAAAAGTTATTGCCATTTTACCAAAGGACACTGCAACAGAAAATGGACCGCGCGGGCGCGCGAAATTGTAGTGCATTTCCCGCGCGGCCGCGCGCGACCTTGGAGCCAAAAAACATGATTTTTTGCTTGAGCGCGGCCACACCCAACTTTAGGCCAATTCCTGCGCAGCCGCGCGACTTCGGGTGTTGACCAAAGCTGACTTTTCATTAAACAGTGCAATTGAAGCGTGATTTCGAGAGGGCTTTAATTAGGGCTTATACATTAGACGTATTTTTATTATGTAAAACATATTCCACCCCTTGGGGGCTCAAGCTACTGCTATTTCTTTCTTCACTTTGGAATAATTAGATTAGAGTAGATTAGAGTAGTGATTTTCTAGAGTTGATTAGATTGAAGACTTGAAGCGATTGGAAAGCATTGAAAATTCAACCTTGGAGCAAGAGAACAGATTTGCACTACAATTCTCTACCCTTACTCTCTCTTTGATTCCTAATTGTATCTTATAATGTGTCTTCAATATGTGGATGATAACATTAATTCAATTATGATTTAAATTCTATTCTGAGATTGCAATGGAGTTTATGGATTAGTTTAATCTGATATATTACATTATTAGCTTTATTGATTTCTATGGGATTGTCTATTAAGATTCATGCTTGCTTGCTTAGTTGATTGGCCATCAATTACTGTGATAATCCATATGGACTTGAGAAACGAAGTATGGATTTAGATCTGATCTTTTTAGCTTGTGATTGTATATTCTACATTGTGTTGGGATGTATGATTTGTGCTTAGGATGGACATATACCGAAGCACCATTCGTAGTCAATTGAGAACTTGGGCTTAAACCCTAATTATTTGTAAATCACATAGACATATAGTGATTTAGATAATGTGGGTGTTCATGTGTATTCTATAAACTGTGGATTATATGTGATATGGGTATGGTACATTGAGAGGTGGCTATACTTTACTTTCGTGTTTTCGACTAACAATCCGGTACAATTAGTTTGGCTTAACATGAAATGTGTGGATTTGAATGAGTCAATAGATGAAATTGTAATCTCAGGTCTTCATTATCTAGTCTCACTCTAGAAGTAGTTAGGTTTATTTAATTTCATAGTTTAAATATAAAATATAATATCATTCGTTTAAATAAGACTGAAATGGTTATGGGCTAGTGCTTGGTAAACTTTATTAGATAATTCTTCGTGGGAACGATACTTTACTTACTCTTTATTACTTGTTGACCGTGTATACTTGCACGCATATATTGATCGGTAAAACGACCAACAACCATGCATGTGATAGACCTCACGCATGTGTTATTCTCAATGTAATAATAAAGAATGGAACTGTGTCACGCGTAATCCGCATGCATAAAGATATTCCAACGTAATAATAAAGAATGGAACCAGTCATGCGTAATCCGCATGCATGTGATATTCCAACATAATAATAAAGAATAGAATAACGTAAGAATTTCACCATGTATACGATAGTCCACAGATACAAAAGTTATTCCAACAAAATAATAAGGAATGGAATAACAATAGCTCTCTTCACGACTACTGAAAGAAATAATACCCTTACCTTATAAGAAACCGGATATTGGAATATAGTGAGGTAATGTACTTCTCTTCTTTTTTCTCTCTATAATTTCTCTCTATAATAATTGCTTCTAAAGCTTTAGTGAATTGGTGAGAAATGAAGGAAGAATGAGCTTCTATTTATAGAAAATATAGTTTCGATAATCGCACGCTTTGGGGATCAAAATATTACAAAGATCAATACCTTCAACTTTTATTTCATTTTTAATTTAGTCCTGCAAGTATTATCAAACTTTCACCACCTCCCCTAATAGTAAATAATGTGAATCAATAGTTTAATCATGTGAATCAATAGTTATAATCATGTGAAAATACGAATTACAGTATAGTACCTGCACCTATACCTCCATTTTTAACTTAGTCATGCAAGTATTATCAATCTTGCACCAACTCTCCTAATAGTACAAGAATGTGAATCAATAGTACACACATTTGAACAAATAGTTATAATCATGTGAATTAATAGCAATTCATTGCTTCATTTATCCTAAGCAATTATCCGATCGTCAATATAACCTCCGGACATCAATTATTATCGAAATAAATGTCGATTTTCACTAACACTAACAATCCCAATACAATGGAAATATTTTTCTCAAAAATATTATTTTTGAAATTTCAAAGTTTGACTTTTTCCGAAAAAGTCAACTATTGACTTTTTTGACCAAAAAGTCAACCTCGACAAATTTTGTGTTTATAGTCTCTTTCTACTAATTTCATCGCTCCGGACTCAAATATCACGTCCGCGTCTCCAAATTCAACTCCGAACTCAAATTTGATTTTTAATAAAATTCATTATCAATATTATAACCCACAATATTTAACAACCAGGTCGTTCCCAGGAAAGAGGGGGCTTTCCGATAGGATTTCTCCTTATTGGCGCATAATTAGATGACCAAACCTCTCCTTGACAGAACTTATAGACATTGTAAATATTGTAATTTAATAATATAAATATCTTTGTCGTCTCAATTATTGATTTAATAATATAACATATTATGCAGATGATACTGTGACAATAATTGAATCAATAATATGAGAGATATGATGCAAAGAATTCTCGTAGCAATAATTGAATATAACTGAGTGACTTCTCACGTAAGCATCAATAATCAATACCGTGTGCTACTATGCAACCACACGTATTACTGTACTTTTACTATCGGGAAGTTCAACAGTTTAACGGTAAAACTTCCCTCGTTAATTTTATAAAAAGATAATTCTGTCGTTTTCTAACTACGACAATACTTCCGTTGTGGGGTCCATCAATGATTGTGCCATCGTACAAATATTCCCTGTTAAAACGAATATTCCCTGACCAATCGAATATTATATAACAACTTTCATACTTTATAAAATTTATAAATATTACCCACAACTATAACATTATATCAAATCCACACCGTAATATTAAAAAAAATATTTTGAGAAATTTAAATCTTTATTCAAAAATTTGGGGTCTCACACCAACTGTGACCCGCATCCAATGTGACAACCCGAATTTTTATAAATTATTAAAATAAGAATTTAATAATTAAAATTCTTATTATGAGATGTTTTAAGTTTGAATATGTATATATACGTGCGATATATGTTGAAATATATGATCTGGTGTGAAGAGAAATATATATTCATATATTGAGAAAGTGAGGTTTAATAGTTAAGTTAACTATTGAAGGAATTAAAGGAATTTAGTAATTACTATTAAATATTTATGAATTAAATAAATATTTTAATTAATTTATTTATTGAGATAAATAAATGGTTGATAAAATTGTGGTGAATTAATTTAGTAACTAAATTGATTAATGTAAATTAAATTGAATAATATTAATTTTATTTGAAGGATTTAATTTAAGGAAATAATTAAATTAAATCAATTGCTTAATATTTAAGAAAATAATTAAATTAAATAAAATGTATTTTTGATCTAATTTATTAATTAAATTAGATATGTAAAGATTTATTAAGTATATTACAATGGGAATTATAATTATTATAATTATAAGTATGAGTTAATTAAATTAATTTAATGGTGTGTCATGAAATTATATAATATAAAGATTATTAAAATAATCTAGTTTGGGGGATATGTGGTAGCCAAACAAGGCCTTGTGGCCTTTGGCTTACTGTAACTTACGCCTATTGGTTTTGCTAACTGATATTCACGATTATCAGTTGGCTTATTTTTATTTCACGTATTCTTCTATAGCCTTAGAGCAGAGTTTAGAGAAGAGAGCTTGGAAGCAAGAGAGAATTCTCTATGATTTTCAAGAGGAAGGAGGGAAATTTCTAAACCTAATCATCATCATCTTTTTGCTAGCAAATAATCAAAGGAATAAGGTATAATTTATTCTAGTGTAAACCCTTGTTTTTGAAATTTTATTGCTAATTCATGTTGTATTGATATATATATATATATATATATATATATATATATATATATATATATGGATTATAAACTGATAATCATCATATATGAGTGATTGTTTAAGTATCAAACACGTGAAATCGGGATTGTAGGAAGAAATTGGGATAACAGTGTTTATGTATGAAAAATAGCTTAAGAAAGTATAAAATTTCATGTTTAATATGTGTTATAATCTGTAAATTTATGTTCGATTATGTTCGTATGTGAAGAAACGAAAACAACATAGTTTAAATCGTGTCAATTGATTAAGAAACAAAGTCGTGGCGATCGAATTCGCTAGAGATGTTAAAACATGAAAATAGAGTATGAACATGTGTTTTGGGTCAAATTTTAAGTTGGTTAATGTTTTTATAAATTATTATAATTCTAGTATGTTGTATTTCTATGAATTACGAATCCATAGAATCGAAAACAGACCAATTTGGATGTGTATAACTCAAGTTATGAAGACTAGTAGGAGAAAAAGGGTCAAAAATGGATAAGAACAGTAGCTTCAGGTCTCGTTTTTGCTACTTGAAGAAATTATTACTGTGTTCTAAGAAAAGTCATTAGGGCGATTACTGCTGCTGTGCCCAAGGCTTAATTGGGCGCATCTACGTTCAAAGTATGTCAGGTGTGACTACTTTGACCTGTTGTCGTAAAATAGGAATAACGTTTTCATAAGAACTCCGATCGGGGTGATTCAAGATGATCCAGAACGAGGACGAATAGACCTAAAACCTTTTTTCTTTAAGTTGTTCAATTTGATATCGGGAAAAGTAGTCAAAATGGTCATCTTTAGGATTGTTGTGTTTTCAGAGGCAATTACAGGGCGCCGAGCATACACGTATGCAAGTGTAGTGCTCTTGATGATAAAAGATGTTGTTCTAAGTTATAGAACATGAATATTATGAAGTATAATGATGCTTAACATTAATAAATGATATATTAGATAAGTTGAATATGCATACTAAGCACACACAAGAGAGACAAATTGGGCGGGTGACGAATAAACGTCGAAACGCCGTGATAAGTGATAATGAACGTTAAAAGTGTTTTAAATCAAAAGAAATGAATATAATAAGATATTGAATAGTGTTAATATAAAACCAATAGGTAGTCCTAGCAAGACTTAAGCACTTGAATGAACTTTAAATATGAAATACAGTGAGATATAAGTTTAAAGTTAACACAATAAAATTGAACATTGTGTATATATAATAGGAAGGGTTATGAGATGTAGTGTAAAGTTTACATTACAACTACTATGTGTTGCTATGTGACTAATAGTTGATGTGCATGATTATATAATTGTGTAGGGCACGTGAAGTGCAGATAACTGTAAGATGTTAAACTGTTATTGGTAAACAACGATCAAGGCAAGTCTTTCAGTTCCTATTTGCTATGTGAATTTGACTATTTTAAATATTTATTGCAAAGAGCATGATGTGTTATATATATGTTGAATGTATGAACTGTTAAAGTCAACTTATGACTACGTTGATTGAGTAAAGCATGCTAATTGAGTAAGGAACTTAATCTTTATACTTGTTATATGAACTGTAACATGCATGTTATGTTAGTCCAATGTTTATTAGATATATGTTGAGCATGTTATTATGTGCTACGTGATGCATGAAAACTGTTAGATTTTGCTGGGCTGTCGAGCTCAACCTTGCAAATAACCATTTTTTCAGGTTAAGGATTGAAGGTAACACTATGTGCTACTTGAATGATGTGGATCAGAAATAATTCACGAAGATTAATATTTTAGCTAAAGTTGTTATTTCTTAATATCATGATTAAGATTCATGAGATGTACTAAATGTTTTATGATGTATAGTTTTATGTTGAGTTGTAAAGCTAATGTCAGAGTTATCTAATATGTAATGGTTATCGGATTAAAATGTAAAGTTTTATATAATAACAGTGATAAAGTGAATCATAAAAATAAGATTGATTCAAAGACATGTAGATGATAAAGGTTTTGATTCAGGGAATTAAAGTAAGAAGACATAAAAGTTTAAATTATTCCGCATTATATAATGTTTAACATCGAATAATGATGTAAAATCAGAAGATAGATGTGTTATTAACGACCGAAGTTGAGAATTATATTGTATGAATTTTGGGGTCGTTACAGTTGTTATCAAAGTTGTAGGTTATAAACCTTAGGTAGGAGTACCGTAGGCTATAACCTTAGAGAAGGAAGATGAAGATAATGAAAGAATAAGCTCAGATAGAGCTTGAAGAATAAGAAGTAATTTAAGAAATGTATAGAGAAGGGATTAAAATATGCATGAGAGGATTCAAAGAAGAATCTTGCAGAGTTATAAGGAATATGAAAGTGGAGTTACCTAACTCCAACAATAAGGATGTAAGGTGATATCTATAAGAAGAGAATGATAAAGAAGTTACGAATAAAAAGTTATATCTAAGTGTGGTACAATCGTACTCTTTAATAGTTAATGTATGGTATCTGGGCTAAACGATTCCTTCATAGAGAGGAGGTATATACGAACTAGCAACTTGGAACCTAGTTTGTTGGTTGTTTGTGGGAAACCACTCAGCGCACCATATTAAAATTGTTAGAGACTCGATGTGTACCAAGTATAGAAAATGGATACGTATGATGAAAATGTAGAACTTGAATGAAATGTGGAGCAATGTAAATGAAGTTAGAAGTTCTTAAAGGAAGAATCGTTATATAAACAAGAAAATTCAAAGAAGAATCTTGAAGAGATATAAAGATAAGAAATGGCAATAGCCAAGATAACAAATAAAGTCGTAAATGATGAAAAAGGAAAGAAAGAGGATCGTAAAACAAAACGATCACGAGAGAAGAATTTTTTTTTAAGGGAGATGATTATAGAATAAGATCACGACGTGATCTGTTTAAGTTATAAAGGAAAGATGGCCTGTAATATTTGAATAATTATAGTTTAATGCTATGAAGATGGTGTTGTGACGCCCCCAAAATTAGGTATACGTCACCCATCTTGGGTCGGCACTTACATGGTACATAAATTCAAATACAACTTACTAATATAACTGTCGTGTACAATACGACATAAACTGTGAGTTTGAATACAAATATTGTCTACTAGATATTATATAAACTCAAAAGGAGTCCTCATTACAACTATTATCACACTATTTCACGTAATAGTGAGGACTACTAATGCTATCCTCTCGACCATTACTTACGTTCCCCGACTCGTCCCCAAATATGTTCTCATTTCACAAGAGAACAAAGGAAAGAAAGGGTGAGCTCAACTAGCCCAAGAAGAAATATTATGACTAAGATAATGCGTAATAAATTATCATTAGCCTTCAACAAAGGTTAAACCGATAAAATACAATAGACAACCGCTTTAATCTGCAGCTGAATTAGCAATCCATTAAAAGAGTCAAGTAGAGAATAAAGTCTACTATCTTTTATGTTTTAAAAGGTTTTCATCAATTTTTATCACGAGACTCAAATTTTAATAAATAAACCACCACATCTAATCATCCTCGTATTACTACTGGCCAAGGATTTTCATCAAATTATCAATGGTCATGACTATACCGAATCACCCTCGGTCATAATCATACCAAAACTATCCATCATCGCATTACATGTGCCACCGAGGACTTTTGTCACATCATTTATATCAAGTCATGATTATACCGAATGATCCTCGGTCATAATCATACTAAGTTCATCTATGCACGTAAGCCAAAGATAACATAATATAACATGAGGATGATGACAATGACATAATAATTCAATAAAACAAGTTCAAGAATTATTTAATCCATGAATTATTAACGTCCCAAATTGTCAACATGATCTTGTTTTCGTAGAGTAAAATTCAAGAATGATCGTAAGAATATTTCCATGAAAAGATATCGGATGAAACGCAAATATCAAGGATATTCTACTAATTTCATGGAGTATAAAGTCAAAGTTTTAACCAACCGGGTATAATAAAGAATGGAATAACAAAAGAAATCACCACGCATGCGGTATCATGACATGACAGAGTTATTCCAACGTAATAATAATAACGGAACCAGTCGTGTGAAATTCACACCGACGGGATGTTCCAACAGAATAATAAAGATGGAACCGGATCCGGTGTAAAACACATGATAGGATATTCCAACGTAATGATAAAGATTTTAACCAGTGTTCCTTGTAAAACACACGCATGGATGTTCCAATGTAATAATAAAAAGCGGAACCAGTCCGATGTAAAACACATGCATGTGATATTCCAATGTAATAATAGAAGAATGTCACCAAGTATAGGTAAATCATGATATCAAAGTTATTCCAATGTAATAATAAGCAATGGAATAACATAAGGATTTCACCAAGTATAGGGTATGCCATGCGTATCTGAAGTTATGTATAGGGTATGCCACTTTTACAAAGTTATTCCAATGTAATAATAATGAATGGAATAACAGAAGTTCTCTTCAAGAAGAAAGAATAACACCCCTTACCGTAAAAGAACTGAATATAGAAGTAGTGAAGTAGCAGAATACTCTTCTTCTTTCTATAATTTTCTCTCTATAGCTTCTCTCTATAATTTCTCTCTCTAGAGTTTCAATGAATTCGTAAGAAAATAATGAAGGAATGAGCTTCTATTTATAGGAAAATGGAATGCATAGTAATTAATCCATGAACGGTCCAGATTGATTTACTTTAATCTGACGGTCCATATTTAAAGAAAAATCTTTTAAATAAAATATAATATATTCTATTTATATAAAAACATTTTACTATGCAAACACTATGCAAAACACTATGCAAAACACTATGCAACACTATGCATAATAAAATATAATATATTCTATTTATAGAATAACTTTAATAAAGTATTCTATTTTATATAAAAGATGTTTCGCTTTTTATTACGTTAATAATACGAATAAAACAAAACGTCATTATCGCTATAATAATTCATATTATTAATCGACAAATAATGGAATCAAACCGAGTGACTTCTCACATAAGCATCAATAATCAATACCGTAAGCTACTACGCAACCACACGTATTCGCATTTACTTTACTACCGAAGTAGTTCAACAAGAAACCACGGTAAAACTTCCGCCGTTATTTCAATAAAATATTTTTGTCGCTTTTTTCAATCCGACAATAATTACGTTAATAGGGTCCACCAATGATTGAGTAGTTGTGCGAATATTCCCTCGCTAAATCGAATATTCCCCACCAATCGAATATAATATAACCACTTGCATACTTTGCAAAATTTATAAATACTACCCACAACTATAATATTATCTCAAATTCACACCATAATATTAAAAATTATTTCACCAAATTTAAATCTTTATTGATAAAATCTGGGTCTCACAATCTCCCTCCTTATGGAATTTAAGCGCCGAAATTAGGGTTACGCACTGTATGATAATAAGAGATGAGGGTACCTTGAATACCTTTATCGTTAAAAATATTAAATTCATCTTCGCAATCCGCCAAAGATATTCATTAACAATTCATCTTTGCACTACAGGCCAAAGATATACAACTGTAAATCCAATAATGCTGAGACTCAACTTAATAGTATCACAACCACCATGAATTATCCATGCACTTTCATGGCTAAGGATATTCGTGTTTTCAATTACTGATCATGATTATACCGAAACAATCCTCGGTCATAATCATACCAAGTCCATCTATGCACGTAAGCCACGTATGACTTTGAACGCATCCATGAATTAATATTTCATTCTTTGAGACTCACCAATAATTAATCCACATCATCGAATCATCCCTCGCACTACAAAAGGAAGGATATTCATTAGTATCACGACCACAAATTATCCATGCACTACTACCAAAGATAATTGTGTTTTCAATTACTGTTATGATTATACCGAACAATCCCTCGGTCATAATCATACCAAGTCCATCTATGCACGTAAGCCACGATGACTTTGAACGCATCCATGAATTAATATTTCATTCTTTGAGACTCAAATTTCAATAATTAATCCACATCATCGAATCATCCCCGCACTACGTGCCAAGGATATTCATTAGTATCACGACCACAAATTATCCATACACTACGGCCAAAGATAATTGTGTTTTTTCAATTACTAAGTTATGATTATACCGAACAATCCTCAGTCATAATCATACCAAGTCCATCTATGCACGTAAGCCACGTATGACTTTCAACATAATATAAACATGAGGATAATGATATAAAGAATCAATCAAATGAGATAAAGGATAAATATTAAACATTTATAATATAATTTATCCGAATTCAAGAATATCCCCATGTTATCAATCACTTAATAATCTCATAATCTAATATCATTAATATTATAACAATATTTTAATCACTTTTTAAATTTATAAACAATTTATCTCAATTGTTTACGCTTTTACCATATAATGCATTTAATCATTCAAAAATGCCATACTCATAAGATATCATCACCAATTATCAAATCCTCATCAAAATATGTATATACTCTATATAGGATTCTCTAGCCATAAAATCCTATTTTCAACTTTGTTACTTCACATAACATATTTAACTCATATGTTCAGTAATTAAACTATTTTCATGAAAATACCAAATCAGCCCTAAAAATATTTCTTTTCTGGGATTTAGCATAATATAGTCCCATAATGAAAATATATTTTTTCTCGAAATTTTTAAAATTTATTTACTATTTTTAAAATCAATTTCCACTAATTCCTTAAGAAATTAGCTACCTCAAGTTTAACTCCAAAATTCCCAAATCTTGGCAGGACCTTACACATGTTAACGTGAGCTTCCAGTTTAAATTTCATGGTCATCGAGTTATAGAACTCCGGTTATAGCGTTTTAAATGGAAAAACCTAAATATTGAAATAGTCATAACTTGCTCATTTTAAGTCGAAATGAGCTCATTTTTGGACAGGAGGTACTTTATACCATATACTTTCATGTCCCAAAAGGCCAGAATTTTTCTCATAATTTAAGTGGCCGAAACAGCCTCTCTAAAATCATGGCGTAGAAGCTTTTTCGGTTTTGCAGCTTTGCACTCCTTTGCTAAAATCAGTCCACACAAAAATCTACAACACCTTTTCCAGTAATTCCACTTGGATTAGTTAGGTAACTCATAGATCTAACTCTAGGACTTGACCACATTCAAAATTCAAAATATAACAGGAGATATGGTCAATTGAATTTCATGTTACGTTTTTCACTAAAATCGATTTTTCAACTCTTTGTGATTTCTAAGAAACTTTCATGTTTTCACATACTAACCAACATAACTCATCATAAAACTTATTAATACTTCATATACCCATGATTTTTATTAGTTCTATACTTTTATTATGACTTTCATCATAATCCACGTAAATGCATCCTTTTAGTTGAAGAAATATTTGAGGGTTTAAGAAATGGGTTTTTGTCTTTGGGTCAATACAAAATTCGATTTCACGCCTAGGGTAGGCTAGAAATCTTCAAGAATACGTCAAGAAATTTATTAATGATAGAAATATCATTCAAAATCACATTTTATCCAAGACTTGGATAAGACGTCACATTGATACCAACTCGTGACTTCTATCCCTTAACCTAGATAACACCTCACATTGATACCTATAAACTTGCCATCTTCATTCACGATGTATGCGCCACTGAAAAGTCCGGCTTGGTGCATTCCACACAAGGAAGTCAACAACGAAAGGATCGGGGCTCTTTACTTATAGCTTGATATAACAATGATTAACTTTAGGATTTGGTTACTTTGAATTAGAGTATATGTGGTTGTTATAAATATAAAAGCTAACAACTTTACGAAAAGCATGATGAGTAGCTAACCAATTGACTCAGAAAATCACATCGAAGGCAAATATTTTCAAAAAGATAAGATCGACAGGTAACGTGAAAATGTTTATTTGAATTAAACAAGATTTAAAAAAATAGTAGCGGTAACGAAGGCTCCTACTAACGAAGTTTCAACCCAATAAGTCAAAGTTTAACTTCTTCTGAGTCAAATTCAAACGTTGAATGCAACTAGGTGAAATAAAAGAGTGGGTAGAATCGGTATCTAACACTCGGTATAGACTTCGCAAGAGCTTACGATTAACTTACCCGTGATAATTTTATTCGTGTTCCTCGTCACGAGAAAAAAAACGCTCTCTCTTAAACTACCGGCTTTGGTTTGTGCGGGGATGACCTTTGGTGCCTCCATCCTAGTTGAATTTGTCTTCAGATGGCGACAAAATCGAGCTAAGTGACCTTCTTCCACAATTATAACATGCTTTGATCGGCATGGCGCAATCGATCGGATCGATGTGTCCTCTCTCCGCATTTGAAGCATATGGCCAAGTGGTTCTTCTTCCTTTGAAACGCAGGTCTTTGGTCTTTGACGTCTTTCCATCATTGTTGAATCTCCTTTTCTTGAAATGTCCATTCTTATTATTTTGGCCCCGATTACCACCGAAGTGGTTACCATATCTCGGCCGTTGATTTCCTCCACGCTTGTTGTCACCGCTCGATGACTACTCTCACGCGGTATTATAATTTTGCTTGCACGCTCTCTTTTAGTTGCGTTGACTCGTTATCGCGCTCCACTAACTAAGCCCTATTTACAACATCCTAATAAAAACACGCTTTATGAGAAATAAGATGTTGACGTATCTCGCTTCAAACCTCTTAAAAACATTCGCGTCATTCTCTCTTCATTATCCACCAGTGGGGCCGAATCGTGATAACTCCGCAAATTTTGCCTCGTATTATGCGACTGGTCGGTATTGTTTTGTTCTTGATAAACTCCACCTCCTTCATGTGGCGAATACTTTCGTGAAAGTATTTGTCGTTGAATGACTCTGGAACTTCTCCCAAGATATCTTCATCTGAAGAAGTTGAGTACGTTTCTACCGATTCCCACCAAGAATCACTTTCTCCAAGCAACATAAAAAGGCGTAAAAGGAACCTTTTGCTCCTCGAGCATCCCAAGACATCAAATATCTTGGTAATCATTAATCCATGCTTCCGCCGTAAGTGGTTTTGGCTCTCCCTAAACTCCGGTGGTCCCAACTCCTTGAATTGTTTAGCGGTGACCGCCGAGAGTTTTCCGTGTTTCCACCTACGTTTTGAAACAGAGTCGCTTTTACTTTGATGTTGCATGAATTCTAAAAACCTTTTAAACGTACCGTCGTTAGTCAATTGATCAGTGTTGTTATTTACAGGAGGATTATCGCCATCCTGTTGTACATTGTCCTGATTATTGATCTGTGGAGAATCAACAGTCTCCTGTGCTCCATTGCTATTCTCAACATTCTCGGATGCCATTTTCAAATACTGCCATAAAATAAGGGTTAATTAACATATCACATATTATCCCTATACTCTGACCGACCAATTAAATACCAAATAAATTTAGGTAGGTCATACTAGCGAAGGAATTCCCCGTCTCTCCCCTCCTAGTACTATTCTCACATCTTAGCCAGGGATCATATCCCTAAGCTCTGATACCAACTGTGACGCCCCCAAAATTAGGTATACGTCACCCATCTTGGGTCGCCACTTACATGGTACATAAATTCAAATACAACTTACTAATATAACTCGTCAGTACAATACGACATAAAAACGTGAGTTTGAATACAAATATTGTCTACTAGATATTATATAAACTCAAAAGGAGTCCTCATTACAACTATTATCACACTATTTCACAGTATAGTGAGGACTACTAATGCTATCCTCTGGACCATTACTTACGTTCCCAGACTCGTCCCAAATATGTTCTCATTTCAAGAAGAACAAAGGAAAGAAAGGGTGAGCTCAACAGCCCAAAGAAGAAATATTATGACTAAGATAATGCGAATAAATTATCATTAGCCTTCAACAAAGGTAAACCGATAAAATACAATAGACAACCAGCTTTAATCTGCAGGTGAATTAGCAATCCATTAAAAGAGTCAAGTAGAGAATAAAGTCTACTATCTTTTATGTTTTAAAAAGGTTTTCATCAATTTTTATCGCTGAGACTCAGCTTAATAAATAAACCACCACATCTAATCATCCCGCACTACCACGGCCAAGGATTTTCATCAAATTATCAATGGTCACGACTATACCGAATCACCCCGGTCATAATCATACCAAAAACTATCCATCAACGCATTACAGAGCCACCGAGGACTTTTGTCACATCATTTATATCAAGTCATGATTATACCGAATGATCCTCGGTCATAATCATACTAAGTTCATCTATGCACGTAAGCCAAAGATAACATAATATAACATGAGGATGATGACAATGACATAATAATTCAATAAAACAAGTTCAAGAATTATTTAATCCATGAATTATTAACGTCAAATTGTCAACATGATCATCGTTTTCAGAGAGTAAAATTCAAGAATGATCGTAAGAATATTTCCATGAAAAGATATCGGATGAAACGCAAATATCAAGGATATTCTACTAATTTCATGGAGTATAGAAGTCAAAGTTTTAACCAACCGGGTATAATAAAGAATGGAATAACAAAAGAAATCACCATGCATGCGGTATCTTGACATAGAGGTTATTCCAATGTAATAATAATAATAACGAACCAGTGTCGTGAAATTCACACAAGCGGGATGTTCCAACAGTAATAATAAAGATGGAACCGGATCCTGTAAAACACACGAGATAGGATATTCCAACGTAATGATAAAGATTTTAACCAGTCCTGTAAAACACACGTGCATGTGGATGTTCCAATGTAATAATAAAAAGCGGAACCAGTCCTGTAAAACACACAGACGTGATGTTCCAATGTAATAATAGAAGAATGTCACCAAGTATAGGGTAAATCACAGATACAAGTTATTCCAATGTAATAATAAGCAATGGAATAACATAAGGATTTCACCAAGTATAGGGTATGCCAGGCGTATCACAGTTATGTATAGGTATGCCACTTTTACAAAGTTATTCCAATGTAATAATAATGAATGGAATAATGTAAGTTCTCTTCAAGAAGAAAGAATAACACCCTTACCGTAAAAGAACCTAATATAGAAGTAGTGAAGTAGCGAATACTCTTCTTCTTTCTATAATTTTCTCTCATATAGCTTCTCTCTATAATTTCTCTCTGTAGTTTCAATGAATTCGTAAAAAATAATGAAGGAATGAGCTTCTATTTATAGGAAAATGGAATGCATAAGAATTAATCCATGAACTAGTCCAGTATTGATTTACTTTAATCTGACGGGTCCATATTTAAAGAAAAAAATCTTTTAAATAAAATATAATATATTCTATTTATATAAAAACATTTTACTATGCAAACACTATGCAAAAACACTATGCAAAAACACTATGCAACACTATGCATAATAAAATATAATATATTCTATTTATAGAATAACTTTAATAAAGTATTCTATTTTATATAAAAGATGTTTCGCTTTTATTACGTTAATAATACTGAATAAAACAAAACGTCATTATCGCTATAATAATTCATATTATTAATCGACAATAATGGAATCAAACCGAGTGACTTCTCACATAAGCATCAATAATCAATACCGTGTGTACTACTATGCAACCACACACGACATCGCACTTTTTTACTACCGAGTAGTTCAACAAGAACCACTGTAAAACTTCCGCCGTTATTTCAATAAAATATTTTTTGTCGCTTTTTCAATCCGACAATAATTACGCTTAGGTCCACCAATGATTGAGTAGTTGTATGAATATTCCCCGCTAAATCGAATATTCCCCACCAATCGAATATAATATAACCACTTGCATACTTTGCAAAATTTATAAATACTACCCACAACTATAATATTATCTCAAATTCACACCATAATATTAAAAAATTATTTCGACCAAATTTAAATCTTTATTGATAAAATCTGGGGTCTCACAGGTGTACTATGAAATAGTACGAGATAACTCACGAGGAGTTATAGATGATGTGATACGAGGAATTCGTATCGAGCAAAGAGCAAGTTAAGAGTAAGATAGAGTTAGGTGGGATTTCAATTGAGGACTCAAGTGATGGCTGAGTTGTACAAATCCT
This sequence comes from Panax quinquefolius, assembly GCA_020205615.1. NCBI lineage: Eukaryota > Viridiplantae > Streptophyta > Magnoliopsida > Apiales > Araliaceae > Panax > Panax quinquefolius. The sequence continues at coordinate 40,139,503 of CM035155.1, read as the reverse complement.
TGTATGGGCGAGGGTTTTGTGCTTACACTTAGTTTATCACATTGATAATCATTGGAATGTTGGTGTCGCGCTAGCAATGTATATGTGGCGAAAAGGTGATTCTTTTCTCATGTGTATGTTTGATAGTTAGAAACTATTAAGATTAGTAAGATATTATTAGGATTAGGTGCGGTTCTTAAAACTAATGCATATGGTAAGTTCGTGACACATAATAATATGGTATATTTTGAACCCCTCAGCGAATGGACGCCTATGGTCTGACTAGGACAAGTTCTTAAACTCATATTATTGTGGCAAGTTCCTGGATTTCTAATGTGTAGTAAGTTTGATGAACTATTTTGGGTAGAAAATGGTTATAGTATAGAGACCATTGATGAAGTTGAAGATTGATAGAATGGTTAAATAATGAAGTAATGAAGTAAAGATTGAAGTTGATGGATACCTGGATATTCTAAATCTATTAGCTATGCTAGACTTTCGAAATTTATTAACTTCGTGCTGGTGTTTACACTTCTATTTTCTTGAAAAAAACATTGGATCAAATGATGAAACCAATGAGTTTTAAAAATAATACCGTTATTCGTATGTCTATGCTAATTGCTTCGGCTAGACAAAAATGATTTGAAATATATCAAAATGTAATTTTTTTATATCATCAATGCATCACGTAACCTGGTGCATAGATGATAAAACCGATGGAGTCATCAATGCAGTATTACTTAGTGTTGGATGTGATCTAAGGATCGTCAACCCACTATGTTATGATGTAGTATGATAAAATCACCAAATGACGGAATTCTCAACGGACTGTAATTGCAGTGCGGTATCATGATGAAAGTAGTATGCACACAAGCCAATCATGTTTGATGATAAATCATATACTTTGTGTGACGCCCCCAAAATTAGGTATACGTCACCCATCTTGGGTCGCCACTTACATGGTACATAAATTCAAATACAACTTACTAATATAACTGCTAGGTATGCAATCGACATAAACTATGAGTTTGAATACAAATATTGTCTACTAGATATTATACAAACTCAAAAGGAGTCCTCATTACAACTATTATCATACTATTTCACGAGAATAGTGAGGACTACTAATGCTATCCTCTGGACCATTACTTACGTTCCCCGACTAAGTCCCGGCTATGTTCTCATTTCACAAGAGAACAAAAAGAAAGAAAGGGTGAGCTCAACTAGCCCAATGAAATATTATGACTAAGATAATGCGTAATAAATTATCATTAGCCTTCAACAATGTTAAACCGATAAAATACAATGAGACAACCGGTTTAAGCTGCGGTGGAATAAGCAATCCATTAAAAGAGTCAAGTAGAGAATAAAGTCTACTATCTTTTAGGTTTTAAAGGTTTTCATCAATTTTTATCATTGAGACTCAAACAATAAATAAACCACCACATCTAATTATCCACATACCACGGTCGAGGATTTTCATCAAATTATCAATGGTCATGACTATACCGAATCGAATCACCCCGATCATAATCATACCAAAAACTATCCATCAACGCATTACAAAGCCAACGAGGACTTTTGTCACATCATTTATATCAAGTCGTGATTATCTTTAAATGATCCTCGGTCATAATCATACTAAGTTCATCTATGCACGTAAGCCAAAGATAACATAATATAACATGAGGATGATGACAATGACGTAATAATTCAATAAAACAAGTTCAAGAATTATTTAATCCATGAATTATTAACGTCAAAATTGTCAACATGATCTTTGTTTTGTAGAGTAAAATTCAAGAATGATCGGAAGAATATTTCCATGAAAAGATCTTTGGATGAAACGCAAATATCAAGGATATTCTACTAATTTCATGGAGTATAGAAGTCAAAGTTTTAACCAATTTGGGTATAATAAAGAATGGAATAACAAAAGAAATCACCATGCATGCGATGCCATGTGATGTAGCGAGTTATTCCAACAGAATAATAATAACGGAACCGTCGGGGTGAAATTCACACCAAAGCGGGATGTTCCAACGAGAATAATAAAGATGGAACCGGATCCGGTGTAAAACACACGATAGGATATTCCAACGGAATGATAAAGATTTTAAACCGGTCCGGTGTAAAACACATGCGATGTGGATGTTCCAATGAGAATAATAAAAAGCGGAACCGAGTCCTGTAAAACACACGATGAGGATGTTCCAATGAGAATAATAGAAGAATGTCACCAAGTATAGGGTAAAACAGCGTATCAAAGTTATTCCAATGAGAATAATAAGCAATGGAATAACATAAGGATTTCACCAAGTATAGGGTATGCCACATGATACGAGTTATGTATAGGGTATGCCACTTTTACGAGTTATTCAATGTAATAATAATGAATGGAATAATGAAGTTCTCTTCAAGAAGAAAGAATAACACCCCTTACTAAAAAAAGAACCTAATATAGAAGTAGTGAAGTAGCGAGAATACTCTTCTTCTTTCTATAATTTTCTCTCTCTATAACTTCTCTCTATAATTTCTCTCTCTAGAGTTTCAATGAATTAAAAGAAAATAATGAAGGAATGAGCTTCATTTATAGGAAAATGGAATGCATAAGAACTAATCCATGAGCGGTCCAGTTGATTTACTTTAATCGACGGTCCATATTTAAAGAAAAATCTTTTAAATAAAATATAATATATTCTATTTATATAAAAACATTTTACTATGCACAAACACTTATGCAATACTATGCAAAAACACTACTATGCAAAAACACTATGCAACACTATGCATAATAAAATATAATATATTCTATTTATAGAATAACTTTAATAAAGTATTCTATTTTATATAAAAGATGTTTCGCATTTTATTACGTTAATAATACGAATAAAACAAAAAAAGCGTCATTATCGCTATAATAATTCATATTATTAATCGACAATAATGGAATCAAACTGAGTGACTTCTCACATAAGCATCGATAATCAATCTGGTAGTCTTCTTTACTATGCACCCACACGTATTCTTTGTACTTTTACTACTGAGAGTAGTTCAACAATATCAACGGTAAAACTTCCGCCGTTATTTTAATAAAATATTTTTGTAGTTTTCTCAATCCGAAATAATAATTACATTGTGGGGTCCACCAATGATTGAGTAGTTATGCGAATATTCCTGCTAAACCGAATATTCCCAGACCAATCGAATATAATATAACCACTTGCATACTTTTACAAAATTTATAAATACTACCCACAACTATAATATTATCTTAAATTCACACCATAATATAAAAATTATTTCGACAAAATTTAAATCTTTATTGATAAAATCACGGGGTCTCACAATCTCCTCTCTTATGGAATTTACGCCCTCGAAATTAGGGTGCGATACACAGTATGATAAAGAGATGAGGATACCTTGAATACCCTTATCGTTGAAAAACATTAAATTCATCTTTGCAATCCTACCAAAGATATTTATTAACAATTCATCTTTGCACTACAGGTGCCAAAGATATACAAATATAAAAACCAATAATGCTAAGACGCGACTTAATAGTATCACGACCACGAATTATCCATGCACCAATCGGCGAAGGATATTCGTGTTTTCAATCTGATTATGATTATACCAAACAATCCTCAGTCATAATCATACCAAGTCCATCTATGCACGTAAAGCCACGATGACTTTGACGCATCCATGAATTAATATTTCATTCTTTGAGACTCAAATTTCAATAATTAATCCACATCATCGAATCATCCACGCACTACGGGCCAAGGATATTCATTAGTATCACGACCACAAATTATCCATGTACTACTACCAAAGATAATTGTGTTTTTCAATTACTGATTATGATTATACCCAACAATCCTCGTCATAATCATACCAAGTCCATCTATGCACGTAAACCCACGTATGACTTTGAACGCATCCATGAATTAATATTTCATTCTTTGAGACTCACCAATAATTAATCCACATCATCGAATCATCCCCGCACTATGTGCCAAGGATATTCATTAGTATCACGACCACAAATTATCCATGCACTACTGACCAAAGATAATTGTGTTTTCAATTACTGTTATGATTATGCCGAACAATCCTCAGTCATAATCATACCAAGTCCATCTATGCACGTAAGCCACGATGACTTTGAACACATCCATGAATTAATATTTCATTCTTTGAGACTCAAATTCGATAATTAATCCACATCATCGAATCATCCACGCACTACTGAGCCGAGGATATTCATTAGTATCACGACCACAAATTATCCATGCACTACTGACGAAGATAATTGTGTATTCATTAAGATCACGACCACAAATTATCCATGCACTACTGACGAAAGATAATTGTGTATTCATTTACTGATTATGATTATCTTAGAATAATCCGTGGTCATAATCATACCAAGTCCATCTATGCACTACTGAGACCATGAGATGACTTTCAACATAATATAAACATGAGGATAATGATATAAAGAATCAATCAAATGAGATAAAGGATAAATATTAAACATTTATAATATAATTTATCCGAGGATTCAAGAATATCCCCATGTTATCAATCATTTAATAATCTCATAATCTAATAACATTAATATTATAACAATATTTTAATCACTTCTTAAATTTATAAACAATTTATCTTAATTGTTTACACTTTACCATATAATGCATTTAATCATTCAAAATGTCATACTCATAAGATATTATCACCAATTATCAAATCTCTCAAAAAATATGCATATACTCTATATATAGGATTCTCTAGCCATAAAATCCTATTTTCAACTTTTATACTTCACATAACATATTTAACTCATATGTTAAATAACTAAACTATTTTCATGAAAAATATCAAATCAGTCCCAAAAATATTTCTTTTCTGAAATTTAGCATAATATAGTCCCATGATGAAAATATATTTTTCTCGGAATTTTTAAAATTCATTTACTATTTTTCAAAAATCAATTTTCAATAAATTCCTTAAGAAATTAGCTACCTCAAGTTTAACTCCAAAAATTCCCAAATCTTGGCAGGACCTCACACATGTTAACGTGAGCTTCTAGTTTAAATTTCATGGTCATCGGAGTTATAGAACTCCGGTTATAGCGTTTTTAAATCGGAAAAACCTAAATATTAAAATAGTCATAACTTGCTCATTTTAAGTCAGAATGAGCTCATTTTTGGACAGGAGGTACTTTATACCATATAATTTCATGTCCCAAAAGGCCAGAATTTTTCTCATAATTTAAGTGGCCGAAACAGTCCCTTAAAGTTTCTGGGCAGTAGCATTTTTGAAATTTACAGCTTTGACCTCCTTTGCTAAAATCAGTCCACACAAAAATCTACAACACCTTTTCCAGTAATTCCACTTGTATTAGTTAGGTAACTCATAGATCTAACTCTAGGACTTGACCACATTCAAAAATTCAAAATATAATAGGAGATATGGTCAATTGAATTTCATGTTACGTTTTTCACTAAAATCTGATTTTCAACTCTTTGTGATTTCTAAGAAACTTTCATGTTTTCACATACTAACCAACATAACTCATCATAAAACTTACTAATACTTCATATACCCATGATTTTTATTAGTTCTATACTTTTATTATGACTTTCATCATAATCAACGTAAACAGATCCTTTTAGTTAAAGAAATATTTGAGGGTTTAAGAAATGGGTTTTTTTTTTGTACTGGGGTCAATACAAAATTCGATTTCACGTTCTAGGGTAGGCTAGGAAGTCTTCAAGAATACGCCAAGAAATTTATTAATGATAGAAATATCATTCAAAATTGTTACTCTCGTCCAAGACTTGGATAGTACGTCACATTAATACCAACTGTGACTTCTATCCCTTAACCTGGATAGCACCTCACAATGATACCTATCAACTTGCCATCTTCAATCACGACGTCGCCTATAGAAAGTCTGGCTTCGGTGCATTCCACACAAGGAAGTCAACAACGAAAGGATCGGGCTCTTTACTTATGGCTTGATATAACAAAGGATTAACTTTAGGATTTGGTTACTTTGAATTAGTATAACAAAGTTGGTTAGGAATATGAAAGCTAACAACCTTACAAAAAGAATAATGAGTAGTTAATCAATCGTTTTCAAAAATTACCTCAAAGGCAAGTATTTTCAAAGAGATAAGATCGACGAATAGCGTGAAAGTGTTTATTTGAAACAACAAGATTAATAAGCGATGGGAGGTAACGAAGGTTTCTCCCAACGAAGTTTCAATAGATAAATCAAATTCTAATTTCTCCGAGTCAAATTTAAACGTTGAGCATAAAGCAAGAGAGATAAAAGAATGGGTAGAACCGGTATCTAATAAGGTATAGACTTATGAGAATTTATAATTAACTAACCCGCTAACTTCGTTCGGGTTACCCACTTTTGAGAAGTCAAAAAAAACGCTTCCTTCCCGAAACCACAGAACTTTTTTTGTCCGTATCCGCCTTTGGTGCCACTATCCCAACTGGACTTGACTTCACTATACGACAAAATCGAGCTAAATGACATTCTCTTCTTGAAATTTCCACTTCTATTATCTTTGCCATGATTACCACCGAAGTGGTTACCATTCTTAGCATGATAATTTCCCCCACGATGGTTATCATTGTTCTGATAGCCGTTGCCACCAGTATGATTATTATCGTGTTGTTGGTCGTTACCTTTTGTTTGAAATTTGAATCAACACTCTCATGTGCTTCATTGCTTAACTCGGCATTTTTGGATGCCATTCTCAAACAACACACAAAACAATGGTTAATTGACATATAACAAATTATCCTATATTCTAATCCAGACCAATTAAATACCAAATAAATTTAGGTAGGTCATACTAAATTAGAAGAATTCCCGTCTCTCCCCTCCTAGTACTATTCTCACCTCTTAGCCGGGGATCATATCCCTAAGCTCGATATAACCAACCGCGGCGCCCCCAAAATTAGGTATCGTCGTCACCCCATCTTCTTGGGTCGCCACTTACATGGTACATAAATTCAAATACAACTTACTAATATAAGCGTAGGTGTACAATACGACATAAACTATGAGTTTGAATACAAATATTGTCTACTAGATATTATACAAACTCAAAAGGAGTCCTCATTACAACTATTATCATACTATTTCACGAATAGTGAGGACTACTAATGCTATCCTCTGGACCATTACTTACGTTCCCAGACTCGTCCCCCTATGTTCTCATTTCACGAAGAAAACGGTGAAAGAAAAGGGTGAGCTCAACTAGCCCAAGATGAAATATTATGACTAAGATAATGCGAGAATAAATTATCATTAGCCTTCAACAATGTTAAACCGATAAAATACAATAGACAACCGGTTTAAGCTGCGGTGAATAAGCAATCCATTAAAAGAGTCAAGTAGAGAATAAAGTCTACTATCTTTTAGGTTTTAAAGGTTTTCATCAATTTTTATCATTTGAGACTCGACAATAATAAATAAACCACCACATCTAATTATCCACATACCTGCGGTCAAGGATTTTCATCAAATTATCAATGGTCATGACTATCTTAAATCACCCCCATCATAATCATACCAAAAACTATCCATCAACGCATTACGAATAGCCACTTTGAGGACTTTTGTCACATCATTTATATCAAGTCATGATTATACCGAATGATCCTGGTCATAATCATACTAAGTTCATCTATATGCACGTAAGCCAAAGATAACATAATATAACATGAGGATGATGACAATGACGTAATAATTCAATAAAACAAGTTCAAGAATTATTTAATCCATGAATTATTAACGTCCAAATTGTCGACATGATCTTTGTTTAAAGAGTAAAATTCAAGAATGATCGGAAGAATATTTCCATGAAAAGATCTTTGGATGAAACGCAAATATCGGATATTCTACTAATTTCATGGAGTATAGAAGTCAAAGTTTTAACCAATGGGTATAATAAAGAATGGAATAACAAAAGAAATCACCATGCATGCGGTGCCGCGCAGACAGAGCGGAGTTATTCAACAGAATAATAATAACGGAACCGGTCGGTGAAATTCACACAAGCGGGATGTTCCAACGAAATAATAAAGATGGAACCGGATCCGGTGTAAAACACACAGATAGGATATTCCAACGAGAATGATAAAGAGGCGGAACCGAATTCCGGTGTAAAACACCACACGAGCGAGGATGTTCCAATGAATAATAAAAAAAGCGGAACCAGGTCCGGTGTAAAACACATGAGAACAGGGGATGTTCCAATGAGAATAATAGAAGAATGTCACCAAGTATAGGGTAATTAAGCAGCGTATCACGAGTTATTCAATGAGAATAATAAGCGAATGGAATAACATAAGGATTTCACCAAGTATAGGGTATCTGGCGTATCTGAGTTATGTATAGGGTATGCCACTTTTACGAGTTATTCAACGAATAATAATGAATGGAATAACGAAGTTCTCTTCAAGAAGAAAATAATAACACCCTTACTAGTAAAAAGAACTGAATATAGAAGTAGTGAAGTAGCGAATACTCTTCTTCTTTCTATAATTTTCTCTATAGCTTCTCTCTATAATTTCTCTCTCTAGAGTTTCAATGAATTAAAGAAAATAATGAAGGAATGAGCTTATTTATAGGAAAATGGAATGCATAGTAACTAATCCATGAACGGTCCAGTTGATTTACTTTAATCGACGGTCCATATTTAAAGAAAAATCTTTTAAATAAAATATAATATATTCTATTTATATAAAAATATTTTACTATCAAACATATGCAATCTTATGCAAAACACTATGCAAAACACTATGCAACACTATGCATAATAAAATATAATATATTCTATTTATAGAATAACTTTAATAAAGTATTCTATTTTATATAAAAGATGTTTACATTTTATTACGTTAATAATACGAATAAAACAAAACGTCATTATCGCTATATAATAATTCATATTATTAATCGATGATAATGGAATCAAACCGAGTGACTTCTCACATAAGCATCGATAATCAATACCGTAAGTCTTCTTATGCAACCACACGTATTCTTATACTTTTTACTACCGAAAGTAGTTCAACAATATCAACGGTAAAACTTCCGCCGTTATTTTAATAAAATATTTTTGTAGTTTTCTCAATCAAAATGAATTAATTACATTGTAGGGTCCACCAATGATTGAGTAGTTATGCGAATATTCCTCGCTAAACCGAATATTCCCCGACCAATCGAATATAATATAACCACTTGCATACTTTACAAAATTTATAAATACTACCCACAACTATAATATTATCTTAAATTCACACCATAATATAAAAAATTATTTCGACAAGATTTAAATCTTTATTGATAAAATCTGGGGTCTCACACTTTGTAATAATCTTATTCATTTATTAATAAAAAGTATTAATTTATTAAAGGCTTTTAATTATCTAGATGATCTTTGTTTTATAATATGTGATAAACCCATAGTTTTAAGCAATGCTTTTAGAATAATGATGATGATCATTCTAATGAGATCTAAATTCTTAGAAAGCTTAAAACTAAAATAGTTCCCAATCGTTGGATTACTAAATTGGGATTAGTGAATCCGGATAGATTGGTACATACGTTGCTTGCTCATTGGATGAGGATGATTGATCTCATGATCATTTGTGTGGAGACACTAAAGCAAGTATGTAGGTGCTTATTAGAGAATAAGTTCATTTGAACGTTGGCTCGCTAAGGAATACCTAATGGAGTTTTACTTTTGTCATAGGAATTCTGTAGTGATAGTAGTACAAGTGATCCTTGGACTTGAGATCATCATAGTATCTTGTGTATGATGAGTTATACTTTGACTTATTCCTTAAGACCCTTAGGGTATATCAAAGGGTATGCTTGGGTATAATAAGTTGTATATGGAGATAATGTATGATCAATAAAGAATCTACCACTTCTATTAAAAAGAAGAGAAATGTCTATGTGATTCGATAAATGACAACCCGTGAGTCCTTGGCAAGCGAGAATGAAATTAGAAAGAAGTTTCTAATTTGCATTATTTAGTGTTGTGCATTTAAGGAACGAAATACATATAATTAAATAAAATAAGACTTGACAATAATTCCATGTCTTATATTTAATTGGGACATTGTATGGTGGAAGGATTGAATTGTCACGGTAACTATTTACTCAAAGGTTCTTTAATGATTAATGTTGAAATCTATATTATCCGGAAAGTCGTTGATCATTGGGGAGAACTTATCCCTATTGTAGAATAAATATTATTTATTTAAATAAATTAATTATTTAATTTATTTATTTAAATAAGATTAAATTGTTCTAATTGATTTATTCACAACCGGTTTAATATGGAGAACCTAAAGGGTCACATCATAAAAGGAAGAATAATGATTTAAGAAGTTAATGGCATAATCATAATAATATGTTATGTATATTTAATTTAATCTATGGTGATAGAATAAATTAAATAGCTTAATATTTATTATTTAATATTTTAGAAATATTAAATATAAATTAATAAGATGAGTCTTATTAATATTATTACAATTATTATTATTATTTTAATTTCTAAAAGAGTTTAGAAATTAATTTAATATAAGTACTCTCATTTATTTCTAATTGAATTAGGAAGGAAAATTAGTTAAAGGAGTTTAATTAATTATCCCTAATAAGATTAGGGAGCCCTTTAATTAAAAGGGTTTAATTAAATAATACCTTATTTTAATAGGGTTACTTGATATATTTATAAGAGGAGTCTTATATCGATATATCAAAACTACGTGATTATTCGATGGTTTGGAGAGTACGCTCCTTTTACATAGAGATAGAAAAACTAGGGTTTAGCCAACCACCCATCTTCTTGAATCCTTCTTCTTCCTTGGTGGATCACCTCTGAGGCCAAACACTTGGGTGGCTAACGTTGATCGAAAGGAAGGAACCAAACCCGTGGATTCAAGTTGAACACGAAAAAGAATTAGAGGGTGAACTTGTACCGAGGAAGCTCGGATCTTCAAGGTATGATTCTTGTTCTTCAATTTTTCGTTTAATTAATAATTGTGCATAAAGGGTGATCCGGGTATATGGTTTATAAAATTTTAAAACTCGATTTTACACGTTTAAAACTTATTTATGCAATTTGATTGCGTTCTTGAATATTACAAACCTAATGATTGGCATCGAGCCAAACCTTTATGCGAATTATTAATTGTTTTAATTTAATATGTATGTTGATATGTGTTTAGAATAATTTAATTGGGCATAATTTTGTTGTATAAAATTTATTAAAAAAAAAATAAAAAAAAAATTGTAAAATAGTTGATTTTGCCAATCCAGTACTTCGGAATTCACGTGGCTTTAACTTATCATATTCCATCTAGTTATTTTTAAAAAAAAAGGTGTCCTGCAAAGCTCCTTATAATTTATATATGATATAAATATTAATGATTACAATAATCATTAGCTTGTAATGATTATAGTAATCATTAGCATGTAATGATTAAAGTAATCATGAGCATGTTATATAAAAATAAAAAAAAAAAAAAAGAAGCATATCTTGATTAATGGAATGCACGAATTAGATATATATATATATATATATATATATATATGATAATAATTGTTTTATTATATATATATATATAATATATAACGGTTTTGTTTTATTATTATATATATATATATTCTTAATAATTTTATTATTAAAATAAAATTTTATTTTAATATTAAAATAAAAAGTTTATTTTATATTAAAATATAAAGTTTATTTTAATTTTAAAATTAAATTTCATGCTAACTAATTAGAGTTGGAATTTGATTCCATGATAACTAATTGGAGTTGAAATTGTATTCCATCTTTCCTTAAATAAAGGAGTTTATTTAGATATGAAATAAGATTTCATATTATTCTAAATAAAAGAGTTTATTTATGAATAGGAAAAGAGAATCCGTATTTCCTTAAATAAAGGAGTTTATTTAGATATAAAATAAGATTTTATATTATTCAAAATAAAGGAGTTTATTTGTGAATAGGAAAGAAAATCCATGTTTCCTTTAATAAAGTTTTTTTACTTGGAATTGGATTCCATAATTAATTAAAATAAAGGAGTTTATTTTGATTAAAGATTTTGATTAAAATAAAATAGTTTATTTTATTCAAAATTGGATAAATTAAAATAAAATAGTTTTATTTTGATTTAAATTTGGATTAAAATAAAGGAGTTTATTTTGATTCAAAATTAGATTTTATACTAACTAAATTTTGCCCATTAAATGATATCAATATATATATTGAATGTTTATTATTCATCGGATGAATGTTATGTATTGATGCATATGGTGATATGTATGATAATAAATGAGATTGATTATGGACAATTGGCGATGTGATTGGATTTTATTTTAGTTGGATGCATGAATGTATGAGTTTTATTAAATGGGGTCTGCGTACCTCGTCTTCTCTAATTTTTTTTGAATGTAAATTCTATCTCCTCTCTATGTACTTCCTTCATTCTTGATCGAGGTTTTTATTTATTTTAAATAGTTTTGTAATAGGAATAGTTAGAATTAATTTTGAAAAATTGGAGATCAAGGAAAGAAGAAGCAACGCTGAAGACCCGTTTGTAATGGAGCCTGGTTTAAATGTAATAGTTATATTTAAATATTATTTCTTGCACCCCTAGGGTTTGACCTTTTGGTTCACTTGGTGGCTCTAGTGAACCAAACTAGAATAAAAGTCCATAATCAATCCGGTAGAATATAGTATTCTATATGTGCATGCTTATACTATATATATATATATATTATGCAAACATGCTTTGCATGTTCATTAATATATTACGTATTTTATATATATATGTAAATACATGGCTAAACAAGATGAGACAAATTAATAACAAACCCCTCAATTTTTTTTATATTAAGTCCTAAGCGTTCAAAGATATTTGGAATATCGAACGTCGCCTTCTAGCATGATAAAATTAATAGAGTATTAAATATTTAATATGAGTTTGTTGTGTCACCACAAGGCAAGTATTAAGTATTTAAGATGTTAATTTATCACATTTGATGCTTATAAAGAAAATTGAACAATGTTGTTTTGTTGTGTCACCACAAGGATGATATTTTTCTTTTTTGAATATATGGAGTGCTAGGTCGGACTTAACTTGGATAATTTTGATTCGGATGTGCCACCACTTGATCAAAATAATCTAAGAGGCAAAAAAAAAGGAGTTGCATAGTTGATGTAATTGACAAAAGTTGTCTACCTATTTATTTATATATATATTGTTTGTTGTGTCACCACAAGGCTATATACATTTGAAATGGGATCCTTATTCTCACTAGTAAATCTTTAATTAGATTTTTTAGAAACTATATATAGTGAGGGTAATATAGTTTGAAGAAAATAGTGGGAGATACCAATTTAAAACAAGACCTAATTTATTTTGGTAATTAATAAAAGAATGTATGTTAAAATGTTGTTAATTACAAATTCATTTACAGAATTTTACAATGTCTAATTACTATCAACTGCGAAACATATTAGATGTTATTTAACCAAACCGTATTAAGCGGATTGGTTAAGGAATTTGAGAATAGTTCTCATGGCTGAAAAGTTATCTTATGTCCTTAATACGTCTATCCCTGCAATGGTTGCAGACAATGCCTCTGAGGAAGAGATTGCTACTTTTAGAAAGTGTCAAGATGATGCACAGTTGGCTCAATGCATCATGCTCGCATCCATGAGTAACGAGCTTCAGCGTCAGCATGAAATTATGGATGCTCCTACTATATTCCTGCACATCAAGTAGTTGATGGTGAGGAAAGTAGGACTGATAGATATCAGATATCTAAGGAGCTCTTACGATCTAGAATGGCCAATGGCACTATAAGTGCAGGACAAAAGTTCTTAACATAATCAATTTGATTGATCAATTAGGACAACATGTTTTGTCATGGATGGAGAGTTGAGCCAAGATTTGATCTTGCACTCACTCTGGGACTCCTTTCATAATTGTTGTGAATTTTTCATATGGACAAGCTAGATATCGACCTCATTTGATTTATGCGTGTTGAAAAATGTTGAGAGTCACTTTCCAACAAAGAAAAACCAAGTCTTCTTGGTAGGGGCCAAAGGATCTTACGAAAAGAAGAACGATTCAAAGAAGGTAAATGAAAAGGCAAAAACAAAGGATAATAAGAACAAAACTTATCACGGATAGCAAAGGAGTTTGCTTCCACCGATAAGCATGGACACTTGAAAAGAAATGCGAGAAGCACCTTGCGATGGCTAACCAAAGAAGTTTAATGAAGTTTGATTACAAATACAATTTTGTTCAAGATTTAAAATAAATTTTCTTTAAGTCAAGGTTCTACTTGGATATTGGATATCGACTTTGGTTATCATAAATATAGATTTATGAAGGGACCAAGCGAAGTAGAAAGTTAAACAAAGATAAGTAATCCTATGTGTGGAAAATGAAGCAAAGGTTGCTTGCATTAGCTATAGAAACTTATAGTTTAGCACTACCTACGGCAAATCTATTAAGTCGATAAGTTGTTATTGTATTCCAATTCTTGTTAGAAACATTATTTCCATTTTATTGTTGGACAATAAAATTTTTGGTATTATAATTAAGAACAATTGTTGTTCTATTTATAATAATAATGTTTCAAATATAGAATGAAAGATTACTTAATGGATTTTGTATACTTGACTTATATGAAAAATTATTTTGTAAATTGAACAAACTAGTATAAGAAAAGGAGATGATCATTCAAAGAGTTGAATGTATGTATTTGTTGAAATACAAGTGTGAATTATTTGAAAGGTTCAAAGAATTCAGAAGTGAAACAAATTGACAAAGTATTAAGATTCTTTGATTAGATTAAGGAATAAATACTAGAGCAATAAGTTTCTAGATCATCTCAAATGGTTTTCTCATAATGGGCGCCTCGATACGTAATAATTGATTGATGTATACGAAAGGAAAAATCGTACCTTGTTGGACATGAGTACGGTCCATAATTATTTTACCGACATTCCAAAGATCCTTCAGGGGTCATGTCCTAGAAATGGCTGCATATCTACGAAAAAGGGTAACCTCGAAATTCGGCCCCAAGACTCCATAAAAGTTATGGACATGGAGGATTCCTAATCTTAAGTATTTTAAGATAAGGGGTTGTCCAACTTATGTGAAAAAGTTTCAAAGGATAAGCTTGGGAC
Source organism: Panax quinquefolius (assembly GCA_020205615.1). Taxonomy (NCBI): domain Eukaryota; kingdom Viridiplantae; phylum Streptophyta; class Magnoliopsida; order Apiales; family Araliaceae; genus Panax; species Panax quinquefolius. The sequence continues at coordinate 40,124,261 of CM035155.1, read as the reverse complement.
AAGATTTTACAAGTACAGATTTGTTGGACATCCTAAAGTAAGTTTAGGGCATGTGTTCTATAATCCTACTTAGCAAAAGGTGTTTGTTCGAAAACACGGCGCCTTCTAAGATAAAGGTGTTTATCATTAAAGGGGCTAGTGGGAGGATAATAGATCTTGAAGAGTTCAAGAACCACAAAACACTATAAGTCAAATAAGAGGAACACAGTAGATAAACCTATTGTACCTGGCAAGATAATCGTAAATCGGAATAATCTTGAAGATACCTAGGAGGTATGGATTCATCATAGATGATGATGATGAGGTACGTCATAGATGATGATGATCCGATTTACATCGATGAGGTAAGAGTTCTAGTGTGTACAAAAGGGTCGATTGGGAGCATCGTGACATTCCTAGTACTATATGTTGATATACTACGGATGAGGAATTACATACCAATGCTACAATCAGTAAAGATAAAGTTGTCTAAACAATCCTCCATGAATGATTTGGGAAGAGTATCATTATTGGGGATGTAAATCTATATAGATAGATTTAAAAAGATGCTCAACTTAACCCAAGGAACGTATATTCATTTGATGCTAAAGTCGTTTAGCATGGAAAACTCCAAGAGATGTCTCATGTTAATGAGCTATGGAGTGTATCTCTCTTTATAGTCCCCACAGACTCCTGAAAAGAGAGATCGCATGAATGACAATCATGTATGCAATGAAATGTACGAGACCTGATGTTGATCAGTCATATTATGGAGAAGTTCACTATGAGTCAGTGAAAAACATCTTAAAGTGCTTAACCGACACTAAGGATGTGATCATATTCATGGTGGGTCTAATTAAAACTAGAGGGCTTTGGACTCAAGTTTTTCGAGACGGACACCGAAGATGACGAAAAATCCACTTTAAGGTAAAGCGTTATCTTGAATAGTGGTGCGAGTGAAATTGGAAAGGTTCCAAGCAAAGAAAAGAGTTCTTTGGTTTAGTGATAAAGACAAAGTATATAGCTATAAATGAAGTCTGCAAGTTGATTGTTTGGATTAAAAGTTCATTCTGAAACTAGGAATAGTTCATAAGTCTCATCTTGGATCTAAACATGTATTGTGGCACTTTCATTTGATTATTAGAATCATTGAAAGATGGGAAATCACTATAGAGATAGTGGGCTCTCATGAACAACATTACATATCCATTAACTAAAGCTTATCCAACAACGGGATAATCACTCACTTAGAGAAGAAGAGTATGAGATACCATGACGATTGACTTTAGTGTACAAGTGGGAGATTGAAAGTAGTATGCACACAAGCCAATCATGTTTGATGATAAAGCATATACTTTGTAACAATCTTATTCATTTATTAATAAAAGTATAAATTTATTAAAGGCTTTTAATTATCTAGATGATCTTTGTTTTATAATATGTGATAAACCCATAGTTTTAAGCAATGCTTTTAGAATAATGATGATGATCATTCTAATGAGATCTAAATTCTTAGAAAGCTTAAAACTAAAATAGTTCCCAATCGTTGGATTACTAAATTGGGATTAGTGAATCCGGATAGATTGGTACATCGTTGCTTGCTCATTGGATGAGGATGATTGATCTCATGATCATTTGTGTGGAGACACTAAAAGCAAGTATGTAGGTGCTTATTGGAGAATAGGTTCATTTGAGCATTGGCTCATAAGGAATACCTAATGGAGTTTTACTTGCTTTCATCGATAGGAATTCTGTAGTGATAGTAGTCTGAGTGATCCTTGGACTTGAGATCATCATAGTATCTTGTGTATGATGAGTTATACTTTGACTTATTCCTTAAGACCCTTAGGGTATATCAAAGGGTATGCTTGGGTATAATAAGTTGTATATGGAGATAATGTATGATCAATAAAGAATCTACCACTTATTAAAAGAAGAGAAATGTCCTATGTGATTCGATAAATGACAACCCGGTAGTCCTTGGCGGGCGAATGAAATTAGAAAGGAGTTTCTAATTTGCATTATTTGGTGTTGTGCATTTAAGGATCGAAATACATATAATTAAATAAAATAAGACTTGTGATAATTCCATGTCTTATATTTAATTGGGACATTGTATGGTGGAAGGATTGAATTGTCTGGTAACTATTTACTCAAAGGTTCTTTTATGATTAATGTTGAAATCTATATTATCCGGAAAGTCGTTGATCATTTAGGGAGAACTTATCCTATTGTAGAATAAATATTATTTATTTAAATAAATTAATTATTTAATTTATTTATTTAAATAAGATTAAATTATTCTAATTGATTTATTCACAACCTAGGTTTAATATGGAGAACCTAAAGGGTCACACCATAAAAGGAAGAATAATGATTTAAGAAGTTAATGGCATAATCGTAATAATATGTTATGTATATTTAATTTAATCTATGGTGATAGAATAAATTAAATAGCTTAATATTATTATTTAATATTTTAGAAATATTAAATATAAATTAATAAGAGGAGTCTTATTAATATTATTACAATTATTATTATTATTTTAATTTCTAAAAGAGTTTAGAAATTAATTTAATATAAAAATACTCTCATTTATTCCTAATTGAATTAGGAAGGAAAATTAGTTAAAGGAGTTTAATTAATTATCCCTAATAAGATTAGAGAGCCCTTTAATTAAAAGGGTTTAATTAAATAATACCTTATTTTAATAGGGTTACTTGATATCTTTATAAGAGGAGTCTTATATCGGATATCAAAACTACGTGATTATTCCAATGGTTGGAAATGTACGCCTTTTCTATAGAGATAGAAAAACTAGGGTTTAGCCAACCACCCATCTTCTTGAATCCTTCTTCTTCCTTGGTGGATCACCTCTGAGGCCAAACACTTGGGTGGCTAACGTTGATCAAAGGAAGGAACCAAACCCGGTGGATTCAAGTTGAACGCGAAAAGAATTGGAGGTGAACTTGTACCTGAGGAAGCTCGGATCTTCAAGGGTATGATTCTTGTTCTTCAATTTTTCGTTTAATTAATAATTGTGCATAAAGGGTGATCTGGGTATATGGTTTGTAAAATTTTTAAACTCTGATTTTTACACGTTTCCGCTTATTTATGCAATTTGATTACGTTCTTGAATATTACAAACCGAACACATGACATCATAAAAAGATTTTTGAGATTTCTTTAAGATATGAGAATATATATATGTATATGTATATTTCGATTGATGTCCGGATTGTTGTAGAAGTCTATGCTATTTGGTTCAGCTAGACGAATATTGAAAGATGTTCATGAAATTCAAGCGTTTCTTGAGAAGTTATGCCAAACCAAATTGTTTTGGTGCAGATTTAGATGTTGAAAAGCTGAGGTGAACAACCCTGTAAAAAGGGACATGTTATCGGAGACAATGGTTCCGAAAGTAACGCATATAGTCGTTACGATGTTAATATGTAATACGTTGTGTACGGCGTTGAAATGCGATAAATGATCACCTAGAGTACTTGCGAGAATGTTTTCGATGCGTGTGATTGCTAAACATTACATTAAAGATGGTTTATGATGGTGATGCCTTTGTTAAACACGGAGAAGAGTTCAAGGTCCGTATAGTCTTATATTTCATTAAAGGTTCAAGTCGAGATACTTGATAACCTAGGGACATAGTTCAAGGTCTTATGACCCCTCAACACGATTTGGAATCTTTTAAATTCTTGTTATTCATATTGCTTCCCAATTATTGAGCAATTGTGGAAGATTCTTGTTATTCTGAAAAGTGAAAGTGGAAAGGATGAGAAAATTAAGCAAAACATAATAATTTCAAGAAAGAAATAAAATTACAAAAAGAAGAGAAATGTGGAACTCTTAAAAGAGGATGGGGTGAGGAATATGATGATCTTAGAAAGATCCTTAGAGAAAGAATTTGGTTGTAGAACCTAAGGAATAAATAGATATTAACATAAAATCTATTTTGATAGATTGAATGAATGAAGATTAATAAATAAAATTTCGAGGATGAAATTCTTAGAAGAAGGGGTGAATGTAATATCCCGAGTGTTTATGAGTTGAGTATATGATAACGATCCTTAGAAAAGGAAACGAATGGGTTAACGAATATATAATACTCAAAATATAATTGAGTTCGAGTGAAAGCTTATGAAATAAAACTTACAAGAATTTAATATGAAGAATGGTGGGAGTAGGAAATATAAAAACTATATTAAGGTAATGTGATGAAGTTGTTTAACGATAAATTTTGAAAAGAGATTTGGTGAAAACCGAGTAAGGGAGGTTTTGTTGACTCCGAGGATGGAATCTTTATAAGGGGGGAAAGGTGTAATAACCCGAATTTTTATAAATTATTAAAATAAAAATTTAATAATTAAAAATCTTATTATGAGATGTTTTGAGTTTGAGTATGTATATATACGTGCTATATATGTTGAAATATATGACCTGGTGTGAAGAGAAATATATATTCATATATTGGGAAAGTGAGGTTTATGTTATAACATCATGTGATTCCCTCCTTAAGAGGGAACCTTCCTTCTCTATGCTCTTCCCCTCCTCTCCTTCTTTCCCTCCGCGACCTCCCTCCCCTTTCCTCTTTATCTCTTTCTCTCTTGCATTGCCTATATAAAGGAATGAAACTGAAGGAAAATAATGAGAATTCCTCTGAAGGTTTTTTCTCTTTTTCTCTCTTGCTTATTCTCTCTAAATTTATGCAGCAATTATAAGAGTATATTCTATAATTTGCTAAAGTTTTATAACACGTTATCAGCACGAAGCTCTAACCAACTGAGACGGTAAAATTAAATTCTTGCAATTTATTATTATATTACCGGTTTGGCCATGCCACCAATAATATAATTTTATTCTTATACAATTGGTTTGGCTTTGCCGCCTATTATAATATTTAACTGTCAAGTTATATTTATGTTTTATTGTCCATTTTAAATTATGTTATTTACAGAGGTACCATCTATCCTTGTTGATATTACAAGACTTGGTGGGAACCTTTTTGCCATTAAATTCTGTTATTTACAATGGTACCATCTATCCTTGTTGATCTTACAAGACTTGGTGGGAACCTTTTTACCGCTTATTAAATTGTGGAAATAACCTGTATATGCGAAATGCCGCATACATAGTGAAATTCTTCTGTTATTCCATTCTTTATTATTCTGTTGGAATATCCTGTCTGTGCGGATTATGCATGACCTGGTTCCATTCTTTATTATTTTGTTGGAATATCCTGTTTGTGCGGATTACACATGACCTGATTCCATTCTTTATTATTCTGTTGGGAATAACCTCTCTATTCGGACTACCGTATGCATGGTGAAATTCTTCTGTTATTCTATTATTTATTATTACATTGGAATAACACATACTATCTGAACTAACTATCGCGTGCGGGTGAAGATCCATTTGCATTATGCTAATAACATAAATATAAGAATATTTATATTTGCATTTTATCACCACTTGAGGTCGTGACTTAGTTTATTTTTCTATATCATACATGCAATTATTTATTGTTTTAATAAATAATAATTGTGTTTTAACCCAGAATAGATGGCAAACTTGGCAAAAATAAAATTTTCTATTTTGAAAATCTCTGGAGACAACTATTTGGCTTGGGCACTTGATGCAGAATTGCACCTTAGTGCAAATGAGTTAGAAAAGACCATTGAATAAGGAAATACAGCAACTTCGGCACAAAATGCAAAAGTCATAATTTTTCTTCGTCACCATATTGATGAAAGATTAAAGAATTAGTATTTAACAGTCAAAGATCCTTTATCTTTATGGACACAACTGAAGGAAAGATTTGATCACCAAAAATTGGTTGTTCTCCCTAATGCCAAATTTGAGTGGCTTAATTTAAGGCTACAAGATTACAAATCAATTACAGAATATAGTTCCAATGTTTATAGAATAACCTCTACTTTGGCTTTGTGCGGAGATCTAGTTTCTGAAACCCAAATGTTAGAGAAAATACTCTCAACTTTTCATCCCACCAACATGATTCTGTCACAACAATATAGACAGAGTAAGTTCACAAAATTTAGTGATTTGTTGTCTATCCTCCTTGTTGTAGAAAAGAATAATGAATTGTTGTTGAAAAACCATCAAGTACGGCCAACAGGTGCTACCCCATTGCCAGATATTAACAGCACGTCATTCCAGCAGAATAAACGTGACAAGAGATGGTCATATAAAAAGAAGTCTTGGGGAAGAAAGAACAAACAAGGCCATCATAACAACAAATTCCAGAACCGCGACAATTCAAGCCACCAGAAGTGGCAAGTGTCTAGGTCGGGTAAAAATAAAGAAAATGCAACACAGATAAAGAATAAACCAGATGTTTGTTTTAGGTGTGGGATGAATGGACATTGGTTGCGTACTTGTCGTACGTCGAGGCATCTGGTTAATTTATTCCAGGAGTCTCAAAAGAACAAAGTAATGGAGGCAGAAACAAAATTTGTTAATCATCAATTGAATATTGTTGATGTTCCATCAATGACCAACATTGATGAAAAGGTTGTTGATACTACTGAACCTTCTGAAAGTATCTTTTGGGATATCATTTAATTTCTTGTTTTAATTAAACACCTTGTATGTATAATATTATTAGTTTTCATTCTATATGTGGTATGTGTTTCTCATGAATAAAATTATATTTGAAATGTAACTTTTCTTATTTATGTTTTTATATGTGTCAGACCATTTTTAATGGATATGGAAGATATATGCTTAGCAGACAGTGCAACAACTCATACAATCCTTCGAAGTGAGAAATATTTTTCAAAACTAATCAAAGCTAAGGGAAATGTAGGAACTATCTCTGGAACATCAAATTTAATCGAGGGATTTGGAAAAGCTGGTTTCATGCTACCAAATGAGACACAAGTTTTTATTAAATATGCTCTATATTCTAGTAAATCAAGAAGAAATTTGCTTAGTTTTAAAGATATTCGACTAAATGGTTTTCACATTGAAACAACCAATGAAAATGAAAATGAATATCTTCTCATCACTTCTACTATTTCTGGAAAAAAGAATATTCTAGAAAAATTGCATTCAATTTCTTCTTGATTATATACTATGAAAATTAGAACAATTGAGTCTTATGCTGTTATGATTTCAAAAATCATAGATCCCAAATCCTTTATGCTTTGGCATGAAAGACTCGGTCATCCAGGTACTTCTATGATGCATCATATTATTGAAAATTCTACTGGTCATCCTCTCAAAAATAATAAGGTTTTTCCTAGTAGTGAATTTTCTTATGTTGCGTGTTCTCGAGGAAAATTAATTGTTCGACCATCACCAGTAAAAGATTATAAAGAAGCCCCAAAATTCCTAGAGAGAATTCAAGGAGACATTTGTGGACCTATTCAACCATTGTCTGGCCCATTTTGATATTTTATGGTTTTAATAGATGCTTCAACTAGATGGTCTCATGTTTGTCTTCTCTCTTCTCGAAATTTTGCCTTCTCAAAACTTCTTGCTCAAATAATCAAGTTATGGGCTCAGTTCCCGAATCATCCAAGCAAGTCAATTCGACTTGATAACACAGCTGAATTTTCATCAATGACTTTTAATGATTTTTGTATGACCATTGGAATTTCTATTAAGCATTTTGTTCCTCATATTCATACACAAAATGGTTTAGCTGAATCTTTAATAGAAAGACTTTAACTAATTGCACGACCATTAATGTTAAGGGCTAACTTACCTACCTCAGTTTGGGGTCATGCAATTCTTCATGCTTTACCTATCATTCGAGTAAGACCAACGGCTCTTCATAAATTTTCTCCTCTACAGTTAGTTCTTGGACAGATACCCAACATATCACATTTTTGAGTTTTTGGAAGTGCAGTATATGTTCCAATTGCACCTCCACAAAGAACTAAAATGGGAGCCCAACGAAGAATAGGTATTTATGTTGGTTTTGATTCTCCTTCTATTATCAGATATCTTGAGCCTTTAACTGGAGATGTTTTTACTGCACGTTATGTTGATTATCATTTTGATGAATATGTATTTCCACCATTAGGAGGAGGGTAAATTTTAAATAAAAAACCCTCTAAAATTCACTTGATCCTCGTACAGGACAATGTGAAATTGAAGTTCAAAGAATTTTTCATTTACAAAATATTGCAAATCAAATGCCAGATGCATTTAATGATGCTAGAAAAGTGATAAAGTCACATACACCTGCAGTGAATACTCCATCAAGGATAGAAATATCTATTGAAAAATCAATTCTTGGAGAATTGACGAATAAGGTAATAGAAGAATCTAAACCACGCCAGAAGCGTGGAAGACCGATTGGTGCAAAAGACACTGTACCACAAAAATCAAAAGCAAATAAGGGAATCCCAGAAGGAATACCCGCTCCAGAAGAAGCACTTATTCCAAGAGTGGGAATAACCCCAGAAGAGGTACAAACCGCTCCAGAAGTAGCACTTATTCCAAGAGTGAGAATAGCCACAGAAGAGGTTCAAAATCTCAATGAAGGGATAAGAGATGAACACCAAGAGATCTCAATAAATTATGTACATGATGAGAAAATATGGGATCGAAGAAAAGTCATAATTGATGATATATTTGCTTTCTCTATAGCATCAGATATTACTTTGATTCCTGACACGGATCCTGAACCACAAAACGTGGAAGAATGTCGGAAAAGAAAAGATTGGCCAAAACGGAAGATCTTTATTCAAACCGAAAGCTACAATCTCTATTGAAAGAAAGTATTTGGACCAATAGTCCAAACACAATTTGGTGTAATCCGGTTGGAAATAAATGGGTATTTGTTCGAAAGCGAAATGAGAAAAATGAAATTGTGAGATCTGAAGCTTGGACTTGTAGGTCGAGGGTTTCACAAAAACACGGTATTGATTATCGGGATACATACTCTCCAATAATGGATGGAGTCACTTTTAAACTTCCGATAGGTATGGCAACCATGGAAGGTTTGGAAACACGTCTGATGGATGTTGTAACAGCATACCTATATGGCTCACTTGACAGTGAGATTTATATGAGAATCCCAGAAGGATTGAAAATGGCTGAATCACAAAGGCCACGTCACATATTTCAATCAAGTTACAACGGCCTTCATTGTATGGGTTAAAAGCAGATGCAGTGCGTATGTGGTATAATCGACTTAGTGATTATTTAATAAAAGATGGATATATAAATGATTAAGTATGTCCATGTGTTTTTATTAAGAAATTACGAAGTGGATTTTCCATCATTGATGTATATGTGGATGATTTGAATCTTATAGGTACTCCTGAAGAACTCACAAGAACTACTACTTATTTAAAAGATGAATTTGAAATGAAAGATCTTGGAAAGACAAAATTCTATTTGGGAATACAAGTGGAGCATTTAACATCTGGAATTTTTGTTCATCAATCCACATATGCTGAAAAGATTCTCAGTCGTTTTCATATGGATAAAGCTCATCCTTTGACTACCTCGATGGTTGTTCGATCTTTAAAAGTTGATAAAGATCCATTTCGGCCTCTAGAAAGTGGGGAAGAAGTTTTTGGACCTGAAGTTCCATTCCTAAGTGCAATAGGTGCTCTTATGTATCTTGTAAACTGTACACGACCTGATATTACTTTTCCTGTCAACTTGTTAGCAAGATACAGTTCTTCTCCGACTAAGAGACATTGGGATGGGATCAAACACATTTTAAGATACCTCCGTGGAAGTATAAATCTTGGGTTATTTTATCCAAGAAATTCAACGTCGCAATTGGTTGGATATGTCGATGCAGGATATTTATCAGATCCACACAATGGAAGATCACAAATAAGTTATGTATTTATATATTGTGACACGGCTATATCCTGGAAATCCACAAAGCAAACCATGATAGCTACATCTTCAAATCATTCCGAGATTCTCGCTATACATGAAGCAAGCAGAGAGTGTGTTTGGTTGAGATCAATTATTCAGCATATTCAAAAGTCATGTGGATTACCATTAATCAAAGACATTCCAACAATTCTGTATGAAGATAACGCTGCATGCATTGCTCAACTTAGAGGAGGGTACATCAAGGGAGATAGAACAAAACACATTTCACCTAAATTCTTCTTCACACATGAGCTACAAAAGAAGGGTGATATAGATGTGCATCAAATTCGATCATGTGATAATCTAGCCAACTTATTCACAAAGTCGCTACCAAATGCAACGTTTGCAAAACTTCAAAAAAGATCGGAAAGTGTCGGCTGAAAGACTTATGACAACATTTCATCAAGAAGTAATGAATTCCTTTTGAGGGGAAGACTGTACTCTTTTTCCTTAGTCACGGTTTTTATCCCATTGGGTTTTTCCTGACAAGGTTTTAACGAGGCATTCAATTAAAAGATATTTATGTAAAAAATATGTACTCTTTTTTCCTTCATTAAGTTTTTCCCACTGGGTTTTCTTAACAAGGTTTTTAATAAGACATAATATTCTACCGTAGGGAATCAGGGGAAGTGTTATAACATCATGTGATTCCCTCCTTAGGAGGGAACCTTTCTTCTCTATGCTCTTCCCCTCCTTTCCTTCTTTCCCTCCGTGACCTCCCTCCCCTTTTCCTCTTTGTTTCCTTCTCTCTTGCATTGCCTATATAAAGGAATAAAACTGAAGGAAAATAATGAGAATTCCTCTGAAGGTTTTTTCTCTCTTTCTCTCTAAATTTATGTAGCAATTATAAGAGTATATTTCTATAATTTGCTAAAGTTTTATAACAGTTTAATAGTTAAGTTAACTATTGAAGGAATTAAATGAATTTAGTAATTAGTTTTAAATATTTATTGAATTAATTAATATATTTTAATTAATTTATTTATTGAGATAAATAAATGGTTGATAAAATTGTGGTGAATTAATTTAGTAACTAAATTGATTAATGTAAATTAAATTGAAAATATTAATTTTATTTGAAGAATTTAATTTAAGGAAATAATTAAATTAAATCAATTGCTTAATATTTAAGAAAATAGTTAAATTAAATAAAATGTTGTTTTGATCTAATTTATTAATTAACTTAGATATGTAAAGATTTATTAAGTATATTACAATAGGAATTATAATTATTATAATTATAATTATGAGTTAATTAAATTAATTTAATGGTGTGTCATGAAACTATATAATATAAAGATTATTAAAATAATCTAGTTTGGGGGATATGTGGTAGCCAAACAAGGCCTTGTGGCCTTTGACTTCTACTAACTTTACGCTTTATTGGTTTTGCTAACTGATATTCACGATTATCAGTTAGCTTATTTTTATTTCACGTATTCTTCTATAGCCTTAGAACAAAGTTTAGAGAAGAGAGCTTAGAAGCAAGAGAGAGAGAGAGAGTTATCTGTGATTTTCAAAAGGAAGGAGGGAAATTTCTAAACCTAATCATCATCATCTTTTTGCTAGCAAATAATCAAAGGAATAAGGTATAATTTATTCTCGTGTAAACCCTTGTTTTTGAAATTTTATTGCTAATTCATGTTGTATTGATATATATATATATATATATATATATATATATATATATATATATATATATATGGATTATAAACTGATAATCATCATATATGAGTGATTGTTTGAGTATCAAACACGTGAAATTGGGATTGTAGGAAGAAATTGGGATAACAGTGTTTATGTATGAAAAATAGCTTAAGAAAGTATAAAATTTCATGTTTAATATGTGTTATAATCTATAAATTTATATTGGATTATGTTAGTATGTGAAGAAACGAAAACAACATAGTTTAAATCGTGTCAATTGATTAAGAAACAAAGTCGTGGCGATCGAATTCGCTAGAGATGTTAAAACATGAAAATAGAGTATGAACATGTGTTTTGGGTCAAATTTTATGTTGGTTAATGTTTTTATAAATTTTTAGAATTCTAGTATGTTGTATTTCTATGAATTACGAATCCATAGAATCGAAAACGAACTAATTTGGATGTGTATAACTCAAGTTATGAAGATTAGTAGGAGAAAAAAGGGTCAAAATCGCAAGAAGAACGGTAGCTTGAGTCCGTTTTTTTTAATCTGGATTTAAATTACATTGCTGCCTAAAGTCATTTGGGACACACCTGCCTTTGTAGGGAGTAATTCTACTGTGCCCAAGGCTTAATTGGGCGCAGCTACGCCCAAAGTATGTTAGGTGTGACTACTTTGACCTATTTTAGTAAAATAGGCATAACGTTTTCATAAGAACTCCGATTGGGGTGATTCAAGATGATCTGAAACAAGGACGAATAGGCCTACAACCTTTGTTCTTTAAGTTTTTCAATTTGAGGTCGGAAAAAGTAGTCAAAATGGTCATCTTTAGGACTGTTGTGTTTTCGGAGGCAATTAGAGGGCGTCGGGCATACACGTATGCAAGTGTAGTGCTCTTGATGATAAAAGATGTTCTAAGTTATAGAACATGAATATTATGAAGTATAATGATGCTTAACATTAATAAATGATATATTAGATAAGTTGAATGCGCATACTAAGCACACACAAGAGAGACAAATTGGGCGGGTGACGAATAAACTTCGAAACGCTGTGATAAGTGATAATGAACATAAAAAGTGTTTTAAATCAAATGAAATTGTGACGCCCCCAAAATAGGTATACATCACCCATTCTGAGTTGTCAATACATGGTACAGAAACAACTACAACTTTATTATTACAACAGTAAAACTGTGAGTTTAAATACAAATATTATCTTCTAGACAATATTTATACTCAAATAAATCCTCATCACATTTATTGATACATTATTTTACAAAAATGGTGAGGACTACTAAACAATCCTTTCTAAAACCTTCATTCCATACCCGACTGCAGTACTCGCTATATTCTAGCCTCCCTGAGAAGAATGGAACAAAAGGAAAAGGGTGAGCTCAATCTAGCTCAAGAAAGAATATTATGACTAAGATAATATACAACAAATTATCGTTAGTCTTCAACAGGAAAAATTTAATAGAATCACAATAGACAACAAGTTTCGGATCAATATTCGCATGCTGAAATAATAATTCATAGAAGAGTTACGTAGAATGAAATCTACTATAATCTATGAATTTAACAGTCCATCATCAATATTTTATCCTCAGTAACATCAATCAATATTCATCTCAAATCAAATATTTATCTTTGCACTACTGCCAAAGATATTCATCAATCGGTCATGTTCATCTCAACACTGCTCATCTTTTGCACTAAAGGCCAAAGATATTCATTAGTCGGTCGTGTTCATTTAAACACTGCTCATCTTTGCACTACAAAAGCCAAAGATATTCTTCGAAATCATTCATCTTTGCATTCACAGGCCCAAAGATATTCAATAATATCATCATTTAAGACTGAGGATGATGAAAAATATTTTTAAAGAAACGAATCCAGTGAAACAAAATGACAAGGATTAAGGATTAAGGATTCGTACTTTGTTTTATCCATGTTCAAAAATACCTCAAAATAATCATAGTGGTGTAAAATTCAAGAATGATCAAAACATGGATACAATCAAAGCTAGTATCCAAAATAGATATTTTGACGAAAAGAAGAAATTTTATTTTTCTAATTGAATAGTCAGAGTATCGTGAATAGTCTTAGTATCGTGAATAAGTAACTCCGACACCAAAAAGATAGAAATTCCACAAAAAAAAACATTTTCACGCTTCATGAATAGTACTTTCGTGAATAGTAACTCGTGAATAGTAACTCATGAATAGTAACTCGTGAATAGTAACTCATGAATAAGTAACCCCAGAGCATGAAAAAGTTCCAAATTTGATAAAAACTTGGATCAACATTTCAAAGATAATGATATTGAAGAAATAATATCATTACGAAAAAAATAATATCCCTTACCTCAAAGAATCAAGATTTCTAAAGGAAAGGATGGAAGTGATCTTTGAATGAAACTTGTACTTGATGAAAGAACTCTCAAAGTATCTAAATACTCACAAAATACGCTCAATAATATAGAGAGAAAGAGAAAACTTTGTTTACGGTGTGATTTTCAATTCTAACTTAGCCTCTCATTTATAGGAAAATGTTAGCTTGTAGGCAGACTTGACTGCTTTACGATGGCTTTACCGCTACTATTGCCACCCACCATATTTGAAATAAAATTCAGCTCATTTTTCACCAACCACAAGTGGGGCCCACTCAATTCTAGAATTTTCCACCAAAATCAATTATAAACCTAATTTAGAATCAGACACCTCTTAAAATTCACAACAAATCATTCGTGCATTTTAACGGTTCAAAATTTGTGGACATATACTCAACTTATGTATGTATAACATACCCAAAAATTACCACAATCCAACGGTCGGATTAAAAATTATAACCCATTAATATATCTCAAAACCCCGATTTGATTTTTAATACCTCCAATCAGATAAAATCTTGATAAAACACCTCAACATTAATTTCTTCATTTATAACCACATAAATAAATCCATCATTTATATCCACATAAAATAAATATTTCTTTATCATATGAATCAATAATTAATTATTCACAAATAATATTACGAATCACAATTATTATGACAACCAGTAGTTCCTCAGAAAGAGGGGCTTTAGAATAAGGATTTCTCCTTCTTGGTAGCGCAATTAGGTGACCAAACCTCTCCTTGATGAACTTTCTAGACATTGCCAATAATGCTATCTAATAATATTATTCAAATAATATGAATTATTGATCCGATAATGGAGATAATGTGCGGTGACAATTATTGAACAAAGATAATATAAAATATCAACGCAAAGATTATTGAATCAATAAAATAAAATATTGAGCAAAGAATTCTTTGTGTGAAAATTATTGAGTAGTGCCTTCTTACGTAAGGATCAATAATTCAACAATCACATCAATACCTGGTGCATCTACTTGCAAACCACGCCAGACATCTTGTATTTTAACCACCGGGTATTCCAATGATCTTAATTGGTAACAACTACGCCGTTATTTTTAACCAACTTATATTTGTCGTTTTCTTCATCCAATCGCTTTCATTATGGGGCCCACATGGTCTGGCTTGTAATGCCGCATTTAATATTCCCGACAAAGATTTAATATTCCACGACCAAACGAATATTCCCAAACAAAAATGAATATTTTATAACCACTTGCTTATTTTGAAATATTTGCGTATTTAACCCTTAACTATCCACATTAATCAAATCAACCCTTACTATTTCAAAATAATAAATAAAGAAAATTCCTTTTTATTTTAAAAAAAAATTCGGGGTCTTACAGAAATGAATATAATAATATATTGAATAGTGTTAATATAAAACCAATAAGTAGTCCTAGCAAGACTTAAGCACTTGAATGAACTTCAAATATGAAATACAGTGAGATATAAGTTGAAAGTTAACACAATAAAATTGAACATTATATATATATAATAGGAAGGGTTATGAGATGTAGAGTAAAGTTTACATTACAAATACTATGCGTTGCTATGTGACTAATAGTTGATGTGCATGATTATATAATTGTGTAGGGCACGTGAAGTGCAGATAACTGTAAGATGTTAAACTGTTATTGGTAAACAACGATCAAGGCAAGTCTTTCAGTTCCTATTTGCTATGTGAATTTGATTGTTTTAAATATTTATTGCAAAGAGCATGATGTGTTATATATATGTTGAATGTATGAACTGTTAAAGTCAACTTATGACTACGTTGATTGAGTAACGCATGCTAATTGAGTAAGGAACTCAATCTTTATACTTGTTATATGAACTGTAACATGCATGTTATGTTAGTCCAATGTTTATTAGATATATGTTGAGCATGTTATTATGTGCTACGTGATGCATGAAAACTGTTAGATTTTGCTGGGCTGTCGAGCTCAAACCTTGCAAATAACCATTTTTGCAGGTTAAGGATTGAAGGTAACACTATGTGCTACTTGAATGATGTGGATCAGAAATAATTCACGAAGATTAATATTTTAGCTAAAGTTGTTATTTCTTAATATCATGATTAAGATTCATGAGATGTACTAAATGTTTTATGATGTATAGTTTTATGTTGAGTTGTAAAGCTAATGTTAGAGTTATATGATATGTATAGGTTATCAGATTGTAGTTTTATATAATAACAGTGATAAAGTAAATTATAAAAATAAGATTGATTCAAAGACATGTAGATGATAAAGGTTTTGACTCAGGGAATTAAAGTAAGAAGACATAAAAGTTTAAATTATTCCGCATTATATAAAGTTTAACATCAAATAATGATGTAAAATTAGAAGGTATATGTGTTATTAACGACCGAAATTGAGAATTATATTGTATGAATTTTGGGGTCGTTACATCCAAGACTTGGATAACACCTCACAATGATACCTATCAACTTGCCACCGTTCCTCACGGCGTCCCCTACGGAAAGTCTGGCTTCGGTGCATCCCAAGACTTGGAAGTCACCGGATAAAGGCTCGGGGCTCTTTTCTATGGCTTTGATACCAACTGTGACGCCCCCAAAATAGGTATACATCACCCATCTTGAGTCGCCAAATACATGGTATATAAATCAAATACAAACTTCTTTAATACAACTGTCGTGTAAAAATACGACAAAACATAGCTGAGTTTTTAAAACGAATATTGTCTTCTAGACAATATCCACACTCAATGAAGTCCTCATTACAATTATTATCACACTATTTTACAGAATAGTGAGGACTACTATAGCCACTTATCCTAGACCATCACTCCATTCCCCGACTCGTCCCAGCTATATTCTCATTTCCTGAAGAGAACAATGAAAGAAAAGGGTGAGCTCAACTAGCCCATGAAAAATATTATGACTAAGATAATGCGTAATAAATTATCCTTAGCCTTCAACAGTATAACAACTAATAGAATATAATAGACAACAAGTTTTAGATCAACAACTGCAGCGGAATAAACAATCCATTAGAAGAGTCAAGTAGAGCATGATATCTACTATCTTCTATGATTTAAAAAGTTTTTCATCAAATTTATCGCTGAGACTCAGCTTAATAAATAAACCACATCATCGAATCATCCTTATACTACGGGCCAAGGATATTCATGTAATCATCAATGGCCATGATTATACCGAATAATCCGTGGTCATAATCATACCAACAACTGTCCATCAATGCACTACGGGCCAATGAGGACTTTTACCACATCATTTGTAACATTACGGGTCATGATTATATCGAATAATTCCTGGTCATAATCATACCAATCAACAGTCCATCTATGCATATAAGTCAAAGATGACTTTCATCACAATATAAGCATGAGAATGATGACAATGATATAAGCATTAATCAAATAAAATCAAATCAAACGAAATCAAGGATAAATATTAAAGATTTTAAATTTATCTAGAGTTTAAAAATATCCAAATTGTCAACATGATACTGCTTTATAGAGTAAAATTCAAGAATAATATTCGTGTACCAAAAATAATTTAGACAGAAAAGAAATATATTTTTCGGGTAAATAGTACCTTGTGAATAGTACTTCGGGAATAGTACCTCGTGAATAGTATCCCGACAAAAAAAGTACCCCAAATACCCGAGTGAATAATATTCAGGTGAATAGTAACCCGTGAATAGTAACTCGTGAATAGTACTCTGGCATGAAAAGTGCCCCGAATACCCTAGTGAATAATATTTGAGTGAATAGTAACCAGGTGAATAGTAACTCATAAATAGTAACTCATAAATAGTATTCCGTCATGAAAAGATCAATAATTATCAAGAAAGCTCAGAATAATATTTCCATGAAAAGATATTGGATGAAGCACAAATATCAATGATATTCTACTAATTTCATGGAGTATAGAAGCCAAAACTTCAACAAAATGAGTATAGAATTCAAAATCTGAAACGAAATAATATTACTTACATACTACAGAGTATGAAAGAAAATATTATTTCAAGCGAATGTTGAACAAAAATAACATCCCTTGAACGGAACTAATATTCCAACGAATATTTAACGAATATAATATTCCTACGAATATTGAACGAAGATAATATCCTTTATGAATATTGAACGAAAATAATATTCATACGAATACAAAAAAATAATATCTCTTCAGAATATGAAATAAATAATACCGCTTACCTCAGAAGAAGACTGGATACTGAAATAGTGAAGTAGCAGACTTCTCTTCTTCTTTCTCTCTATAGCTTCTCTCTCTATAGCTTCTCTCTCTATAATTGCTCTTGTGAGACTTAGTAAATTGGTGAGAATAAAGGAAGAATGAACTTCTATTTATAGGAAAATATGGTTTCGATAATTGCACATTTTGGGGCTCAAAATATTATAGTATAATACCTTTATCTTTTTCTTCATTTTTAATTTAGTCCTACAAGTATTATCAAACTTGCACCACCTCCCCTAATAGTACATCATGTGAATAAATAGTTCAATCATGTGAAAATTCGAATTACAATATAGTACCTCCATCTATACCTCTATTTTTAACTTAGTCATGCAAGTATTATCAATCTTGCACCACCTCCCCTAATAGTACATGAATGTGAATCAATAGTACAGACATGTGAACAAATAGTTATAAGCATGTGAATTAATAGCAATTAAATTCTCATTTATCCGAGTAATTACCCGATTGGTCAATATAACTTCCAGACATCAATTTTTATTGAAATAAATGACGATTTCCACTAACACTAATAATCCCAACACAATGGAACTATCAATTCATCTTTAATCAACACGAACTTATTCATCATTAATATTATAACTCACAATATTTAACAACCAGGTCGTTCCCAGGAAAGAGGGGGCTTTCCGATAAGGATTTCTCCTTATTGGCGCGTAATTAGGTGACCAAACCACTCCTTGACAGAACTTCTAGACATTGTCAATATTGCAAATAATAATATGAATAACTTTGTCGTCTCAATTATTGATTTAATAATATAACATATTATGCAATTTGATCTTTATGACAATAATTGAATCAATAATATGAGAGATATGATCAAAGCAATTATTCAGAGTAATAATTGAGTATAATGAGTGATTTCTCATGTAAGCATCAATAATCAATACCGTGTTCTACTATGTAACCACGCCAGACATCTTGTACTTTTACTACCGGGTAGTTCAACAGTTTTAACGGTAACACTTTCGCCGTTATTTTTATAAAAAGATAATTCTGTCATTTTCTAACTACGATGTTCAGGAGCATGTTACCGACCTTCAAGTGGGCTGAAGGCCTGGCACTGGAAGGGGTTTATGAGCCCATTGGGCCGAAGCCCATGGAGGAGCTGAGGTGTTCGTTATCCGAGTCCTTTTGGGCCGGAGCCTTACCCTAGCGTTATGGTGTTCGGGTTCGGGCCCTCGAGTCCTTTGGGCCGAGACTCAGACCCGATTGTGAGTTCGGTTGGATTGGGCCTATGCAGTGGGCTCCCCGCGCACAAAATCTGGAGTCCTAACCATGATTGAATAAGGAAACTCCAAAGGTAGTGTTTGGATTGGATTCCACTTCCACCTTTTAAGGCGAGTAGGGATACAGGTGTTTCTAACCAGAAAAAGGCGAAGACCCACCAAACCACACTGGTGAGGAGGTCGGTAAATGATCGACTGGGTTCTAGAATCCAGGAGGATCAGGTGGAGCTGGCTGCTTCCCTCCGGCAAAAACTTTTCCATGACAGTCAGCATACACCTAATCAGGTTAGTCGTGCGGATGAGAACAACTTTCGGGCACTGGAGGTGCGAGGAAGGGACCGAGGGGAGGTAGCCGGGATCAACGGGAATTCATCTTGCAGAAGAAGATGCAACAGAACAAAGACGCCATGATGGCCTTACGCCTTCAGCTGGAAGAACTTGAGCAACAGATGGCTAAGATGGCCGGAGAGCAGGAGGCGTCCTCCAAAAGGCGCAGGCATCGGAGCCGATCCCGGTCACCTCGACGCGGAGAGGCAGAAAGGGAAAAGAGCAGGTACAGAAGCCGCTTTTGAGACGGGCAAAGTAGAAGAAGGAGTCGATCGGAAGAGTAGAGATCGGGTTACTTAGGCCGATCGGGACAAAGAAGGAGGGACGAGTCTCCCGAATACGAGAGGGATGATCTGTGTTGGACACAAATCGTCCCCTTGTAACGAGGAGTCTGACCCCCTCCCCCGAAGGGTGGTGGAACTAGAAAAGTTGTTGGCCACAAAGAATACGTTGGGAACACCTTCGGCTTGTCTGGGGTCACCATTCTCACCCGAGATAAATTATGTTACCTCCAATCCCAAGAAGAAGATGCCCCCGATGGAGACATATGATGGGCTGGGGGATCCATACGACCACTCGAACGGGTACGATAGACTGATGACATACTACGGGCATTCAGACGCTGCTAAGTGTCATAT
This sequence comes from Panax quinquefolius, assembly GCA_020205615.1. Lineage (NCBI taxonomy): Eukaryota > Viridiplantae > Streptophyta > Magnoliopsida > Apiales > Araliaceae > Panax > Panax quinquefolius. Next base: position 40,103,868 of record CM035155.1, on the reverse strand, counting down.
GTTTGCGATAACTCTGAGAAAGAACGCCCGAGAGTGGATGGGGACCTTAGCGACAGGATCGATCAATTCATGGAGCGATCTTCGGGACAAGTTTCACGCCCGGTTCGAGAGTAACAGAAGCCGAGGAAAGATTATAGCTTCCCTCATGCAGGTTCGACAGAGGTCAGATGAAAGCCTAGGATAGTATGTCAAGAGGTTTCATGAGGCTGTGGGGTTGGTAGCAAAGTTGAACTCTCCACGGACCTTGGGATTCTTCACGACTGGCCTGGACATCGGGAAGTCAAAGAAATTGATGAAAGATCTGGTAATCAACCCCCCGACGGATTTGACAGAAGTTTTCCATCGAGCAGAGGGATTCATAGCGATTGAAGAGGCCATGGAAAACTTCAAACCGCATTCCCAATCTTATGAGAAGTCCAGGGATCGGGATAAGCAGAGTTATCAAAAGTCAAATAATCAGGGGAGAACTGATAATTATTGAAGGAAAAGCAAAAACAGTGGTGGTTCGGGAAGTGGTCGACCACCCTTCCCTAACAGAAATGTCAACAAAGTTTACACCGCCCTCAACACTGACCGGGCAAAAATACTAGAGGAGATGCGGAACAAACCCTTTTTCGAGCCATGTTCGATGCATCGGAAGCCTGGCAAGAGGATAAATATTGTGAATATCATCAATGTCACGGGCATACGACGGAGATGTGTAACGATCTGAAGGATTCGTTTGAGAAAAACATTCACAATGGGCAATTGGTGCAGTATGTGGTCGGTCAAGAAGGTTCAGAGGCACCTCGGAAAGAGAACAGAGGGCCGACTCGGGAAACACAGTCGCAACCAAACACGCAACCCCGAGGTGTGATTGATGTAATTTTGGGCGGTTTGGTAGGGCGCGTAACCGGAAGGAAGAGAAGCGGACATCTCGAAGCCGTGTTGTCAGTAGCAAACTTATCGCCTAGAAAAGGCAGGGCATACTCGAGAGTATCTATTTCTTTCTCAGACGAAGATTACCCTATCGATCCTATTGAGCCACATGATGGGGCACTGGTAATAACGGCTCAAGTCGGGCCTGTCGACATGAAAAGGATGATGATCGATAATGGGTCTTCGATCGATATACTGTACACTCACGCCTATCAAAGATTGGATCTGGAAGGAAAGAAGATGGAGCTGGGTGGAGAAGGCTCGTTGTATGGTTTTAGTGGAGACCCGGTGCATGTTTCGGGCACCATCGAGTTGCCAGTCAGGTTCGGCACGGCCCTTCAGCAGGCAGAAGTTCTAGTCAGATTTTTTGTGGTACAGGTGGACTCGGCATACAACGCCATTTTGGGAAGGTCGACGCTAGCAGAATTACAAGCAGTAACATCCATACCACACTTCAAAATCAAGTTTTCGACACCGAACGGGATTTGGTAGGTAAAATGCGATCTTGACATTGCCCGAAGGTACTATCAGAATACCTTGATTTCTTCAGGGATCAAAGTCAGCAAACAGAAACAGATAATGGCCATTGAAATAGAGCCATTCACTGAGAGCAACACTGAACCAATGGCCCTACCCACCGAGGAGACTGAAGATATAGAGTTAATCCCCGACAACACAGAAAAACTGATCAAGATTGGGGCAGGATTAACAGAACCACTGCGGATAGGACTGTTGGATCTGCTTTGGGTGTATGCCAATATCTTTGCTTGGGAGACTAGCGACATTCCCGGGGTAAGGGAGTTGGTAGCTCTACATAGTCTGCATACAGACCCGAAGAGAAAACCAGTGATACAGAAAATAAGAATTTTTACCCCGGAAAGGCAGAGGATCATAGATGAGGAAATCACTAAACTGCTGGAGGCATGATTCATTTTCGAGATTGACTACCCCGAATGGCTGGCAAATGTGGTTCTGGTTTAGAAACAGAATGGAAAGTGGAGGTTATGCATCAATTACACCGATCTGAACAAGGTGTGCCCGAAAGATTTCTACCCTTTGCCTAACATAGATCAACTGATTAATGCCACTTCGGGGCACGATATGTTAAGCTTCATGGATGCCTTCTCGGGATACCACCAGATTTCGATGAATAAGGAGGACATCCCGAAGACCAGTTTCATCACTCATCAGGCCATCTATACTTATCGGAAGATGACCTTTGGGTTGCTAAACACTGGAGCAACATACCAGCGAATGATGAACTTCGTATCCAGCAAACAGCTAGGCCGAAGCATGGAGGTGTATGTGGATGACATGATCATGAAAAGTATGTCAGTCCGAGATCACCTGGAGTACCTAGAGAACTGCTTTGAAACAGTAAGGAAACACAAACTGAGACTGAACCCGACTAAATATACCTTCGGTTTGGGTTCAGGAAAGTTTCTGGGATATCTAGTCAGTAAGAGAGGAATCGAAGCGAACCCAGAGAAAATTGCGGCGATCTTAGACATGAAATCTCCGAAGACATACAAAGATGTGCAGAGGTTGACGGGCCGGATAGCCGCCCTTCGGAGATTCGTGTCAAAATCAGCCGAAAGATGTTTACCCTTCTTCGACACTCTCAAGGGGCCGAAGAACGAGAAGAGTTTCCAGTGGACATCAGAGTACGAAGACGCATTCCAAGAGATCAAGAAATATTTGTCTTCAACACCGTTATTGATGAAACTGATCCCTTCAAAACCTTTATACTTATACTTGGCTGCAAGCCCGATGGCAGTCGGGGTGGCACTGGTGAGGGACAAGGGAGGAAAATAGATCCCGGTATACTACGTCAGCTACGTTCTTCGAGACACAAAAATAAGATATCTGAATCTAGAAAAATTCGCGTATGCCTTGATCATTGCAAGCAGGAAGCTTTGACATTATTTCTAGGGTCGGGTGGTGGTGGTATATACGGATCAGCCATTAAAGAAAGTATTACACAAGCTAGAAGTGTCGGGTCGGCTAGCAATATGGGCGATGGAGTTAACGCAATTTGCTATAGAATATCATCCCTGAACGGCAATCAAGGGTCAGGCATTGGCAGACTTCATAGTGGAATGCTCTTTTACGGAACCGGATGCGAGTACGGTTACCAAAGCTCAACAAGGACAAACCTCATGGACTTTGTATGTAGATGGGTCATCAACTTTGGACATCAGTGGAGTAGGGGTCATTCTGATGAGTCCTAAAGGGTTCAAAGTCCAACAGGCGATTCGGTTTCAATTTAAGGACACAAACAATGAGTATGAAGCCATTCTAGCTGGACTACGGTTGGCCCAAAGCTTGGAAGTATAGAAGATAGTCATCTATAGTGATTCACAGCTGGTAGTTAAGCAGTTATCAGGAGACTATGAGGCTCGGGGGGCGAGAATGTCAAACTACCTGGTTGAAGTGAAGGATAAGCTCATATATTTTAGCTCACATAGTTGTCAGGGAGTTGATCGGTCAGACAACACGGTAGCAGATGCTCTAGCTAGATTAGCAACTACCGAAGCAAGCTCCTTCAATGGGTCGGTGTACTTGGAGGTCTTAGAATAGCCAAGTGTTCCGAAGATGGATGTGCTAGCTTTGGGCCGACACGACTGCTGGCTCACACCTTATATCACGTATCTGGCAGATGGGGTTCTACCTTTGGACCGAATCCTAGCGAGAAAAATCAAGCATAGGAGCACGAACTTCGTCCTTATTGACGGAGACCTGTACCAAAGGGCCTATAGCTCCCCACTGCTCAAGTGCTTAACTCCATCTGAAGCAGATTATATACTTCGGGAAGTACATGAAGGGATTTGTGGGGATCACATGGGGGCCAAGTCACTGGCACACAAGATTCTGAGGCAGGGGTATTATTGGCCGACTATCTACACGGAGGCTAAAGAATTGGTCAGAAAATGTCCCAAGTGTCAGCTGAATAGCACCATCCCATATCAGCCTCCCTAAGAGTTGTACTCGGTCTTATCTCTGATTCCCTTTGCTGTATGGGGAATCGACATCCTGGGACCTCTGCCGAAGGCCAAGGATAAGTCAGTTTCATGATCGTAGCTATCGACTATATGACGAAGTGGGTCAAAGCTAAGCCTCTGCAGAAGATTACCGAACAGGAATGTCTGAAGTTTTTCAAAGAAGAGGTTGTTTATCGGTTCGGTATCCTGATGGCGGTGGTCTCGGACAATGGGATGCAATTTGTGGGGTCGAAGTTCAAAGCCTTTTTGAAAGAATTGGGGATTCAGCATCGAAAGACTTCAGTGGCCCACCCCCAGTTGAACGGACAAGTGGATGTCACCAACCGCACTTTGCATACGGGAGTTGGACGAATTAAAGGGTCGGTGGCCCGAAGAGTTACTCAGTGTTTTGTGGGCGTATCGGACTACTTCGAGAATAATAACTGGGGACTCTCTGTTCCGATTGGCATACGGGACTGATGAACTCATACCGGTCAAAATTGGGTCCCCTACTCTTCGAGTCAGTCAGTACAAGGAACTATACAATGATGAGGGTTTGAAAAAAAAATCTGGATCTGTTGGAAGAAGTTCAGGACTCAGCTCTGATAAGGTTGGCAATCTACCAGCAGAGAACAACCCGACACTATAATTAGAAGGTGAAACAGAGGAGGTTTGAAGTTGAGGATCTGGTCCTTCGAGAATTGGAGGCATCAACCCCCTAGAACACTGGCAAGCTGATGCCTAACTGGGAAGGGCCTTATGAAGTGGTAGAGGTGTCGAAGCCAGGTACATATCGGCTTCAAGCAATGGATGGTTCAGAAGTAAAGAATACATGGCATGCTGGGAGACTTAAAAATTTTTACCAGTGAAAGTTATGTCATTCTTTTCTTTATTCATGTAACCATTTTAATCATTAATGAAATAAAGGAGATTTTCCTTCGAAAATGTTTTACTTCATTTATATTCATATAATTTTCCGCACCCGGTCAGACAAACTTCGGACTTAAACCAGTTAGAAAGTCGGAGACGAGAACACTGATCGGTAAAAGTCACGGGTATAACTGATCGGGAAAGATATAGTCTTTAATCAGGTAAACTTCGGACATAACTCAATCAGAACAGTTCCATGTCATGTAACTGATCGAGAAAAGTCACGAGTATAACTGATCGAGAAAACTATAACCCTAAGAATTAGGTAAACTTCGGACATAACTCGATCAGAATAGTTCCCTGTCATGTAATTAATCGAGTAAAATTCCTAAGTATAACTGATCAGGATTGTAGTAGATCAAATTAGAAGAGCTTCGGGATTAAACCAATCAGAAAGTCTGGAAGGATAAAACTGATCAGTAAAATTCTGAAGTACAACTGATCGGGGTAGTAGTAGTTCGAATCAGATATGCTTCGGGCACAAACCAGTCAGAAAATTTGGAAATGGCAAAATTGATTGGTAAAAGTCACAAGCACAACTGGTACTGATAACTACTAACAAAAATACCATACTTCATTCATCATTTCAAATTTATAGAAAACCCGATCGCATAAGATTCGGGCAAAGTACAAATAAAGGAAGTACATGAAGGGTACAAAAAATTATAAATCCTAACAGAAGCTATTCTGGAGGAGGCTCATCCCTAATATCAGATTCATCGTCCGAAGAGTCAAGAACGGAAGCATCGAGCCCGACAGCAATCAATTTGGCCCGAGCCTTTTCCTGATAAGTCTCATAGCCTTCAGCGAACTGGGCCATGATTTTCTCGGTCAAGGTAAGGAACTGTTCATATTCCTCGATGGTGCGCTGCTTGGCTCCGACACTTTCTTCCTTCAAGGCATTGTTCTCTCGGATCAAATACATCATCTTCTCATGAACCCCATCGAACTTCGCCTCAAGTTCATGAAGCGCCTGCAACCGTTCCTTACTCTCTTCGGATAGATGGTCTCTCTCCTCTAGAAGCTTCTTGGCATGACCTTCGAGGCCGACGAACTCCAGCTGAAGCAGCAAATATTGTTCTTTGAGCTCATCGGCCTGATGTTCAGCCCTGGTTGCCTTGTTCCGGGTCTCAGCATGGAGATCCCGTTCAGTCTTCAGGTCCGAGTTCAGACCCCGAACCTCAGCCTCGAGCAGTTGCACATCCAACCTCAACTGAACTTCCTTCTTAGTGGTTTGGGTGAGAGGAGGGATGGCTCGAGCAAGAATGGCGTTGGACTACAACAAACATGTACATCAGCTATCGAAATCAAAGTATAGGTTTACAAGAACAAGATAAACAACCTCAGAATTACTTGGCACTGAGCCCGGATGTAAGCTACCAGATACTCTTCAGAAAAGAATCCCTTGAATCGTTCATCATCGCCCGACAGCTTGAAATGATTGAACAGGTTAAATGAAAATATCTCTGAAGAGCTCTTCGGCCAACAGGTGGTCGGTGATCCGTGAGACAAACTGGGTTTTGACGAAGGTGTTGAGACGACTACGGGATCAACCACAGTAACTGGCTGTTCGGGACCTTCAGTGAGTCGTGGTTTCTTGGATTGGGGTTTGAGAGGAACCTCTTCAGTGTCCTCTAAATCCTCGATCACCGCGGCTTAAGTAGAGGGTGGAGGAGGAGTCACCTTTGGCAGAATTGCAGAAGTGGCCTTGGCGGGGACTTTTGTAGAAGGCTTGGAAGGCTTCTTCGTCTTCTTAAACAACGCCATCTTCTTCGCTCGGCTCATCTTTAGGGCATTCTTGGTAGGCAGTTCGATGGGGATAGTCGAAGGAGGTGGACCCAATATAGAGCCGGTGGAAAGTTCAATAATTGGCAGGGTCTCTTCTTTACCCGCATCATCGAAGATAGGGAGGCAGATTGGTCTGGCGATGTTCGGTAACGGTATCAAGGAGGCATCAGCCCCCTCGGGTTTGAAAATCATCACTGCACAAAAGAAAATGAGTCAGACAAACGAGTGAAGTTAAAGGTATTAGGGAGAGCTTCGGGATAGGATGCTTACACCCGTGTCGGTACAACCAGACCTTGTTGGTCAGAACCCCCAGACCCCACTCAGTCTTTCTCCAATTCCTATAAAATGCTTTGAAGGCGTCGACCCAATCCTTAGGAAACTTGGACACCTTAGCGATGGGATCATCCGGATGTGCCCAGCTAGGCAAGAGCTGGAGATTGGTCCCTTTCACGAAGATCCACTGGTTGTGCCACCCTTTGTTGCTCGAAGGGGTCTTGACAGGGACGGAACGGTTGGGTCGTTTGTTTAACTGCCGAAGGCCAGGCTCTTTCGACCCGCCAATGGTGAATAAGGCGAAGAAGAAATCGAGGCCAGGAGTGATCCCCATCTCCTGGCACAAGGCTATAAAGGATACCAAGTGGATGTGCGAGTTTGGCACAAGTTATGCGAACCCGACCCCCATAAAGCATAGGAAAGAAGAGATGAATTCATGTAATGGAAATCGTACCCCGTACTTCAGAACGTACAAGGGAACGACCACCCATTCGCCCTCAGGTCTCCAGAAAATTTTTACTCCGGAGTTGGGTACCCGAAGCTTATACTCTTTGGGGATTTTGAAAAGGGTTCAGATATCAGAGATTTGAGAAGGGGTGACAGTGGATGTGGTGTTGAAATGGGAAAACTCCTTTTTGAGTGGTAGGCGTTGCGGATTTTGGCCTCGGCACTGATGGGGGTAGGAATGACTGAGGAGGAAGGGTTATCGGTTGGAGCCACTGGCAAATCAACCGGAATCAGATCGCCGGTGGTAACAAGAGGCAAAACTGACTCGGTAGTAGGGGCAAGGCCGGAATCTGCTATTGGAGATGAGAGGAATGGAAATGTGAAGCTTCAAACGCGAAAACGATCACGAGAGAAGTTGAAAGTTATAGAATAAAGAATAAAAACACGCAGAATTACTGAAATCAGTGAAGTTTGGGGAAGATGTGAGCTCGCCGAAAATCGCCCTCGCCGAAAAATTTAAAAGAAATTTCAAAATATAAAAGTCTGGAAAGAGTGATAGTGATGGTTTGGGTAAGGGTTTTATAGGGGTAGTCACACGCTACCTAAGGGTGGCTATTAAATGCCCAAGGTGGGATCAGGCGTGGAAAGGCGTGCAACATTTCGAGGAACAAGGACAGACCGCTTAGGTTCCCCAGGCGACTCATCATTAGCTGTCGTGACTCTTCGATTCCATAACCGTTCAAGTCTCTAATTATAAATACATTATAACAAGAGACTGGGGGGCAATGTTCGGGAGCATTTTACCGACCTTCAAGTGGGCCGAAGGCCTGGCACTAGAAGGGGTTTATGAGCCCATTGGGCCGAAGCCCATGGAAGAGCTGAGGTGTTCGGGTTCGGTATCCGAGTCCTTTTAGGCCGGAGCCTTACCCTAGCATTATGGTGTTTGGGTTCGAGCCCTCGAGTCCTTTGGGCCGAGACTCAGACCCGATAGTGAGTTCAGTTGGATTGGGCCTGTGCAGTGGGCTCCCCCGCGCACAGAATCTGGAGTCCTAACCATGATTGAATAAGGTAACTCCAAAGGTAGTGTTTGGATTGGATTCCATTTCCACCTTTTAAGGAGATTGTGTTGGATCCGAATTATGGGAACTACCATAATTAGGAGTCCTAAACCGATTCGGAGAGGGATTCTAGTGTGCTGGGAGTACTATAAATACAAGGCCAAGGTTTTGATGAACAGGTAATACCTACTTTTGAGCACTAAACACTTAGCCTCCATTGTTAAACCTTGTGAACGGTATGTACTTATTCTCACACCGGAGCTATCCCCTGGCGGCACAAGCCGTCAAGCTTCTGTGTGATCTGTTATTGTGCAAGTTCTAGCGCGTGGATTTTGTTATTGGATGCGCTGGCAAAACTTGGCGTTAACATACGACAATACTTCCGTTGTGGGGTCCACCAATGATTGTGTTGTCGTACGAATATTCCCTGTTAAAATGAATATTCCCCGACCAATAGAATATTATATAACCACTTTCTTACTTTACAAAATTTGTAAATATCACCTACAACTATAACATTATATCAAGTCCACACCATAATATTCAAAAATATATTTCGAGAAAAATTATTCTTTATTCATAAAATTTGGGGTCTTACAATATTCGTTAAATTATTATGGTGGTTAATTATTGTTGATTAGACCACATCTAAGAATTATTGTTGATTATTCGCAGTTAGTGCATATTTATTAATTCAAATTGAATTAGTAATTCTGAAAATATACTTGGAGAATAACTATTGTTGGATACTTACATCCGTAGAAGCTATTATTGACAGTACAGATAATTCTTGTATATTGTCGAATTGTGTTAAGATATGTCTTAGCTAATTATTCTGGCTAGACAAACAATTGTTAGAACTTGATAGGTTCGAGAAGAAAATTTAATTATTATTGACTGATCAATGCCAATTATTTTGGCTAGATCGAGAAAGTGATTAGATATTGAAATCATTTTATTTCGTTGTTATAAATCAAACTCTGATTATAAGACTGAGAAGAACAACCTTTTATACAAAGGGAACATATTTGGCTGTATATTCGGCCTTTGTGCGCGTGTAAGTATTATGCATAATATAGGGTACAAGGAGTTGGTCGCTCTAAGTACTTACAGAGGGGTATGATTTAATCTTTAAGGTTATCTGATACACCTGGGTATATCAAAGTATATCTTTGATAGTTACTCGAGAAGAGAAGTTCAAGATCCTTTGTGATCACTCAACATAACTCAGAAAAATATTTTCATCCTGTCATTTGGGTATATCAAAGTAAATCTTTGATAGTTACTCGAGAAGAGAAGTTCAAGATCCTTTGTGATCACTCATCATAACTCTGGAAAATATTTCCATTATGTATTTGGTTATATCAAAGTAAATCTTTGATAGTTACTCGAGAAGATAATTTCAAGATCATTTGAGATCATTCAACTTAAACTTTGGAGAATTCTTCTAAATTATTATTCCATCGAATAACGTAGAAACTTTGAAAGAGTTATACTGTAAGACTCCAAATTTTATGAAATGAAAGTATTCAATTTTCTTATAATTATTGTGACGCCCCTAAAATAGGTATACATCACCTATTCTGAGTTGCCAAATACATGGTACAGAATACGAATACAATCATTAATATACAACAAGAGAGCTGTGAGTTTTAATACAATTATTGTCTTCTAGACAATATCCACTCTCGGAATAAGTCCTCATTACATTTATTGTCAAACTATTTAACAGAATAGTGAGGACTACTAATATTATCATCTGGACCATCACTCCGTTTTCCGACTAGTCCCGACTTCGTTCTCATTTCACGAAGAGAACGGTGAAAGAAAGAAAGTAAGCTCAACTAGCCCAAGAAGAAATATTATGACTAAGATAATGCAAAATAAATTATCATTAGTCTTCAACAATGTTAAACCGATAAAATACAATAGACATCAAGTTTAACTGCAAATGAACAAGTAATCCATTAAAAGAGTCAGTAGAGAATAAAATCTACTATCTTTTATGACTTAAAAGGTTTTCATCACTTTTATCATTGGGACTCGACTTAATAAATAATCCACATCATCCCCACTTTACTACGGCCAAGGATATTCATTAGTATCACAACCATAAATTATCCATGCACTACGGGCCAAGGATATTCGTGTATTCATCAATGGTCATGATCATGCCAACAACTGTTCATCAATGTACTACGGGCTAATGAGGACTTTTACCACATCATTTGTAACATTACGTTCATGATTACACCGAATAATCCCTGGTCATAATCATACCAAGTCCATCTATGCACTACAGGCCACAAATAACTTTCAACAAAATATAAATACGAGGATGATAAGAATGATATAAGAATTCAATAAAACAAGTTCAAGAATTAATTTGTACAGGAACTAACAACGTCCAAATTATCAACATGATACTTCTTTGTAGAGTAAAATTCAAGAATGCTCGGAAGAATATTTCCATGAAAAGATACTGGATGAAGCGCAAAATCAAGGATATTCCACTAATTTCATGGAGTATAGAAGTCAAAACTTTAACCAACTGAGTATAATAAAGAATGGAATAACAAAATAAATCACCTTGCATGCGGTACTTCGCATAGACAGGTTATTCCAACAGAATAATAAATAACGGAACCGTGTCGAGCAAAATTACACACCGATAGGATGTTCCAAATGTAATAATAAAAAGCGGAACGTGTCCGGCGTAAAACGCATGACGATATATTCCAACAGAATAATAAAGATGGAACCAGTCCCAAGATAAAAGCGCATGAGACGGATATTCCAAATGTAATAATAAAGACGGAACCAAGTCCAGCGTAAAATGCACAGACATAATAATCCAACAAAATAATAAAGGATGGAATAACAGAAGAATTTCACCAAGTATAGGGTAGCCCGCGTATACAGGTTATTCTAACAGAATAATAAATAATGGAATAACAAAAGTTCTCTTCATGGATACAAAAGAAATAATACCCCTTACCATAAAAGAAATTGGATATAGAAGTAGTGAAGTAGCAGAATACTTTTCTTCATTCTCTCTATAGTTTCTCTCTCTAGAGATTCAGTGAATTTGTAAGAAATAATGAAGGAATGAGCTTATTTATAGAAGAATGGATTGAATAAGAATTAATTCTGAACAGTTCGATTGATTTACTTTTAAACGGACGGTCCAGATTGGTTTACTATAAAATAAAATCTTTTAAATAAAATAATATATATATTATATTATATATACACATTATATATATAACATTAGTCACGGGTTATGAACCTCGTGAACTTTGCCTGCCAAACAATCAACTTATTACATATATATATAAATATAATAATAATAATGATTGTACTCCTTCCCTACCAATATCAACTTCTTCTTTTTTTTCTCCACCAAAGTCCACTATCACCAATTAATTATATATATATATATATATATATATATATATATATATATATATATATATATATATAAGTAAGTACTTCCCTAATTCCACACATGCAAAAATCAATTATATATATACATAATCTATATACTCCTCTTTTGCACGTTAACTCATCCCCCCCATTTCCTCGATATTTCATTTCTCCCACCCATCTCATTTTTCCATCGTGGGCCCCATGTGGCCCCCACCTTTATAATATAGAAAAATTTTCTCTGGAATTATTTTGAAAAATGGGTAAATGGGGGTCCATAAAATAAGCAAAATTTACATCAAAGACTTCATAAAAAATCCTCTCAATATTTTTAACAACATTTATCATCATTATTATAATTCACAATATTAATTGACTGTGTCATTCCCGGGAAGAGGGGCTTTCCAATAAGAATTTCTCCCTATTGGTAGCATTAATTAGGTGACCAAACCTCTCCTTGACGTAACTTCTAGACATCGTTAATATTGAAAATAATAATATTAATAATTACATCATCTCAATTATTGATTTAATAATATATAAAATATAGATAATAATCAAATAATGTGAGATACTATGCAACAATTCTTGTAGTAATTATTGAACAAAACTAAGTGACTTCTCACGTAAGCATCAATAATCAATACCGGTAATGCTACTATGCAACCACGCGCAGATCGTACTTTTACTACCGAAAGTAGTTCAACAAGATAATTGGTAAAACTTCCGTTGTTATTTTCAATAAAATATTTTTGTCGCTTTATCAATCCGAAATGATAATTCCGTTAGGGTCCACCAATGATTGCGCGCTTCGCATTTAATATTCCTGTTAAAATGAATATTCCCACCAATCGAATATTATTAAACAACTTGCGTACTTTGCAAAATTTATAAATATTACCCACAACTATAACATTATATCAAATTCATTCCATAATTTTTAAAAATGATATTTATAAAAAAATTATCTTTATTCATAAAAGTTGGGGTCTTACAATCTCCCCATCTTATGAAATTTTGCCCTCGAAATTAGGGTACGTACCTGGTATGTTGAAGATGTAAGGATACCTTGATTTCATTTCAGATTCTAACTCCCAGGTCATTTCCTCAACATCATGGTTCCTCCATAAAACTTTGACTTGAGGTATAACCTTGGAGCGTAGAATATGTTCCTTCTTACCTAAGATTTGAACAGAAACCTCTTCATATGTTAAATCTTCCGCTATTTAGTCCGGTTCTAACTCAATAATGTAGTTCGGGTCTTTCACATATTTACGTAACATGGATATATGAAAAATGTTATGAACACGAGAGACATACTTGGCGGTAAAAGCGAGTCTATATCATACCAGCTTCTACTACTCGATTGAGGATTAAAATGGGCCAATGAATCGAGGATTGAGCTTTCCTCTCTTTCCAAATCTCGTAACTCCTTTCCATGGAGCAACACGTAACAACACATGATCTCCAATATTGAATTCCACGTCCTTTCGATGAAGATCAGCATAACTCTTTTGTCGGTCTTGTGAGGTTTTTATACGTTGTCGGATCGTTTGAATCTTTTTCGTAGTCATGCGTACCAACTCTGGTCCCAACAACGTTGTTTCATCCACCTCATCCCAGCATACTGGAGAACGACACTTTCTTCCACACAACGTCTCGAATGGAGCCATGCCAATACTTGCTTGATAACTGTTATCGTAGGAAAACTCCACCAATGGTAAGAACTTGTCCCAACTTCCCTTGAAGTCAAGGACACAGAGTCTTAATAAATCTTCAAGAGTTTGAATAGTCCTCTCTGATTGTCCGTCCGTCTGAGGATGATATGCCGAACTAAATTATAAATCCGTGCCCATAGCTTTTTGCAAACTAACCCAAAATCTTGAAATGAATCTTGGGTCTTGATCAAAAACTATGGATACTGGCATACCATGCAATTTTACAACCTCGTTTATTTACATATGAGATAGACGTTCAAGTGTATAAGTTTCTTGTATTGGTAAGAAATGAGCAGACTTGGTTAATCTATCAACAATGACCCAAATTGCATCTATGCCTTGAGAAACCTTGGGAAGACCAGTAACGAAATCTATGGTAATGCGCTGTTTAAGTGGTTGCAATGGACCTTTTGGTACTTGATGCTCTGCCTTGACTCGTTGACAAGTTAAACACTTTGACATAAACAGCGCTATCTCTCTCTTTATATTGCCCCACCAAAATGTATGTCAAGATCATGATACATTTTGGTACTCCCATGATGGATTACAAACGGTGTGTTATGCGCCTCCATCATGATTTTATACTTTAAATCGTGGTCGTTAGGAACACAAAGTCCGGAGTTGACTCAAGTATTCCTTTTCATCGATTCTTGCTTCCTAAGATAGCACCTTCTTGTACTTTCTTCCTCATACTCATCACCTGTGTCCAGTGCTGAGCTTGAGCAGACTTTAACTTTATCGATTAAAGCTCGGTTCCACTCAGATATTCGCCATCATCACTTGGGTCCCTGGAGTCTTTATCTCTATCTCCATCTTTTGCAAGTCATACAAAATGGGCCTTTGCGTTGACAATATCACACTCGTACCCGCATATGATCTTCTACTTAATACGTCAGCTACCACATTCGCTTTTCCAGGATGGTATTGAATGGTATGATCATAATCTTTCAATAGTTCAAGCCAACGTCGCTGTCGTATGTTGAGTTACGCTTGAGTGAAGAAATATTTGAGGCTTTTATGATCCGTAAAGATCTCCACTTTCTCCCTATACAAGTAATGCCTCCAAATTTTAAGTGCGAAGACAACAACTGCCAACTCTAGATCATGAGTAGGATAATTCCTCTCATATTCTTTGAGTTGTCGAGAGGCATAGGCTATGATTTTTGTAAGACCCCGATTTTTTTTTTAAATAAAATGGAATTTCCTTTATTTATTATTCTGAAATAGTAAGGGTTTATTTGATTAATGTGGTCAGTTATGGGTAAAATGCGCAAATATCTTAAATAAGCAAGTGGTTATAAAATATTCATTGTTGTCGGGGAATATTCGTTTGGTCGAGGAATATTCTTGCTGTCGGGGAATATTCGTACGACGGCGCTGCCTTTTGTGGGCCCCATAACGAAAAACGATTGGATGAAAAAAATGACAAGTATAAGTTGTTTATAAATAACTGCCAGTAGTTATTACCGTGAATAAATCTTGTAGGAATACCCGTGGTTAAAACACAATGTCTACGTTGTTGCAGACAAGAAGACACGGTATTGCACCAATTATTGATTCTTACGTAAGAAGGCACTACTCAATAATTGTTACAGTAATTAATGTTCAATATTTTATTTAATTGATTCAATAATTGCTACGTTGATATTTTATATTATTGTTGTTTCAATAATTATCAACCGCATTGATATTTTTCATTATCAGATCAATAATTCATATTATTGGAATAATATTATTAGATAACATTATTGGTATTGTCTAGAAAGTTCTGTCAAGGAGAGGTTTGGTCACCTAATCATTGCCACGATGAAGGAGAAATTCTTATTGAAAGCCCCTCTTTTAGGAACTACTTGGTTTCGATGATTGTGATTCCAATAATATTATTTGTGAATAATTAATTATTGATTTATATAATAAAAAAATATTCATTTGATGTGGATATAGATGGAGAAAATTTTAATGTGACAATTGTTGAAAATTGATATTTTATCTTTTTACGATAAAATAATTCATTTAAATATATTATTATATTTTAATAATATAATAATGGTGATATTTTTACAATGAAAGTGTGATATATGAATAAATGAGGAGGAAGAATATTTTTGTTACAATAAATATTAAAAACATGTTTTTCATGTTTGTAGACCCCATTTCTTGACTAAAATTTGATTATAGCCTGTAAAATCGTCCGTTTGTGGATTTCGGTCAATTTTTGTTTGGAATTTGGAAAAACTTAAACTTACAAAGTTGTAGAGAATGGAATTTCCTATGGAAAAGGCATGAGGTTTGAATTTTTCTGATAAAAGGGCTATTTATTATGAATTATTGAAGTTCCGAAATTCCAGAATAATTAATTTTTGAAGTTTTAAATATTTTTGTTAATAAAAACGTTTTTGTTATGATTAGTGGGTTGTTAAAAATGTTGAAATCAGCATTCAAAGGTTGGCATAGGAAATTATAATATATATTAATATTTTATTAAATTTTCTGCTTTGGTGTTCTAAGCAATATCCTATAAATAGGGTGCTTAGGTTAGAATTGAAAATTACACCAGAAACTGAAGTTTTCTCTCTCTATATTATCGAGCGTATTCTTGTGAGTATTTTGATATCTTGAGTGTTGTTATACGGTGCAAGTTTCCTTCAGCGTTATATCTGATATTCCAACCAGAAGTACTATTCTTTTGAGGTAAGGGATGTTATTTTTTTATAAATGATATTATTTCTTTCAATATCATTATGCCGGAATATTGGTAAGATTTTTCTTGTGAAATTCTTATCTTTTTATGTCGGGGTTACTATTCACGAGTTACTATTCACGAATTACTATTCACAAGTACTATTCACGAAGCATGATAATGTTTTTTTATGGAATTTCTACCTTTTAGTGTCGAAGTTACTATTCACGTATACAACACTATTTACGTATACGGCACTATTCATGAATATGACACTATTCATAGAAAAATTAAATTTTCTTTTCTGTGTCCAAGATTGTCTGTTATGGTTCCTATCTTTGATTGGATCTATGTTTTGATCTTCATTTTTTTGAATTCTGCTCCACAGTAGTTTATTATGGAGTATTTTTGAACTTGGATTGTCTAAAATATGAATCCTTAATATTTGTTCTTTTGTCTCACTAGATTCATTTTTTTTAAAATATTTTTCATCATCCTCAGTCCTAAATGATGATATTACTGAATATCTTTGGCCTGTAGTGCAAAGATGAATGATTTCTTGATGAATATCTTTGGCCGTAGAAAGTGCAAAAGATGAACAGTGTTGAGATGAACATGACCGATCGATTAATATCTTTGGCACAGAGTGCAAAGATGACTATTTGATTAAAGATGTATATTGATTGATGTTACAGGGATAAAATATCGATGATGGACTTTTAAATTCATAGATGATAATAGATTTCATTCTCTACTTAACTCTTCTAATGAATTTTTGTTTATTCTGATTGTTGATCTAAAACTTGTTGTCAATTGTATTCTATCGATTTTTCCTTATTGAAGACTAAGGATAATTTGTTGTACATTATCTTAGTCATAATATTCTTCTTTGGGCTAGTTGAGCTCACCCTTTTCCTTTTTGTTCCATTTTTCTTCTCAGGAGGCGAGAATATAGCGGGAACTAGTTGGGGTGTGGTGTGATGGTTCAAGATAGTTGTTTTAGTAGTCCTCACCATTTTGTAAAATAGTGTATCAATAATTGTATGAGGACTTATTTTAGTGTGGATATTGTCTAGATGACAATATTTGTATTTAAACTCACAGTATATGTGTTGTCGTATTTTGCATGACAAATGTATTAATAAAGTTGTAGTTATTTCTGTACCATGTATTTGGCGACTCAGAATAGGTTGGATGGAATGGACCTATTTTGGGGGCGTCACAACTTTCCCATGTTGCATGAGAACACATCCTAAACCTTTGCCTGAAGCATCACTGTAGATGACAAATCCCTCCGAGCCGATGGGTATTGTCGTAACAGTGCTGAAATAAGTCTTCTCTTGAGTTCTTGAAAACTCTTCTCACATTCCTCGTTCCAACCGAATTTTGTATCTTTCTGAGTCAGCTGAGTTAATGGAGTAGCGATTCGAGAAAACCCTTCTACGAATCTCCGATAATAACCAGCTAAGCCGAGAAAACTATGTACTTCGGTCACTGATTTAGGTTGTTCCCAGCTTTGAATGGCTTCAATCTTTGTCGGGTCAACAGATATTTCATGACTTGATACCACGTGCCCAAGGAATTCAACTTCCTCAAGCCAGAACTCGTATTTCTTTAACTTGGCATAAAGCTTATATTCACGAAGCTTTTGGAGTATCAGCCTCAAGTGTTGCTCATGATCTTAACGGCTTTTGGAATAAATAAGGATGTCATCAATAAAGACGACAACAAAGTGATCCAAATATTTCTTGAATACTCGGTTCATCATATCCATGAAAGCAGTAGGAGCATTAGTTAATCCAAAAGACATAACTAGGAATTCATAATGCCCGTACCGAGTTCTGAAAGCCGTCTTTGGAATGTCATCGGTTCTAATCTTCAATTGGTGATATCCGAAACGAAGATCAATCTTTGAAAAGAATTTGGCGCCTTGCAACTGGTCAAACAGGTCATCAATACGTGGTAATGGGTACCTATTTTTGATGGTGACATGATTCAACTCCCGATAATTAATACAAAGTCGCATACTCTCATCTTTCTTCTTCACGAATAGAATAGGAGCACCCCAAGGAGAAGTACTAGGACGAATAAAGCCAATATCTAACAATTCCTGCAGTTGGGTCTTTAACTCCTGAAGTTCAATAGGAGCCATTCGATATGGGGCTTTGGAAATGGGTTTTGTACCGGGTTCAAGGTCAATACAAAATTCAACTTCACGCTCTGGGGGTAGGCCAGGAAGTTCTTCAGGGAATACGTCAGGAAATTCATTAACAATAGAAATATCATTCAAAACTGACGTATTTTTGTTTAGATCTGTGACATGAGCTAAGAAAGCTTGACATCCATTTTTTAATAAACGAATAGCTTTATGGCTTGAGATGACAGTGATTGATTTTAATGGTTTGGTTGCTTGAATTCGCATAATAGGTTGATTAGGAATATGAAAGCTAACAACTTTACGAAAATAATCAATTTTTGCATAATGAGTAGTTAACCAATCAATCCCTAGAATTACGTCAAATGCAAGTATTTTTAATGAAATAAGATCGACAGGTAATGTGAGGGTACCGATTTGAACTAAATAAGATTTATAAATAGTGGATGTAATGAAGGTTTCTCCTAACAGAGTTTCAATAGATAAGTCAAAGTCTAATTTCTCCTGAGTTAAATTTAAACGCGTTGGCAAAGTAGAGAAATAAAAGAATGGGTAGAACCGGTATCAAATAAGGTATATACTTCACTAGAGTTTATGATAAACTTACCCGTGATGACCTCTTTCGGGTTCCTTGCTTTCTGGGAGGTCACGACAAACGCTCTCCCTTGCACTACTGGCTTTTGACTTTTCTCGGGGCGTCCTTCTAAGTGCCTCCATTCTAGTTTAACTTGTCTTCTGGTGAACGACAAAATTGGGCTAGGTGAACTTCTCTTCCACAATTATAACATGCTTTGACTGGCATCGCGCAGCTTTGGATGATGTGTCCTCCCTCTCGCATTTGAAGCATATGATAGGTGGTCGTTCTCCTTCCTTAACAACGGGTCTTTGGTCTTGACGCCTTTCCATCATTGTTGAATCTCCTCTTCTTGAAATGTCCATTCTTATTATTTTGGCCATGATTACCCTCGAAGTGATTACCATTTCGCATGTTGATTCCTCGCATGCTTATTGTCACCGCTTCGATGATCGCTATCACTAGTATTATCATTTTGTCATACCGCTTCTTTTTTGGTTGGGTTGACTCAATGATCGCTACTCCAATAACTAAGCCCTATTAACAACATCCTGATATAAACACAGCTTTATAAGAGATAAGATATTAGCGTATCTCTGTTTTCAAACCTCTTAGAAACATTCGCGTCATTCTCTCTTCATTATCAACCAAATGGGACGAAAAGCCGGGACAACTCGGCAAACTTGGCCCGTCTTCGCGACACGGTCATGTTGTTTTGCTCCACTTAATGAACTCTACCTCTTTCATGTGACGAATACTTTCGGAAAGTACTTGTCGTTGAACAATTCTTGGAACTTCTCCCAAGTCATCTTCATGCAAGGCGGTTGAGTACGCTTTTACGATTCCCACCAAGAATTTGCCTCTCAGACGCATTGACATGAAGGTGGCAAAGGGAACCTTTTGCTCCTTGGAGCATCCCAAGACATCAAATATCTTGCAGATCTGCTTTATCTATGTCTCCGCCTTAAGTGGTTTTGGCTCTCCAAAAAACTCCGGTGGTCCCAGTTCTTTGAACTGCTTAGCGGTGACCGTTTGAGAGTTCCCAGTGTTTCCACCTACATTTTGGACAGGAACCGCTCTTGCCTGATGTTGCATGAATTGCATAAAGCCTGTGAACATTCCATCGTTCATCATCTGGTTAATGTTGTTGTTTGCCTGAGGATTATCGCCTTCCTGATGCACATTATCCTGATTATTGATCTGTGGAGACTCAACGGTCTCCTATGCTCCATTGATGTTCTCAACATTCTCAGATGCCATTTTTAAATACTGCCAGAAAACAAGGGTTAATTAACATATCACATATTATCCCTATACTCTGACCGACAAATTAAATATCAAATAAACTTAGGTAGGTCATACTAGCGAAGAAGAATTCCGCTCTCCCTCCTAGTTCTTGTCTCACATCTCACCGGGGATCATATCCCTAAGCTTTGATACTAATCGTGACGCCTCAAAATAGGTATACATCACCTATTCTGAGTCGCCAAATATATGGTACAGAATACAAATACAATCTTTAATATACAACTAGAGAGCTGTGAGTTTTAATACAATTATTGTCTTCTAGACAATATCCACTCTCAGAATAAGTCCTCATTACATTTATTATCACACTATTTAATAGAATAGTGAGGACTACTAATACTATCATCCGGACCATCACCCGCTTCCCGACTAGTCCCTCCCACGCGTTCTTATTTCACAAGAGAACAATGAAAGAAAGGGTGAGCTCAACTAGCCCAAGAAGAAATATTATGACTAAGATAATGCGAATAAATTATCATTAGTCTTCAACATTGTTAAACCGATAAAATACAATAGACATCAAGTTTAACTGCTAATGAACAAGCAATCCATTAAAAGAGTCAAGTAGAGAATAAAATCTACTATCTTTTATGATTTAAAAGTTTTTCATCACTTTTATTCATTGGGACTCGACTTAATAAATAATCCACATCATCCACGCAACTACGACCAAGGATATTCATTAGTATCACAACCACAAATTATCCATGCACCACGGGCCAAGGATATTCGTGTATTCATCAATGGTCATGATCATGCCAACTCATCGTCCATCAATGCACTACGGGCCAATGAGGACTTTTACCACATCATTTGTAACATTACGGTCATGATTACACCGAATAATCCCTGGTCATAATCACACCAAGTCCATCTATGCACTACAGGCCACAAATGACTTTCAAAAAAATATAAATATGAGAATGATGGCAATGATATAAGAATTCAATAAAACAAGTTCAAGAATTAATTTATTCAGGAACTAATAACGTCCAAATTATCAACATGATACTTCTTTGTAGAGTAAAATTCAAGAATGCTCAGAAAAAAATTTCCATGAAAAGATACTGGATGAAGCGCAAATATCAAGGATATTCCACTAATTTCATGGAGTATAGAAGTCAAAACTTTAGCCAACTGAGTATAATAAAGAATGGAATAACAAAAGAAATCACCTTGCATGCGGTATTGCGATGTAGGCGTTATTCCAATGAATAATAAATAACGGAACGTGTCGGAGAAATTACATGCCGATAGGATGTTCCAATGTAGAATAATAAAAAGGAACCGGGTTTGGCATAAAACGATGTATCGGTATATTCCAACGTAATAATAAAGACGGAACCAGTCCCACGTAAAACGCATGTATATGATATTCCAATGTAATAATAAAGATTTTAATCAAGTCCCAAGCATAAAATGCATGTATACATGATATTCCAATGTAATAATAAAGGATGGAATAACGTAAGAATTTCACCAAGTATAGGGTAGCTCACAGCGTATCAAAGTTATTCCAATGTAATAATAAATAATAGAATAATAGAAGTTCTCTTCATGTATACAAAAGAAATAATACCCCTTACCGTAAAAGAAACTGGATATAGAAGTAGTGAAGTAACATAATACTTTTCTTCTTTCTCTCTAGAGTTTCAGTGAATTCGTAAGAAATAATGAAGGAATGAGCTTCTATTTATAGAAGAATGGATTGAATAATAACTAATTCATGAACGGTCCAGATTTATTTACTTTTAAACGGACGGTTCAGATTGGTTTACTATAAAATAAAATCATTTAAATAAAATATAAAATATATATATATATATATATATATACACATTATATATATAACATTAGTCACGGGTTATGAACCCCGTGAACTTTGCCTGCCAAACAATCAACTTATTATATATATAATAATAATAATAATAATAATAATAATAATAATAATAATAATAATAATAATAATAATAATAATAATTGTACTCCTTCCCTGCCAATATCAACTTCTTCTCTTTTTTTCTCCACCAAAGTCCACTATCACCAATTATATATATATATAAAAGTACTTCCCTTAATTCCACACATGCAAAAATCAATTTTATATATATATATATATATATATATATATATATATATATATATATAATCTATATACTCCCTCTTTTGCACGTTAACTCACCCCCCTCCCTTTTCCTGATATTTCATTTCTCCCACCCATCTCATTTTTCCATACATGGGCCCCATATGTGGCCCCCACCTTTATAATATAGAAAAATTTTCTACCAATTATTTTAAAAAATGGGTAAATGGGGGTCCATAAAATAAGCAAAATTTACATCAAAGACTTCATAAAAAATCCCATCAATATTTTTAACAACATTTATCATCATTATTATAATTCACAATATTAATCGACCAGTCGTTCCAGGATAGGGGACTTTCAATAAGATTTCTCCTATTGGCGCGCAGAATTAGGTGACCAAACTTCTCCTTGACAGAACTTCTAGACATCGTTAATATTGCAAATAATAATATTAATAACTCATCATCTCGATTATTGATTTAATAATATATAAAATATCGACAATAATCAACTAACGTGAGATCTTATGCAACAATTCTTTGTAGCAATAATTGAACAAAAGCGAGTGACTTCTCACGTAAGCATCAATAATCAATACAGGTATGCTACTTTATGCTACCACGCGCATATTCTGATTACTTTTACTACTAAGTAGTTCAATATATTAACGGTAAAAACTCCCGCCGTTATTTTTAATAAAATATTTTTGTCGTTTTTCAATCCAAATAATAATTCCGTTAGGGGGTCCACCAATGATTGCGTTGTCGTCACGAATATTCCTCGTTAAAATGAATATTCTCACCAATCGAATATTATAAAACAACTTCACGTATTTTGCAAAATTTATAAATATTACCTACAACTATAACATTATATCAAATTCATTCCATAATTTTTAAAAGTGATATTTATAGAAAAATTATCTTTATTCATAAAAGTTGGGGTCTTACAATTATTATTCTATTTAATAAATGATTTAATTGATAAAAGGTTAAAGTTAAGGGTGATATGTGAATTTTTTTTGCAAAGGTAAGCAAGTTGATATAAAATATTCGTTGTGTCGGAGAATATTCTTTTGGTCAGGGAATATTCTTTTTGTCAGGGAATATTCGTTCGATGACACAATCATTACTGGACCCCACAATGAAAGTATTGTCTTAGTTAGAAAATGACAGAAATATCTTTTTATAAAAATAACGGTAAAAGTTTTACCGTTAAACTGTTGAACTACCCAGTGGTAAAAGTACGAATATATATATCGCATAAGAAGACAATCGTATTACTATCGATGCTTACGTAAGAAGCCACCGCGCTTACTTAATTATTATACATAAGAATTGTTGCATAAAGATATCACGTTATTTGATTCAATTATTGTCACAAGATTCATATTCATAATATTTTATATTATTAAATCAATAATTGAGATAACAAAGTTATTCATATTATTATTTGCAATATTAACGATGTCTGTAGAAAGTTCTGCTGAGGAGAGGTTTGGTCGACTAATCATGCGCAAATAGGAGAAATCCTTATCGAAAGCCCCTTTCCGTGGAATGATCTGGTTATTAAATATTGTGAGTTATAATATCAATGATGAATAATTGTTAATAGATTAAAAATGTGTTTATTAAAGATAAATGATTTGTGGTATATATTTATTCAATTTTTGATATAAATATAGGGATTGTTATGAGGCGTTTGTTGTAAGTTTGACTTAGTATTCCATGGGAAGATTAACTAATTTTATGGACCGTCGATGGTGGTTTTAATAGATAACCAATCTAGACCATTGTTGGTGGTTTTAATAGTTAATCAATCTGGACCATTGATGGCGGTTGTAATAGTAAATCAATCTGGACCGTCGGTTGTGGTTTTAATAGTAATCAATATGAACTGTCCGTTCTAATAGTAAATCAATCTGGACCGTTCATGAATCAGTTACTATATAGTCCATTCTCCTATAAATAGAAGCTTAATTCTTCTTTCATTCTCACCAATTCACTGAGATTCCACAAGAGACACTATAGAGAGAGAAACTATAGAGAGCAAGAAGAAGAGTATTCTGCTACTTCACTATTTGCGAAAGATCCAAATTTTCTACAAAGGTAAGAGGTATTATTTCTTTCGTGTTCATAAGGAATACTATTTTTCGTATTCATCCTTTAATATGTCAGAATAACCTGTCTACGCGGATTACGTACCGTATGACAGGTGAAAATCCATTTGTAGTTTCGTATGTTATTTCTTTTCGTATTCTTAAATCTAAACTTACTATGGTAAGTATTGCTTCTATAATCCTTAAAATTAATGGAATATCCTTGAATTTTGTGCTTCATCCAGTATCGTTTCATTGAAATATTGATCTGAACTTTCTTATTAAATATCAATATTTTCACCCGGGGGTACTATTTATGTGTGACGCCCCCAAAATTAGGAATTCATCACCCATTTTGAGTCGCCAGATACATGGTATAAATACTAATAAAAACGTAATTATACAGCTGTTGTGTAAAATACGACAAAACATAACTGAGATTTTAAACAGGAATATTGCCTTCTAGACAGTATACAAACTCAACGGAGTCCTCATTACATTTATCATCACACTATTTATTCAGAATAGTGAGAACTACTAATGCTATCATCTGGACCGTCACTCCTTTCCCCTATTATCCCCGCTCGACCCAGCTACACTCTTATTACCTGAAAGGAATTGTGAAGCAAAAGGGTGAGCACAACAATCCCAGTAAAGAATATCATGACTAAAGATAACTACATTATCAATAGCTTTCATCAATAATAAATCAGAGATTTAGAACATATGGTCGATGATAAAACTTTAATTTCAACCATAGTTGCAGCGGAACGAGCAATCCATTAGAAGAGTCAAGTAGAACATAATGTCTACTATCTCCTCTAGATTAAAAGTTCATCGTTGATATTTTATTCC
The DNA here is from genome assembly GCA_020205615.1 of Panax quinquefolius. Lineage (NCBI taxonomy): Eukaryota > Viridiplantae > Streptophyta > Magnoliopsida > Apiales > Araliaceae > Panax > Panax quinquefolius. The sequence continues at coordinate 40,078,573 of CM035155.1, read as the reverse complement.
TGTAATACTTATCAACAGTTCTTTGTTATACTCAAGACAATTAGAACCTTCATCACTTGTTTTCACCTGAACCACCAAAGATGTTAGTTAAATTCACAATTCATATTTATAATAATATGAATTAACAATTCCTTCTTGCCACAAAGGCTTAATAGAATGTTTACTTAATATCCTTACCCCAAAGGCTAAAGATATTCAAATGTAATAAAAATGATCATACCAATCATTGTGTCTCACCTTTTGCACTACACGTACAAAGATATTCAACTATAAAACCAATCGCCGAGACTCGCCTAAATAAATAATTCCCATCATCGAATCATCCCCGCACTACGGGCCAAGGATATTCGTTAGTATCACCAGTGGTCATGATCATGTCATACACCTGTCCATCTTTGCACTACGGACCAAGCTATCAATTAACGATTCATCTTTGCACGTAAGCCAAAGATATTTAACAACATATAATCTTTTCACTATAGGTCAAAGACATACAACTGTAAAACCAATAACCAACAATATAATAAAGAATATATGAAACTATAAATGGATTTTCGCCGCCATGCGGTAATCCACTTGAACAGATGATTTTCACAATTTAATAAGGAATGAATATAAAGGATCATTCACCATGCATGTAGTAATCCACATGGCAGTGTTATTCCAAATGAATAATAAAGAATGGAATAATGTAAGGATTCACCATGCATGCGATAGAAACCGCATGCATGTGTTATTCTCAACGTAATAATAAAGATTTTAACCAGTCCTGCGTAAAGCGCAGACAAGATGTTCCAACGGAATCGTAAATACGGAATATTAAGTAATGGAACCAGTCCCACAAAAGAAATGAATGTGATATTCCGACGTAATATTAAATGCAACATAATAAGTAATGGAACCGTGTCGTGAAATTACACCGGCTGTGATATTCCGGCTGAATATTAAATGCAAAGATAATAAGTAATGGAACCAGTCGTGAAATTCACACCGATGTGATATTCCGAAATGAGAATATTAAAGAACCGAATAATAAAAGAATTTCACCATGTCTGCGTTACTTTTCATAATAAACAAAGTTATTCTTTATACCGTATAAATAATATTTTCTTACCACAATAATTACCTCCTTACTTTAGCATGTGACTTGATTCTCATACAAGAACTTTGGATCGAAAACCCTCGCGATTTCTCTTCCTATAAGCGACCACGCACACTTGAATCAATCGGGTAAACGGTCGCATAGGATCCATAATTCTATAAAGTTAAGGGCGGCAATTTATCATAAATTGTGAATGCATTCTCAACTTTTGTCTTGACCTATTTAGAAAAATATGGAGAATTCGTGTTAAAATTTTTAAGAGAGCCTATCCCAAAAGCTAGTCATTAAGAAGTAGAGTCCAAGACCCATCAACCCACTCCAAGTGCCCATACAACCGATGTGGGGGTAGTTAAGCTAATCTTCGAATCATAACAGATAGATCCTCTCATAACGTGCTCAAATAAAAATCAACTCGTCCCACTTGGCTTTGATATATATATATACACCAATATAGTGCACGATATACCTATAAATTTCTTAATATTTAATAGTAATTAAATGGGATCGCCACGAAAGTGAAAACCTTGGGATCAAGAGGAGACGACCAACACGAAGACAATTTCTGCAACAAAGAAATTTCGAGAGGCCAAAAAGCCGGCTCCGTGAGGATTATACACAAGTTGGATCATTGAACTCATCGGTAAGGTCGAAGATGTCGACGAACAAGATCTCCGCCAAGAAACCAACGACCCGAGTCAATTCGGTGAGTCATGCGGAACATTACGCCTCGTCGTGTGTCAATGGAGAAGACGACGAGGTTGACCATCTCGAATCGCTTTCGGCAAAGGCTTGAGTGAATATTTGACAACCGCCGGTGAACATGCCGAGGTTTGTTCTTGTTGGCCTCTCTCTTCAGATTTCTCTTTGGGATTTCCAAAATGGTCATGTTGCCCCTTTGTAACAACACTACATGTAAATCGCAACGATGAATACTTGCATACGCTTTCGAGTTCGCCTTTGGATTCTTCATCCGTTGGTCTCACCGGAATCGCATCACACACTTCGCCTTTCAAAAGCCACAATTGTTCTCGCGGATGGAACTCTATTCCACCAAGAAGACTTGTTCAGATGCTTAGAGAGACACAAACCGGTGATCGTGTAGTCGGAGACTCAACTGACGGCGAGATTCAAATTTTCCTATGATTCCATGGTTTGTTGGGTCGGGACGGTGAAGGAGAGTGAAATGGTTAGAGAGATTAGAAAATGTTGCCATGAAAAAAAAAAAATACTGAAACAATGGTTGGTGCATGCATTCCCCTATCATTCAAATTACCACATGGGCTATTAATAAAAATAAATTATTTCATTTCCTCTTTTCTTTTATTCCACCCGTGACTGTAATTATTATCCACATGTTACTTTGATAACAAATGATTGAAAGAGGTTATAGAGACTTGTACGCAAATTATAACCCATGTGATTTGATATTTTAATATAAAATTTTTATGAATATACCTAAGAGCAAAAATAAATAAATAAATAAATAATTTCAAATATACCTTTAAATTTAAACCTTTATCAATTTAATTATTCACAAAAATAGAAAATTGAATAATTTTTATTTCATAAAAATTCGGGGCCTCACATTATGGGTTACTATTCATCCAGTTACTATTCACTATAATATTATTCACTCGAGTATTCAAAGCACTTTTCATGCCGGGGTACTGTGAGACCCCAAATTTTATGAATAAAGATTTAAATTTCTCAAAATATTTTTTTTTAATATTATGGTGTGAATTTGATATAATGTTATAGTTGTGGGTAATATTTATAAATTTTGCAAAGTAAGCAAGTTGTTATATAATATTCGATTGGTCTGGGAATATTCATTTTAACAGGGAATATTCGCATTGACAAGACAATCATTGGTGGACCCCAAATAACGGAAGTATTGTCGTAGTTAAAACGGCGAAATTATCATTTTACAAAAATAACTACGAAAGTGTTACCATTAAAACCGAGAAACTACCCTTGGTAGTAAAAGTACGAAGAATACACGTTGGTTGCGTAGTAGCACACACGGTATTGATTATTGATGCTTACGTAATAAGTCACTCGGTTATACTCAATTATTGCTTTGAATAATTCTTGATCATATCTCTCTATATTATTGATTCAATTATCATCATAGTATCATCATCATAATATATATTATTAAATCAAATATTGAGATTAAGAAAGTTATTCATATTATTATTTGCAATATTGACAATGTCTAGAAGTTCACATCGAGGAGAGGTTTGGTCACCTAATTGCGCGCCAATAAGGAGAAATCCTTATCGGAAAGCCCCCTCTTTCCTGGGAACGACCTGGTTGTTAAATATTGTGAATTATAATATTAATGATGAATAAGTTCGTGTTGATTAAAGATGAATTGGATATTTCCATTTTGTTGGAATTATTAGTGTTAGTGAAAATCGACATTTATTTCGATAATAATTGATGTCTAGAGGTTATATTGACCAATCGGGTAATTAATCGGATAAATGAGGAATTAATTGCTATTAATTCACATGATTATAACTATTGAGTCACATGATTTACTATTGATTCACTTGATTTACTATTAGGGGAGGTGGTGCAAGTTTGATAATACTTGGATGACTAAATTAAAAATAAAGGAAAAGAGGAAGGTATTATTCTGTAATATTTCGAGCCCTAAAATGTGCAATTTTCAAAAATATATTTTCTTATAAATAGAAGCTCATTCTTTCTTCATTTCTCACCAATTCACTAAAGCTATAGAGCAATTATTATAGAGAAAAATTATAGAGAGAAAGAAGAAGAGAAGTCTGCTACCTCACTATTCCAGTATCCACTTTTTTCTAAGGTAAGGGGTATTATTCTTTCGTATTCATGAAGAGAGTTATTTTCTTTCAATACTCGTAAGGGTTGTTATTCCATTCTTTATTATTATGTTGGAATAACTTGTCTATGCGAAGTACCGCATACATGGTGAAATTCTTCTGTTATTCCATTCTTTATTATTCTGTTGGAATAACCTGTCTGTGCGGTCTATCGCATGCCTGGTGAATTCTGTTGTTATTCCATTCTTTATTATTCTATTGGAATATCCTGTCTGTGCGGATTACGCATGACCTAGTTCCATTCTTTATTATTCATTAGAATATCCTGTACTCAGCGCGATTACATACGACTGCTTCCATTCTTTATTACTCTGTTGGAATAACCTGTCTATGTGGATTACCGCATGCATGGTGAATGATCCTTTGTATTCATTCCTTATTAACTTGTGGAAATGATTTGTCTACGTGGATTACCGCATGGCGGGCAAAATTCCATTTGCAGTTTCATGTATTCTATTATACTCAGTTGGTTAAAGTTTTGGCTTCTATACTCCATGAAATTAGTAGAATATACTAGATATTTGCGCTTCATCCAGTATCTTTTCATGGAAATATTCTTCTGAGCATTCTTGAATTTTTACTCCACAAAGCAGTATCATGTTAACAATTTGGACGTTATTGGTTCCTGGATAAATTAATTTCTATATCTTTAAAATTTATTCTTGAACTAGTTTTATTTAATTATTATGTCATTGTCATCATCCTCATGTTTATATTATGTTGAAAGTCATCTTTGGCTTACGTGCATAGATGGACTTGGTATGATTATGACCAGGGATTATTCGGTATAATCATGACCGTAATGTGATGAATGATGTGGTAAAAGTCCTCATTGGCCTATAGTTCATTGATGGACAGTTGTTGGTTTGATTATGACCATTGATGATTACATGAATATCCTTGGCCGTGGTGCAGGGATAATGTGGTTTATTGATTAAGCTGAGTCTCAGCGATAAAGTTGATGAAAATCTTTTTAAATCATAGAAGATAGTAGATTTTATGCTCTACTTGACTCTTCTAATGGATTGTTTATTCTGCTGCAGTTGTTGATCTAAAACTTGCTGTCTATTATATTCTATCAGTTGTTATACTGTTGAAGGCTAAGGATAATTTATTCTGCATTATCTTAGTCATAATATTTCTTACTAGGCTAGTTGAGCTCACCCTTTCTTTCACTGTTCTCTTCAGGAAATGAGAACGTAGCCGGGACTAGTCGGGGAACGGAGTGACGGTCCAGATGATAGCATTAGTAGTCCTCACTATTCTATTAAATAGTGTGACAATAAATGTAATAAGGACTCCATTGAGTGTGGATATTGTCTAGATGACAATATTTTTATTAAAACTCTTAGATTATGTTTTGTTGTATTTTACTCGACTGTTGTATAATTAATTTGTATTTGAATTTTGTACCATGTATTTGGCGACTAAAGATGGGTGATGTATACCTATTTTGGGGGCGTCACAGTTGGTATCAAAGCTTAGGGATATGATCCCTGGGTGAGATGTGAGACAAGAACTAGGAGGGGAGAGACGGGGAATTCCTTCGCTAGTATGACCTACCTAAGTTTATTTGGTATTTAATTGGTCGGTCAGAGTATAGGGATAATATGTGATATGTTAATTAACCCTTGTTTTGTGACAGTGTTTGAAAATGGCATCTTAAAATGTTGAGATCAGCAATGAAGCACATGAGACCGTTGAGTCACCAACGATCAATACCAAGGATAATGTGCAACAAGAAGACAATAATCCTCAGGAAAATAACAACACCGATTAAATGATGAACGATGGGATGTTCAGAGGCTTTATACAATTCATGCAAATTCAGGTAAGAGAGACTCCTGTTCAAAATATCGGTGGAAATAATGGCAACCCACGGTCGGTCACCGCTAAGCAGTTCAAGGAGCTGGGACCACCGGAGTTTTTGGGAAAGCCAAAACCACTTAAGGTAGAGACGTGGTTAAAGCAGATCACCAAGATATTTAATGTCTTGGGATGCTCCGAGGAGCAAAAGGTTCCCTTTGCCACCTTTATGTTGCGTGAAGAGGGAGATTACTGGTGGGGATCTGTAAAACGTACCCAGCCGGACACACTAAAGATGTCTTGGGAGAAGTTCCAAGAACTGTTCAACGAAAAGTACTTTCCCGAAAGTATTCGTCATATGAAGGAGGTGGAGTTTATCAAGTTGGAGCAAAATAATATGACCGTGTCGTAATACGAGGCTAAATTTTCGGAGTTATCCTGGTTTGCATCCCATTTGGTCGATAATGAGGAGCGAATGACGCGAATGTTTCTAAGAGGTTTGAAACCCGATATACATCAATAGTTCATTTCTCACAAACTTTGTTTATATTCAGATGTTGTGAATAGGGCTCAGTTATTGGAGTGCAATAATGAGTCAGCACAACCAAAAGGCAACGACCAATAACACGATAATAATCATTACCCGGGCAACGACCATCTAACAATGATAACCATCGTGGGGGAAATTATCATACCAAGAATGGTAACCACTTCGGTGGTAATCATGGCCAAGATAATAGGAGTGGAAATTTCAAGAAGGGAAGATTCAACAACGATGGAAAGATAGCAGCACCAACACCCGTTTTCAAGGAAGGATAACGACCACCAATTGTATGCTTCAAATGTAGAGGGGAGGGACATATCAATCCAAACTGCGTGATGCAGTCCAAAGCATGTTACAATTGTGCAAAAGAAGGTCACCTAGCCCGATTTTGTCATACACCAAAGTCAAGTCCAGCTGGGACGGTGGCACCAAAGGCGGATACGGACAAAACAAAGTCGGTGGTTTCAGGAAGAGCGTTTTAAGTGACTTCTCAAAAAGTGAGTAAACCGAACGAAGTTAGCACGGGTTAGTTAATTATATATTCTTGCAAAGTCTATACCTTATTAGATACCGGTTCTACCCATTCTTTTATCTCTCTTGCTTGCGCTCAACGTTTTAGATTTGACCCCCAAAGAAGTTAGACTTTGACTTATTGGTTAAACTTCGTTAGTAGAAACCTTCGTTATCTCCACTATTTATAAATCTTGTTTGATTCAAATTGACACTTTCACGTTACCTGTCGATCTTATCTCTTTAAAAATACTTGCATTTGATGTGATTTTAGGAATCGATTGGTTAACTACTCATCATGCTTTTCGTAAAGTTGTTAGCTTTCATACTCCTAACCAACCTGTTATGTGAATTCAAGTAACCAAACCACTAAAGTCAATCATTGTCATATCAAGCCATAAGTAAAGAGCCCCGAGCCTTTCGCTGGTGACTTCCAAGTCTTGGAATACACCGAAGCTAGAATATCTGTAGGGGACGTCATGAATAACGGTGGCAAGTTGATAGGTATCAATGTGACGTGTTATCCAAGTCTTGGATGAGGGTCACAATTTTGAATGATATTTCTATTGTTAATAAATTTCCTAACGTATTCCTGAAGACTTCTTAGCTTACCCCTAGAGCGTGAAATCGAATTTTGTGTTGACCCCAGTTCAAAACCCATTTCTAAAACCCTCAAATATTTCTTCACCTAAAACAAATGTAACATGCGCCAAAGATGTTGGCTCGAGCTGTTGAAGATTATGACTATACCATTCAATATCATTGTGGAAAAGCAAACGTGGTAGCTGACGCGTTGAGTAGAAGATCGTATGCGTTTACGAGTGCGATGTTGTTAACATAAAAAAAACCCATTTCGTATAACTTACAAATGACGAAGATAGAGTTAAAGACTCTAAAGACCCACGTGAAGAAAACGAATATACGAGTAGAATCAACTTTAATCGATAAAGTTAAAACCGCTCAAACTACATACCTGGAGTTGATGAATATGAAGAAGAAGGTTCAAGAAGGCGTTATTCTAGAAGCAAGAGTCGATGAATAGAGGAAATCTCAACCCTCGATTTAATTGGCCCATTTGAAATCCTCGATCGAGTAAGAACTGTGGCCTATAAACTCATTTTACCGCCAAGTATGTCGCGTGTTCATAATATTTTTTCACATATCGATGTTATGTAATTATGTGGACGACCCGAACCACATTATTGAATTAGAACTAGACGAGATAGGAGAAGATTTAACGTATGATGAGATACGTGTTAAAATCTTGGATAAGAATGATTGTATTCAACACTCAAAGGTTATACCTCAAGAGTTAGAATCAGAAATGAAGTCAAGGTATCCTCATCTCTTCGGCATACCAGGTAAGTACGTAAATTTCGAGGGCGAAATTTCAGAAGGAGGAGAGATTGTGAGAACCAAAATTTTATAAATAAAGATTTAAATTTGTCAAAATATATATTTTTTTAATATTATTGTGTGGATTTGATATAATATTATAGTTGTGGGTAATATTTATAAATTTTTCAAAGTAAGCAAGTTGTTATATAATATTCGATTGGTCGGGGAATATTCATTTTAACAGGGAATATTCGTACGACAACACAATCATTGGTGGACCCCACAACGGAATTATTGTCGTAGTTAGAAAACGACAGAATTATCATTTTATAAAAATAACGGCGAAAGTATTACCGTTAAAACGGTTGAACTACCCGGTAGTAAAAGTACAATAATACGTGTGGTTGCATAGTAGCACACGGTATTGATCATTGATGCTTATGTAAGAAGTCACTCAGTTATACTCAATTATTGCTACAGTAATTGTTGAATCATATCTCTCATATTATTGATTCAATTATTGTCACAGTATCATCTGCATAAAATATATTATTAAATCAATAATTGAGACGACAAAGTTATTCATATTATTATTTGCAATATTGACAATGTCTAGAAGTTCTGTCAATGAGAGGTTTGGTCACCTAATTGCACGCCAATAAGGAGAAATCCTTATCAGAAAGCCCCCTTTTTGCTGGGAACGACTTGGTTGTTAAATATTGTGAATTATAATATTAATGATGAATAAGTTCGAGTTGTATAAAGATGAATTGGATAGTTCCATTGTGTTGGAATTATTAGTGTTAGTGAAAATCGACATTTATTTCGATAATAATTGATGTCTAGAGGTTATATTGACCAATCGGGTAATTAATCGAATAAATGAGGAATTAATTGCTATTAATTCACATGATTATAACTATTGATTCACATGATTTACTATTAGGGGAGGTGGTGCAAGTTTGATAATACTTGGATGACTAAATTAAAAATAAAGGAAAAGAGGAAGGTATTATTCTGTAATATTTCGAGCCCTAAAACGTGCAATTATCGAAACTATATTTTCCTATAAATAGAAGCTCATTCTTCCTTCATTTCTCACCAATTCACTAAAGCTATAGAGCAATTATTATAGAGAGAAAGAAGAGAAGTCTGCTACCTCACTATTCCAGTATCCAGTTTTTTCTAAGGTAAAGGGTATTATTCTTTCGTATTCATGAAGAGAGTTATTTTCTTTCAATACTTATAAGGGTTGTTATTCCATTTTTTATTATAATGTTGGAATAACATGTCTATGCAAAGTACCGCATACATGGTGAAATTCTTCTATTATTCCATTCTTTATTATTACGCTGAATAACTTTTATACGCGCGATTACATCGCATGCCCGTGAATTCATTGTTATTACATTCTTTATTATTATGTTAGAATATCCTCGTCTGCATTTGGATTACGCATGACCGGTTCCATTCTTTATTATTCTCATTGAATATCCTTTTTTGCGATTACGCATTTACCGGTTTCCATTCTTTATTACTCGCTGGAATAACACATACTATATGGATTACTGCATGCATGATGAATGATCCCTTGTATTCATTCCTTATTAACTTGTGGAAATGATCTGTCTACGTGGATTACCGTATGGCGGGCAAAAATCCATTTACAGTTTCATATTTTCTATTATATTCAGTTGGTTAAAGTTTTGGCTTCTATAATCCATGAAATTAGTAGAATATCCTGGTTATTTGCGCTTCATCCAGTATCTTTTCATGGAAATATTCTTCTGAGCATTCTTGAATTTTTACTCCATAAATCATTATCATGTTAACAATTTGGATGTTATTGGTTCCTGGATAAATTAATTTATAAATCTTTAAAATTTATTCTTGAACTTGTTTTATTGAATTATTTTGTCATTGTCATCATCCTCATGTTTATATTATGTTGAAAGTCATCTTTGGCTTACGTGCATAGATGGACTTGGTATGATTATGACCAGGGATTATTCGGTATAATCATGACCGTAATGTGACGAATGATGTGGTAAAAGTCCTCATTGGCCTGTAGTTCATTGATGGACAGATGTTGGTATAATTATGACCAGGGATTATTCGGTATAATCATGACCATTGATGATTACATGAATATCCTTGGCCGTGGTGTAGGAATGATGTGGTTTATTGATTAAGCTGAGTGCGATAGAGTTGATGAAAATCTTTTTAAATCATAGAAGATAGTAGATTTTATGCTCTACTTGACTCTTCTAATGGATTGCTTATTCCGCTGCAGTTGTTGATTTAAAACTTGTTGTCTATTATATTCTATCAGTTGTTATACTGTTGAAGGCTAAGGATAATTTATTCTGCATTATCTTAGTCATATTATTTCTTCTTGGGCTAGTTGAGCTCACCTTTCTTTCACCTGTTCTCTTCAAAGAAATGAGAACGTGGCGGGACTAGTCGGGAACCCGAGTGATGATCGGTCAAATGATAGCATTAGTAGTCCTCACTATTCTATTAAATAGTGTGACAATAAATGTAATGAGGACTCCATTGAGTGTGGATATTGTCTCGATGACAATATTCTTATTAAAACTCTTAGATTATGTTTTGTCATATTTTACACGACTGTTGTATAATTAAGTTGTATTTGAATTTTGTACCATGTATTTGGCGACTCAAGATGGGTGATGTATACCTGTTTTGGGGGCGTCACAGGTACTATTCATGGGTTATTATTCATCCAGTTACTATTCACTATAATATTATTCACTCGGGTATTCGGGACACTTTTCATGCGGGGGTACTATTCACGGGTTAGTATTCACCCGATTACTATTTACTAAAATATTATTCACTCGGGTATTCAGGGCACTTTTCATGCCGGGGTACTATTTACGAGGTACTATTCTCGAAATACTATTCACAGGGTACTATTCACGGGATACTATTCACCAAAAAATTTATTTCTTGTCTGTCCAAATTATTTTTGATACATGAATATTATTCTTGAATTTTACTCCTCAAAGCAGTATCATGTTGACAATTTGGACATTATTGAATTCTGGATAAATTAAGTTATAAATCTTTAAAAATTTATCCTTTGCTTTCTTTTAATTGAATTCTTATATCATTGTCATCATCTTCATGCTTATATTGTGATGAAAGTCATCTTTGGCTTACGTGCATAGATGGACTGTTGATTGGTATGATTATGACCAGGGATAATTCGGTATGATCATGACCATTGATGATTACACGAATATTCTGGGCCCGTAGTGCAAGAATAATTTGTTGACGTGATACTAATGAATATCCTTGGCCCAAAGTGCATGGATAATTTGATGATGTGATTTATTTATTAAGCTGAGTCCCAACAATAAAGTTAATGATAAACTTTTTAAATCATAGAAGATAGTAGATATCATGCTCTACTTGACTCTTCTAACGGATTGCTTGTTCCACTGCAGTTAAACTTGTTGTCTATTATATTCTATCAGTTTAACATTGTTGAAGGCTAATGAGAACTTATTCTGCATTATCTTAGTCATAATATTTCTTACTGGGCTAGTTGAGCTCACCCTTTTACTTCCATTGTTCTCTTTAGGAAATGAGAACGTAGCCGAAACTAGTCGAGGAACGGAGTGATGGTCCGAGATGGTGTTATAGTAGTCCTCACTATTCTATAAAATAGTGTGACAATAAATGTAATGAGGACTCCATTTGAGTTTGGATATTGTCTAGAAGACAATATTCGTGTAAAAACTCTCAGCTCATGTTGTATAATTAAGTTTGTATTTGTATTCAGTACCATGTATTTGGCGAGCCAAGATGGGTGATGTATACCTATTTTGGGGGCGTCACATTTACCATTTCATTATTGAACTATTGTGTTGCATAGGTTGCGAGAAGATTGGTTAGCGAAGGTCAAATTGTTCAGCTATTTCAAAGTTCGGTATCAAAATAGATAGTCTATTATTCTTGATTCTTATACATTCATTGTATATCTTAACTTGCGGGGCAAATTTGTTGCTCACCCTTGCTAAATAAAACTTTTCAGCTAGGGATGAAGTGGCAGGGGGTGCTGTGAAGAACAAAGGCAAATGCATAGTGATAGAGTAATTATGAATAGCATTATTATTATGTTATGTTTGTAAACCCTTTTTGTATATCTAAAGGGTATGTTTGTAATTTAAAGGTTAGATAACCTGGAACGAATGTATTTAACTATATCAGTTAATGTGGTGTAAAATTTTATTCATCAATGAATGGGTAGTTAGATATTAATTATATTGTGGATCGTGAGCACCAAACTCGAGGGTCAGGTTACCCGGATTTGGGGGTGTCACAGGTTGGTATCAAAGCTGTAGGTTATAAACCTTAAGAGGGAGGGAAAACCCTAGGATTATAAGCATAAGCGAGATAGAGAATACTCAGTTAGAGTACTAAGTAAGGGACTACTGAAACGTATCGATATTGAGATATATGGACACACAGTGTGAGAATTTTGTACTGGTGAAGTACTAATCAAGTTGTTTAACTGACTGTAGGATGTCAGGAGAATATGAAATGAGCACGGAGATGCAATCGGCTGTTTCACCAGTGCCAGTAGCCGAGGTGCAACACAAAGCGAGTCAGTTGAAGAAGTGGGAAAAGATGAACCTATGGTTAATCTGGGGAGTGATCATGACGATTATCCCGAGATGTATTTGAGTGGAGATGAGGAGGCAGATTCCGAAGAAGCTAAGGTGGAGAAAGAGAATAAGACTAAAGTTGGAGAAAAAGATCAATTATCTACAGAAGTACAAGAACTCTGGAGTAAAGTGTTTCTCTTAGAGGAGTTGTGGAAGACAGAAAAGGCGTTACGCGTAATAACCGAAGAACAAAACGAGTTGAAGGCACAGGTGAAAAAGATGAAGACAGAAGGTGGTGGATCGTCGAAGCGAACAGTCAAGCAGAAGGGCAAGAATAAGAGAAAGAGGGATCATGACAGTGATAATTCTGAAAATTCAAAACCGAAGAAGAAGCAAGTCTGTAGCAAGTGTGGAAAGACTCACGTGGGAGAATGCATGATGTGGAAGAACGTGTGTTTCAACTGTAAGCAGGAAGGACATATTTTCCTACATTGTCCTAAGCCGAATATGAGGAAATGTTTCTCATATGGGAGAACGGGTCACAGATTCAACAAGTGTCCCAGCAAAAAGAATACGGGTGAAGGGAGTGGACGGTAGACAACCTAGATATAAGCGGTAGTATCTTTTGGTAGTAGGTTATGATATTAATGGTTTCAATATCGATAACGATGTGTGAATATATGTAAATATATATGTTTGTATGAATGAAATCTTTATTTTCTATATGAATATAAGATTAATTTGTGAGTTCTTAAAACTCATACTTATGGTAAGTTCATGACTCATAATTATATGAAATATTTTGAACCCCTCAGCGAATGGACACCAAAGGTCTGACTAGGATAAGTTCATACACTCATATAATTGTGGCAAGTTCCTAGACTCATAAGTGTGGTAAGTTTGACAAACTGGGAATAGCTATGTGTGAATAGAGAATTACAACTTTTTGTGTAAAGTTGGAGAATTGCTTAAAGTTGGAGAATTACAACTTTTTGTGTAAAGTTTGACGAACTGGGAATAGCTATGTGTGGATTGATCCTAAAATTTATTTAAAATGGGATAGTAATATGTGTTAAGTACTAAATGTACTATGTGCTATTTGAATAAATATGCGATTATATGAGAACATGGTGTTAAATTCTTGTTGTGTTAATAAGAATTTGTGTAGAATTAATGTAAGATTTTTATTTAAATCAGAACATGCCGCCTAGACGACAGAATTGAAATAAAAAAGAAGAGCAGTCAGTGAATAATGAAGGAGGTCAAGTGGACCCGATGCAGAATTTTGTGGATATGCTAGCCCAAGCTATGGGAAATAGAGCTCCAGCAGTAAGAGCGAGAAATCAGCCAACCGATAGATTGGCTAATGTGACACCCCCAAAACAGGTATACATCACATATTCTGAGTCGCCAAATACATGGTACAGAATACAAATACAATTTTAAATATACAACATGAGCTGTGAGTTTTAATACAAATATTGTCTTCTAGACAGTATTCAAACTCAAAATAAGTCCTCAATACATTTATTAACACACTATTTCATAGAATAGTGAGGACTACTAATGCTATCATCTGAACCGTCACTTTGTTCCCCGACTAGTCCCTACTACGTTCTCATTTCCTGAAGAGAACAATGAAAGCAAAAGGGTGAGCTCAACTAGCCCAGTAAGAAATATTATGACTAAGATAATGCAGAATAAATTATCGTTAACCTTTAACAGTGTTAAACTGATACAATATAACAAACATCAAGTTTAACTGCAGCGGAACAAGCAATCCATTAAAAGAGTCAAGTAGAGAATAAAATCTACTATCTTCTAGGTTTTAAAATGTTTTCATCAATTTTTATCGCTGAGACCCAGCTTAATAAATAAATCACATCATCGAATCATCCCTGCACTACGGGCCAAGGATATTCATTAAATCATCAATGGTCATGACTATACCGAATAATCCCTGGTCATAATCATACCAAAAATTGTCCATCAATGCACTTCAGGCCACTGAGGACTTTCACCACATCATTCGTCACATTACGGTTATGATTATACTGAATAATCCCTTGTTATAATTATACCAAGTCCATCTATGAACGTAAGCCAAAGATGACTTTCATCACAATATAAGCATGAGGATGATGACAATTGTAAGACCCCGAATTTTATGAAATAAAAGTATTCAATTTTTCTTATAATTACTATTCAGTAAATGGTTAAATTGATAAAAGTTAAAGTTAAGGGTGATATATGAATTTTTTCAAAATACACAAGTGGTTATAAAATATTCATTGTTGTTTGGGAATATTAGTTTGGTCGTGGAATATTCTTTCCGTCGGGGAATATTAAATGCGGCCAGTAGCATTTTTGGGCCCCATAATGTAATAACCGCCGGATGAAGAAAATGACAAAATTAAGTTTTTATAAATAACAGGCGTAATCGCTATCAATTAACACTCGTTGGAATACCCTTGGTTGGTAAAGTAAAGTAATGTCTGCGTTGTTGCACAAGAGTTAGACCTATTGTATTAAGATTTTTTTTCAATTATTGATTTTTACGTTGAGAAGGCACTACTCAATAATTGTTACAATAATTCTTGCTCAATATTTTATTTTATTGATTCAATAATTGCCGTGTTGATATTTTATTATTGTTGTTCAATAATTATCAACGCACGATATTTCCCATTATCGGATCAATAATTCATATTATTTGAATAATATTATTAGATAGCATTATTGGCAATGTCTAGAAAGTTCTGATCAAGGAGAGGTTTGGTCACCTAATTGCGCGCCAGTAAGGAGAAATTCTTATTGGAAAGCCCCCTCTTTCCTGGGAACTGCCTGGTTGTCATTATTGTGATTCTGTAATATTATTTGTGAATAATTAGTTATTGATTTATATGATAAGAAAATATTTATTTGATGTGGATATAAATGATGGATTTATTTATGTATTTATAAGTGAAGGAATTAAAGATGAGGTGTTTTATCAATATTTGTCGAAATGGAGAACAAAATATGGGATTTTCAGAAAAATTAGTTTATTACTTGATTTTGTAAAATCCATAACTTTTTGTGTATAATGAGTTAAGAAATGAGCCATATATCAAAAGAAAGCCCTAGAAGTAAGCTAATCAGTAGAAATTTGAATCACCCAAAAATTCTTTGTAGATATTTCGTGGTGAAATTTTGAATGAAATCGGTCCAAAGGACTAATAGTCCGAAAAATCGTTGTTCTTCACTATATTGCGTGAGTTATAAATTTTGATCCGACCATTGGATCGTTATAATTTTTGGATATGTTATACATATATAAGTTGAGTATATGTCCACAAATTTTGAACCGTTAAAATGAACGTATGATTTGTTATGAATTTTAAGAGGTAACCGATTCTAAATTAGGTTTTGGTGGAAAATTCTAGAATTGAGTGGGCCCCACTCTTGGTTGTTGGGAAGATGGCTGATTTTTGGTGGGTGGAATAATAGCGTGTAAAGCCATCAATGTAGCAGAGTCAAGTCTGCTTTACGGGCTAACATTTTCCTATAAATAGAGGGCTAAGTTAGAATTGAAAATCACACCGAAACA
This sequence comes from Panax quinquefolius, assembly GCA_020205615.1. NCBI lineage: Eukaryota > Viridiplantae > Streptophyta > Magnoliopsida > Apiales > Araliaceae > Panax > Panax quinquefolius. The sequence continues at coordinate 40,062,177 of CM035155.1, read as the reverse complement.
AAGTTTTCTCTCTTCTCTCTCTAGATTATTGAGTGTAATTTGTGAGTATTTAGATACTTGGCGAGTTGATATTCATCGATGCAAGTTTCCTTCAACGTCATATCCCATATCCCGCCGGGAAGTCTTTGCTCTTTTGAGGTAAGGGATAGTAAGGGATATTATTTTTTTCGTAATGATATTATTTCTTCAATATCATTATCTTTGAAATGTTGATCTGAAGTTTTTATCAAATTTGGAACTTTTTCATGCTCTGGGGTTACTATTCATGAGTTACTATTCACGAGTTACTATTCACGAGTACTATTCATGAAGCGTGAAGATGTTTTTGTGGAATTTCTATCTTTTGGTGTCGAGTTACTATTCACGATATCTGACTATTCACGATATCTGACACTATTCACCTAAAAAATAAAATTTCTTCTTTTCCTCCAAAATATCTATTCTGGATACTAGCTTTGATTGTATCCATGTTTTGATCATTCTTGAATTTTACACCACTATGATTATTTTGAGGTATTTTTAGATGTATAGATTAGGAGTTATGGATTTTATGAGAAAAGACTATTTTAAAAGTAACTATTTATAACTCCTTGCGGTTAACTCCAAAATTGATGAAATTTTTATTGAGAGTACATCTATATAATATCGTGTACTCTGTGAATTTTCTAATTTTTGGATAAAAGTAAAATTTATGATAAATGTTTAAATATTCTAATGGTTTTGGCCATATGAAAAATAGTAAATGAATTTTTAAAATTTCGAGAAAAATATATGTTCAATATGGGACTATTTTATGCTAAATCCCAGAAAAGAAATATTTTTAGAACTGATTTGGTATTTTTCATGAAAATGTTCTAGTTATGAGTAAATGAATTAAATATGTTATGTGAAGTAAGAAAATTGGAAAATATGATTTATTGGCTTGAGAATCATATATGAGATATATCTGATTTTTATGAGGGTTTTGGTTAATGATGATGAAATCTTATGAGTTTGGCATTTTTAGATGATTAAATGCATTAATTATTAAAGTGTAAATAATTGGATTAAATTATTTATAAGTTTGAGAAATGATTAAAATATTATTATAATATTAATAATATTAGATTATGAGATTTCTAAGTGATTTATAACATTTGGATTAAGGTGTTATAAATATGGATATGAATTTTATTATGAAACTTTATCTTTTCGTATCGAGGTTACTATGCATTATACGGGACTATATACGAATCACGGTACTTATTCACAACAAATTGGTTTCTTCTCGACCAAATTATCGTTGATTTATGAATCTTACTCTTGAAATTAAAACCATGTTTTGATTATATCATTTTATATAACATTCTTATAACCCTAATGATGATATTTCTCTTTGACTTGAGTGTAAAGATGGGTAGATTATTGGTATGATCGTGACCATAGGTTCTCTTTGGCGATGAGTGCAAAAGTTGAATTGTTGGTGGTATGATCATGACCATTGAATTTACAATTGAATATTTTTAGCTTAAGTGCAAAGGTGAATTGATCAACATGGTTATAATTATTGTTATATAACTTCTGAAATGATTATGTATTTCGTTGATATATGAATATCTTTGACCCGTGGTGCAAAGATGAATTTATTAGTATGATTATGAACAGGAACTGTGATTTGGTATAACCATGATATTTGATGTTTCAAGTAAAGACAGGTGATGAAAATTATCTTTGTCCGGATGAGAAGAGGAATTTAGAATCACAATTATGATTATGAGTTATTCATATGATTGTGGAAAGGAACTGCTGATTGATGTTACGTAGATAAAATATTGTTGGTGGACTTTTAACGTGGAGAAGACAATAGACTTTATAGTCTATTTGACTCTTTAATGGATTGCTCGTTCACCGCAAACTATGGTTGAAAAGTTTTATCATCTACCATATGTTCTAAATCTACGATTCATTCTTGATGAAGACTATTGATAATTTATTTATCTTTAGTCATAATATTCTTTATCGAGCTAGTTGTGCTCACCCTTTTGTTTCACAATTCCTTTCGGGTAATAAAAGTGTAAATTTGGGTTGAGCGGGGGATAACAAGGAATAGAACGGTGGTCTATAGTTGTTGAGGTTCTCCTAAAGAGTATGAAAATAATTTTATTGAGGGCTTTAGTGTGTTGTATTTTATACATCATTTAATAGTTATTTTGGTGAATTAAATAGGGTGAGGCGAACCCAACTTTGGAAGGGTGTTTTGTCACTATCATACAAGATGTCTAATGACATACAAACTCGTGTTATCATAAGACATGGTTGTGCTCATCCACTTCTTTGAGTATATTTACAAGCACTACCTATATAATCTTGGTGTTTGTTTGGAGTATAATACCAAATTAAAGACAAGTGGAGATAATGATATGTCAAGAGAAGACTCGCCATTGGGAAGAATATGATAGTAGTCTTCTTGTTTTTCTTTAGGGTCTATTGGATCAACCAAGGATAATTACGTGGCCATATGATATCTACCATAACCTAAAAGCATGGCCTCCCATATACGAAGGTTTCCTTGAGCACTTCCCAAAGATTCTAATTTAAAACAGTTTTTGGTGTACCTTTATGTAAGGTGTCATGGTGACGTGTTATCCAAGTTGGTGTCCAGAGTTACATTTGGTATATATTGGTATCCAAACTCACAAACATATGTGTTGTTTGTATTTTGCACGACAATTGTTGTAATAAAGTTGTAGTTGTTTTTCGTACCATATATTTGGCGACTTTGTAATGGGTTGGATGGAATGGACCTATTTTGGGGTCAAATTATGATAAATGATATAAGCATTAATCAAACGAAAACAAGGATAAATATTAAAGACTTTAAATTTATCCAAATATTATCCATCACTTAAATAACTCACAATGTAAGACCAAAATTTTTTTAAATAAAAGGAATTTCCTTTATTTATTATTTTGAAATAGTAAGGGTTGATTTGATTAATGTGGATAGTTAAGGGTTAAATCACGCAATATTTCAAAATAAGCAAGTGGTTATAAAATATTCATTACTTTGTTGGGAATATTCGTTTGGTCGTGGAATATTAAATCTTTTCGGGAATATTAAATGCGACGGTACAAGACCATGTGTATGGGCCCATAACGGAAAGCGATTGGATGAGGAAAACGACAAAGTTTGGGTGGTTATAAATAACGTAAGTTATTATTCAGTTAAGATCGTTGGAATACCCGGTTGGTTAAAATACGATGTCTGGCGTGGTTTGCGAAGAAGAGTACCGGTATTGCCCAAATATTGTTGAATTATTGATTCGTGCACGTAAGATGGCACTACTCTCAATAATTTTCACAGTAGATTCTTTATTCAATATTTTATTTTATTGATTCAATAATTGTTTGCGTTGATATTTTATATTATTGTTGTTCAATAATTGTCCACGCACAATATTTCCCATTATCGGATCAATAATTCATATTATTTGAATAATATTATTAGATAACATTATTGGCAATGTCTAGAAAGTTCTATCTAAGGAGAGGTTTGGTCACCTAATTGCGCGCCAGTAAGGAGAGATCCTTATTGGAAAGCCCCCTCTTTCCTGGGAACAGCCTGGTTGTCATAAATGTGATTCTATAATATTATTTGTGAATAATTAATTATTGATTCATATGATAAGGAAATATTTATTTTATATGAATATAAATGATGGATTTATTTATGTGGTTATTAATGAAGGAATTAATGCTGAGATGTTTTATTTGTATTTTGTCGGATTGGAGGTATTAAAAGATCAAATCGGTGTTATTATAGCTTTATTGTGTGAGTTATAATATTTAATCCGACCGTTGGATCGTTGTAATTTTTGGATATGTTATACATATATAAGTTGAGTATATGTCCACAAATTTTGAACCGTTAAAAATGAACGAAGGATTTGTTATGAATCTTAAGAGGTGACCCGATTCAAAAATTAGGGTTATAATTGATTTTGGTGGAAAATTCTAGAATTGAGTGGGCCCCACTTGTGGTTGGTGAAGAAATGTGCTGAATTTTATTTCAAATGTGGTGGGTGGGAATAGTAGCGGTAAAAGCCATCGGGTTGCGAGAGTTAAGTCCTTGAAGCGTCTTAACATTTTCCTATAAATAGAGGCTAAGTTAGAATTGAAAATCACACCGTAAACAAGTTTTCTCTCTTTCTCTCTATATTATCGAGCGTATTCTTGTGAGTATTTTGAGTATACTTTGAGTATTGTTAGGCGGTTGCAAGTTCCTTCAAAGACTATATCCTGTTTCAACTAGAAGTCTTGTCTTTTCGAGGTAAGGGATGTTATTTTCTTCTCAAATGATATTATTTCTTCAATATCATTATCTTTGAAATATCGTTGGAACTTTTATCAAATTTGGAACTTTTTCATATCCGAAGTTACTATTCACGAAGTTACTATTCATGAGTTACTATTCACGAGTTACTATTCACGAGTACTATTCATGAAGCGTGAAGATGTTTTTTGTGAATTTCTATCTTTTGGTGTCTGAGTTACTTATTCACGATACTACGGACTATTCATTCACGAATCTGACACTATTCAATTAGAAAAATGAAAATTTTTCTTTTCGTCTAAAATATCTATTCGGATACTAGCTTTGATTGTATCCATGTTTTGATCATTCTTGAATTTTACTTCACTATGATTATTTATGAAGTATTTTTGAACTTTCGGATTGTTTAAAAGTACTGAATCCATAATATTTGTCATTTTGTTTCACTTTGGATTCGTTTCTTTAAAATATATTTTCATCATCCTCGGTCTTAAATGATGATATTATTGAATATCTTTGGCCTGTAGTGCAAAGATGAATGATTTCTGAAGAATATCTTTGGCCTCAGAGTGCAAAGATGAATGATTTCTGAAGAATATCTTTGGCTTTATAGTGCAAAGATGAGCAGTGTTTAAATGAACATGACCGATCGATGAATATCTTTGGCCTTTAGTGCAAAGATGAACAGTGTTGAGATGAACATGATGGATTGATGAATATCTTTGGCCTGTAGTGCAAAGATGAATATTTGATTTGAGATGAATATTGATTGATGTTACAGGATAAAATATTGATGATGGATCGTTAAATTCATAGATTATAGTAGATTTCATTCTCTACGTAACTCTTCTATGAATTATTATTTCACCTGCGAATATTGATCTGAAACTTGTTGTCGATTTTCCTCTGTTGGAGACTAACGATAATTTGTTGTATATTATCTTAGTCATAATATTCTTCTTTGAGGCTAGTTGAGCTCACCCTTTTCCTTGTTGTTCCATTCTTCTTCTCAGGAGGCGAGAATGTAGCGAGTACTAATTGGGGTATGGAATGAAGGTTCTAGAGAGAGTTGTTTAGTAGTCCTCACCATTTTTGTAAAATAATGTATCAATAATTATGATGGGGATTTATTTGCGTGTGGATATTGTCTAGAAGACAATATTATATTTAAACTCACGATATATATATTGTCGTATTTCACACGACATTTGTATTATTGAAGTTGTAGTTTGTTTCTTGTACCATGTATTTGGCGACTCAGAATGGGTGTTGTGTATACCTATTTTGGGGGCGTCACACACAATCTAATATTGTTAATATTATAACAATATTTTAATCACTTCTTAAACTTATAAATAATTTAATTTAATTGTTTACACTTTACCAAATAATGCATTTAATCATTCAAAAATGCCAAACTCATAAGATTTCATCACCAATGATCAAATCACTCATCAAAAATCTGCATATACCTTATATAGGATTTTCAAGCCCTAAAATCCTATTTACCAATTCTTCAACTTCACATAACATATTTAACTCATATGTTTGTAACTAAACCATTTTCATGAAAAATTACCAAATCAACTTATTATTTTTCTATCCTTTGTCCAAACATATATACATATATTTCATACACAACAAGTATTTTTTTATAATTTTTCAACTCCCTTAAGTATTTTTCAAAAATCAATTTCTAATTAATTCCTTAAGAAATTAGCTACCTCAAGTTTAACTCCAAAAATTCTCAAATCTTGGAAGGATCTTACACATGTTAACATGAGCTTCCAGTTTAAATTTCATGGTCATCGGAGTTATAGAACTCCGGTTATAGCGTTTTTCGTCGAAAAAACCTAAATATTGAAATAGTCATAACTTGCTCATTTTAAGTCGGAATGAGCTCATTTTTGGACAGGAGGTACTTTATACCATATATTTCCATGTCCCAAAAGTCTGGAATTTTTCTCATAAATTAAGTGGCCAAAATAGCCCTTACAAAATTGTGGGCAGTAGTTTTTTCTTTTTTTTCACTTTTTCATGCTTTGTTAAAAATAGTCCATACAAAAATCTACAACTCCTCTTTCAGTGATTCCACTTGGAGATGTTAGAAAACTTATCATAATATCCTCCCAAATTTTCCCAGAATTTTTGAATGTCCGAAAAATTACGATACTGCAAATAGATTTTAACACTTAATGCAGTAATCCACGAAATGCATCATTTTCACAATTTAATAAGGAATGAATACGAAGGATCATTCACCATGCATGTGGTAATCCACATAGACAGGTTATTCCAACAGAATAATAAGTAATGGAACTAGGTCGGGCGTAATACGCACCAACAGGATATTCCAACAGAATAATAAAGAATGGAATAACATCAGAAATCACCATGCATGTGATAGACCGCACAGACAGGTTATTCCAACGTAATAATAAATAATGGAACCGGTCGTAAGCGTAAAACCGATGACGGGATATTCAACGAGAATAATAAAGAATGGAACCGAATTCATGCGTAAACCGCAGACGTGGATATTCCAACAGAATAATAAAGAATGGAATAACAACGAGAATTCACCATGCATGCGATAGGCCGCACGTATACATGTTATTCCAACAAAATAATAATTAATGGAACCGAATTCGAGCGTAATATGCACCGGCGGATATTCCAACGTAATAATAAAGAATGGAATAATAGAAGAATTTCACCATGTATGCGGTTGCCAGATGTAGACAGGTTATTCCAATGAATAATAAGGAATGGAATAATAATAGCTCTCTTCATGAGTACGAAAAGAAATAATACCCCTTACCTTAGAATAAAAGTTTGATCTTTGAATAGAGAGGTAGCGAGACTTCTCTTCTTCTTTCTCTCTATAATTTCTCTCTATAATAATTGCTCTATAGCTTTAGTGAATTGGTGAGAAATGAAGGAAGAATGAGCTTCTATTTATAGAAAAATATAGTTTCGATAATTGCACGTTTTGGGGTTTGAAATATTACAGTACAATACCTCCAACTTTTCTTTCATTTTTAATTTAGTCCTGCAAGTATTATCAAACTTGCACCACCTCCCCTAATAGTAAATAATGTGAATCAATAGTTCAATCATGTGAATCAATAGTTATAATCATATGAAAATATGAATTACAGTATAGTACCTCCATCTATACCTCCATTTTTAACTTAGTCATGAAAGTATTATCAATCTTGCACCAAGTCCCCTAATAGTACAAGAATATGAATCAATAGTACACACATGTGAACAAATAGTTATATAAGCATGTGAATTAGCAGCAATTAATTGCTCATTTATCCGATTAATTACCCGATTTATCAATATAACCCCCAGACATCAATTATCATCGGAATAGATGTCGATTGTGACGCCCCCAAAATAGGTATACATCACCCATCTTGAGTCTCCAAATACATGGTACAAAATTCAAATACAACTTAATTATACAACTGTCGTGTAAAATACGACAAAACGTAAATTGAGAGTTTAATAAGAATATTGTCATCTAGACAATATCCACACTCAAAAGAGTCCTCTTTACATTTATTTTCACACTATTTAACAGAATAGTGAGGACTACTAAAACTATCATCTCGAATGAGTCACTCCGCTTCCGACAAGTCCCGCCACGTTCTTATTTCTGAAGAGAACGGTGAAAAGAAAGGGTGAGCTCAACTAGCCCGATGAAAAATATTATGACTAAGATAATGCGAGAATAAATTATCATTAGCCTTCAATAATGTTAAACCGATAAAATATAACAAACATCAAGTTTAATCTGCAGTGAACAAGCAATCCATTAAAAGAGTCAAGTAGAGAATAAAATCTACTATCTTTTATGATTTAAAAGATTTTTCATCACTTTTATCGCTGAGACTTAGCTTAATAAATAATCCACATCATCCCTGCACTACTGCCAAGGATATTCATTAGTATCACAACCATAAATTATCCATGCACTACGGCCAAGGATATTCGTGTATTTATCAATGGTCATGATCAGGCCAACAACTGTTCATCAATGCATTATGGCCCAATGAGGACTTTTTCCATATCATTTGTAACATTACGGTCATGATTACACTGAATAATCCCTGGTCATAATCATACCAAGTCCATCTATGCACTACAGGCCACAGATGACTTTCAACATAATATAAACATGAGAATGGTGACAATGATATAAGAATTCAATAAAACAAGTTCAAGAATTAATTTATCCAGGAACTAATAACGTCCAAATTGTCCACATGATACTTCTTTGTAGAGTAAAACTCAAGAATGCTCAGAAGAATATTTCCATGAAAAGATACTGGATGAAGCGCAAATATCAAGGATATTCCACTAATTTCATGGAGTATAGAAGTCAAAACTTTAACCAACTGAGTATAATAAAGAATGGGATAACAAAAGAAATCACCAGGCATGCGATAGACCGCACAGACAGGTTATTCCAACAGAATAATAAATAACGGAACCAGGTCATGCGCAAACGCACAGACAGGATATTCCAACAGAATAATAAATAATGGAAACACGTAAATACGTAAGCGCACGCATGGATGTTCCAATGAATAATAAATAACGGAACCGGTAATGCGTAACGCATGAAGCGTGATGTTCCAATGAAATAATAAAAATGGAATAATGTAAGAATTTCACCATGTATACGGTGCTTAGATGAGGCAGTTATTCCAACATAATGATAAAGAATGGAATAACGGAAGAATTTCACCAAGTATAGGGTAGCCCACGTATACAGGTTATTCCAAAAAAATAATAAATAATGGAATAACAAAAGTTCTCTTCATGAATAAGAAAGAAATAATACCCCTTACCTTAGTAGGAAATTGGATACCGCAATATTGTAGTAACATAAGATTCTTCTTCTTTCTCTCTTATTCTCTCTATTCTTTCTCGCTCTAAAGCTTTAGTGAATTCGTGAAAAATAATGAAGGAATGAGCTTCTATTTATAAGCTTGGTAGAGTAAGGGTAAAATAGTCTTTTTACTATAATTTATGACATCATCGCTTACATCATCGATCATATGACATCATTGCTTACATCATCGATCAAATGACATCATTGCTTACATCATCCTTCCGATGACATCATTGCTTACCTCATCGTTCTGATGACATCATCGCTTACATCAACAGAATTCAAATTCAAATTGTTCTCTTCCACCTCATTTTACTTTTATACCATGAATTTACTATAATAATGTTACCATTCAAATTATATAAAAAAAACATATTATCATATAATCACATCATACTACTATAATATAATATTATAATAATATATTTAAATGAATTATTGATTTGATAATTTGAAATACTGTGTAATGACAATTATTGAATCAAAAATATCAACGTAGCAATTCTTGAATCAATAAAACATTAAACAGTAATTACCATAACAATTATTGAGTAGTGCCTTCTTACGTAAGAATTAATAATTTAAAAAATCTTATGCAATACTGTATGCTATTTCTTTGTCTGCAACAACGCGCATTCTTGTATTTTAACCACCAGGTATTCCAACAGTGTTAATGGTAACTCTTCCGCCGTTATTTTTATAAAAATATTTTTGTCGTTTTCTAACTCAAACAATAATTCCGTTGTGGGGTCCACCAATGATTATGTCATCGTACGAATATTCCTCGACAAAAAGAATATTCCCCGACCAAACGAATATTTTATAACAACTTGCGTACTTTGCAAAATTTATAAATATTATCCACAACTATAACATTATATCAAATTCAATCCATAATTTTTAAAAATGATATTTATAGAAAAAATATCTTTATTCATAAAAGTTGGGGTCTTACAATCTCCCCTTCTTATGAAATTTCACCCTCGAAATTAGGGTACGTACCTGGTATGTCGAAGAGGTAAGGATACCTTGATTTCATTTGATTCTAACTCCTGGTCATTTCCTCAACATCGTGGTTCCTCTATAAAACTTTGACTTGAGGTATAACCTTGGAGCGTAGAATATGTTCCTTCTTATCCAAGATTTGAATGAAACCTCTTCATCGTTAAATCTTCCGCTATTTAGTCCAGTTCTAACTCAATAATGTGGTTCGGGTCTTTCACATATTTACGTAACATGGATATATGAAAATGTTATGAACACGAGACATACTTGGCGCGTAAGCGAGTCTATACGCCTACGTTCCTACTCGATTGAGGATTAAAAATGGGCCAATGAATCGAGGATTGAGCTTTCCTCTCTTTCCAAATCTCGTAACTCCTTTCCACGGAGCAACACGTAACAACACATGATCTCCAATATCGAATTCCACGTCCTTTCGATGAAGATCAGCATAACTCTTTTGTCGGTCTTGTGAGGTTTTTATACGTTGTCGGATCGTTTGAATCTTTTTCGTAGTCATGCGTACCAACTCCGGTCCCAACAATGTTATTTCACCCACCTCATCCCAGCATACTGGAGAACGACACTTTCTTCCACACAACGTCTCGAATGGAGCCATGCCAATACTTGCTTGATAACTGTTATTGTAGGAAAACTCCACCAATGGTAAGAACTTGTCCTAACTTCCCTTGAAGTCAAGGACACAGAGTCTTAATAAAGCTTCAAGAGTTTGAATAGTCCTCTCTGATTGTCCGTCCGTCTGAGGATGATATGCCGAACTAAATCATAAGTCCGTGCCCATAGCTTTTTGCAAACTAACCCAAAATCGTGAAGTGAATCTTGGGTCTCGATCAGAAACTATGGATACTGGCATACCATGCAGTCTTACAATCTCGTTTATGTACATACGAGCAAGACGTTCAAGTGTATAAGTTTCTCGTATTGGTAAGAAATGAGCAGACTTGGTCAATCTATCAACAATGACCCAAATTACATTTATGCCTTGAGAAACCTTGGGAAGACCAGTAACGAAATCCATGGTAATGTGCTCCCACTTCCATTCTGGAATTTCAAGTGGTTGCAATGGACCTTTTGGTACTTGATGCTCCGCCTTGACTCGTTGACAAGTTAGACACCTTGAGATAAACAGCGATATCTCTCTCTTCATATTGGTCCACCAAAATGTATGACGAAGATCACGATACATTTTGGTACTCCCGGATGGATTGCAAAACATTGTGTTTATGCGCCTCCATCATGATTTTATACTTTAAATCTGGTCGTTAGGAACACAAAGTCCGGAGTTGACTCAAGTATTCCTTCTTCATCGATTCGTGCTTCCAAAGATAAGACCTTCTTGCACTTTCTTCCTCATACGCATCGGCTCCGGATCGTAACTTGAGCGGCTTTTAACTTTATCAATTAAAGTCGGTTCTACTCGTATATTCGACATCATCACATAGATCCTTGGGTTTTAACTCTATCTCCATCCTTTGCAAGTCACACAAAATGGTCATTTGCATGTTGTCAATATCGCACTTCGTGCTTCGCATATGATCTTCTTCTTTCAATCGTCGGCTACCACGTTCGCTTTTCGGGATGGTATTGGATGGTATGATCATAATCTTTCAATGATTCAAAGCCAACGCGTCGTTGTCGCGTGTTGAGTTCCTTTTGAGTGAAGAAATATTTGAGGCTTTTATGATCCGTAAAGATCTCCACTTTCTCCCCATACAAGTAATGCCTCCAAATTTTAAGTCACGAAAACAACATTTGCCAACTCTAGATCATGAGTAGGATAATTCCTCTCATATTCTTTGAGTTGTCGAGAGGCATAGGCTATGACTTTCCCATGTTGCATGAGAACACATCCTAACCCTTTGCCCGAAGCATCACTGTAGATGACAAATCTCTCCGAGCCAGATGGTATTGTCAGAGCATGTGCTGAAATGAGTCTCCTCTTGAGTTCTTAAAAACTCTTCTCACATTCCTCGTTCCAACCTAATTTTGTATCTTTCTGAGTCAGCTGAGTTAATGGAGTAGCGATTCGAGAAAACCCTTCTACGAATCTCCGATAATAACCAGCTAAGCCGAGAAAGCTACGTACTTCGGTCACTGATTTAGGTTGCTCCCAGCTTTGAATAGCTTCAATCTTTGTTGGGTCAACAGATATTCCATGGCTTGATACTACGTGCCCAAGGAATGCTACTTCCTCAAGCCAGAACTCGTATTTCTTTAACTTGGCATAAAGCTTATATTCACGAAGCTTTTGGAGTATCAGCCTCAAGTGTTGCTCATGATCTTCACGGTTTTTGGAATAAATAAGGATGTTATCAATAAAGACGACCACAAAGTGATCCAAATATTCCTTGAATACTCGGTTCATCATATCCATGAAAGCAGCAGGAGCATTAGTCAATCCAAAAGACATGACTAGGAATTCATAATGCCCGCATTGAGTTCCGGCCGATCTTTGGAATGTCATCGGTTCTAATCTTCAATTGGTGATATCCGAACAAAGATCAATCTTTGAAAAGAATTTGGCTCCTTATGGCTCGGGTCAAACAGGTCATCAATACGTGGCAATGGGTACCTATTTTTGATGGTGACATGATTCAACTCCCGATAATCAATACAAAGTCGCATACTCCCATCTTTTTTTTTCACGAATAAAATAGGAGCACCCTAAGGAGAAGTATTAGGACGAATAAAGCCAATGTCTAACAATTCCTGCAGTTGGGTCTTTAACTCCTGAAGTTCAATAGGAGCCATTCGATATGGGGCTTTAGAAATGGGTTTTGTACCAGGTTCAAGGTTGATACAAAATTCAATTTCACGCCCTGGGGGTAGGCCAGAAAGTTCTTCAGGGAATACGTCAGGAAATTTATTAACAATAGAAATATCATTCAAAACTGATGTATTTTTGTTTAGATCCGTGACATGAGCTAAGAAAGCTTGACATCCGTTTCTTAATAAACGAATATCTTTATGGCTTAAGATGACAGTGATTGATTTTAATGGTTTGGTTACTTGAATTCGCATAATAGGTTGGTTAGGAATATGAAAGCTAACAACCTTACGAAAATAATTAATTATTGCATGATGAGTAGTTAAACAATTAATCCCTAGAATTATGTCAAATGCAAGTATTTTTAATGAAATAAGATCGACAGGTAATGTGTGGGTACCGATTTGAACCAAACAAGACTTATAAACAGTGGATGTAATGAAGGTTTCTCCCAATGGAGTTTCAACAGATATGTCAAGGTCCAATTTCTCCGGAGTCAAATTTAAACGTTGAGCGCAGGTAGGAGAAATAAAAAAATGGGTAGAACCGGTATCAAATAAGGTATATACTTCGCTAGAGTTTATGATAAGCTTACCCGTGATGACCTCGTTTGGGTACCTTGCTTTCTAGGAGGTCACGACAAACGCTCTCCCTTGAACTACCGGTTTTGTCTTGTCTGGGACGGCCTTTGATGCCTCCATCCCAGCTGGACTTGTCATCGGTGCACGACAAAATCGGACCAGGTGACCTTCTCTTCCACAATTATAACATGCTTTGGATGGCATCGCGTAGTTTGGACTGATGTGTCTCTCTCCTCCATATTTGAAGCATATGATAGGTGGTCGTTCTCCTTCCTTAACGACAGTCTTGATCTTGACGCCTTTCCATCATTGTTGAATCTCCTCTTCTTGAAATGTCCATTCTTATTGTTTTGGCCATGATTACCACCAAGTGGTTACCATTTCGCATATTGATTCCTCCACACTTATTGTCACCGCTCGATGACTATTATCACCGGTATTATCATTTTGCTTGCTTTCTCTCTTTTGGTTTGGTTGACTTCATTATCGCGCTCCAATAATCGAGCCCTATTAACAACATCTCGAATACAAACACGGTTTATGAGAGATAAGATATTGACGTATCTCGGGTTTCAAACCTCTTAGAAACATTCGCGTCATTCTCTCCCTCATTATCAACCAAATGAGACGAAAATCGGGATAACTTCGGCAAACTTGGCTTCGTCTTTGCGACACGGGCCATGTTGTTGTTTTGCTCCAACAGATGAACTCTACCTCTTTCATGTGATTTAATACTTTCGAGAAAGTACTTGTCATTGAACAGCTTCTTAGAACTTCTCCCAAGACATCTTCGGTCACGGTGGGTTGAGTCGCTTCTGATTCCCACCGATGGTTTGCCTCGCATTAACATGAAGGTGGCAAAGGAACCTTTGCTCCTCAAAGCATCCCAAGACATCAAATATCTTGTTGATCTACTTTATCCACGTCTCCGCCTTAAGTGGTTTTGGCTCTCCAAAAAACTCCGGTGGTCCCAGTTCCTTGAACTGCTTAGCAGTGACCGTCTTAGAGTTGTCAGTGTTTCCACCTGCATTTTGGACAGGAGCCGCTCTTGCCTGATGTTGTATGAATTGCATAAAGCCTTTGAACATTCCATCGTTCATCATCTGGTCTGTGTTGTTGTTTGGCTGAGGATTGTTGCCTTCCTGATGCACATTATCCTGATTATTGATCTGTGGAGACTCAACGGTCTCCTGTGCTCCATTGATGTTCTCAACATTCTCGAATGTCATTTTCAAATACTGCCATAAAACAAGGGTTAATTAACATATCACATATTATCCCTATACTCTGACCAACCAATTAAATACCAAATAAACTTAGGTAGGTCATACTAGCGAATAATGAGGACTACTAAAACTATCATCTGGACCGTCACTCCGTTCCCCGACTAGTCCCGGCTACGTTCTCATTTCCTAAAGAGAACAGTGAAAGAAAGGGTGAGCTCAACTAGCCCAGTAAGAAATATTATGACTAAGATAATGCAGAATAAATTATCATTAGCCTTCAACAATGTTAAACTGATAAAATATAACAAACATCAAGTTTAACTGCAGCGGAACAAGCAATCCATTAAAAGAGTCAAGTAGAGATTAAAATCTACTATCTTTTATGATTTAAAAGGTTTTTTATCGCTGAGACTCATCTTAATAAATAATCCACATCATCCCTGCACTACGGCCAAGGATATTCATTAGTATCACAACCACAAATTATCCATGCACTACGACCAAGGATATTCGTGTATTCATCAATGGTCATGATCATGCCAACAACTGTCCATCAATGCATTACGGCCCAATGAGGACTTTTTCCACATCATTTGTAACATTATGGTCATGATTAGACCGAATAATCCCTGGTCATAATCATACCAAGTCCATCTATGCACTACAGGCCACATATGACTTTCAATATAATATAAACATGAGGATGATGACAATGATATAAGAATTCAATAAAACAAGTTCAAGAATTAATTTATCCAGGAACTAATAACGTCCAAATTGTCCACATGATACTTCTTTGTAGAGTAAAACTCAAGAATGCTCAAAAGATATTTCCATGAAAAGATACTGGATGAAGCGCAAATATCAAGGATATTCCACTAATTTCATGGAGTATAGAAATCAAAACTTTAACCAACTGAGTATAATAAAGAATGGAATAACAAAAGAAATCACCAGGCATGCGATAGATCGCATGCATAAAAGTTATTCCAATGAATAATAAATAACGGAACCAGGTCATGCGCAAACGCAGAGACAGGATATTCCAACAGAATAATAAATAATGGAAACACGTCATGCGTAAACGCGCAGACAAGATGTTCCAACAGAATAATAAATAACGAAACCAGGTCATGTGTAACGCACCGACAGGATGTTCCAACAGAATAATAAAAATGGAATAACAAAAGAATTTCACCATGTATGCGGTACTTCGCATAGACAGATTATTCCAACATAATGATAAAGAATGGAATAACAGAAGAATTTCATCAAGTATAGGGTAGCCCACGTATACAGGTTATTCCAACAACATAATAAATAATGGAATAACAGAAGTTCTCTTCATGAATAAGAAAGAAATAATACCCCTTACCTTAGTAGGAAATTGGATACCGCAATATTGTAGTAACATAAGATTCTTCTTCTTTCTCTCTTATTCTCTCTATTCTTTCTCACTCTAAAGCTTTAGTGAATTCGTGAAAAATAATGAAGGAATGAGCTTCTATTTATAAGCTTGTTAGAGTAAGGGTAAAATAGTGTTTTTGATATAATTTATGACATCATCGCTTACATCATCGATCATATGACATCATTGCTTACATCATCGATCAAATGACATTATTGCTTACATCATCCTTCCGATGACATCATTGTTTACCTCATCGTTCCGATGACATCTTCGCTTACATCATCAGAATTCAAATTCAAATTGTTCTCTTCCATCTCATTTTACTTTTATACCATGAATTTACTATAATAATGTTACTATTCAAATATATAAAAAAAACATATTATCATATAATAACATCATACTACTATAATATAATATTATAATAATATATTTAAATGAATTATTGATTTGATAATTTGAAATACTGTGTAATGACAATTATTGAATCAAAAATATCAACGTAGCAATTATTGAATCAATAAAATATTAAAAAGTAATTACCGTAACAATTATTGAGTAGTGCCTTCTTACGTAAGAATCAATAATTCAAAAAATATCTGTGTGCGATCTGGTGTCTTTCTTCGTTCAACAACGTGTGTTACTGTATTTTAACCACCAGGTATTCCAACAGTGTTAACGGTAACTCTTCCGCCATTATTTTCATAAAAATATTTTTGTCGTTTTCTAACTTCGACAATAATTCTATTGTGGGGTCCACCAATGATTGTGTCGTCGTAGGAATATTCCCCGATAAAAAGAATATTCCCCGACCAAACGAATATTTTATAACAACTTACGTACTTTGCAAAATTTATAAATATTACCCAAAACTATAACATTATATCAAATTCATTCCATAATATTTAAAAATAATATTTATAAAAAAATCATCTTTATTTAAAAAGTTGGGGTCTTACATCGATTTCCACAAACACTAATAATCCCAACACAATGGAACTATCAAATTTATCTTTAATCAACACGAACATATTCATCATTAATATTATAACTCACAATATTTAACAACTAGGTCGTTCCGGGAAGGGGGCTTTCGATAAGGATTTCTCCTGTTGACACATGATTAGGTGACCAAACCTCTCCTTGACAGTAACATCTAGACATTATAAATATTGCAATTTAATAATATGAATAACTTTGTCATCTCAATTATTGATTTAATAATATATCAAATTATACAGATAATCTTTGTGACAATAATTGAATCAATAATATGAGAGATATGATCACATTCTTTATGTAGCAATAATTGAGTATAAGCGAGTGTGACTTTTACGTAAGCATCGATAATCAATCTGGTAGTGCTTTATGCGACCACAGCATATTCTTGTACTTTTACAACCAAGGGTAGTTCAACGCTTTTAACGGTAACACTTTCGCATAGTTTTTTTATAAAAGATAATTACATGCGTTTTCTCAATCAAATGATAGTTTTAGTTGTGGGGTCCACTGATGATTGTCTTAGTTATCTGAATATTCCTGTTAAAACAAATATTCCCTAACAATCGAATATTATATAACAACTTGCGTACTTTGCAAAATTTATAAATATTACCATAACTATAACATTATATCAAATCCACACCATAATATTCAAAAAAAAATATTTCGGGAAATTTAAATCTTTATTCATAAAATTTGGGGTCTCACAGCTAACTTCAAAAACTTTAAAGCGGTAGGACCGCCAGAATTCAAGGGAACCACAGATCCGATTGAAGCCCAAACTTGGGTGAAGGAGATGGAGAACGCATTCTGTGAGACCCCAACTTTTATGAATAAAAATTTAAATTTCTCAAAATATTTTTTTTAATATTATGGTGTGGATTTGATATAATGTTATAGTTGTGGGTAATATTTATAAATTTTATAAAGTACGCAAGTTGTTATATAATATTCGATTGGCCTGAGAATATTCGCTTTAACAGGAATATTCGCATAACCAAGACAATCATCAGTGGACCCTACAATGTAATTATCACGATTGAGAAAACAATAAAATATTTTATAAAAATAATCGGCGGAAGTTTTACCGTTAACTCGCTGAAACACCCTATGTTAAAGTACAGAATACGCTGGTCGTGATAAGAGCACACTGCAGATTGATTATCGATGCTTACGTGAGAAGTCACTCAGCTTTTGTTCAATTATTGCTACAATAATTGTCGTATATCTCACGTTATTCGATTCAATTATTGTCTATATTTTATATATTATTAAATCAATAATTGAGATGACAGAGTTATTAATATTATTATTTGCAATATTAACGATGTACAGTAAGTTCCGCGAGGAGAGGTTTGGTCACCTAATCAAGCTACCTGATAGGGAGGAATCCTTATTGAAAGCCCACTTTTCTTGGGAACGACCTTCGTCGATTCATATTGTGAATTATAATAATGATGATAAATGTTGTTAGATATGTTGAGGTGTCTTTTTATGAAGTCACGGATGTTTATATATATATATATATATAAATTTTGTTTTATTAGTATTATTAATGTAATAAAACAGAAAAGCTTTTTATATAAAACAGAATATGTAAGACCCCAACTTATTATAAATAAAATTGAATTTTTCCTCTATTCATTATTCTAAATTAATAAGGTGTTAATTGGATATAATGCTTTGGTTATGGGTGAAATGTGCAAATTTTGCAAAATAAGCAAGTGGTTATAAAATATTCATTTCTATCGGGGAATATTCGTTTGGTCGTGGAATATTAAATGCGATGGTATGCACCATTTATAGGCCCCATAACTGGAAAAACTATTGGATTAAGGAAAATGACAAAGTATGAGTTTTTATAAATAAACAACGTAGTTGTTACTGTTAACACTGTTGGAATACCTAGTGGTTAAAATACGATGTCTGGCGTGGTTGCACAAAGAAAGCATACCAGTATTACACGATGATTGTTGAATTATTGATTCTTATGTAAGAAGACACTTTTCAATAATTATTACGATATTCTTGCTCAATATTTTATTTTATTGATTCAATAATTGTTGCATTGATATTTTATATTATTGTTGTTTCAATAATTGTCATCGCATGCGATTTTTCCCATTATCGGATCAATAATTCATATTATTTGAATAATATTATTAGATAGCATTATTGGTAATGTCTAGAAAGTTCAGTCAAGGAAAGGTTTGGTCACCTAATTGCTTTGCTACCAAAGAAGGAGAAATCCTTATTGAAAAGCCCCCTCTTTCCTAGAACGGCTTGGTTGTCATAATTTTGATTCTGTAATATTATTTGTGAATAATTAATTATTGATTTATATGATAAGGAAATATTTATTTGATGTGGATATAAATGATGGATTTATTTATGTGGTTATAAATGAAGGAATTAATGCTGAGGTGTTTTATCAGTATTTTGTCGGAATGGAGGTATTAAAAATCATCCGTTTGTGGATTTCAAATATTTTTTGTTTGGAATTTGGAAAAAATCAAAGCTACAAAGTTGTAGAGAATTCGATTTCATGTGGAATGGACATAAAATTCGTATTTTTCTGATAAACATACTATTTTCTATGAATTACTGAAGTTTCAGAAAATAAAATAATTTTTATTAAATATTGGGTGGGACCCACTTTTATTTTAAAACATGTGGGCTTGATAATTTTTCAGAATTGGTTGGTCTTGGTTGGCAACTTGGTTGGTGAAGGTTGGCGTAGAAGAAAGAAAAAGAATTAATACTATTTTATTATTTAGTCTCCTTTGGCGTTCTAGCATTTTCCTATAAATAGACGCTTAGGTTAGAATTGAAAATCACACCAGAATCAAGTTTTCTTTTTCTCTAGATTATCGAGCGTATTTTTGTGAGTATTTAGATACTTTGAGAGTTGTTGTTTGGTACAAGCTTCCTTCGGCTTTATATCTGATATTCCGATCAGAAGTACCGTTATTTTGAGGTAAGGGATGTTATTTTCTTCTTAAATGATATTATTTTCTTCAATATCATTATGCCAAAATATTGGTTTGAAATTTTTATTTAAATTTGGAACTTTTTGTGTCAGGGTTACTATTCACGTATACGGCACTATTCACCAAAAAAAAAAATTG
This sequence comes from Panax quinquefolius, assembly GCA_020205615.1. Classification (NCBI taxonomy): domain Eukaryota; kingdom Viridiplantae; phylum Streptophyta; class Magnoliopsida; order Apiales; family Araliaceae; genus Panax; species Panax quinquefolius. The sequence goes on along the minus strand of CM035155.1, from coordinate 40,041,818 downwards.
TCCAAGATGTCTATTATGGTTACTAGCTTTGATTGTATCCATGTTTTGATCTTTAATTTTGAATTCTGCTTCAAAATTGGTTATTATGGAGTATTATTGATCTTGGATAAATTGTCATACGAATCCCTAATATTTGTCCTTCTATCTCACTGGATTCGTTTTCTTTAAAATATTTTTCATCATCCTCAGTCCTAAATGATGATATTACTGAATATCTTTGGCCTGTAGTGCAAAGATAAATGATTAACTGATGAATAATTTTGGCCCGTAGTGCAAAGATGAACAGGTGTTGAGATGAACATGACCAACTGGTGATACAAATGAATATCTTTGGCCTGTAGTGCAAAGATGAATATTTGATTAAAGATGTATATTGATTGATGTTACAGGGATAAAATATTGATGATGGACTTTTAAATCTTAGAAGATAGTAGAATTCAATCTCTACGTGACTCTTCTAATGGATTGTTGTTTCCGCTGCATTTGTTGATCTAAAACTTGTTCTCTATTATATTCTATAAGATTTTTCTCTGTTGAAGACTAATGATAATTTGTTGTATATTATCTTCGTTATAATATTCTTTACTGGGCTAGTTGAGCTCACCCTTTTCCTTTTTGTTCCATTTTTCTTCTCAGGAGGTGAGAACATAGCAGGATCGAGTAGGGGTATAGAGAGATGGTTCTAGAAAGATATTTTAGCAGTACTCACTACTTCTGTAAAATAGTGTATGAATAATTGTAATGAGGATTTATTTGAGTGTTGATATTGTCTAGAAGATAATATTTGTATTTAAACTCACAGTATGTGTTGTCGTATTTTGCACGACAATTGTATTATTGATGTGACAACCGAGATTTTGTAATTTAATTTTTAATATTTATTGAATTAAATAAATATTTTTGATGAATTAATTATTAGATTAAATAATTAATTGATTAAGTTGTGGTAGATTAATTTAATTATATGTGTTATATTTATTAAATTAATGTGGAGAATTTTATTATTTTGAAGTATGTAATTATGTGAGCTTATTGTATTAAAAGAAATATTTAATAAGCCTAATATTATTTTAATTAATTTAATAATTAATTAGAGATTTAATAATTTGACATTATTAATAAATGAGAAATTTAATTATGTGACTATGTGAATTAATGAGAAATTATTTTATTTTATTTAAGTTAAATTAAACTAGATGTTTGATTTATTATCTAATTGGATGTGACATGATTTAAAATATATTATAAAAGTTTAATTAAATTAAATGGGTATAAGCCTTTTAAGGCTAGCCAAACATGGCATTAGTGGAGGTTGAGGGCAGTTAACCCATGATGGGTAACTGACCTCCACAATGCGTCAGTCCACTTTCATTATATACGTCTTATGTCTTTTATTTTCTAAGTCTGGCAAAGCATCATAAAGAGAGTTTGAGAAATTGTTGAGGAAGATTGTGAGTTGTGTGACTGAAGAATTAATTGAGAAGGGTTTCAATTCTACTCATCTATGCTTTGGGTAATTTCTTCAACCCAGTTTATTTATGTTATTAAAGTTTTTATAAATATGGCTTTCAAGTTTTCTGTAAAGTCTCTGTAAATTAGAAAGAGTAAATATTATGTGCATATATGTGTTAAGATGTTGTTTTAATGTGTTTTCCTATGTATTAGATGGTTCCATATCATCAATTTCATAATATTATAACGTATGTTGTTGTTTCAAAAATTACAAGAGTATAGAATATGGCCATATGGCCCTTATACGTAAAATTAATATGTCAAACATAAATTGTTTTGTAAAATTCACACTTGTATATGATTATGCATGCTAAAACGAAGAAAACAAAACTTGAATGGATGGATTTGGTGTTATAATGAATCTGTAGTGTTAATTTTCATATTTTATGTTCAAAACCTTCAAGAACATCAAGAATAGTGAAATTACATGTTTTAATTCTGCGATTATGTGTTTTAATTGGTAAAAATTACTCTATGAAGGTTGGGTAATGATTATGTACGAATTCTAGTATATGGGTATGTTTAATTTGATGAAATTAATGACCATGTAATGATAAATTACCGATTACTGTGTTCTTCATGAACCGGAAATTGACTCGGAGTTTTAACGTGGCGACGCCAATGTTGCCTCTTTTTCAGTTCTAACAAAAAGAACTATAACTCATGCAAGCATACATGTGTCAACAAGTAATACAGAGTAAGTAAAGTATCGATCCCACATAGAAAGTTGTTCAATTTAAACTACTATTCATCAATCAAATCACTATTTCTATATGCTTAAACTAAAGATCAAAAGTGTGAATTGTTCTAACTGCAAATAATAACTAAAATGAGAATAAAAAAATGGAATAAATCTAATCTAAAAATAATGGGATCCTAACTTCATTTAATATTTCACCTAATTACCACTATCATGCAAGAGTCGTTAACATATCACAGGAAAATAGCCAAGATCACTAATAGAGTCATAGCCATTTTTCAATGCACTATGACCTACTTACACAGCATCCACAGATGATAGATTCTATGTAATCAACAATATAACCAAACTCACTATATGTCTATGTGAAATTGCAATCATCTTCAATTTAAGCACAAGCCCTTATTTTAACTCATATACGGTGAATAAGTATATATCATCTCATTCACGAAATCACGCAAGCCATATACAATGTTGACCCATATCGTATCTTATTATGACTACTACATACATACTGCATGTTCATTGTCAATTCCATGCAAATCTTTGAAACGAATGGTGATCAAGCATTCATACATGTAAAACAACTATAATAGAATTCCCATATGATATGTAAAACAGCCCTAGTAATCAAGCATGCAACTAAACTACATATTAAAATCCGTTAGAATCCCATAATGGAGTTTAGTTCATGACTGAACCAAAAGCCATTATGGGGTCAACGCTAAGCATGATTATTAAGTAAACAATTGAAAGATGAAGGATAGAACGATCAAACCCAATTGTAGATTGTAAACCAAAGTTAACGTTCACTTCTCATAAAAATCCAGTTAAACAATACTAAACATCCATAATGACAGAAAATCCCAAGAAGAATTAGAGAAGATGGAGTCTTGGCTTCGTTCTTCGTTGGAATCTCTCCCAATGTAAAAACCCTAGTTACGATATGAAAATACGTCAAAAGTTATCCAAGTGTCCGTCTGACACCACTCAGATATCGTTTAAAACAAATTACAACCCTTTTAATTAAAAATTAAAATAAAACAAATAAATGACTTGACAAGTAGCGGCAATGCGCCCTCCCTCCAATGTGTTCCTCGCAAGAGACTTGCGATATGTATGCTTTGTCGGTAGGTGCTTTCATGCCATATGTACTCTCAAAGTTATTATCTTGCACGACTTGCGATCTACAAATTACGGTTACGATTTTGTCCTGCTTCTTTATTCGCTACTTGTTCATTCTTTTCCTTCCTTCATTATCAGTCCCTCTGCTTCATTGCATCCTCATGCCGTTCATCCATCAGCCTCATGCCATGTGTCCAAGCGCCTCTTGCCATCCAACACCACCGAATTAAGCCATTTCCTGCACTTTTTCGCCAAAAGGTGTTTTAAGTACATGCAATGCAAAATAACATGAAATGCAACCAAAACAGACTTAAATGTATTTGAGATGGGCATAATTCGCGTAAATTGATATCCAATAAGTAGGTATAAAACCCACTTATCAAATACCCCCAAACTTGAACTATTGCTTGCCCTCAAGCAATGCATGCTAAATAACAAAGAAAAATGCAAAAGCACTACTATATAACTAAACTACTATGCAAACTAGTCTCACATCATTCCAACTTAAACAAAATTTAAGCCCAAAATGCCTCAGCGAATTATCCAGATTCAGGAACACAAGTTTAAACTAAACGATGGTCACAACATCATACACTCAGATAATTCATCCATGCTATAGAGATGATGTGTGTGTGTGTGTGTAATGCTCACCAAAACATGATTCAAGCAAAGATATGCTAACATGCTCGAAACAGAAAATTATAGCCTAAATTGAGAATCATGTATACTTATACAACGCAAACTGTTTCAATATATCCAAACAAACTAAAGTTCAACAATGGGCTTAATTGCTTTATTGCTACTCACGAGGGCGATTTTCGCTCTTTTCCGCAGTGTTTATTGCTATTTTTTTTTTTGGTCAGGTTCGGTTCCAGGCTTTCCAGCAACTCCTTTTGGGTGGAAGGGATGTGGGCTACATAACTACTAATTCATTAGCTAATATATTTTTGAAAAGTCGAAAACTAAGTGATAAGGACTTTGTGAAATCTTCTAAGATGTTAATGGGTAAAAGGATTGGAGTTGGTCCGCTCGGAGAGGGAAGGAATCCATTCAATTTCCAAAACCCAAGTAAGGAGGGGCTAGAGCAACAAACTCTCCACCAGATGGTTCTACAACAGATGGACGACCTACTTTGTCACCCGATGCTATGGAGGGTCCCACTCCAGCATCTACTTTGATTTATGCAGCTACTATGGTAACAGCTGGCGTTTTCATGATAGCAAGGTGCTCCCCTTTATTTGAATACCCACCTATATACGGTTCATCCTTCGGAACCATATCACATCCCGGATATGATGAAATAGGATGAATTGAGACAGTATTTTGTAAATATGTAATTATCTCTCGGTAGGGTGCACAAATACAGCAGGTCATTCCTATACCCATGTGAATTACTATTAGATTCAATTTGGGTAAATAAGGCCTTTTCTCGATAGTTGTTAGTAAATTATAGACCACTTCAAATCTTCGTTTTCGAGAGGGATGATCAACTCCGCAAATATCGATCGAAACTTGAACCCTTGTATAGGTATGCAATTTCAGAAAGCACAACAACTGAAATGGGCAGTCCGTATTGGTATCAGATCTATTCCCATGTTCCGATCTTTCCATTTTTTTTACCCATTTCTTGGGTACCTGTTTGTTTTTTGTTTATTTTTATTTGTGATCATTTCCCGGATAAAGAAAGGGCAAGAGTCAAAAAAGGGATGCAACCTCCAGTCGCCGGTTGGGCATTCTCGAACCCCTCCTTTGGAAAGAGAAAAGCGGGTCCTTGGTATTTAGGGAGAGGGACCCTTAACTTCTCTAACTTAACTTCTAGCTTATTCCGAAATCAAAGCTACTTGTAACTAAGATCAGCGAGTAGGATAAGGGAAAAAGATGTTTATACATACACAAAGGAGGAGCAAGCTAGAAGATTCTCCTCTTTGGCTAAAAAGAGACTGCTCGTCAGCCTTCCTCCATAGCTACCTTTGAAGGGAAAGCTGGCTAGACCAAGCCTAGTAATTAATTGAATAAGAAGGAAAAAGGCCACTTAGGTCTTTGTAATAAATAATCCCCCTTTTCCCTTATTTCTTGGCTTAACGACAAATGTCTTTAGGTTTTTGACATTTGACACCTGGACCTTAGTCAGAGGTGCACTCAGAATAAAAGAGTTAATTTCCACAATTAGTATAAAACTTTTTATGAACATTAAGAATCTCGTTTTCCTATCAAGGACGAATAGGAATAAGTGACTTGCTCAAAGTAGAATGTCATATGAGAAGATGTTTTCATAATCCTCCCGTTGATGCATTGCTTAGCTAATTTAGTGGAGAACAAAAATTGTACAGCAATTCATTTGAGGACAAGACAAAGATTCGGGTTTCGCGGAAAGAAAAGATTTCGGGGAGACCTTCGCTTAACAGTGGAAGTTATGGAATTGTTGTTTCTTTACTATAGAATACTTATATGAATTCAGCAAAATATCTGGTTCAGCGTACGTCCTCGGTGACTGCAAGACTTGGAGCATTTTCTGGGAACTCTTCCGTAAAGGATACGAAGGATAAAAGAAGTATCACTACCAAAGACAACAATCCTGACATTCTCATTCTCAAGATTTAAGGCTATTCCTTTGACGTCGCTGGCAAATTCATACTGAAACTTACAAAGTCTTCCCTTTTTGAAGATCCAAGAAATTCTAGGACCCGGATAAGACTTTGTAATACCCTTTCAATTGACGTTTATTAGAAGTGGACAATAGAGTAGTTGTACCAGCTAAAACTCATCTACGTATTATTGTAACACCTGCTGATGTACCTCATAGTTGGGCTGTACCTTCCTCAGGTGGAGTTGGCGGTTCTCCGCCCCTTCGAGCTTCGCCACTCAACAAAATAAAGAAAGAGCAAAGCCAGGATTTAAAGACCGAGCGAAAGGCCCCTTCCGCTTCAAAGATTCCCCTTCTCTTTCTTTTATTTTGGTTATGGAAAGTGAAAGTTGTTTTGTTTAGTACGAGATTACTTCACACCTCGCAATGATTATAGTCTGCTCATTTCATTTAAGATGCGAAATTGGAATCATTTTCCTTTCTTCAACCATTGATAAGAACTCAGAAGTCAAGTTTCATTCAAATTAATTAATTCTTTTTAGTCCAAGCCCGGTGAAGAAATGCAAATGGCTAAGATTGTCTTAAGCAGAAGAAGAGGAAGAACGAAGCTTTCCACTTATCAATTCTTCTATTCGGAGGTCGTACGAATGAGGAGAGCCCATCCCCGAAAGCAGATCAACTTGAATACCCACTCTTTTTGGTCTCTTTGTACGTGTTGTCTGGAAAGAGGAAGATCACTAATTACAGGCAGTGTGTTCCACCTATGAGAAGATAAATGAAACTGGCCTCTGGCTTAAGGAGCACTAGGATTTCTATTCTATTAATTAATTCATCGAGCTGCGATATTTATCATTCTAGTATTTCGGCGAAACCAGATGATTTGAGATGAAATTACACTTCCTACCTCCCAAAATGCCCCTAATAGATGTTTCATGCTACCTCTCTGGCCATGCCTCACCACCCTTGTTTCAACCCATTTGTCTCAGTTACAAGGTAGGGCAGGGGTGGGGAAAGGCAGAAATGAGTTCATGCCACGACGGAAGTGGAAGTGCAATCTCAATCTGTCGAATCCACTGAAGAAGCCTCGGTGGGGCAGCACATTTTACTGTTTAAGGGCTCAAGTTAGGAACCGTTCATAAGCCCTTGACTAATAGAAAAGTAAAGGAGCGAAAAAACTCTTGAGAATTGGGCCGAAGGCATCACATGATCGAGAGGAGCCATCAGAGAACATTAGTCAGGTAACAAAACATGGCACTAAATGGAAGCTAGCATCCTGGAAAGGTTTGATTGACCACTTCCAGGACATCGGAGGGCTTTTGGCCCTCCCCTAGAGTTCCTTTTCTTTCTTCTACATTAAGAAGTCGAAGCTCAGAATTCTGGGTTTCGTGTATCAATGCTTCTAGATTAGTGTTCAGGATGCTTGACTGACCGACTTCTTTCAGAAAAATTAGACAATGACAGAGCGGCCTGTGATTTTTAGTGATAGATTGATCGACGCCCGAAGAGCGCTCGACCGAAGGAATGAGAATAGAGCCCACCAAACTCTTCCCTCAAGTCCAGCAGCACAAAGAATAAATGGACAAACAGGTCAAAAAGAAGAGGCGATCCAACTTCTACATGCCAGATTGGAAATGACGTATAGTAATATTCCCTCTTTCATCATTAGAAGAATCGCTCTATTCCTCAATTAGCTCGTCATACCACCTAGCCTTTCTTGGGTCAGGAATCCCAATAGATCAAATTTTTTTTATCGCTCCACATAGCTCACGACCCGGCAGAGTCTAGTGTCTATAACCATCACTCTTGCCTTGACTGCAAGCTCTCCAAGGTTTCTATCTAGCTTTATGGAAGTTCCTAAGTGTTAAAACAAGGGCAGATAGGAAGCAGGCATGCAAACCAAGTTATAGGTTTGGAAGTTTGAATTCGAAAAGGTAGTTCATCAACCGATTCTGAAACCGAAGAAGAGTAGGTTCCCCTAAGTAGTTGGAGGCGTCTTCTTTGAACTCAAAAACCCACATCCGGATTTTGGGACATAGGTACACACCTTCTTTATCCTACGAGACTAACTACATTTCGATTTTGAATTGGGATACATAAAGATGTGCCATCAGAAACGGCGGGATACACCACAATTGATGGATCTGATCCACACCACACAGTAAATAGGCCAGGGAAATGGTTATTAATACTGTAAAAAAAATAGTAGCATCCATCGTCTGTTGGTCTTTTTTCCCCTTTTCTTAGAGATTTAGAATAGAGTAAATAGTCAGATGTCTTCATGAGTTGAGTTTCCCACTTTCCTCGAAAGAAGAGAGAAGCAACTAGAACAAAAGAATCACATTGAGAGAAAGGAGCTCAAATATAGGACTTTTTCGCAGGATAAGTAGGTGGAAGGGCGCCTCCGAATGTAGTCTGTGGCGTGATAGACCGGGTTACCAAATAAGCAGTTGATCCCTCGTGTGGGAGTTCAGTCGCGTGGTGATCTAATCCCATATTCAGGAAAGGGAAAAGTGGTTCTTTCTATTCCCGCTACCGGCAGAGATACCCATAGTTGTCAGTCCTCGACCCTACTCTTTTTGATCCAGCTATCCGATATGCAATTCCCCAAGGACTTTCACATTTTACTTTAAGTGTGAACCAAGGAGATTTAGCCAAGCTTCCCACCTTTCTAGAGGCAGTTTCATTGCTTTTGTAATCCTCACACAAGGAGAAACTATCCCCATGTCGAGAAGTTCTATCCCAGCCTGCCCATCCTCTTGTCAAGTCTTTTTTTTTATACATGACTGTGCAATGCCTTATTCCATTCGGCAACACTGCTACCCCTTAGTGAGCTTTTAACCAACGACTCTCGGACCATGAAAGACCTTAGGGCGCTAGGTGTAGAGACAATCCACTCGGGCGTACTTACTCAAGTAGTCAGGGCCCCGAAATAAGACTAGCCACGTTATTGCTATTCATTTTATTCTTTTTTTTATACATAGCATACCCATGTTTTCCTAAAGTTTGAATGTCAATGTTTGTCAAGTCTACATGTATGTTCCACATTTTTCTCTTTTTAAAACTACATTTTCTAACAAGCAATGCAACACATAATTCTTATACCTGCAAGTGATTGTGAACACATCTATGCAAATCGAAAGCATTTAAATAGCAACATGAATTCCATCGTGTAAAACATTATAACTACGTTCATGTTATCCAATATACTCTAAAATCCTTCATAATTCACTATCATCATTGGCTAGGCAAGAATTTCTATAACGTAAGAATTTTGTGAGACATGCAAATTAACTAAAACAAAAAATTTCTATCAATAAAACAATAACACCAAAAACAACTAAATTATTAAACTAACCATGCAACATTTTAACTAAACATGCAAACCTAACTACATGCTACTATACTACTCCCCAATACCCCCAAACTTATAATATTCAATGCCCCATTGAATGAAGGTAAATGGTACAAGAAAACTCCCCTAATGATCGGCTGTACCACCCTCCTCGGGTGGTGAATCTGGTGGTGGATAAGGCACTGCAGTCCCAAACTGGGGCCACTCTAGCATTGTTCCTTGTTGTGCAAAGGCTTCGGCCAAAGCCCTCGTAAGACCCGTAGTAAATGCTCCAAAATTATCGTAGATGGCATCAACCCTTCGCTCCAACCTTCGGAGCTGGCGATCACCATGAGGAGCTTGTGAACGTGTCGAGGGGCCTGGCTCATCAGTCTGAGGTGGCTGCTGTGATGGCTAGGGAAATATGGGCTGAAGGATAAACCTCTTCCGCGTGGGTGTGGCACGCCTCCGGCCCAGTCCTCAAATTTAGCAATTGTGGCATGTGTGATGTCCTGGCTTGGATATTGTAGTTGTTCGTTTCCCCAATTGCATCCTTGATGAGCACATAGCATCGCTACCACTGAAGCGTGTGGAATGCTCCCAGTGGTGCCTCCCCGCAGATATCGCAGTATATTCTGGTGGATGAGATGGCCAACATCAATATATTTCTCGGTGATAATCCCCCACAGAATAATTGCCCTCTCTGCTGTAATCTCATGCTGATGCGATGAAGGCACTAGCTTGGCACATATGAACAAGTTCCATGCCTTTGTATATCGGTTTAGAAGGCATGCGATTTGAGGAATATCTGTATCGGGTTATACCAACTTTGTATGTCCATTTCGTGCCAGGCACGCACAGCTCAGCAATCACCAACTCCAAGTCTATTTCTATGTGAGCACCCGTGACCCAGTTGGCAGCCCCTCTTGGTGGTGTCTCAGTGAGTCAGAAAATGGTTCTGATGGCGGGAGGTCTGTAGTCTATCTCGAACCCGCGAACCATCGAGATACCGCTCATGGTGACCTGGGCATTGGCATAAAACTCACGGACTATGCTCATCAGAACGGGCGTGGGGGAGGCAGTCAGTCCGCCCCAAACTCATTTCTGGATCATGGCACAAAGCTGTCCATCCTGCCCTTCTGATTTGAATCCTCTTTCCTTGATAAATGTTTTAGCGACGATGTGCTCGACAATGTTCTCCCCATGACTGCCGGAGGAGGATGAGGAAGAGGAAGATGATCGTGCTCTCTTTGGACCCATTTGCAGATAATTGAACGAAAATATAGATGAACTTACTGAGAGTGAATGAGAGGTTGTGATGTGATAACCTTCAAATTTGTTTCTGCCAACCAAATTCGAAACCCTAGCTTTATAGCAGTGGATGAAAGCATGGATATTGGCCTTGAACGTGGAGATAATCATGGGATTATAATGGAGATAAGCACGGCTTCAATTTGTAACTGATAGAGTGATAGAGACGTGAGTTATGGAGGCTAAGAGAATTTTGCTTCTGTTATGATAGCAACTAAGAGTCCAAATGGTCCCCAACTCATTTTTAAAATTTTCAAATCACTCTGTGTTTGGTTCGATTAATCGCGTGCCCACGCCGAAGTTTTATAAATTTTGGGCCGCGGTGAGCGAGACTTGCAGAATGTATTGTTGTCCTGATTGACTTGATGCTTGGGCGCCATGAAGTTTATATCAGATAGGTTCATGTGTCACTGCGACCTCGATATCTCGCAATGCTAAAGTTCTATTCTACTCTGCCTATCAGTGATGCTTTCCAATGATGGTTCCTGCATAGACATTAATGCACATTATTAAGGCATGAATTAGTGGCCACATAATGCTAACATCTTGCAAATATTCGCAAAACAATTCTTGCGACACACTCAAGCATGAAAATCTGACATCCTATCAAAAATGAAGTAGATATAACTAACTAAAATAATCTAAAATGAATAACTAAAAAGTCAAATGAGGTAGAAATAATGGCTTGCCTCCCATCCAACGCTAAGTTATAGTCAATTAGCTTGACTGTCTCTGAATCTCACGTCACATTAAGAATTGAGGTGCCTTCCTTATTGTCCACTGCACCCCGAAATTTGATGACTTCAGCTTTCGTCAATGGCTCTACCTTCAACTCTGAATTTTCACCCGTTACACACCTCAACGGTCCATAATTCCCTGGTTTCTGTACCTCAACCTTTAGGCCCCAATCCACCAAGTCAACCAGGAAGCATTCTTCTTCATCCGTTGGTAACTTTATTGCTTTAAAGACGTTGAAGGTGATCTCCTGATCTTGAACACGCATAGTGAGTTCACCTTTTTGCACATCTATCGAAGTCCTGCCTGTGGCTAAGAATGGTCTCCCCAGTATTATTGGTATGATTTTGTCCTCCTCGTAGTCTAAAATGATGAAGTCAGCCGGAAAAATAAACTTGTCCACCTTAACCAACACATCTTCCACAATTCCCCGTGGATACGTGATGGATCTATCAACTAGCTGTAATGATATGTTTATCAGCTTTGGAGCCGGCAATCCCAACTGGTTAAATACTGACAAGGGCATCAAATTTATGCTTGCCCCAAGATCACATAAACACTTACTAAAGTTCATCTTTCCAATTGTGCATGGAATTGTGAAGCCGTATTGGGATCCTTCACTTTGAGGTAATTTCATTGAGCATTGCAGACGCATTCCTCTGTCACAAGGCTACCGCCTCTCAAACTCATCTAGTCTTCTCTTCCTCGACAATATACCCTTCATAAACTTTATGTAGCTCGGCATTTGTTCCAATGCCTCGTGAACTGGTATGTTGATCTGCAGCTTTTTGAATACCTCCAAGAACTTGCTAAACTGTTTATCCTCCCTCTACTTAGTTAATCTTTGTGGATACGATACTTGAGGGTGAATTGGTGGCACTGAACTCTTAGGCTTTTCCTCTGAACCTGTTGTATCCTTTTCGACCTGTTGTGACTCAGATTTTTCCAGATTTTCTTCATCAACCATCACATGCTCTGCCTTGCGCGGCCTCCTTAGTGTTCTCAGGCGCGGGCGGGCGACTTACAGTGTCTGCCAGATTTTTCCCAGATCTTAATGATATTGCTTGGCATTGTTCCTTCCCGTCTCTTCTAGGATTTGTCTCTGTGTTACTCGGCAAAGAACCTTGGGGCCTGTTGTTAATCATGCTCGCCATCTGCTCCATCTGAGTTTCCAAGTTCTTAATAGCCACTGCTTGGCTTTTAATCATAACTTCCGTGTTTGCTATGTATTTCAACATCATTTCCTCTACTTCTGATTTCTTTTTTGGCTGTGGTGCAACTGGAGCATGATGTTGTTGCTGAGAGAATCCCGGTGGAAATGGTGGTTTCGGTGTATACTGTGGTTGAGCTGGCTATGACTGGAATTGATGATTCGGCTGAAACTGACTTTGTTGATTTCCTTGGTAATTCGACCAACTAAAGTTTGGATGATTTCGGTTGTTGGGGTGGTATGTGTTCTGAAATTGACCTTGGTATTTCCTATAGTTGCTCACATCTTACCGCACTACTCGAAATGATGGCATATTGATCCGTGGAGTGTGACCCCGCACAAATTTCACAAACAAAGGCAACTGTTTTCATTTTGCTCTCTGTTATTGAGTCTATCTTCTTTGCCATAGCTACCATCCGTGTTTCTATTAAATTTGTAATATAGATCTACCTCCAACACACCGCAACCTCAATCATGGCATCCGAGATGTAGGATTCTGAAAATCGTTAGCTGCCATAGTCTCGATAAGGGTATAGGCCTCGTCATAGCTTTTTGCCCATAATGCCCCTCCAGCAACTGCATCTACAATCGGTCTCGATTGCCATCATAATCCATTGTAGAAAGTATTGATTACCATCCAATCCGGCATACCATGATGCGGACACTTCCTTAGCATCTAGGACTCTCCTTGTTGTTGCTCAAACTGACAAATAGCTGTCCTCATCTTTGCAGTCTTAGCTATTGGGAAGAACTTGGCTAAGAATTACTACGCTAAGTCCTCCCATGTAGTGATTGACCCTAACGGCAGAGAATAAAGCCAACTCCTCGCCTTATCCCTCAATGAGAATGGGAATAACCGCAGTCTGATAGCATCCTCCGTCAAACCGTTATATCGGAATGTATCACAAATCTCTATGAAGCTCAATAAGTGTTCATTCGGATCATCCGTAGCGGCACCCCCAAACAGAACCAAGTTCTGCACCATCTTAATAGTGCCCGGTTTAATCTCAAAAGTGTTGGCTGCTATCGCCGGTCTGACTATGCTCGAATATAGCCCATTTATATTCGGCATGGAATATTCTCGTAGAGCCCGATGCTCTTCTCTTTGCTCAATTCTCTGTTCTTCTGCCATACTAACTGTAGTACTCTCTAACTGAGCTTGTAAATTTCTTCGCACACTAGCTTTCCAACCTCTCCTGTTAATGTTATCCTGCGCTGGTGTTAATTTGGAATTGGAAGATCGTGTGTGCATAAAAATCTACAAGTACCTGAAATCACAAATAAAACAAAAATAGAAATGAGATAAGAATAGATATGTCTAAGTTATACAAAATAGCTTAAAAATTGATGATAATTATTTAAACTAAATGCCTCTCCCCGGCAACGGCGTCAAAAACTTGTTGCCTCTTTTTCAGTTCTAACAAAAAGAGCTCTAACTCATGCAAGCATACGTGCATCAACAAGTAATACAGAGTAAGTAAAGTATTGATCCCACAGAGAAAGTTGTTCAATTTAAACTACTATTCATCAATCAAATCACTATTTCTATATGCTTAAAATAAAGATCAGAAGTGTGAATTGTTCTAACTGCAAATAATAACTAAAATGAGAATTAAATAAATGGAATAAATCTAATCTGGAAATAATAGGATCCTAACTTCATTTAATATTTCACCTAATAACCACTATCATACAAGAGTCGTTCACATATCACAGGAAAATAGCCAAGAACACTAATAGAGTCATAGCCATTTTTCAATGCACTATGACCTACTTACACAGCATCCACAGATGATAGATTCTATGTAATCAACAATATAACCAAAATCACTATATGTCTATGTGAAATTGCAATCATACTAAATTGAAGCACAAGCCCTTATTTTAACTCATACGGTGAATAAGTATATGTCTATATCATTCACGAAATACGCAAGCCATATACAACAGCCCCATATACATATGTTATTATGACTACAATCCATACTCGTATGTTCATTGTCAATTCCATGCAAATACTGAAACGAATGGTGATCAAGCATTCATACATGTAAAACAACCATAACAGAATTCCCATATGATATGTAAAACAGCCCTAGCAATCAAGCATGCAACTAAACTACATATTAAAATCTGTTAGAATCCCATAATAGAGTTTAGTTCATGACTAAACCAAAAGCCATTATGGGGTCAACGCTAAGCATGATTATCAAGTAAACAATTGAAAGATGAAGGATAGAACGATCAAACCCAATTGTAGATTGTAAACCAAATTTAACGTTCACTTCTTATAAAAATCTAGTTAAACAATACTAAACATCCACAATGACAGAAAATCCCAAGAAGAATTAGAGAAGATGGAGTCTTGGCTTCGTTCTTCGTTGGAATCTCTCCCAATGTAAAAACCCTAGTTACGATATGAAAATACGTCAAAAATTATCCAAGTGTCCGTCTGACACCAGTCAGATATCTTTTAAAACAAATTATAACCCTTTTAATTAAAAATTAAAATAAAACAAATAAACAACTTGACGATCGGCAAGGTACGCAAGCCCTCCAAGATATGTTCTTGCGTGGGCACAAGGCTTGCAGTATGTATGCTCTGTCCAAATAGAGTACTCACGCGGCAACGCTTCTTAAGGCTATTATGCCGCAGCGGCTTGCGATCTGCAAATTCGGTTCGCTTCGATTACGTCGTCTCGTTGTCGCCATCGCTACATGTTCATTATTTTCCTTCCTTCCTTCATTATCAGTCACTCTGCTTCACTGCATCCTCATGTCGTTCATCCATCAGCCTCAAGCCATGTGTCCAAGCGCCTCTTGCCATCCAACACCACCAAATTAGGCCATTTCCTGCACTTTTTCGCTAAAAGGAGTTTTAAGTACATGCAATGAAAAATAACATGAAATGCAACCAAAACAGACTGAAATGTACTTGAGATGGGCATAATTCGCGTAAATTGATATCCAATAAGTAGGGCATAATCAACCAACTCCAATCTTAAGTCTCGGATCATGGCATACAATCATGTACAAGCAATAAGTCTCAAGTCATGAAACACTACCGTGTAGTAATAGCCAAGAACGAAAGCCTTTAACAGTTGGCGCCGTAGCGCCACTTAGCAGAATGGTCTAGAAATGAGTTTTTAAATGTTGAAGTCTAGCAATGTGTTAGTAACTTAACCTAATGAACATGAAAACATGTTAGACATATAATGAGGTGTTAAAATAAATTCTTAACATGTCAATAACACATTTATGTGTGAATTGAATGATTGAATGCATAGTTAGATTATTGTTCATGAAGTGTTAATTGTGACAATGAGTGTAGTAATTTGACAAAGTATAGTCATGAATTCGAGTTAGACAAAATGAATGAACTTGTGATGATTAGTACGTTATATTTGACTGGTATTGTGAACGTAAATGATATGTAGGATTAAATCAAGGAACGAGTATAATTAACGTGTAATCTACGCACGAGACAAGTTTCCTAACCCTACTCGTTATCTTTTTATGAGCTTATAAGTTGTCTCTTTACATCGAGCAAATTCTCGTTATTATTGATCAAGTACATTTTATTATATTAAAATGTATTAATCTTTCAAAGTATGATTCTGCTATACAATAATTATTCTATTGTATACCTTTTGAGATTTCTATTCAATTTTAAATTATCAGTTACTGTTGAACTTTGTTAGACTAGTGAACTCTTAATGATTCGACTAGTCCATATTTGATGAGCGTTCTAAATTTCAGAACCCTTAATGAATTATCCAAACCAAACTTCCTTTGGTACGGACTGTAATGTCAAATTGAGATGAACAACCCTGTAATAGGGGATTACTTAAGCGTTAGCGTTAAGATATTGTGCACAATATGGTACTAAGGGCTGATCCCCCTAAGTACGAGAAGAAGAGTCCATAGTCTTATGACTGTTAATGGTTTCAAGTATAAACACTTGACAACCTAAGACATAGTTCAAGGTCTTATGACCCTCAGAAGTTCTTTTGTCTCTTGCTATTCATTCTTGATTCAAAAGCTGAGTTTCCTATTTCAGAAGTCTTTGATTTACTCGCATGTTATTTATTCATTTATTATATTGTTATACTTGTGGGCAATCGTGCTCACTCTTGCGTAATAATAACATTGCAATTAAGAACGAAAGATCAGACGAGCCTTCCACTAGTAAAGGCAAGGACAAGATTAGCAAGTAATGAAGACTGGTTATTCATGTGGTTATGTAATGATATTTAGACTTGATGTTATTTAAGACTTGTTATTGTTTATGATTTCGCACAGATGTTTAAGGTTAGAATGACCTGGGATTGTATTTTATGCAGATGATGTAACCCCATAAAGGGAGATTTATTTTTTTAATTCTATCTATTGCATGGTTGTCTTTTATTTATGGGTAGATAGATAGATGATATTTGTACAGTGATAATCAAATCCTGTGAAAATGGAAGTACCCGGATTTGGGGGTGTCACAGGTTGGTATCAAAGCTGTAGGTTATGAACCTTAGGTGGGGGAACAACCTTAGGTAGTAGCCTTGTAGGAGATCGAAAACATAGTGGTGGTAAACTCTTATCGAGTTATAAGAAATGAATTTCTAAATTCATTGAAGATAATAAAAGACTTTATGTGCTTATGTGTGAAATTATGTGTTCGCTAGCACGGATTAGTAACTAAAATTTAAAATTTTGTTGTTAGGATGTCGGATGTTAGAGGAGCTAGTCGAGCTGGGGAGGAGGAACCCCGAGTACCTACGGAGGAGGAGCCCCAAGACATTCATGTTGTCAGGGAACAGTTGGTACAGAGAGAGCCATCTTCGTTGATCACTGTTGTTGGTCGGGAGCATGAGCCTAAGACTGATCTAGAGGAGGATTCTGATGAAGAAGAGGAAGAAGAGGAGTTCCCACCGAACTCCATCGATGTTGAGATGTATGATGCGCTTTATGATCGTAACATAGAGTTGCAAGACACTGTTCAGGAGCTGAATGAGAGGGTTGTTATTCAGCAGAGTACCATCGAGCAGAAGGATGAGGAAATTGTGACTCTTCACACACATTTAGGAAATGTGGAGTGGGATTTGGTTCACGAGAAGGGTCAAACTGAGGAGAAGTCCGAAGAAATAGAAAAGTTAAAGAAGGATCTGAAAGAGAGCTCAGAAAGGCTGGCCATAGCAGAGGAGGGCTGGGTAAGAGAGTCACGTCGTGTTGATCTTGCTGAGGAGGATTGTCGTGCAAAGAAAGCTAAGCTTGGGGAGACGTATTCTATATTTCAAAATACAATGGATGCAGCCCAGGATCGAGTTATGAAGTATCCAATCCAGTTTGAAGGTCTCCCATCGTATATGCTAGATCGCAGAACGATGTCCCGCATCATGGAAGAAGAACGTAGCAAGGTTATTCAGCGCCATAATAGGCAATGATAGGATTAGTTTATTTATGTGAAACCTATCTAGTAGTTAAAGATGTAAATTCTGATGTGTTTATAAACAAATGAATATTTTAATGTTTTAAATCCTGTAGATTCTTTATCTCGGGATAGTGGATGTAAATAGCAGTGATGCTATCTTATGATGTTAAAACTTTTGAATTGAATGAAAATGTCAGAGTTTATTTGAAATAATGTGTTAAGTGAATTATGATTAAATGTTTTGGTTAAGCCTTAAATGTTTAAGAAATTGAATAAAGACTTAATAAGCGTATATTCTTAATAGAAATATGCCGCCTAGAAGAAGACAAAACCGTTAGCAAGCTCAAGAAGAACCAATGAATAACAACACTGACGCCACTGTTAACCCTGTTCAGCAGTTGGTGAACCTATTAGCCGGAGCAATTAACAATCAACCACAAGTTCCACCAAACACATCATTTAAGGATTTCAAGGCGGTAGGACCGCTAGAGTTTAAGGGTTCCATAAACCCAATCAAAGTTCAGACCTGGGTTATGGAGATAGAGAAGGTGTTCGATGTCGCTAGAGTAAGGGAATACCAGAAGACCGCGTATGCAACATTCATGCTGAAGTTTGAAGCCAGTTATTGGTGGCAGGGAAACAAAGTACGGGGAGGAGAAGGTGTAATAACCTGGGAGAGATTTAAGGAAATGTTTTTCGAGATGTATTTTCTGACCAGCTTGCAGAACCAGATGGAGGTTCAGTTTCTGGAGTTAAAACAGGGGAGTATGTCCGTAGCAGATTATGCGGCAAGGTTCAACGAGTTGGATAGGTTCGCCACATACCAAGTGCATACTGATGAGAGAAAGGCAAGATGTTTTGAGCAGGGACTGAAGCCCTGGTTGTATAGTAAGGTGTCAATGTTCCAATTGAACACTTTTGCTGGAGTGTTAGAGAAGGCCATACTCGTTGAAGGTGGAAGCGATGCGATAACTAAATATAATCAGGATCAGAAGAAGAAAAAGAGTGAGAATGAAGGAATTAGCAAGACTAGTGGGAGTAGCACAGGGGGTAGCCATAATCAGAAGAGGAAGTGGTCTGATAACTCGTCAGCTGGAAGTCAACAAGGAGGGCAGAAAAAGAAGATCAAAGCGTGCCCAACCTGCGGGAAAACTAACCTTTGGGAGTTTGCATGAAGGGAAAACGAGTGTGCTACAATTGTGGTCAGGAAGGCCACATAGCACCTAACTGTCCTAACCCAAAGAAGGGTGCCTGCTTCACTTGTGGCTCAAAGGATCATCTTGCAAGGGATTGTCCTAAGAAGGGATCTGGAGGGACGGGATCAGGAGGGAATAGAGGAAACAACGGTGGAAGCACTCTGACTATCGCAGGACCAACTGCAACCAACCGACCGACCGCCAGAACATTCAACATGACAGTGCAGGATGCAGTGCAGTCTCGCGATGTGGTGTCAGGTATCATTCCGATCAATAAAGTTAATGCTTATTTATTATTTGATTCGGGTGCTACTTGTTCATTTATATCTGATGACTTTGCTAAGAACTTAGAATTGCTTAAGGACGAGTTAGAATACCCCACGAACATAGAAATTGCGAATAAAGAAATAATCCATGTTAAGTACGTGCATAAGAATTGTAGAGTGGATATTAAGGGTAATATCATGAACGTAGATCTTATCCCTATTCAACTTAGAGAATTCGACGTTATTTTGGGTATGGACTGGTTATCTAATTATGGGGCGGTAATTGACTGCCAGAAGAAGTGTATTAACCTTATGACTCCGTCAAAGGTTGTGTTTTATGGCAGTAAGTCGCCTAGACAAGCGATTTGTCTGACGATGATGCAGGCCAGGAGGTTGTTAAGGCAAGGTTGTGTAGGATATTTAGCTTACATAGTCGATAGTCGTAAAGAGAATCCGAAAATATATGAGATACCAACAGTAAGAGATTTTGCAGACGTGTTTTTAGACGAATTGCCAGGACTTCCTCCAGATAGAGCAGTTGAATTTGTGATCGATTTGGCTCCAGGAACGGCCCCAATATCGAAGGCACCGTCTCAAAATAGCCTTTGGTAGAGATGAAAGAACCGATGGTCCAACTACAAGAATTACTGGACAAGAAGTATATCAAACTAAGCGTATCACCGTGGGGAGCGCCGATTTTATTTGTGAAGAAGAAGGATGGGACAATGCGGCTCTGCATCGATTATAGAGAACTGAATAAGGTCACAATTAAAAATAGATATCTATTACCGCGAATCGACGATCTGTTCGATCAGTTAAAGGGAGCAAGATATTTTTCAAAGATAGACTTGAGGAGTGGTTATCATCAATCAAGGTGAGACCGAGGATGTACCAAGAAAACTGACATTCGTAATACGACGATATGGTCACTACTGAATTTTTGGTAATGTCATTTGGTCTAACAAATGCTCCTGCGGCATTTATGGGCTTAATGAATGGAGTGTTCAAGCCGTTTTTGGACAAATTTGTAGTGGTATTTATAGATGATATTTTGGTATATTCAAAAACCAAGGAAGAACATGAAGAGCATTTGAGGGTGACGTTAGAGAAATTGAAAAGAGAGAAGTTATATGCTATGTTTTCAAAATGTGAATTCTGGATTAAAAGAGTACAATTTCTTGGACATGTGATCGATAGGGATGGAATTTCGGTGGATCCTTCCAATGTTGAAGCTGTGATTAACTGGGATCAACCGAAGACGCCGTCGAAAGTAAGAAGTTTTCTCGGATTGGCAGGTTATTACAGAAGATTCATTCAGGATTTTTTCATGATCACAACTCCGTTGACAAATTTGACTAGAAAATCGATGAAATTTGTTTGGACGGAGAAGTGTGAGGAAAGCTTTCAAGAATTAAAGAAGAGGTTGAGTTCAGCACCTATGTTATCTCTTCTGGATGACACAGGAAATTTTGTGGTTTATAGTGATGCATCGCATAAAGGACTTGGTTGTGTGCTTATGCAAAACGGCAGAGTCATTGCGTAAGCGTCACGACAACTAAAAGATTATGAGAAGGGGTATCCGACCAATGACTTGGAGTTAGCTGCAGTGGTTTTTGCTTTGAAAATCTGGAGGCACTATCTCTATGGGGAGAAGTGTGAAATATATACAGACCACAAGAGTCTGAAATATATTTTTACACAGAAAGACTTGAACATGCGCCAAAGAAGTTGGTTGGAGTTAATTAAGGACTACGATTGTGAGATTCTATACCATCCGGGTAAGGCAAATGTGGTTGCCGACGCCTTAAGTAGAAAGGGTCGGGAGAAACTGATGATCTTAACCGATCAGGAGGAGTTAATTTCAGCAATGGAAAAGTTGGAATTGGAAGTGAAGTATCCTATGAAGATTGATGAGAAGCTGTTTCAGATGCAATCTAGTACAACTCTACTAGACAAGATTAAGGAGGCTCAATTTCAGGATGACGAATGTAAAACGGTGAAAAAGAAGATATCCAAAGGAACCAAATCAAGATTAAAGATGGATAAGGAAGGAATACTGAGATTTGAGAGTAGAATTTGGGTACCGCCAGTACCAGAGATTAAGGAAGAAATTTTGAACGAGGCTCATAACTCACGATATTCGATTCACCCTGGTAGTACCAAGATGTACCAAGATCTTCGACAACATTTCTGGTGGCCAAATTTGAAACGAGAGGTTGCAAAATGTGTTGCCAAGTGCCTGACATGTCAGAAAGTGAAAGCAGAATATCAGAGGCCGAGTGGGTTACTACAACCTTCAGAGATTCCAGAATGGAAATAGGAACATATTACGATGGATTTCGTGGTTGGCCTACCAACAACTCAGAAAGGCTACGATGCAGTATGGGTTATTGTTGATCGATTGACGAAATCCGCACACTTCCTTCCGATCAAAATCAGATTCAACTTAGATCAGTTGGCAAGGTTATATGTGAAAGAGCTTATTTCAAGGCACGGAGTTCCGGTGTCAATTGTTTCAGATAGAGATCCGCGCTTTACGTCGAACTTCTGGAAACGTCTACAAGAATGCATGGATACACAGTTACGAATGAGCACGGCATATCACCCTCAGACAAATAGACAGAGTGAAAGAACAATTCAGACATTAGAAGACATGTTAAGAGCTTGTATAATGGACTTTAAAGGAAATTAGGATGATCATCTACCGCACGTAGAGTTCGGATACAACAACAGTTATCACGCTAGTATTGGCATACCGCTTTATGAAGCATTATACGGCAGAAAGTGCAGAACTCCGCTATACTGGGATGAAGTTGGCGAAAGACAATTACTAGGCCTTAATTGGTAGTACGATGAAACAATAAAAATAATCAAAGTGATCCTGACAAGATTGATAAGCAACTCAAGATGATGAGCGGAAGAAATACGCCGATCCACACCGTAAAAATGTTAAGTTAGAACCGGGTAGTTATGTGTTTTTAAAGGTCTCTCCCTGGAAGGGAAAGATTAGGTTCGGAAAGAAAGGGAAATTAAGCCCAAGATTCATTGGACCCTTTGAAGTTATGTGAAGGGTCGAAGGAGTTGCTTATGAGGTAGCCTTACCTCCAGCTCTAGAGAATGTCCACAACGTTTTCCATGTCTCAGTCCTACGACCCTACAAACCCGATTACAAGCACGTGATTGAATATGAACCCCTACATTTTGACAAAGACTTATCTTACGAAAAAATTCCAGTTCAAATTGTCGACCGAAAAGAACAAGTTCTGAGAAATAAAGGCATACCTTCTGTTAAGGTAATTTGGAGGAACCACAACGCTGAAGAAGCGTGGAAACTCGAAGAGAATATGATGAAGAATTATCCTCATTTATTTTCTTAACTTATGTGTAAGCGATTCTGGGGACAAAATCTTTGTAAGGGGGGAGAATGTAACGAGACGAATTGTTTGAGTTGTGATTCTGATGATAGAATCCTTTTAAGGGGGAAAGATGTGACAACCGAGATTTTGTAATTTAATTTTTAATATTTATTGGATTAAATAAATATTTTTGATGAATTAATTATTAGATTAAATAATTAATTGATGAAGTTGTGATAGATTAATTTAATTATATGTGTTATATTTATTAAATTAATGTGGAGAATTTTATTATTTTGAAGTATGTAATTATGTGAGCTTATTGTATTAAAAAGAAATATTTAATAAGCCTAATATTATTTTAATTAATTTAATAATTAATTAGAGATTTAATAATTTGACATTATTAATAAATGAGAAATTTAATTATGTGACTATGTGAATTAATGAGGAATTATTTTATTTTATTTAAGTTAAATTAAACTAGATGTTTGATTTATTATCTAATTGGATGTGACATGATTTAAACTATATTATAAAAGTTTAATTAAATTAAATGGGTATAAGCCTTTTAAGGCTAGCCAAACATGGCATTAGTGGAGGTTGAGGGCAGTTAACCCATGATGGGTAACTGACCTCCACAACGCGTCAGTCCACTTTCATTAAATACGTCTTATGTCTTTTATTTTCTAAGTCTGACAAAGCATCACATAGAGAGTTTGAGAAATTGTTGAGGGAGATTGTGAGTTCTGTGATTGAAGAATTAATTGAGAAGGGTTTCAATTCTACTCATCTATGCTTTGGGTAATTTCTTCAACCCAGTTTATTTATGTTATTAAAGTTTTTATAAATATGGCTTTCAAGTTTTCTGTAAAGTATCTATAAATTGGAAAGAGTAAAGATTATGTGCATATATGTGTTAAGATGTTGTTTTAATGCGTTTCCCTATGTATTAGATGGTTCCATATCATCAAGTTCATAATATTATAACGTATGTTGTTGTTTCAAAAATTACAAGAGTATAGAATATGGCCATATGGCCCTTATACGTAAAATTAATATGTCAAACATAAATTGTTTTGTAAAATTCACACTTGTATATGATTATGCATGCTAAAACGAAGAAAATAAAACTTGAATGGGTGGATTTGGTGTTATAATGAATCCATAGTGTTAATTTTCATGTTTTATGTTCAAAACCTTCAAGAACATCAAGAATAGTGAAATTACATGTTTTAATTCTGCGATTATGTGTTTTAATTGGTTAAAATTACTCTATGAAGGTTGGGTAATGATTATGTATGAATTCTAGTATATGGGCATGTTTAATTTGATGAAATTAATGACCATGTAATGATAAATTCGCTTGATTCTGTGTTCTTCGTGAACTGGAAATTCAGAAACTATAGTTTCATACCAAGCTGCTAACTCCAAGCCTAAGTCCCAGCCATGCTACAGTCATAAGTCTCAAGTCTGCGTATACCAGTAAGCAAAATAAGCTTATCACTTACCACTTAAGCGTAATGGTCAGAAATGAGTTTTTAAATGTTCAAGTCTAGTAATGTGTTAATAACTTAACCTAATGAACATGAAAACATGTTAGATATATAATGAGGTGTTAAAATAAATTCTTAACATGTCAATAACACATTTATGTGTGAATTGAATGATTCAATGCATAGTTAACTTATTGTTCATGAAGTGTTAATTGTGACAATGAGTGTGGTAATTTGACTAAGTATATTCATGAATTCGAGTTAGACAAAAAGTATGAACTTGTGATGATTAGTACGTTATATTTGACTGGTATTGTGAACATAAATGATATATAGGATTAAATCAAGGAACGAGTATAATTAACGTGTAATCTACGCACGAGGCAAGTTTCCTAACCCTACTCGTTATCTTTTTATGAGCTTATAAGTTGTCTCTTTACATCAAGCAAATTCTCGTTATTATTGATCAAGTACATTTTATTATATTAAAATATATTAATCTTTCAAAGTATGATTACGCTATACAATAATTATTCTATCATACCTTTTTGAGATTCCTATTCAATTTTAAATTATCAGTTACTGTTGAACTTTGTTAGACTAGTGAACCCTTAATGATTTGACTAGTCCATATTTGATGAGCGTTCTAAATTTCAGAACCCTTGATGAATTATCCAAACCAAACTTCCTTTGGTGCGGACTCTAATGTCAAACCGAGATGAACAACCTCAGAGGGGGGATTACTTATGCGTTAAGCGTTAAGATATTGTGCAGCACGTGATGGTACTAAGTAGGTCGATCCCCCTAAGTGCGAGAAGAAGAGTCCATAGTCTTATGACTGTTAAAGGTTTCAAGTATAAACACTTGACAACCTAGGACATAGTTCAAGGTCTTATGACCCTCAGAAGTTCTTTTGTCTCTTGCTATTCATTATTGATTCAAAAGCTGAGTTTCCTATTTCAGAAGTCTTTGATTTACTCGCATGTTATTTATTCATTTGTTATATTATTATAATTATGGGCAATCGTGCTCACTCTTACATAATAATAACATTGTAGTTAAGAACGAAAGATCAGACGAGCCTTCCACTAGTAAAGGCAAGGGCAAGATTAGTAAGTAATGAAGACTGGTTATTCATGTGGTTATGTAATATTAGACCAAAGTAAAGCTTGGGCTTGACTTGTTTTATCATATGTTGTGTTAATTAGAAATTTTGAAGGTATTAGATTAGAGCTAAAAACAAATTCAAACTGAAACTAATATATATATATTTATGGTCTACTCTTTGATATTATTCTTCGTACTGTTTATGTGAATCAGGAGTCATGTCTTCATCAAGCAATGATGTAGGAAGGATGAATGGTGACTTGCGCTACATACCGAGGCGATGTAAATGTGGAAAAAAAGTAAGTGTAAGAATTGTTGACTTGAACAAACCATTGAAGGGGAGGTTATATTTTGTATGCGATGAGTGTGAGTTTTGGGCATGGTGCTTGCCTTCTACAACAAATTCAAGTGAAATAGTCAATGGCCCCAATGAAGACAATGATAGAATGGGGACATTGGTCAGTGCAACAAAATACAAATGTTCGTGTGAGCTGAATAACATACCAAGTAGGATGATAGTTGTTGAAAGTAATGTGAAGATGATAATTGTTGTTGGACTTGTGTTGTATTTCATGTCAGTCATGATGTATTTTATTAGTAACAAATGAATGTATAAACTAAATGAATGTAGTTTAGGAGACCAATGGTAGCAAGCCTTTTTCTTCGTTAGACTTTGTCTTTATGTTCTTTTTCCATAACTTATTGGATTTATGTTAATAGTAGCTGATTTTGCTATATGGATTTAACTGATTTTGCTGTATGGATTTAATGTGAAGATGGCAAGTAGAAATTCTATGGATGGCAGTTGTTGAATGGTCATGTTTCATGGAATGTATGAACTGTTTAATGGTAATGTTTCATTGAATGTATAAACTGTCAAAATAATCTACATGACAATCAACATTGATGCCAACTAGTAGACAATCAACACTATAAAGCAATATTGCAAAAATAATTCCAAAGTTGACAATCAACATTGTCAAAACACTATCCATACATGCCCATTGAAATCAAAACACTGTCCATACATGCCAACTAAAGTGGCCCAAAATTTATACAATCAACATTGTTAAAAACAGTTACATTTCATAAATGAACCAAAAACTACCCATGCCTACATTAAAGCCTTAATCCCCTCAGTCCTCCCTTTTTTGGTGATGTGCCTATCTTGCTCTTTATGGCTCCCATCTTTATGTTCTTCCTCGTAGGCTGTGAGCTTGAAGCAGGATGATTACTCTACATAGTAGACAAAGTTGGTGTGGGATTAGGTTGAGAGCTTGATTTGGGTTGATTAGGTATTTTTGAAGTTATTGTAGCAATAGCAGTCCCTTTACTTGACTGTCCTTTAGTCTACAGCTTTTGTGGCCTGGGATTTGGCTAAAAAAGAAGGCACAAACATGTTTGTTATCCCAAATGAGAATTTCAAACAAAGGTAATGCACAAGCTTTATAGAAATCAATATATCATTGGACTAATATGAACAGTGAAAATGTACCTGAACAGGAATGTCTGACTGTGCAGTTGACTGTGCTTGTTTGTTATTTGGCTAAAAATCAAAACATGTTAAACTTTTATAAATAAGAGTTAAAAATACACAGAAATGGGTATGAAAAACTTAAAGTACATACCTTGTTCATTCTTGATTTAGGATGAAAAAGCAATGTACATGCCATGCTATTATGCCCGAGTGTTAAACACCTTGCACATGTAATAGTGCCACCTTTTCTTATTGCTGTATGTTGGTTTTTTGGTTCATCTGCAGCCTTTCTTCTGAGTTTTCTTGGTCTGCCAGTGGGCTTATGATATAGTGGGGGCTAAATCTGGGCAAAATTGGAATGAACCCATTCATGGTGACTTGGCACAGGCTTTATGATAAAGTTATATGTGTTCAAGTATACATCCTTTCTATGGCACTGATGGCAATAAGCCTCTGGTTGTTCCCTATTTGACCATATTGCAGACACAACATGTCTGCATGGAATCCCACTAAGCTGCCACATTTTACAACCACAAGTCCAATCATTCAAATTCATAACCCATGTTCTGTCATCAACTTCTACTTAAAATTCTCCACACCCAGACTTCAAAACAGTCCATCCCCTACAAGCTTTCTTAATCATCTCCAATTTTTTCTGAATTCTAGGCCCAAGTGACCCTACATACTTGTCCATGCCTTCCCTTTTTACCTGAAACCTAACCATTAATTTCTTTCTTATCCACTCTAGCATGTTTATTATACCTTTATCCCTTGCCTCCAGGATGTAATTGTTCCATGACTCATTCAAGTTGTTCACTACTACATCACACTTACAGTGGGGGGGGGGAATGGGACCTGGCCCAAAATTTTGGTCCAACATCCATTAACCACTTAGCTGCTTCTACATCAGCTTTGTGCACCTCCTTCATGGCTGCTTCTAATGAGAACATGTCACCACAACTAGCTGCATTCCAAAATAAATCCCTAAGCAGCTTCCCCCTAAACTTAATTTTAAAGTTGGTGTACAAATGCTTTAAAAAAAATCTATGTTCATTGTTGGGTAACATTGTATTGAACACCTCTACTAGTCCCTTCTGCCTATCAGAAATGAAAACATAACTTCTTATTTCATTTTCACCTATGTCATCTAGAAGCTGAGTAAGAAACCACTGCCAACTATCTTTACATTCAATTTCAACAACAACAACTGCAATGTGAAATATGTTGTCATTAGCATCTCTTCCTATAGCACTCAGTAGCTTCCCTCCAAAAACCCCCTTTAAAAAACACCCATCTAATCATATAATAGGTCTACACCCAACTAGGAAACCATGTTTGGAAGCAGCAAGCCTCATACAAAGCCTTTGAAAAATAGGTAGTGAACCAGGCCTTTCATCTAGACCCTCACTACAAAATTTGAAGACTGTTCAAGGGTTAAACTGTTTGACTATCTCCACATAATCCATCAGCCTGTTATACTGCTCTCCTACATCACCTTGCATATGTTTTAAAGCCTTTCTTTTAGCTCTATATAGGGATTATTTACTTAGACTAGAGTTACATTTTTTTTGTGCCTTCTTCTTCTATGCCTGCAAATCCCACTTAGGATTATCTCTCAAGTCATGCATATATTTTTTGGCCAAGTATCTACTGTCAACAAGATGATTCTTATCCTGTCCAGCACATATATGTTCCCCCCCCCCCCACCCAAAGATTTAATCTTAAAAGTTTGTTCACCCTGTTTGACTGATGCATGAATCCTCCATTTACAGTTTTCAGCTTTACACTTAGCAGTTATTCTTTTTCTGTCGTTTTGAATATACTTTATGTCAAACCCCCCTTTAATAGAAAATTCAACTAATGCTTGTCTAAAAATTACATGATTTGCAAATTCCATTCCAATCTCAAATTCTATCTTACCCATATCAGTTGCCTCATTAAACTCCATACATCCATCCCCTTCTAAATTTTCCTCATCATCTGACAGAACAAACTTCCTCCTTAATGCATCTTTCCCTTCTCTATCATCATCATCATCACTCCACCAATCCTCTACAAATATATCATTCATGTTCACATTTGGTTCATCTATTTTTTTTGTGCCTTATTCGAATATATCATCATCCCCAGGCCCCTCTAGATCCTCATCCATCCATGGTGGATGCTCAGCTTCTTCACCATAATCAGTATCAGCTTGTTTTTTACTTTTTTCCTTTGTATGTTTTGTATTCTTTTTAGGCTTTCCAGTTTGTTTCTCTTTTCCCTTGTCTGTTTCTTTCTGCTGCCCTTTATCTATTTCTTTTTGCTTCCCTTTATCAATAGTACCACTTTGGTTAATGTTATTAGTTGTTTCACTTTGAAGTCCAGTGTGAGACCCTAAATTTTATGAATAAAGATTTAAATTTCTCGAGATATTTTTTTTCAAAATTATGGTGTGGATTTGATATAATAGTTGTGGGAATTATTAGTGTTAGTAGAAATCGATATTTATTTCGATAATAATTGATGTCTGGAGGTTATATTGTTCACTCGGGTATTTGGGACACTTTTCGTGTCGGAGTACTATTCACGAGTTACTATTCACCCAAATTACTATTCACTCTAGTATTGTTCACTCGGGTATTTGGGACACTTTTCGTGTCGGAGTACTATTCACGAGTTACTATTCACAGATTACTATTCACCCAAATTATTATTCACTCTAGTATTGTTCACTCGAGTATTTGGGACACTTTTTGTGTCGGGATACTATTCACGGGGTACTATTCCTGAAGTACTATTCACGGGGTACTATTCACCCCAAAAATATATTTCTTTTCGGTCCAAATTATTTTTGGGTACAATATTATTTCATGAAGAGATGTGCTAATTTTTCAGACCGTTGGTTGAAATTATAATAGTAAATCAATATGGATCGCTCGTTTAAAGTTTTAATAGTAAAAGCTTTTTATATAAAATGAATACTTTTATAAAGTTATTTGTTTTATTAGACTATAAATAGAATATATTATATTCTATTATGCATAGTATTTTGCATAGTAAAATCTTTGTATATAAAAAAGAAATACTTTTATAAAGTTGTTTGTTTTATTAGACTATAAATAGAATATATTATATTCTATTATGCATATTGTTTTGCATAGTAAATTTTTTTATATAAAATGAAATACTTTTATAAAGTTATTTGTTTTATTAGACTATAAATAGAATATATAATATTCTATTATGATAGTCCTCGTAGTGTTTTGCATAGTAAAATCTTTTTATATAAAAATGAATACTTTTATAAAGTTATTTGTTTTATTAGAATATATTATATTTTATTTAAAAGATTTTGTTTTATTAGAATATTTTATTAATCTTGCATAATAAATCAATATGGATAGTCCATTTAAAAGTAAATCAATACTGACCGTTCATGAATTAGTTACTATTCACCATTCTCCTATAAATAGAAGCTCATTCCTTCATTATTTCTTACGAATTCACTAAAACCTCTGAGAGAGAAACTATAGAGAGAAAGAAGAAAAGTATTACTCGCTACTTCACTACTCCTATATCCGGCTTTCTTCTAAGGTAAGGGATATTATTATTATAGTAAGGGTATTATTTCTTTCTTATTCATGAAGAGAACTTACATTATTCCATTCTTTATTATTATGTTAGAATAATCATGCTTATGCTAAGTCATCGCATACATGGTGAAATTCTTCTATTATTCCATTCTTTATTATTATGTTGGAATAACTTTGTTTATCTGAAATCTACATACATGGTGAAATTCTTCTATTATTCCATTCTTTATTATTATGTTGGAATAACTTTTATACATGTCAAATCTGCGTATATGGTGAAATTCTTCTATTATTCCATTCTTTATTATTACATTTGGAATATCCTATCTCATGCGATTCGCATTGACTTCGGTTCCATTATTTATGATTACATTGGAATAACTTTTATCATGCGGATTACGCAGCGATGGTGAAATTATTCGTTATTCCATTCTTTATTATTATGTTGGAATAACTTTTATACATCTAATCTTGCATACATGGTGAAATTCTTTTATTATTCCATTCTTTATTATTATGTTGGAATAACTTTTGTCATCGCAATCTTTATATACGTGGTGAAATTCTTTTATTATTCCATTCTTTATTATCTTTGTTGGTTATTGGTTTTACATTTGTATGTCTTTGGCTGGCATAGTGTCAAAGATGATATGTTGTTCAATATCTTTGGCACATAGTGCAAAAGATGATCTGCTTGTTTGATAGCTTTGACCAGAGTGCTAAGATGAGCAGTGTATGACATGATCATGACCACTAGTGATACTAACGAATATCCTTGGCCGTAGTGCATGGATAATTCAATGATGTGATTGGTAGGATCATAACCATTAGTTAACAGATTGAATATGTCTTTGGTAGTAGTGCAGTTTGACGAATGATTGATTGGTATGATCATGACCATTGGTTTTATAGTTGAATATCTTTGGCCCTTAGTGCAAAAGATAGACAACCGATTAGTATGATCATTGTTATTACATTTGAATATCTTGACCTTTGGGGTAAGGATATTGAGTAAACGTTCTATTAAGCCTTTGTGGCAATAAGGAACTGTTAATTCACATTATTATAAATATGAATTGTGAATTTAACTAACATCTTTGGTGGTTCAGGTGAAGACAAGTGATGAAAGTTCTATTTGTCTTGAGTATAACAAAGAACTATTGATGAGTATTACAGGAATAAAATATCAACGATGGACTTTTAATCTAGAAGAGATAATAGACATTATGTTCTACTTGACTCTTCTAATGTATTGCTTATTCCGCTGCAGTTAAACTTGTTGTCATTATATTATATCGGTTGTTATCTTTGTTGAAGGCTAAGGATAATTTATTCTCGCATTATCTTAGTCATGATATTTCTTCTTTGGGCTAGTTGAGGCTCACCCTTTCTTTCACTTTGTTCTCTTGAGAATTGAGAACGTGGCGGGACTAGTCGAGGAACGGAGTGACGGTCCGATATGATAGTATTAGTAGTCCTTACTATTCTGTTAAATAGTGTGACAATAAATGTATTGAAGACTCCATTGAGTGTGGATATTGTCTAGATGACAATATTCTTATTAAAATTCTTAGATTATGTTTTGTCGTATTTTACACGACAACTGTATTATTAAGTTGTATTTGAATTCAGTACCTTGTATCTGACGACCCAAGATGGGTGATATGTACCTATTTTGGGGGCGTCACATCCAAAGTCTTTTTCATTTTCACTTTGGTTCATGTTATCAGTTGTCAAACCACAAATTTGCCTAACAGTTTGGTTAATGTTATCATTTTCACCTATGTCTGGCCTAACAACTTGTATGGGACCCCCCATTTCTTGTCCATATATATGCACCTCCTCACTCTCTGCATTAACTAAGAAATCAATCATATCAATGACATCTTTGTCATTTTGCATCAATAATGTCCCACCCTCCCAAATTTCATATCCCGGTACAAGATAATAAATATTCAAATTTGAAACTGGACATAAAGTAGTGTAGTATTCATGTATACTAAGCAAAGAAAGGTAATCCAACCCAACATTCTCTACTATTTCTTCACTACCCCTAACATATTTATGTACTGGATCTTGAACAAACTTCCCACCATAATGAAAAACAATTCTGACAGACATTCTGCATTAAAGAAATGAAGGAGAGATGTTTGAATAATATACAAAACTTTATAACAAGTATCACAAAAAGGGGACCAATGTCAGTGGCAGACACAAGGGAACAATAATAGTAATAAAGAAAGGGGGACCATAGTAGTGAGCATAATTTATCCAGGACCAAATATATTAACTAATTCATCCAAAACACATGCATGCATATACAACAAACAACTCAAAATTAAAAACAAAGTACATATCATATCTATTAGACAAGGAGATAATTACCTAAATCGGCACCAAATTAAGTATCACAGACCAAGCGAAGGTGAGAACCCAGTAAATCACGAAGATCCACCACGAACACACTAAACCCACACCCTATTTCTTTCGCCTCTCTAGCCCTAGATATCACCATGATCGCTCGTTCTCTAGCCCTAGATATCAAACTGAAATGAAATTAAAGGAAACCCTTATCACATCTGTCGTTTTCAAATATATATATGAAGGGTAATTAAGTCTTTAGCCAAATAAAGTAACAGAGTTAAGACGGAAAGCATTTATTCACTTCAACTCAAAAAGTCGAAAGTTTAAATGTAGCTTTACTGACTACAGGTGGTTAAGTGGGAAAGAGCCAAAACCATAGGTGGTCATCTGAACTTTACTCTTAATTTAATTGTGACGGTCACAATTTTATTTTTTAAAAGTTCTGTTTAAATTAAAAGTCAAAATATCTTAAAATGATTAATATGGTTTTGAACCATAATCATATAGTTCCAACCCACACAACTCATATTAAAAATGTTTAATATGGTTTTAGTTCTTAAATGAAACCATAGCCATATTTTAAAAACCAAAACCAACCCATAACTATATTTTGTTAGGCCTAAATATGGGTGCGATGTAATTATTCATCATATTGACGTAATTATTATTATTAAATTCTTGATTCAAACATTACAAAAAAAAAAAGCAGAAAGAATTGTTTTTATTTAAAATAGATTTTTTTATGTTAATTTTTTTTTTCTCCGGTGGCTGCAATGCTTTACATAAGTAACACTTGGACATAAAATTTTCGTCAATAGTTAAATTTATTTGATACAAATTTTATGTTACTCTCAATTCGAATATAGTCATTTGAGATCGATCTTTCAAATTTAAATCATTATATTTTAGTCAATCTGATTAATTATAAATTATTTAGAAAATATCATTAATTATAAAGTTTAATATTTATATTTTTAATAATTTTTATTATTTTAAGTTTAAAAATATTTAAAATTAAAATTTAAATGTGATCTTATAAAATGGAACTGAAGTACATAAAATGAAAAGGTACGGTAGGTACCTACAAAAAATACTAATAGGCTAATAGCACTTTTTTTTTTTTTTTTTATAAGTTTAATAAATAGAGCCGGTTTGGAAATGATTTATTTTAAATGATTTATAAGTTAAAATATAAATTAATTTATAAGTTATTTTAATTTATAAGTAAAAGTGTTTAACATCAATTTAATTTATAAGTCAAAAAGTTAAGTTAAAATAAATTATGAAGATATTCTATCATAATAACTTATAAGTTAAAATAAATATAAAAATTATTAAAAAATACATTAATAAAAATAGGGGTAAAATAAAAGAAGACCAAAATAAATATTATATTTAGTCAAACTAATTTATTTTAAAATGACTTAATGACTTATTAAGTCATTTTAAAATAAATTTCAAATACATACTTATACCTAAAAAATAAGTCATACCTGAATTCCCGAACTGGCTCTAACCATTTGAATGTATAAACCGTATTTTCGCTTGGGCCGAATCCAAAGGGCTTTGTGCGGGAAAAATCTAGGGCACGGCTTATCAACTTCCCCCAAAATTACACAATCCCACCCCCTGCTCTCTGCTCTCTGTGTGTACAAAGGTACGTGTTTATTTCCATTCCATACTCTTTCATTATTCTTCTGGTTGAACAGTGTATATATTATGCCCATCCAATTCATTTTTATCGCTGTTTTCTTCTTTTTCTTTTTTTCCAAGAGCATGAATTTCATGTTTGTTGTGATGATTTTGGAGTTGTATTCATTTGAATGAATTCGAAAATGGTGATTCTGAAATCAATTATACAGGCATCAATGCTCTTAAGTAGGGCTTATATACAATATATATATATATAGAGAGCTCGATCGAGTTATACAATATATATATATATATATAACTGTATGTTTTAATGTGTGTGTGTGTGTGTATGTGTGGCCAATTCAAAAAAAAGTGAAAACGTGAACACGTAAAGTAAAAAATGCGCTTGATCCGCGCTTGCTTACTATATATATATATATATATATATATATATATATATATATGAGTTCAAAAAATGAGTTCAATCTAATCTTACTTTTAAATATCAATTTTGTACTTACTAATACTTTGTAAGTAGTTTACAATATTAACTATTGAAGTAATCAAAATCAAATAAATTCAGATTAGCTTTGAAATTTAGGATTTCACTAATTAATTAGGAAAAAAAATTAAATGAGACTATTTTTTTTTGTGGAACGGAGGAAGTATTGTTTTATGATTTTTGTAGGGACCTTACAAATTTTTTGATAGGTATTATAGCTACTTATGAAGTATAGCAACTGAATGCTACATGGTGAAGTATATACCAGCAATATGACAGACAATAAGAAGAAAATCCAATGAAACAAATGAGAGAATGTTTTGTGATGTTTTCTTACAAAGAAAAAGAACTAAGCATTTAACATTAGCATTGTTAGTTAATTATTTTTTTACTTTTGCTGCAATTTGTGATTTTTTTCCAGTTGTAATTGTTCTCTGGTATATAGTTTTACTGCTAGAGATGACAGATATGACATTTCAGTTCCATTTATAGTTGATTGTGAATATTTTTTTACATTTATTTACATCATAGCTTTGGATTATAGGTTCATGAGTTTCAGTTACACTACCGATTGAAATATACTTTGGTTCTGCCATATTTTGGGTCAGGATTCAGTAAAAGATGTCTTCAGATACTGGAAAAGAAAATGCATCTGTTGTAGATTCATCGGTGACTGAATGGAAACATGAGAATTTGGACTATATTGGTAAGAGATGTTCTGGTTTTGTTACATAAAACTTTTTTTTGTATAGACAGTAGTATTGACACACGTAGTAAGCTTTAGAGTTTTTTGTTTGTCTCTCTTCAATCTAATTAAAAGTTGCAAATGCTAAAGGCTTTTACTTTAGTTATGAATTGTGTTTTCGTTATAAACTACATAAGATTGAAAGTCACTAAATACTGAAGAGGGAACAAGTGAGTTCTCTATGGTCTCACCTTTGTGAAGGTGAACAAAGTTTTTTAAACAATTGTAATCATGGTTCTGTGTTAGAAATATGTTATGTTGGCATTTAAGAAAATTATAGTGATGGATTAAGCATGACAAGAAAGTCATGTTGAGATAGATATGTGGAAATGTGCAAGGGTATTAACTTTATATAGTTTCATGAGCAATGGAATTAGACTTTGTTCAGATATGAAAATGATGAAATCTGGTCAACACGGTTTCCAGTCATTTCAAAATTGTACTTTTATGATCAACTAGCATGTTCATGTTGGCGTGGCCCAAGGGTGCGGTAAGACAAAAAATGATACGAGTTTGGTTGGTAACAAAATATAGTAGTGTCTAGTGAGGTGAATATTAACATTTGGAAAATGTCATCAGCATGGATACATGTGTCAGACCAATATGTGTGGACAAGTGTCAAATTCAGTCTTAGATAGCTAATTGAAATAACCACATCGCAAGTACACACATATTATTAGTCCACTATATCCAATCACACTTTGTATGGATTCTAAATCTCATCTATTCCAGACTTGAACCTTCAGCCCTTCAGATGGGTTGCTATCTGACAACTGAGCACTTATATTATTCATATCTATATATGATAATTTAAGTTGAAGGAAATACAACTTTAAGAAAAGGTTTTGAAATTATAATATAAGCAAAACATGATTAAAATTATATGTATCTATATGTAAAAGATAGTAAGTAAATGCAAAGATGTATGCATTAGATATGCACTTATTCATTCATAAGTATGTTTGTTAGATGTTCTCACGGTGCTTTGGACTATGTGAATTTTAAAACATGATGCTCTCAACCTCTTGATCTCTCTCAATATTGCTCCATGAGTACGGCTCGTAGATATGCTTCCAGCTGATCCAGAAAGTCAGCATGAATGGGTGTTTATGTCAATATGAGCAGTTTTAAGGTCTTGAAGGTGCAAATGTTCTTGTAGCTCATGGTGTTAGGCTCGTCATTTAAATTTGAAGAAGTATAGTTATGCACTTGGATGTTGTAAGATCGTCAATATGCAAACTTTACTTTCAAAGTTTGATATCAAATTCTTTATTGAACTAGATAAATGGTATAGCATGTAATGTTCCATATTTACTTCTTGTTTCTGTAGTATAAATACAGTATATCATAATCTATCTGATGTGTTGTAACCTATTTAAAAGTTTAAGAAGTTAATCGTTATGAATTTCATATGCACTACTTTTTAGTTGTAGAGCCAATATGTGCGCTGAAATTATCATCAAAATAAATAAGTGCACTGAAATTAAATGATGATTGTTGTTAGTCTCCTGGCCGATCTGTGTTGCTTCCTAGTACCTACCTCAGTACTCATAACGTGGGTTGTTGAATGTGTGCAATATTACATGGTACATCATGGTTAGCTATATTATTGATTTGCATGTACAGCTTATAGATGTGTTAAGGATGAATCTTGTTTGAACCGTAATACAAACCTTTTCTATTGGAAGTTACTGAAGTGTATGTATATTCTGATTAAAACTGGGTAAGCTGGAATATTCTGTCAGAAAGCCCAAGCTACAAAGTGGATGGGGATGCTTATCACTCCGGGGCAGAAGAGCAAGGGAATTCCTGTGAGCAGGTGGGAAACTTGAGTGCTAAGAAAGACAAATTCAACGGTTCAAGATATTTCATCATTAAGAGTTTGAATCATGAAAACATCCAATTATCAATTGCAAATGGAATCTGGGCTACTCAATTCATGAATGAGCCAATCTTGGAGGAAGCCTTTCATGTAAGATGTCTCTCATTTTAGTATCTTGTATATACAACTTTCTCAATTGCTATGGTTCATACAGAGGCACGTGCTTGTTTTGCAGAATTCTAGTAAGGTAATTTTAGTATTTAGTGTCAACATGAGTGGTTTCTTCCAAGGGTATGCTCAAATGATGTCGTCTGTTGGCTGGAGAAGAGATAATGTTTGGAGTCAAGGAACTGGTGGAAGTAATCCTTGGGGGCGCAGTTTCAAGGTCAAATGGCTGCAGTTACATGATTTGCCGTTTCAAAAGACTCTTCATCTAAAAAACCCGTTGAATAACTATAAACCTGTGAAAATTAGTAGAGACTGTCAGGTATAGATTATTATTTTGTTACTATATTCAGGAAAATTCTATTTGTTTTGTTTGTTTTATTTTTTAAAATTTACCTTTTAGTGTTTGTTTCTGTGAGAGTGACTCCAGAGGCCTTAAAATGAGTTGGCTTCTTTGACTCATTTCAGGAGCTACCTCAAGACATTGGAGAAGCTCTTTGTGAGCTCCTTGATGGAAAGGTTGATGTCGATGGCAAACAAAGAAGGTATCCCTTTTAAAACTGCATATTATTCAGTGCACTAATCTGACAGTGATGAGCCTTTGTTGGCTGTTGTGGCTTTATGCAGGGATGAATACAAGAGGGATAATCTTCCATTCAAAAGGCCTTGCATAGAGCCTTCATTTTTTGCCTGTAATGAAGAATATAATTTGCCTACTGTATAGAGGTCATTAGGCGGGGCACCCATGCTTTATCCTTCTTTACTCTACCAACATCAAACTGAAGCAAGTAAATTTCATTTAGCATACCAGGGATCAGCTGGAATATTTCTTCCTGAGAACTCGCCTGCCACTTCTGGGGCATCAAAACTTACAAGGTCGGAACGATCTTGCATCAAAGGAAGTCTAACTCATGTTGATCTGAACCATGATAGTTATTCTCAATTTGATATTTGGGGGTTATCTGCGGAAAGAAGCCCCCAAGGCAGTGCCCTCACCGTTGATGATATTCTTGATATGGTATTGCTCCCTATCTTATCTCATATTAGTTCTTTATGTGTTACTGATGCACGCCAAGAGATAAATGTTTGCTGTGTAGATATTATTCTCAACCATTTCCTTGCAAAGTTAAAGGCTTTTCTTGTGAATCTGATATGAATTTTCAGTACCGAGACCATATTTTTGGTATAGCTATTAAACATTTTCTCTGTTTTGCTTGCTTTTTGACTGCTTTCATTTGTGCATAAGTACTGCTGTTTGTGCCTAGATTTTCACCCATATTGCTTGCTATTTTCTTGATTATATAATTTCTTCATTATCAAATTTTAGCATAAATAATTGCACGGAGCACACTTTATATTTCCGCAAATGAAAACTTATGAAAATAAACATGGTCTCTTGTATATGGAGGGAATCTTGAAAGTCCAGTTGTGTGCATTTCCTTTCAGCCAAGAGCACTTAAAACAACTAGTAATGGAGAGAATTAGCTGAATTGCAATTAGAGCCCTTAGACCACCATCCTCCTGTAGATCTTAGCTGATGCTGGCGGCACCTGACATATGCGAGAGTACAAAAGATATCAGTTGACCTTTTTAAGACAGCAGAGTTGAGTAGAATATGATTTTTCATTTGTGTTCTCTTGTTTTCAATTATACATCTCAATCATTACCAGATTCCTGCTAGTGGGATGATCAATAAGAAAATAAGAAACTCAGTCTACTTTTTAAAGAAGACTGCCCTCCCCCCCCCACTCACACAAAAAAAAAAAAACTACGTGGAAAGAAGGATCCTTTTTTTGTACTTCATATTCAAATTTTGTTGGAGTCATGTCTCTGATGCCAATGGTTTGAAGCTGCATGGAACATTATTTCCCCATATCCTTTCTGCCTCCCTTTCATATGTCTCTCATTAGCTTGTCTGTGACAAGTTTTATGTTTGGTTGGTTTATACACGTACAAGTCTGTGAATATTTTTAGTTTCTTTTTCTTACTTCCTTTGTTTTTCCTCAACTATGGGTTAGGAATTACCTTTTATTAAAGTAAGATGACTTTTTTTAATGATTTTTTTTTAATTCTTGTTGCATTAATGCAGACATATGAGGAGTACCTGGAGGCCCAAAGCAGAAGCAACAGAAGATCACACCATCCTGTTAGTATACTTTTCTGATGCTATCCCACTGTGACTATGCTACTTTTTATCAAACTTGTATTTTTCTTTTCCATAGTACTTGTTGATGCCTGCAGTGTATACTTAAGCAGTCTGAACATCCTAATTTCCTGAGGCCAAAGTCTACTTTTTAAGTAGTCTGAACTTCACTTTAATTGCATTTTATTATCTGTAAAGATGTAGGTAACACAATTGCTCTTTTACTGATATATTCAAAACTAATCTCACTGTCATTAGAATGAATAGTTATCTCCTCATCAATCAAAGTGGGTGAAATGATGAAGTAGTATGACTTTCTTTCAATTGCATCTTTAGCATAACTATCTACTCACCAACTGATTGTTAAGCTTAGTGATGTAGAGTGAAAGTGGATATATTATGGCCTATTTGAAGCTACTTGTCTCAGCTAGTTACTCTATGGTTCTGCCAGCCGGACCTGTTTTAAGCGACTTGTCTCAGCTCGTTACTCTGTGGTTCTGCCAGCCTAAAATCCTAACTTAGTGGTCCTATATTGATTAGAAGTTGTAAGCTTGAGCAAGGTCTCATTCCATTTAACTCCAAAGCTTTCCCTTTGCAGAGGCCTGCCCCCTTTTGTTTTCTCAATGCTTTGATATTGTGACAAAGCCTTTTTTATTTTTTTGTCCTTTTTTATTAATGTTACCGCTGTTCTTTAGGAGGAAAAAAGTAGAAACTAAGTCATACTAAAATTGATTTGACAGTTGGCTGGACCATCATGCAAAATTCAGGATTCATCAGCGACTAAAGAAAATATGGATGATTCGTAAGTATCTACGTTTGCTTCTCCAAAGAACATGTAGTAGCATTAAGTTCCATTGTGTTGTTTTAATGCTCAACATTTTGCAGGTACTCTCATGGCCGCCACCTGAATAAGAGAAGTCATCATCAGTCTCGTAAATGACAGGATTTCGTAAAAGACAAGCTTTGCTCAGGGTGTATATGATAATATTGTTAGACTATTTGATGGAGTTGCCTCGCGTCGCTGGATTTATTGTTGTACCTTATTATATGACCCTGTTGGAGGAACTCTTCTTACTAGGGTTGCAAGTGAACTTGTACATAGAATTTGAGAAACTTGTGTTCCCAATTTATTCTTCCCCCACCCTTTTCTTCTGTTGAGTGTATAGACAAAAAGAAATCCAGTCACTTGATATAGTGATTAGGGATAAAAAGATGGATAAAGTGAACTTTTTATTGATGAAGTTTCTCTGAAAAGTTGCACTTTTATGTACCGGAATACGTCCGAATATCGGTTTTAACTAAATTCGAAAATTAATATTTTTATTTTTATTTTAATTTTATTTTATTTTTATTTTATTTTTTATTAATAAATATTATTTTTAAATTATAATATTATTAATAATAATAATTATTTTTTAATAATTAAAAATTATTTATTAATAATTGAAAAAATTAATAAAAACTTCGGTATTAAAACCGATTCAAAAAACTCGGTATATTGAAAAATGAATCGATTATTTTTATGTCGAATCGGCGGGTTTGAAAAACCAAAAAAACCCAAAATTATGCCCACCCTTGCTTTTATGGACCTCTCTAATTTTTCTGCTATAATTTTCTTGAGGACGAATGTGGAACTAGAGTGCATTTACCTATTAGTTTGGACTTGGGGGATAAAAATGTAGCTTAAATATAAAAATGTGAATTTTACTTTTCTATTTATTTAATTCTATATATTATCTATTATGAAGTTAAATGAGGAATATTAGCAATTTAATCTTTTTAGATCATTTTTTTTTGAAACCTACACTATAATAATGTAGTAGTACTTTGCACAATAAATAAAGAACTCTATCTGGTTAGGTTTTTAGATATGATCTATGTTAAATCTAGTATTTATAACTATTTGTTCTGTTCTTTTTTTCCTCCCACTTTGATATATACTAATTTCTCTCTCTCTTTAATGTTCTCTCTTCACTCTTTCATTTTTCTTTATATCATTCATTTAATGATTTTTGTGGTTGATATTGTTAAAGTAAAAGTATTATTATTAAAATATTAAATATTGTTAGAATAATTACATAAGCGTCACTAAAATATATATAATTTTATTTTGCCAATATAACATTAAAAGTAGTACATTATTGTATGATATTAATATTATTATTATTATTGTCTATTATTATTTTAAGCAAAGGGTAATTATAAATAAAAATAAAATTGTTATAATTATATTACAAAATTTATAATTATATTAGAAATCTTGAAAAAAAGTAAAATTATTCTAATGATATTAAATAAGATAAATAATACTTCATCGCATAATCAATTTTATAGTGTTTTACCTTTTAATTAGTACTATATATTAAAAAATTTATAATTATATTAATTATTATTGAATTTATTTTAAGTTAATTTTAAAAAATCAAAATAAATATTTATAATTGTATATTTGAATGGAGGGAGTAAATGTAATTAATAAATGTTTGAGGTCTCCCGTTCGATATGTTCAAACAGGTTTTCCGACACGGCAAAGGAACACCCACAAACACACTCACTATTTTACCACTCTTAGTATTTTGTTGGTTGTCCTAACTCATCTTGGAACCAAAATTTAGGTTGATGGAATCCGGCGCCGGCGTTGGCGGTGACGGAAATCAGAAAATCAGTAAGGACGATGTGATTTCAAAATTCAAGGACGATGGTGATTTTGATAGGCTCCGCGTCAAGATTATTCGTAAGCTTAAGGAGAATGTGAGCGCTTTCTCCCCTCTTCTATTTTCTGTCTAAAATCTTCAACTCTCTCATCTATAAATTCTCTTTCTAATGTTCCATAAATTGCGATTAATGTTTAATCTTTTATTTAAAAAATTGTTTTTGGTTTTTGTTGGAATTTGGCTCAATTAGCTCCTGATTATTAAATTCATAGCTGAAAGCTAGAATCTTTGTGACTGTAATTGATTGAAATTTATATTAGCTTTAATAATAGTAGCACTGTGAAGTGCTGAAGTATACTATTATGTTTTTTTTTTTTGAAAGGAAGTATATTATTATGTTTAATATCCTCAAAAAAAGTCCAATTTGCCATTTTTTATTTTTTCCAGAAAAAGATTCCCATTTATTTTGATGGTAGTATAGAATGGCATAATGGCCTCAAGATCATTTTCACAATTTTAGGGGTAAACGTGGAGTAAAAATATACCCAAAGTTCCTAAATTTTGAAAATGGGACTTTTTTGTGGAATGGAGGGAATAGTTGCTTTGGCAGCTTCATTAGTGATTATTATGTTATTCAGCTGTTCTACTACTTCAATAGTGATAGTGTATGTGTGAACTGAAGCAATTTTTTATGACCCATCTTAGTAAGCCTAGTTATGATGTTTGGATGTTCAGATCTGCTATTGCTTTTATTCTTATTCAGAAATACCTTTAAGGAGTAATGTAGACTTTGTATGTTTATAAATTTCAATATGCTGCTCTAATGTCTTTATGAAATACGAAAAGTATATGTTACTACGCATGTCCTGACTTTGCAACGTGTTGCAGGAAGAGTTGCGTAATTCCATTGTATCAATGGTGAAGCAATCAGCAGCTCTTAATCGTCCAGGCACTGAGAATATGAAACCCCGGCAACTTTCTGACGCCATACATCAAGAAGTTGGGTAGGTTGTTGACTTGTTAAGATTTTTTAGTGGTATTATAACCGTCTTTTACTCGTTTGTATTAGTTTTTTCTTGTTGATGAGTTTTCTGTATTTAAATTTTAAAAAGGAAAATTGTATACATTCTTCTATTTACGCCACACTTTTTTTTATAATAATAAAAATCTTCAGGGGTTTAGGTCTTGTAAGTTGTTTTGTGTTGAATTAGTTGCATATTGAGAAAATGTTTATTCCCAAATTGGAAAAAAAGGATCAGGATTCTTCTAGTAACAATTTTGAATAACTTCTGATTTGTTTAAAGTTCAGGGAATTAACTATTGAGTTTGACACAAGCTTGCTGTTTTTAGCTATAAACACTCTACAGGTTTACTGTTTCTATATAGTGGCATATGGTTCAGTAGTTTTTATAGATGTGATGAAATCTAGTGACATTACTGTTAAAAATGGTTTATGAATTAATCAACATTAAGTTGTTGAGGCTAATTCTGTTGAATTTGTTAATTGTAGGGACAAAGTAATGAATCAAATTTCTGATGGTATCTGGGAAATAATTAGATCGGGTGATGACATGAAAACTGAAATAAAAGAAACAGTGCAATCTGTTTACAGTAGGTTACTAAACCCGGAAGGGACTGAAGGTGGTGAGCCGTCCTCCAACAGTGACACGATGTTAGTTCAAAACAGACCTAATAATAATGAACCAGTCACTGCTTCCACCAATGATATCGATGGCACCTTTTCTGATAGTGAGCCAAATGAACCACCGGGTTTCGCCCTGTCAGATCTTCATCAGAACAACCATGAGGAACAATTGAAAGAAGAGCTCCCACTGCATATACCTCAAGATAAGTTGCCAACTGGGGAAGAAAAGCAAGAGGCTCACCACTCACAAGATGTGTTGGAGACAGATTCTTTGAATGTCACTACACCTACTGCCATTTCTACTG
The DNA here is from genome assembly GCA_020205615.1 of Panax quinquefolius. NCBI lineage: Eukaryota > Viridiplantae > Streptophyta > Magnoliopsida > Apiales > Araliaceae > Panax > Panax quinquefolius. The sequence continues at coordinate 39,997,438 of CM035155.1, read as the reverse complement.
TCATGGAGCAAAAGCAGCCTTGTGATGGTAGTGATGAAGACCCTGATGTGCCACCTGGATTTGGCTAATGAGTTAATTTCCACCGCTATAACAAACATCATGTCAAGGGTTTGTCGACAGAGGGCCATTTCCTTTTGAATTCTAAAAACATACAGGATATCAAATTGTCTTCATATTATGATGGTATAAGGTCAGGAGCTTCAAATTATATTCTTTTTCTTTTCATGCCATAGACAATCTTGTGATAAGATTTCTCTTGGATTAAAACTAGAGCTTTCCGAGAATGAAATTCATGAAATGCTATAGTCTTTAGGGGATACAATCTCCTTTATTTTTGAGTGGATTCAATTATTTAGTTCCATGTGGCTGTTGTAAAAGGTTAACAATCTTCTTCCCCGTTGTATGTATTTGTGCTCGAAGAATTTCTGATACTGGAATGAGACAATTTCGCCTTTTTAATCATATTTCTGCAACTATTTGAAAAGTATCTGTTTTCATGCAGCATATATAACTTTATCATTTTTGAAGTATGTTGCCTTGTGTTTAAGGAAAATGATATATATTGGGAAAGTTTATGTCGATTTTTTAATTGCGAGTTACGTGGATAAGTATTAGTGGTAACTTGTTTGGAGAGGTGTAATAAGTGGGGTTCTAATTCCTACCAATCCCATGTATTGATAAGCTTTGCAATTATAATTCGGCATAATTACATAGCAGGACTATGTTTAATAGTAAATACTCTCATTTACTGGGTTTGAGTTCGAAATGCAGTTTCTTAGATTTTAAGATTAATCGTCTGGAATGGCTTTACATTAAAATTAATTTGGACTGGACATTTGATTCCGTAGAAAGAAATCTGGTTAGATGGTATATTTAACAACTCCTATCAGCTAAAGTGGAGCATCCTTTGTTCTACCATGCCATCAGTTTTTTTTTGAACTCTTAACTGTATTCTACAGCTTTATCTGGAAAAGGTGTTATGAGAGTTCCGAACCACTAAAACTGGTGCTCTGTTCCATAATGTCGATGCATATGATGTTGTGCTGGACGAATTTTAGAGAAGGCAAATATTTGAGATCAATCTAAATACGATAGTTTGGTGCGTAGTCTAGTCAATTTTTATCAGGGAAATTCTCGTACTGAACTGCAGGTATGGTACTTTAAAAAATGGATTCCTCTGAAGGTGAAGGGTTCTGGTATTTGCTTGATGGAGGTTCTTGCAGTTAGCAGTAACATGGAATAGGACTTCACATTGTTTAAATGTGCAAATGCTTTTCTGAACAAATGACAGAACAGAATCTGTTGATCATCCGTTCAGACATGGTGAGCTAGATTCACTATCTGGTGATATTTCTGTTCTCTTCTTAATGCGAGGAAACCTCATTCTATCAATCTTTATGAGAACTGGTTTCAGCAATCTACTTCTGAGAATCAAGTGATGCGGTTAGGAATCCTCTGTGCTTCATAGTTTGGTTAATCTTATTACACAGAATTGCTCTGATAATTCCCCTTGATCCTTGAGGTAAGATGTGGATAGTTTTTTTCTCGACATCATCGCAGTGAATTCCTAGATACTGTTTGCAATTTCAGGACAGTTTGGTATTTCAACCTGTGGTATGCCTGTTAGGTGTTCATTACACATGATCCCAAAGGGCAGCGGCACAAGTGACAGCTTCCTAATGGTTCTGTAGAGGGTAATTCTGTGTCCTAAGGGTGGCATTGTTAGAGGTGAGGCATTGGGGGGCTTGATTGCTGCTTTTCAAATTATTTTAGCCAGTATTCTTTTCATTACTGAATGAGTGAATGTGATTTCCTGGATCTTCACTCAACTATTCTCTCATTTTTCTTTTCCCTGGATATCTCGTACTTTTTAAAAAAGACCTGGCTGTTAAAAGATTCGAGCTCGAATAAGATCTTTTGCCTTGTTTAGTTGAACAAATCGGCTCGAACTCAACTCGTTTAGACTGACAAATTTAATATTTAATTAATTATTATTTTTTGTTTTTATAATAAAAAGGTTAAACGATTTGGGCTTAAGCTCAAGTAGTGTCATCTAGTTCAATTATTTATTAGGGTCCTTTACATAAGTATACAACAAATAGAAAGTAATTACAAGAAAAGTGCATCAACCAAATAATTACAAAAAGAATGTAATTATTATAAAAATAATACAATTTACATTAATAAGGAAACCTAAAATCAAGGACAAATAACTGTCATAATTAATAATTCAAATTCAAATATTTGGATCTAACAACAAAACTAAATTCAAATTCAAAATAATAATTCAAATTTAAATACTCAAATTCAAATCTTCATCTCCCTCACATACACTTTAAAATAAATTTCAAAGTCCGCCGCTACACCTCACATACTCCGCCGCTACACCGCCGCAAATCTCCGTTGTCCAAAACGCCAATGAGAATAAGAAGAAGAAGATTCGCCCTACAAAAAATTTAAAAATAAATAGATGTTTTAATGTTCTGAAATTTTTTTTATAACTATTTTATTACTCATAAATAATAAAATGGTTACCTTTGTATGAATGGTTGGCTACCAACTGCATCACATTCAAACGAAATTGATAACTTAATAAAATTGAATTGGTTACCTTGGTCTGAAGGTTTGGCTACCAAATCGCATTTTATAAAAAAAACTGCAGGTGTGAATGTGAAAGTTACTTTGATATGAAGGTTTTGTTACCTTGGTACAAAGGTTTGATTACCTTGATCTGAATATTTGGTAATCAACCGTACTAAAAAAAATTAAAGTATGGAGGTTGATTGGTTACTTTGATATGACAGTTTGGTTACCTTGATATAAAGGTTTGGTTACCATCATCCAGTATTCATATCCACCGCCACCTCCATTTTAACCCTTCATTTTGAGAGATTAGCTACTGGAGATATCCAGTCCCCATTCCACTGAATCTTCCTCCAACAATGTCATCCATATCATCAAAACAATGTCATCAAAACCCTCCTTTCTCTCTCAAACTGACAACCCCATCAACAAATATTATCTCTCTAGGGGTACCAAATTTCTCCTTCCTTC